>OU974041.1:11565000-12790000 GCA_918843915.1 Notodonta ziczac
GTGGCGAGACAGTACCGCCCCTGGATAGGCACCCCGCTGTCTCCAGGGTCTTCGATGGCCACACACTCGTCGAAGTTGCCGAGGTGGTACGAAGACCCGAAGAGCAGACCTTGGGGTGACTTCGCCGAAGCGTCGAACACTGAAAAAAAATATTATAGAAGTTTTTTAAATAGTTACAAATCAATTATAGATTTATATCAGTACTAATTTGAAAATCTAAAAATAGTTCTACTTTCAGAACTATTAGTCATAAACCGATTTGTCGATGACGGCCTTATGGCCTGATATTTCGTATTTGATAAGTAGCAATTACTCTTTCCAAGTGCAAAGCGCTAAGTCATGCAAAATAAAATTCTATGGCCATGACATAAAGTTTAAACTTAAAGATAGTGGTATCAAATTGGATAACTTTTTATGATTTTATCGCGTTTATAATTACTGTCCAAGCCATTGTCAAGGTTACCGGTAAACTATTATCGGTTCGTGAGGACGGTCGCAAGGACCGTTGTTTTTCCGCAACACCCACAACGCTGCTTTATCTTGGAACAAAGAGATTTGAGAAATCTCAGTACTGTGTTCTAAGTGCATTTTCACCTACTTTGGCGACCAATATTATTTACAATACCTACCTACATGTATGATACAAGTAATATACCTAGGTGCTTACTACTAGAATTATTATTATAAGTAGGTGTGTTTGTTTGGCGAAATATATTTTAGCCTTCCTCATTTATCTCACTGCTAGACAACTAGACCCCTGATATAACACCTAACCAGACCCCTGATACAATAATTAATCTATGATAATTTACCTACCTGTCCTATTATATATTGGCATATCCTCACTTGACATAGCTTGCTGAACTAATTATCTAAATCGAGATAATATTGTATGCAATTTTTTTTACCTAAGCCTGCATTACCTCCTTTACTCGTCCCGATTCATGAATAATGTTTGGATTTCAAGTCTAACTCAGCCCACCATTTTCTGAGCCTTCGTGATACCGTGTAGCTGGAAGTGACAGCTAATGGGGGAAAAACGTTTTCAGCTCACCAGATGTCACTTAATTGAACTGCGATGGCGAGACCGCCATTTTGTATTTCCAAAGTGGACAGTCACATTTTTGTATTGCATTGTTATTAAATGTGTATGTATTGTTACTTGACACGTGCGAAATACCTATTAATTTGGGTGAGCCATATTTTTAAAGAAAGAAGAAGAACTGCGATGACGTTGTGTCACATCTGTCACTCCACTTCTGTCAGTGTCATTACAAATATCAATAATCGTGAGTTCCAAGATGAGTTCATTAAACTCTTTTGTTAGCAAAATCATCTACTACGCGATAAAAGTCACTTTTTTAAACGAAGTCTTGTGATGTGGTCGTGAGTTCGGAAAGCGAGTGACGGATACAGTCTGAACTGTCAAGTGTCAATGTCACTGTATTGCAACCTCACGCCCTTGTGGCATTAAAACAAGCAATTATATCACAGATTCTGCCTCCATTGGTTGACATTACATTCGTATTGTATCATGGACTTTACGAACTATAACTTAGCCCTTAAAGTAACATTATTTAGCTAATAGCTTTGCAAATGACGCATCTATAACACAAGTGCGTTTGGCCACCATACCCGTTTTGCCCTAAACTGTCGGGGACATTTAATTCCCAGGTGTGCATATAAATGGCTAATTATGGATTATTTCCTTGTTGTTTCTACCTGTACTTAATACGTAGTATCGATCTATATGTGTTTATCTACGCATTGTCATTAAGGATCATTCAGTAGCTCTATGAGAGCTCATTTATTACGTTTGCTAAAGAATCGCTACACGCTATCGTCTATCGTCTGATGGATGGGCTCGCTGTAAAAATATTATACGTAGACGGTAGAGTCTAGAGATCGTAGTATAATTCGTGGTAGAGCTCGCCGTTATCCTCATAATTAAGGAAAAGAGGAAGGAGAAAGACTTACTTTAAGTCTTATTTAAGGATTTTGAGATTATTCGACGATGTAAAATTATCACGTTATTAGTCACGTTAATGTAGTCAACGAAACTAAACATGTTTGTACCAGTTGTGTCACTGGCATCAATAGTGCAACAAATTACAAGTGAGCATAATATATTATTACTGAGTAATTTATTGAGGAAGTATTTGTATAATTTACCTCAATGAATACTTATCAACACATTTCTATTATATTATTATTATTTTATTGATGTTACGTTGTATTACACATCGACAGACAAATAGGAAAAATCACCTTATTATAGTAATGTTACCTAATGCTGATAATTGGTTGGGTTTCAATCGACATTCGATTTTACTACTAATGTTATTATGACCGGTATTTCAATGCACTAAAAATTTCAAGCAAATTTACACAAAAAAAAATACTACTTAGGCATTCGTTTTAGAAACGGCTCGTAGTAATGAATGTGCAGATAAAGTCAAGATAAGGTAGCTGCAATGAAAAATTCACTCTCAGTGCTGTTTTATTGCAGGCACGCTAGCTTAATACTAAAGAGGAGATATGGGAAATTTTGTAGACGGTATTTTGGCCCCAATGTGAAAGGGACGAGCCTATTCGCCAGGGCATATTCTCCTTCAATGCCAGGGGTATACGGGCCATTATTGACCACGCTGGCTCAGTGCGGCTTGGTGAAATGCACGTCTTCCGAAATACATGCGATGTTTTCCAGTAACGTAAAGCACATGTTTACATAAATAAATCATATCGGCTCCGTTAAAATACTTAATGAAAGGATTTCTAGATACCTCTAGCTGGATTTACTAAATATAAGTGCCCCATTCAGGAAAGCGTTAGACCGACGCCCTTTTCTATTCATGAACAAACCTTTCGAGTTCACCATATACCAATATTCCGTATAACCACGACTGCTTCGCATTTAAAGGATTAAGATAGACTTTGTTGGAGGCACATAAGAAATAGAAGTAGGAAACCAGCACCCTGACAACAACGGTCGATGACGTTACAAAGGCTACCGTAAATATGCCTGTATTATATTTAAAAACAGCAATTTCACAAAAGAAAACTCGCTGTGAAAATATCTTAAAGGATTATGACAAAGAATTCAAATCAAATTCGAATCGTTCATTTTGTTTAGCCCTACGGGGGCACTTACAAATTGTCAATTTTAATTATTTTTTTTCTTAGATTAAGCCAACATCAAAAAACTTGGATTTTATATCAACTATTTTTACTAATTTATTTATTCTGCTACTAGCGCACTCTATGAATAAAAACCACGACTTCATGATAAATAATCCACAGACATTTTCTAAGATCAATTCAGAGATATACGTCTCATCTTTTAAATATAAGACTTAAGTGATTGCATGAAAATCTCTTTGATACACATTTTCATTGTTTGTTCATCCCGCAAGCAACAATGAGCGAAGGCATGATTCATCGTCTTATCTCCTTTACAATGCACTTGTGAAAAAACCGAATCATCAATCATTCTCCAGGGGTTGTTTACGTTTTGAATATTTTCAGATTAATAGTCTGCGCCTGTGATTACTCTTGAGAGACTGTTATCCTGTGCGTAGGTGTGAATATTCATTTCTAGTGTTTCCAATAACTATGCCAACATCAAACGGTGTAGTCCTGGGAAGTAGATTAAATGTTGTAAAAACTATGTCGGTTACGGCATAGGACGTGTTCTTAATACTATATGTGGTGCTAGTCGAGTCTCTGGCATTTATAAGAATCTGGTTTCTGTGGCAATCAGCCTATAAATAAATAAATATCGCCAGACAGACACACCAACTGTACGGTCCTAAACTAAGCAATGCTTGTACTATGGGTACCGTACAATGGACTGGGGGCGATCCCAGTGACACCCAGACCTGGGCAAATTACGAAAAGGCCATTTCCGAAATTTGCCCCGGCGGGAATCGAACCCCCAACCACCATGTGCAGTGAGCCAAACGGCCTACGCTCAAACCACTGCGCCAAGCGGTCGTCGATACATTATATGGTTGCTTGCTTTGCAATAGAGGGAAGTGGATAAAATTCCTACCTTCTTTTTGCTGCCTAAATTATTTTGGAGGCTTTAAGACAATATAGCCTTTTCCAGGGCTCACTAAAATAACAAGGCAAAGATTGTTCAAAACTTTTTGACCGTATCAGAGAATACGGATATCGGAATACGGTCATCTAATAAACTGATTTATTATGGAATTAGATTCTCCACACACTCCCACCACTGTAACTTTTGTAAACCAGGATCTATTCTAGCGGTGACGGCGAGATTTGATCCTCGATGAGTTCCGGGAAAAAGCCAAATTGTCTTAGCATTACATCATTATCATAGTCCCAGTTTCAAGTATCGCCAACAATGTAATGTTAGGCATGTTTTAATTAAACTTTTCTGCCGCTTGACGTCACGCGTGACGGCAGAAGCGTCAACACACACTGTGTGCCTGTACATAACGAGCGGTCTTTCGTTTGTCATCAAATAACATTAGAATTCAATACGCGATGTTTAATTATGTTATTAAGCAGGTTATAATTTTCTATTTAAATGATTTCATTCACATAAGATGTTATTTTCGGTGAAAGAAAACATCGTGAGAAAACATGTATGTGTCTAAAAATCTAATCAATTTTCGATATCTATATAATATATATAACTCAATGGTGACTGACTGACATAGTGATCTATCAACGCACAGCCCAAACCACTGGAAGGATCGGGCTGAACTTTGGCATGCAGGTAGATGTTATGACGTAGGCATCCGCTAAGAAAGGATTTTGATTAATTCCACCCCCAAGGGGATAAAATAGGGGATGAAAGTTTGTATGAAACTTTGTCAATTAAATTGCACGCGAACGAAGTCGCGGGCACAGCTAGTATTTGTATAATCTGCCAACCTCCTGGGCCAACCAACTGGGTCGCTCTGAGTGGAGGCCCAGGAGTGCGGCATTAAAAGGGATAATAATAATTATTATTTAAGGTCTTATTATAATAATGCACAATAATTTTGCATTGAGCCTGAGTAGATTATTATTAAAAAAAATTTTTTTTTTCCTTTTTGCATTTTCACTATTTCAACTTTCTACAAAAATAAGAAAGGAGGCACTTTTAACAGCGTACCATGGTCTAATGGCATCAGTTCTGAGACATTGACTAATATTCTGGGGACTTTTTTTGGACTGGTCCCGCCACACACTCCCACCACTGTAACTCCTATAAACCAGGATCGACAATAGTGACCAATAATGACATCGAGGAACATTAAAATTCTGATAATTCTGACACTACCAGCCTTGCATTATTATGGAATCTGCACTGTTTGTTAAATCTAATGAACATTAATTAATTCAGAAAATATCTGCAGTCAGAAAGAGTCTATACGTGTCTAATATATAAATCAAATGTCCCTAATTAAATATGGAACTGCACTTATTACTTAAAATTAAAATTCCTATCAGGAATTAAGACATTGCCTTTACGAACATTTAATAATAGTTTCCAATAATATAGATTGAAATCTCTTATATATAAAATTCTCGTGTCAAATTTTAGTAACCATATTCCTCTGAAATGGCTCGACCGATCTTCATGAAATTTTGTGTGCATATCGGGTAGGTCTGAGAATCGGTCAACATATATATTTTTTTTAATATGGCAAAATAACGTTTGCCGGGACAGCTAGTATTATTATAAAGTTGACGAGTTTTTTAATGTTAATTTTATATTATATAATATTTGAACTTGACATTTTATTGTTTATGATAATGTACATCCTAACTTATGCAACATTTACTAATTAACTTTATTAACATATTTATATGCTATATGGCAAAACATAGCGCACCTCCTAACTTTATTTATATACCTGTTTACAAATAAAGATATTCTATTCTGTCCTTAAATATATTTCTACAATGAGAAAAACAGCGCTATTTGTGTTTTATTACATTTAGTTCGTGAAGTAAACTAAATATCACCATTTATCGTGAAAATCAGTTCTTTAGCATTACACTAAAATTTTATATTTTTTATAGGTTTTCCAGTCAACGTCCAAAAGCCGACTTTATGCCAACTTAATACGGATTAAGTTATGAAATGCATTATTCTACGCATGTACCTAACGTGTAAATGCTTTGCAAACAAAGACATGTTGTTTGTTTTATGGTTACTATTCAGCGTTTACGCGTAAACTGATTGTAATTACAAAACAGCTGCTTAGTCGGCATGCTAATGCGATTGGAATGAGTTGGATCCAATGTTTGTCCATGATTGGCCCAAAGGGCTAAGGTACTGTAGGTCCTATACCAGTCTGCTTGATCTATGACCATAATAAGCACAACCGGTTTTATCATATTGGAACCTATTGGTATATTATTAGGTACATTGAAAGGTATAACTGAACATTTGGGGCAAATTTCCGAAAAAGTCGTATCGTAATTTGGTCTGATTTGGGTGTCACTGGGATTGCCCGCAGTCCATTGTACGATACTCTTAGTAAATAGGTAAGAACACGATGCTTAGCTCGGAAGGAAACACATGTATTTGTCTCAGCCACAAAAATAAAAGATTTAGAAGGAAAGTTAGAATATTTTAGCGAAATTTAGACCAACGAAATATGAAGGTTATGTTGATTTTAGGATGGACACCAGCGTTTGTAGAAACCACTTCAGGTCTTTATAACCCTGTAATAAGTCAATTTGTATTCAGTAATTGTACATTATATTTTATATAATAGGTATAGTTGGTAGAGTTTAAGAACATAAATTTACGGTAAATTACATAGACTTCTTTGTATTTAAAATAAGTCACAACTACTTAATGATTCAATTTATGTACTGACGAATGGAAAAAATACTTGCGTTCTAAAATTTGTTTGTTATTTAGATGACCCTCTGAAAACTGAAATAAAAACTGTCATCAGTCCTTTTATGAGCTGAAAATATAAGTATACTTTATTTTTCAGCGAACAATTCGGTAGGTTTAGAAATAGAAGAGCTTAGAGTGACCGTCCAATATGCTGTGCTATGAAGCAGGCCCACCCATTTCCTTAGCTTCACGCGACTAAGCTCAAGTCGGCAGGAAATGAAGTCATCCTATTTATTGGTTGAAGCTGACGGGCCCACTTCTTAGCACAGCCAAGTGGACGGTTACCCTAATCTCCTCCTAGCTTCCAAATGAAGTAAGGCTCCCTTAGCCTTATCAAGCGAGGGGTCGTAGGCACGACCCCTCGCTGTACGAATTTAGGTACATTCGTTCAAATTAGGATGATGAATTTCATAAAGATACTCAGGCTACGAGGTTCGACTATTGAAGATTTTAAGTAAGGCAAGTATTCAACTGATTTAAATGTTTCCACTCCCTATTTCATTAATCTGCATTTCACCAAAAGCGATACTCCTAAACCAATTAGCATTCCCACCTCGCCCGACCTTGGGGCAGCTCACGAATGGCTAAACATACGTTTGGGAGCTCAAGAAACTGAGTCATGTCGATGTCGCCGCTAGCATTCTCAACGAGCGCCTCTTGCACTGTGATATTGACCTGAATTGTGTAATTTTACGAGGAACTTTGATAGCTGCGTTAAGTGTAACGCAACGAGCCTCATGTAAATAAATAAAATTCAAAGACCTTTTCTTTCTTCCAGAAATACTAGTTTACAAAGTTAATTAGTTTTGTTACTATCAAAAAAGAAATATGAGTAGTTTATTTTTAATCGTTAGTAGTTACAGTTTTATAAAAAAGGATTTTAGATACATTAATATTATAGTGTAGTTATTCTGTAAGAAACCCTCTGCAGTTTTTTTTTTTTTTTTTTTAACTCTTTATTAAGGGAAAAAAGGGAGTTTGTTCAGAATTGAACATGTCACTCCCGTAGAGTACACAGGAAAAAACACTTACAATACATCACATCTTAAATCTTAAGTACTTATATGTCCTACCCATCACCAAATTGTACAATTTTATATAGTATTTTAGCCTCCTTCGATGAAGGATAAGCCAAGATACTATTACACCAACCAACATTGCTAGGCGTTACATTTAAATCATGTGCTATTGCGCTGCATCTAAGGCTTTCATTCCTGACGCACTCCATAACAATGTGATAAACATCCTCTACTACATTACATTCGCTACAATTAGGGGAGTTAACTTTGCCCATCATGAATTTAAATTTGTTCAATGGAATATGTCCAGATCGAAGTCTTAAAGCTATCAGTATCTCCTTTCTACTCATATCCATCTTGTCAAACCAAGGGAAACGAAGAACTGTTGGCTGTATGGTCTTATACCAAATACCCTTTTGTAGTGATCGCTCATCAAAGTGTTCGGACCATAATTCAACACACTTTTGTTTAACTCTAGCTAACATATCGGTATAGTGTGGTAGATAGTCAAAACTTACTCCTTCAAGTATAGCCTCTTTTGCTAACCTATCAGCTTCTTCGTTTCCTCTGAGACCGATGTGAGAAGGGATCCATTGAACACTGACGTTTTTACCTTTATTCCTCATCTTACCCATCGTATTGATAATAGAGTACGCCAGTGGAATTCCTCGAGATAAGGTCGTGCATTTTTCCAAATGTTGAAGGGCACTCTTTGAATCCGAAATTATAACAAAATCATTACCGTTTATTGACTCGATGTATGACATGGCTTCTGCTATAGCAATAAGCTCGGCGGTCATAATATAACTTTTCGCGTTAATAGTGAATTTCATGCTATGCCCAGTTTGAGGATCAAAAAAGGCGGCTCCTATTCCATGTTCGTCCTTAGAACCATCCGTAAATATTTTATAGTCAGTTGTATAATTCTCTTTTAAATACTTGTCTACTGTGTCGTGTAGATTCGACTTATTGTAAAATCGTTTAGCTACCGTGACGTTATCTACAGTTAATTTGAGTAAAGGCCTAATAATCTCATTACTCATCCAGGTATCCAAGGAGAACATCTCTAATATTTTACTTGATTGGATTGGCACCAACTTAAGCTCATTGTGTAAAATTACTAATAACGGTGTCTTTTTTCGACTCCAGTAGGAACCCTGGCAAACCCTCTGCAGTTAAAGGCCCCTTCCAAAGTGAGCCAGTTTATCATGTGTCACTTGCAAAATGTTCGTACCTTAATGTAGAGCTTCAAGATACTCCGACATTATACCATCTTTGGCCAGCAGACAAACGCCGTGAATAATCTAACAAGATGGTACCCCTAGTCATCTTGGAAAGCGGATGGCAATAGTAATTAGTCATATCAAGAATGGTAAACTGACTCCAATACAAAAATAAGCAAGTAATAAGCTTATGAGATGACTTGAAACGGGAAAAATGGCTGGAAGTAGAGATCGCGTTGTATGGGACGCATCATTGTAGCTGATAGGAATAAACCATTCCATACCATATAGAATAACTAAGTAGAGTTACGTCGTATTCACACAGAAAAGTGCCGTACGTTTATCCATATATCATTATTATTAATTGGTAAGAGTTCATTTCCAAAAGCAAGATACACACTAAGTACAGATTCATTTTCATCTGGTTTCTTTTTATATTGCTCTATCTTTCTAAATCAAACGTCAGAGCAAGCCGTGTAATAGAAGTTATTAGAAACAATATCAAGAATACTCACCACATTTTATTCCACAAACGTATCCCATAAAATGTAAATATGACCACAATGTTCTGGCAAAACCCGAACTCACATTGTTCTACTGACAAAGGATACCAAAGTTTCCTATGAACGAGGATGATCTCACTTATACCCAGACCAGCGATATTTTTGGTCCTCCAGTCTTTTTCTAAGGCTAGATACCTGAGGTAGGTTGAGAATGCTCTACCCCTCCCGCCTCCCCCGAGGGGGAAGGGAACTCATACAGGGTTTTCCCACGAAAAAAAGGGTTGAGCAGGCTCAAGTTACCTTTCCCATACAAGCGTAGCTTATGGATAACTGAAGAGTGTGTTGTCTGGCGATATTGATTATTTGTTATCAAAACCGGTTTGACTACACAACTTGGCGCAGTAGTTCGAGCGTAGGCCGCTAGGCTCACTGCACATAGTGGTTATGGGTTCGATTCCCGCTGGGGTAAATACCGGAAATGGCCTCTTCGTAATTTGCCCTGGTCTGGATGTCACTGGGATCGCCCCCAGTCCATTGTACGCACCCATAGTACAAGTTTTGCTTAGTTTGGGACCTTACAGTTAGTGTGTCAGTCTGGCGATATTGATTATTCGTTATCAAAACAAAGAACAGTAACTCCAGGTCCACGATACCAAGGTTATCCCCTCATTACAATGATTTTGAAGTAACACTATAACCTTAGACTGATATGCATCGCGTATGGGGCGCGTTGATATTTTTGGTATGTGCAATTCAGTTAGTATGCAAGGTTCGTAGCTGGCCGTCATTGTGCGCCGCTGGGAATGTTCTAGAGTGACGTGTGACCGATGAAAAGGCGATGTTTACTCCTAGGGTTGGTGTCCTTTATTTTACCTTGGATGTTATCTGAGAACTATATGACAAGGGGAAGATGGTTAGATGGTTTGAACACCTTTGCGGTTAAAACGTGGCATCAACAAACCCTGGATAGGCACCTGTGAAGGCGGAGTGGCCTTCCCCTTAAACATAATAAATAATATAGCCCTTTTGACGTCCCGCTCCTGGACACAGGCCTCCTTTCACTACTAGGGGGATTTAGGCCGTAATCTCCCACGCTAGCCCAGAACGAGTTGGCGCATTTCACATGTCTTTCGAAAATTGTTTAGATTTTGTAAGTCATGCATGTTTCCTCACGATGTTTTCCTTCACCATAAGCAAGTGATAACCTGATTTAAATTATGATTTGCACATAGATTTCGAAACACCCAATAGGTACGAGCTGGTGCTTGAACCCAGGACCTAATAAATCAGCTATCAATGCTTCTACATCGGCTTTCCTCTATACTGGAAATTTAAAAATCACCTACAGTACAATAATAATTCAACGCAAGGTATTCTCCTCCAAAGTTGGCCCAAGACTACGTCACGACCAGTATTGTCATTGAGTGTCATCGTCAATACAGATAAGAAGCATTATGAGCCGCTGATGTAGTTTAGGACCAATCATGCGACCTAGCTGACACGGGAAGTTAATAACTGGTTATATTGTTTCATAATCATCTAGTACCTAGTTGTATGTAAGATATGGTATGAGGAGGCTTTGGCTGAAAATCAGCGCTGGAGGAGATTTCGTTCCCCTCCAGCACATGCTGAGCCAAATGCCTTTCGGTACAGCTCACACTGTAGGAAATGCAGCTTTCTTATGTCTATTTATTTTACTTCTTTTATAATTATGTGCTGTCGTTGTCTTAAATGTGTACTGCAGTGCTGATTAAAAAATTTCATTTCATTTTCATTTCATTTCATTTACTTAGTCTGAAATTTGAGAGTTACTTAATTTTGACGCGCCCTACAAATATAAGATAACGACGACGTCTCAATCCACAAAATGAGGCTTAAGTATTTGAGTAGCATTTAAGTATTCAGCCGTTGGATTTGAACTATTGGCACCTTTTCCAATCTTACAAGAACAAGGTACTTCACTAATATCGCCTTAAATATTTTTTGTACTAATTAATACTTACCAGTTTTTTATTAGCACTTTAGGATAAAGTTTCTTACCAATACATACGCTTTTTAACTACTAAGGTATAACGTCATCTTTTCGAAACTAAACGTGGATTAGCGGGCGAATAGTAACACACTGAACTATCTCTTTCTATCCTCAGTAATTTGACATTCGAAAGAAGAGGACTAAGTACGGTGTAACAATACAACCGCTAATCCCTTTGATAAAAGATTTCTTCCTTTATCAAAAGCTAATCCATATTCCCTTCTGTATTTTTGACAATTTTGAAGTAATTTTAAAAATTATCCGAGTATTAATAATCCTTACTCATAATGTATAATATAATTATGCAATAATAATATATATATATGTTAGCCAATACGGTATAATTTTGAAACCATTGTCTAGATCCGATAGATGCTAGTAACAGGGTTTTCTAGTTACACAACAAAGGGGTCCATTCAACAAGTCGCTTTGTTTACTTTCACAGTTTGAGGAATCACACAATAAGTAATTAAAACACAAACAGTGGCAAGTGGTTCGACTCGGGGTGATTTGGCACGTTCTAGGCCACTGGGGTGTGTAGATACACCTTAATTTAAAAATATGGCGAAGCTTACACTCCACACAAATACAGAAGTATCAATTATTGACGCTTGGCGCAGTGGTTTTAGCGTAGGCTGCTCGGCTCACTGCATATAGTGGTTGCGGGTTCGAGTCCGCTGGGGAACATTTTGGAAATGGCCTTTTCGTAATTTGCCCAGGTCTGGGTGTCTGAAGCATTTATTAGTATAGTCAGTCAGGCGTATATCTAACTATAAAGGCTCCAACAGATAAATGTAATTAGATAATTGTGTAATCATCTCGATATTATCCTGCTAGATAAACACTAGGTCACTTAATTATCGGAAACCATGAAAAATACAAAGGAAACGTCGAGACGTAATCAGAAACGCTTCCGTCGGCAATGTCACGGATGATTCACTGACTATGACCTGATTTCGAGCAAAAGGAGGTGAATCGAAATAAAAGTAATGCCCAAAGCAAATTTCATAAGGTATTAAGCATTATACAGGTGTCTCAAAAGTCCGAATTAAAATCTTGCGAGTTTGGATGGACCTATAGGTTCAAATGGTGGGTATACATTTTTTATCGAAATTTGAACATATTTTTCCAAAATTTTTTTACCCGCAATTTTTTAAAACCTGCAATCTCGGGTTGTGTAAGCGTTTACCGCCAAATTTTTTTCATGATAAAAATCTGTTAGAATTCGAGTCAAGCAGACATTTGGCAGACTTTATGAAGCACTTTACATCTATCTATATATATATATAACTCAAAGGTGACTGACTGACTGACTGACATAGTGATCTATCAACGCACAGCCCAAACCACTGGACGGATCGGGCTGAAATTTGGCATGCAGGTACATGTTATGACATAGGCATCCGCTAAGAAGGATTTTGATTAATTCTACCCCCAAGGGGATAAAATAGGGGATGAATAATCCCGATTTTTTTGTTAAGTTAAATTACACGCGGACGAGTCGCGGGCACAGCTAGTTTAGTAATAAAAATGTATCGTACCTACATCAAATAGTGCGGTAAGGAAGTGAAATATTACACGGAAGTACATAAAAATTTATGCCACAAAATATGTGAAGGCTTGCTACACGTGAAAAGAATACAATACGAGCAGTAATGTGTAATATATTCAGTAACCTTTAAATATGGTCAATATTGGATGTCTTATGTAATAAAACTTGTATGACGTGTACTGCAAATAGTTAGGCTCCGATTTAATATTGATTTTGAAAAGAGCAGTTGATATTTTTTTAAAATAAATAAATGTGTGACGTAAGAACTTATGTCTCGTCTTTATATTTAAGACCTTGTGTGAAAATTAACTCGACTCCAATCATTTATTTTTTATATGTTTTTTATGTTACACAACATAAGGGGAAGCCTGAAAGTAGCGCCGGTGACAGAGAAAATAAAGAGCGGAAGGTTAGCGTGGTAGGGGCATGTTATGCGAAGAGAGGATGATCATGCAGTCAAAAGAACGATGTGTATGAGAGTGAGCGGTAGTCGGGGTAGGGGACGTCCTAAAAAGACGTGGATGAAGTGCGTGGAAGAGGATATGAGCGAAAAGGGAGTGAGTGCAGAGATGACGGATGATAGGCTTGAATGGAAGAAGAGAACGTGCTGCGCCGACCCCACCTAGTGTGGGATAAGGGCAAGGTGATGATTATGTTTTATGTAACAATGTCGGCATAGAAGCGTATGACTTTCCTAATATTAAGCAGTTACCTATCGTAGCCTATAGATGGATGCATAAAAGCCTTTGCTCGCCCATAGCCAAGCTGAAAGGGAGTGTGTCAGAGAGAGGAGAAGGGACGGGAGGCTGGTCTTCAAGCCACTTATCGTACGGAATCTTCTGTGGGAGTGATCACTAAATGTTAACATTCTACCATCAAAAAGGTATGTTGACAAAAATACATTGTATTGACGTCTATAAATTGTAGATTAAATATTATATTTTTAGCATTATTTACGGCAGGTTAACGTTTGCCTTGAAATATGTATTGAAGTCTGATTCATGTCAGAAGCATTTAAAAAGAGGTATATTTAAACAATGTATGTTTAAAACATTATTATTGTGATGTTTAAGGCCATAAATATTATACTATTACTAAACCTACAAGGCGTTTAAAAAGAGTAATTGTTCCGAAACATGTGCAAAATGTAGAGTCATGTTCTATATATATAATAACGACTCTACAAGCGTTGATTTAAAAGTCCGAAATAGTTCTTGGAGATTTGGTTTGGTTAGGTTTAGGATCATGTATGACAATGAAATAGTATACAAATTTGATCGAAATTCGTTTTTCTCAAATGAGGAAGATGTCAGTGATTCAGCCATGTTTTTTATATCATTATATATTTTTTTGAATACTCACTCGTAAATGGAGCTTCCACTGTTTTCTAAGCCATCTGATGTGCTCTTGGGCCACAATACGAAAGTTGTGACAAACATTGAAATTGCCGTAGGGAATACAAAAAATATGTTAATTCAGAAAGTCTGCCTTCCTTAGACACCTACATACCTATGAGCTATCGTAAATGTACCTTCATTTATATTTCTCACTTTTGAAACACCTTGTATAATTTAATCCACATCGCTTAGTTTGACCACGAACTATATTATGGTAGCCTTTGAAGCAGGACACGAATATTAAATTAAGAATCATCTTAATCTTAAGACTTTCTCCTAAGGCTTTTAGTCACAGGTCAGGTCAATCGCCTGGTTCTAATTTATAAGTATCAATCACAGGTGACATATACACATTATAGTTAATTTGAGGACAAGGCACGACTGATGTAAACACTTTAACTACCTGTTAGTATAAAACTATGTTTTTATCGATATATTTTTATCGAGACTTTCTTTCAATCGCCGAATACTTGGCTCAAATTTTTAAGTGCTATTTAGGTAACTGTTAATTTAACCGTGCTTACCTGTAATTATTGTATGCAACTTTCAAATTTGAGTTGTTTACATACAACAATCTAGTCACGGCAGAACAAGTTTCTGTCTCTATTCAGGTACTTATCAGGAACGTATTTTTAATATTTGACCGGTTTTTATAACATTACGGCATATTATGCATCGGTCGAAATTCTGCTGGAAATCTGATGCAAATCACTTCCTATATTCTACACCAAAATGCGGTCAGTCCTTTGTTCAAAATTCAATTTACTGGACATTTTACGTACCTGTACCAATCAATTACCCTGATCAAAAAAGATGTTGATATTTTCTTGTCATACACAATTTATTAAGTCGTTGACCGGTCGGAATATCATACTCTGGATAGGGACCTGTGGAGGCGGTAGGGCCTTTTCCCTACAATTTTGACATTGAAAAATTACCCACAGTACAATTATACCTAATGCTACGCTAGGTATACTCGTCCAAAGTGGGCCGAAGACTTCGTCACGATCAGTATTGCCATTGATTGTGTAGGATTGTATGCGGTCTAATCAATGAGTCTGATATATAATGTGGGTACTAGGGGAATGAATCCAAATATCTTAGTACCAAGGCATCGGTGCGTTTCGTTTCGAAATCCCGGAGTCCGGCGTACTGAAGGCGGCCATATAAGTAAGGATCACAAAGAAGACTAGTATAACTCAAGTTCTTCATTTTTTTCAGCCCTATTGGGGCACTTTTAAATCAAATATTAAAAAGGTAATTACTATTAAAATTACTAGCGGGTTTCATAAGAGTGTTTTACGGAAATACAATGCACACATAAAACATTGACTATTGCAATGATTTATTGATGCAAATGCACCGGCGACGGTAAACACAACATATCAAACGTGACTAATTAGTAAATAAAGCAACAAGCCAACCAATGGATCGAATCTAATTAATATGGAAATTTAATGATCATTGAAAAGAGGACTCATTTAATCTAAGGTTATTGATATATTCGGTTACCGTATCTTACGAAGCAAATATACAATGTTTATTTTATTATTACCTAGGATTTTAGTCCCACCGAATGTTTTATCTGAGCCTACTCATAGGCGAATTTTAGCTAAATTAGGGAAATTACTGGTAAACGTCAAAAAATAAAGTCTTAAAACAATATAAAAACAAAACTACTTAAGTTTGATGTTACTCACTTTTCAACGCCCATCTCTTGTTCATGATCAGTCCATCCAGGAACTTATACCCTTGCTCCCTACAACCTGTCTCCTTAACATTCGCTACAGCACTCGACAGAGACAGCAGATCACTCGCCAATACCACTGACGATGCGTAATCTGGCGACTCTATCGGCCCCACATCTCTACCGACTTCATCTTCATAAGCATTGTACGTTGATGCTTTTGCTTCTCCGGATAGCTTCGAAACTACATCAGCTGTACTGTTGCCATTGATGAAACCAGTCAACTTTGCGATCAACTCCCTATCGATGCCCAAACTGTGAGCTGTCCTGTTTAGCACCGCTAAATGTTTGCTATCTATTGTTTTATTTGAGTTTAATATTGGCGATAGTTTTTCTAGCACTGCTTTATTTATTACAGTGTCGTTAAATGTTTTCGGATCTATGGCGGCCGCGGCTGCGCACGCGATCGTGAGGAGCGTTGCAACGTACATTGCGGACACGCGCGCTCGCGCCGCTTCCAACAACAAACTGAGTAGCCAAAGCCGTTGTCCATTCAATAACTTATACGGTTCCTTTGCCATATTATTTTTCATTCAAATCGTTTTTGTTATGGTGCTGTAATGGATTATCTGCAAAACATTCCAGACCCTTCGAACATTAATAATCTAAATTAAATAATTTCGCTGTAAGTGGATTAACAAATTGTAATTTAGATTTTCACAGCCTATTTTAGTTATGAATATTTGCTTTTCATTTTGGAACATATAATCGTGTCATTACCTGGAAATATCATTGTTATAAATATTGAGCAACATCACAAGACCTTTTGTACTTATATAATGTTGATATTAAATTTGGTAGTACAAGTAGAGATTCCATAAAATTTTCTCTTCTTCTTACCAACATCATTCAGAAATAAAACTAATGAATAAAACTCAAAAAGATTTAATGTAACATGTTTACAAATACATGTTTACAACATTGCTACCTTGAGTATCGGTATAATTGAGCTCCATTGCGCGTGCCATTCGCTGTCCACTCCCACTCATCAAGGTCCTGATCCTCTTCGTTGGAGTACGACCTCCTTGGCGCGTATTCCTCTCGTTCCGTCCATTCCTCTTCCCCTCCATCTTCTTCCTCAATAATCTCTAAATCATCGTCCATTTGCATCTGAGATTCTTCACCGATATCTTCATCTTCTTCCTCTTCTAATATTTCTCCAAGTTGGCCGTTGTCTCTCTGTGATTCGTATTCCACTTCCCTTTCAGGAATTTCTTCTAATACTTCTCTATGGGCTATCAGATGCCTTCTTGTTGGTACCTCTTTTACTTCTTCCTTCTCAGTTACATGGTTTTCATGTTTTTGGTTCTGTTCTTTATCTTCTTGTGTATCTTCTGTAGTAGGCTTGGACGAGAAATTTAATACTTTGTGAAGTGATTGAATGGGTATGACAAGGGTTAACGTTAGAATTGTTGATAGTAGGAGTATTGCAGATATTTCTTTAACATCAATCTGAAAACAAATAGACATTGAAATATTGTTAGGCAACATTATCTTGTCATTATTAAAACGGAGTATTCTAAAACCATAAACAAGATATCTATTAATAGACCACAGCTACACCGTTGAACCGGATCTATAGAATCTCGGAATATTAATTCAATTGATTATATTACCCCATAAATAATTAACTCAGATCTATAACTTTATCTTACATTCACTTCTCGCGCGTTCTGAGATTAGTCAGATCCAAAAAACATAAAAAACATCATTTGAATGCCTATTAAATTAAATGGATAGGCAGTCTAAACGTTTATTAGATTCGCTAGTGTCCAGATAAAATATTTGTATGGCACATTGTTCGTTCCTCAGGTGACCGGGGACTCTACGACTTTCCATGAACCTATTTTAAGAAGACACTACTGACCGCGACGCGGAGAACTCTATCATAAGCTTTACACATTCTACAAGCGGTATTCCTTAGGGTTTTCAAAGTAGAAAAATTAAGTACTTGTATGTTTTGAATTCTTACCAAAGACATCAATGTGAATTCGCTGGAGGTCTTAACGGTAGCGACGTTCGTGATCAGGACAATGAACTGGCAAAGGTAGAGCGCATAAGACAGACGGCTGATCAGCACCAGTGGTCGGCAGCAGAGGAAGCGAGACAGGAAATCTGTAATTGGTAAAATAATTTGTCAACTCTTTATTTGTTTTGTATGCAGCTTTTGTCAAGGAGAGAAATAAAATCTTTAAATAGGACTAACAACCCCTTTTTGGACGTTGAGAATGGTGGTGATAATAAAGGATTAGAGACTTCTTCGTAAAAATGATATACCGAACGGTCGAAGAAGAGATTTGATAATTTAATTAGTAATTTAAAAAATCCACTCACTGCAACTACCACAATGCACGGCATAAATCACCCAAGCGATAGCAAGGGCCGAAGCGATCGGAGCGAGCGCAGCGTACTGAGCGGCGAACGTTGCATTGTATCGGTACTGAGTTGACCCAGAGTCGATGCCGGCCCACCAGACTAGGCACCAGAGGGCGCCACTGGACAGCCAGCCGAGGGCTAGGAGTATCTGGAGGAGAGCAATGAGATCACACTGCGAGATAGAACAAGTTGTTTCAACAGGGTCAATAATAAGGATCAAAAATATCATTCTTATAACATACTATATAACATATCGAAAGCCTACTTAAGATCGTTCTCAGACTTAAAATCGATTTATTCATATGGATCTATGATCAACACTCGTACATTTCATTCTTTTGTTATTTACCTACACATTGATATACCTACAATTTTACCGCTAAATGTTGACGTGTTACTTCTGTAACTGCGTTTTATTTGATTTGAAATTGGCAATGCCAGCTTTTATATTTTATTTTTAATACCTCGCCAAAGCAACCACTTGGCGCAGTGGTTCGAGCGCAGGCCGCTCGGCTCACTGCACATGGGGGTTGCGGGTTTGATTCCCGCCGTGGCAAATTTCGGAAATGGCCTTTTCGTAATTTGCCGTAGTCTGGGTGTCACTGGGATCGCCCCCAGTCCGTTGTACGGTACCCATAGTACAAATGTTGCTTATTTTGGGACGAAACAGTTGGTCTGTCAGCCTGGCCATTATTAAATTGCTGGCATTTAACAACATCCTAATGTTGATACTAAATACCCTCAAAAAAACACATGTTAGTAATGATTATACTGTAAATCACAATGGTTTCTGAAAAGGAATGAAAAATAGAAAATACAGATTCAATCTGAAAAGTCTCACCTTGTTATTGCCGGCGGTGTTTTTCAACGCTAAACCCAAACTTAACCCTACTAAGTACGGCGTCAATCGATGAAGGGTTGACATATAACTCAAACGCGCCGTCCTGAAAAGCTGGCTGCCGCTGTAAAGGAAAGGATAAATTAAAAAAGAAAAAATAATAATACTGAATGTCGCTAGAACCAACCGTATAGTCCCAAACTTCATGATACCAATGTCCAACTATTATAGTAACGTTGATAAAACTACTTTTGTACATTTTTAAGGTTAATAGAAATTTCGACCAAAATCAGACCATGTTATCTATACCTTTGTATTAATACTTATCCAAATAAATCTTGTAATACCTGTACTTAGATTACTATTAGAATTATTTAAATCGGACATTCCAATCAAAATTTAAAAGATATTACGAATTTAAAAATGTCAAGCTAGACAAATACTAATAGAAAAATACTAATAGTTCTCGAGTGGCGACCTCGAACCGGAAGACGCAGAGTAGGACAGCCCCCCACTAGATGGACCGACGATCTGGTGAGAGTCGCGGGGAGCCGTTGGATGCGGATAGCGGGCAACCGTCCATTGTGGCGTTCTATGGGGGAGGCCTATGTCCAGCAGTGGACGTCTTCCGGCTGATGATGTGATGATGATGTAAATAGAAAAATAAACGCCGCCGCGATGTGACCAGGCACCGAATTACGGGAGAGGGGTGTGCACATCTATGTAAATAGTTAAGTTAGGCAGTTCGTTTCAGAAATACTTAGAAATTTACTCTGCAATGCCGGGACAGGCCGCTAGTTTATTAATATCATGAATTTCCTTCGCATTACATTCTTAACTCCTTTTGATAATTTTACTCTTTCTTTTATAATATAACAAATTCGGCAATCGAGAGTACGTACGCCTTATGTTAAGCAATTGTCGTAGCGTATAAATGCTTGCAAATCCAAAGGCATTGCTCACACGTTGGTGATCTGATGGAAAAGTGTATGATAAGGTCTTTTAAACTACGCAATCGATTTCGGCACGGTTTTCACCATCAGTTAGGGAATTTATTCCGGAAGGTTTATATGCATAGGTTAGATATAGGTACATTTATAAATAGAAAGCCTTGCAAAGCCAGGGTTGATCGCTACTTAATGATATAAAAGACCTCTCCATCCAAATACCCCTCCTTAGTGGCGGGGGTTAAATAAATAACATTCTAAGCTGTCAACATAAGTTACAAAGTAGTTCAAAGTACTCGTGTAAAAGTATAAGACGCTATGAGCTTAAAGTTTAACAAGTTAGAAATTCGAACGTACCGACATCTTATCGATGAAGTTTGCTGGAAATCTTGGAGACTGCATATTATACGCATTTTTTATAAATTAAAGTCAGTAAACAAGCCTACTACCCGCCTGATATTAAGCAGTTACCGTAGCCTATAGATGCTTGCAGACCCATTCTGCTGTGTCATCTGATCGTCATTCCAATCGAGTCCAGCTCAGCCTCGCTGGTGGCCAGTAAGTTAATCTAGTATAGACAGTGGTACGTTCACAATAGCAAAGTGACGAATTTGGTAGTACTTTTCTATATTACAGAACTATATAACGGTCAAGATTTCCCTAATACCAATAATAATTACCTATCATAAATAAGTATATTATTATTTTTTATCGTAAATAAAGTCCGTAATATTTTTTTTGGTCGGCCGTTTTAAAGGTCATTAGACTGCAAAAACTCACAGTAGGCATTTGGTTCTTAAAATAGAAAGCTATAAAAACCATCTTAAACTTAAAAATAACATCCTATTGCCGTCAATATCATCTGTGGTGATCTGATGGATTACGTTGTATCGCTACCTAATATCGTAAAGTGGATTTCATTAGTGTAGCAGTTAGGACCAGGTACACAAATTAATCCATCCATCATTTCATTCTACAAAAACACGACGGAATGAATTACGCAATGAATTTGTAATTATTACAAATTATTTGGAATTACAACATTACGTGATACACTCATTTGGACATTTGGGTAAAAACAAGAATTAGGTTGGCTGCTAAGCCGTTACCAATATCATTCAGGAATATTTATCAAGGAATCGATTAATGAAAATGAATAAAATTAATTCTAAATGATAGCTAAAACTGCATCGAAATTCGTTGAATTGTTTACAAGAACTAAGCAAACAAACGGACCGACGTGAATAGCGACTTCGTTTAATAGGATTTACCTATTAAAATTTCATCATCTAACGTACCTAACACACAAACACAAACACACCCCACCACGCACCCCAACACACTCATGACATCCCACACACACTTACACACCCTTTACAACAGTTATAGACAACACCACTGCCTCGTTTTTCCCTACAAATAATTACTAATATGTAATATCCCTTACCGAATAGGTTTACTCAGCTATTCTACTATGTTCCTTGGTCTTAGGATACAGGCTTGCCCTACGCGCCTAGTTTGAGGTCCAATTATAACTGTGTCCCGAGCTTTAGATTGAAATTAACTTTTATGTATTTACCTTACTCCATGGTAAACCAGCATAGTCAGTCTGTGGTCCCTGACAGTGGTGTATCTAGAGTAGGTGGCTATGAAATGTAGACTCGGCAGGAGGATCTTGGCGAGCCCAGCCTTGGCCTGCATCGCCCACACTAAAATCCCGCCGAGGATTGTGAGCTGCATGTCCAATGCAAGCTGGTGCGTTTGTGGTGCGCACTGAAACAGAATTTGACGTCACTATTACAGCGTCCGTGAAAGCTTTGAAACAATAAGGTTGCTTGAAAGTAAATTCATTGTTATGATTACGACATGTTTGTCGTTACCTTGCTTTGACCGAGCTAGGGAAATTGTTGAAAATTGCACTAATAAATATTTGTTTACATGCAGAATCAAAACTTTGACTTTATAATCTTGTCGTCAGTTTAGAAATATGATACCTAAAAAAAGACATGGATGAAATATCTAGGGCCTTGTTACTTAAATAAATAAATAAATATCGCCAGACAGACACACCAACTACACGGTTCCAAACTAAGCAAACAAACAAAGCTTGTACTTGGGGTACCTTGCAATGGACTGGGAGCGATCCCAGTGACATCCAGACCAGGACAAATTACGAAAAGGGCATTGCCGAAATTTGCCCCGGCGGGAATCGAACCCGCAACCACCATGTGCAGTGAGCCGAGCGGCCTACGCTCGAACCACTGTGCCAAGCGGTAGTATTTCGCCTGTGACTTGATATATTTTAACTCATTTTCTATTAAAATAAAGAGTCAGGTAAAGTAAAAGCTGAGTACCTACCTCCACTTATCTCTCTCTCTGCACTGTCTTCTAATTGCATTGCCTTGCTCAAGGTTCAAGCCCCCCTACATCACACTCACCATATCTTCGAACCCAAAGTAGTTCTGCACGTACAGCAGGTTCCACCACCACCCCTCCTGGCAGACTTGCGCGTTCTTCGTGACGAAGGTACCCCACATCGGTCCACTGGAGACGTTGTCCCACACGTAGGCGTAGAAGAGGACCAGCGCCAAAAGGGCTGGGGTTAATCTGTAAAACAATATGTATTGAGTGACAGCTGTTTCATGGCCAATTGGCGTGGTGTTCATGCGTAGGCCGCTCAGTTTACTGCACCGAGCGTCTGACGGGTCCGACTCCCGTCAGGGCAAACTTTAGAAATGACCTTTTTGTAATATATCCTGGTCTGAGTGTCAATGGGATCGCCCCCAGGTACCATTGTACGGGCCACAAAGTACTTGAGTTGCTTACTTTGTAAATATACCTACAATTGGTTATAAAAAAAAAAAAAAATATTTTAGTCACAAATATCAGAATTTCACAAGGAGAGCATGTAAAAAATATTTTTTTAGGTTGTATCCCTAAGTTAGTCAATACCAAAGTAAACAAAATAAAGCAGGTGACTAAAATAATGTTTGTTTTTTAGAAAATGTTTTAAATCAATGTTATGCAGTTTTATTATACACAGAAATATTTTATTACTTATTGTAAATTATGACCAGGATAGTTTCAGGTTGTTGTGTGTGATTGACTAGGATAGAAAAACAGATGAATCGTTGGGATTTTTAATTTATTATTCTGTTATAATTATTACTGAGTAGGTGATACCGTTTTGGTCATTGCAAACAGAGCGTCGATGTTAATATTTCCAATATTATTTTTATCCCATATTTTTTATTTGGTACCTAATCACGTAGGTACTCTACAAATAGAGCTCGTAGGGCGATGACCATAAGAAGACAGCCGACAAAGCAGCCGACAGCCACACAAATGCAGACAGACAAAGAAGTTTTGCCCAAATATTTGAATTAACTTTTATAGCTTAGGTAACTGAACATGTTAAAAATAAATATTAAAAATATTTAATTTGTGTATCGGAATGGTGTGTTATTGTATTTAGGCTAACAGTGGATGAAGCAGCTTACCCAATAATCATGAATGACATATCATTGTCTAATATAAATAATATAATATTTCATAATGATAATATGAAAAAATCCTAAAAACCGTTTGCATTTAAGTAATTAACATACCTATCTACATATATATTAAATAAACCTAGCTAAGTAAATTCACCTAATAAATCATAGGATACAAATTTTAACAATACCACGGAGAACGAGAAGCGATTCGAAAGACCAATAATGTACGAGTTCAAGTCAGTCCCCGCTGGGATCGCCCACATTCAGGCAGCTATTTTATAAATTCGTAGTTAATTCTGTGTCTCTGTGTTCATTCTGGGTTCAGTGCAGTGAGTAGAGTGCCCTACGCCATACTACCTACTACCCTTCCGCTCACGAAATAAAGTCCATATTAGTCTAAATTTATGATTCAACTAGTCTTTAATCAGCTGTTTAATCAACAGTCCTTCTATGGCAATCCGCTTTTACAGATGTTTTTGTCTCCCGCTTTGCAACGGAGGGAAGTGGATTATTTTCTTCCAACTCCTCCTATTATTTATTTCCAGTAATATTTTATTAATTTATTATACTTTTAAGTTTAATTCATATATGGACGATTTACGAGAATCCGTTTTTTAGAGGACGCCTGAATTGTTTTATTAGCAACTGATTTGACGTATGGTTTAAAGTATCATTTGTGTGACAGGCGTTCAGAAGGCCTATTTTACTTCCTCACAAATAGGGCCAGTACACCAAAGGAGCCTCAATTATCAATTTTTTCTGTTATTTCTAATTTGGCAGCCAATATTGACGACCGCTTGGCGCAGTGGTTCGAACGTAGGCTGCTCGGCTCACTGCACATGGTTGCGAGTTCGATTTCCGCCGGGGCAAATTTCCGGAATGGCCTTTTCGTAATTATATGTTAAAAAACCCCAGGACAATAAATTCATTCTTTTGACGACCGCTTGGCGCAGTTGTTCGATCATAGGCCGTTTAGCTCACTGCACCGGGTAGTTGCGGGTTCGATTCCCATGAGGGTAAATTTCGGAAATGGCCATTTTGTAATTTTCCCTGGTCTGGGTATCACTGAGATCTCCAGTCCATTGTACGGCATCCATAGTACAAGCGTTTCTTAGTTTGGGTTCATACAGTTGGTGCATCAGCCTGGCAATGTTTTTTTAAGATGTTCACGCCTATTTTGCATAACAAAGTCGATTAAACATGGAAATAAGTACCTCAGGTATTTTGAGAAGAGCCTCCTCAGTGCCCCGGAGTCCTTCTCAGCAGATATTCTGTGCGCAGTGAGGGCTCCGCTGAGCAGTATGAAGCAGTCCGTGAATATCCAGCCGGCTCGACACCATGACCATATCGGTGAGCTCACAGTCTGGAAAAAGACAATGGCAATTATCAACCTTGATTGTATTCACACAAAAACTAGAATTGACTAAAGTTTAATATTATTGCCGTTCTTTTTCCAATAGTAGACATTAGACAAGGCAATAATATCTTATGTGTCAAAGTATCGAAGAAAAGACGAGGAACGACGAACGTAACTCTTTCTTGTTATAAGAGTTAGGAACTCCTGTGAATCTACCAAATTGTTGTGATATCGCCAGATAACACACGAACACACTAACTGTATGGTGCCAAACTAAGCAACGCCTGTACTATGGGTACCATACAATGGACTAGGGGCGATCCCAGTGACACCCAGACCAGGGAAAATTACAAAATGGCCATTTCCGAAATTTACCCTCATGGGAATCGAACCCGCAACTACCCGGTGCAGTGAGCTAAACGGCCTATGATCGAACAACTGCGCCAAGCGGTCGTCAAAAGAATGAATTTATTGTCCTGGGGTTTTTTAACGTATAATCAACCTTAATATCTTGGTCATTATGACGAGTTTCTCTCAATGCGAGGGGAATTCAAGCATAATCACTTTATACTTATAACGACACATATTTTTGTTGCGTAAGAATCTATTAACGGAGATCACGGAAACGAACCAAATGACTCAACGGCAGTAACTCTTGCGAATAGACGTGTTATCCACATGACAATTCAATACCCACAACGCAAGCTCGAGGATGAATGAATATTTGAAAGCTGAGAGCGCATTAAAAGCGTCAATGAGTCACTTGTTTCTTTCTACCCACTATAGACACGGGAACTATTGATCTTTGTCATTGTTGAGATAAAATTGGCAACAGCTGAATTGCAATCCTCTTAAGCAAAAAGTTGCTTTAACACCAACACTTTTATTTCGTACGCACTAAAGCACAAATTTGTGCTCTAATGCCTGCACTATACTTGATCTATATTCGCTATACTATGCTATATCTAGGTGCGATGTCTATAGTTCAATGTGTCAATGTCTATCATGTCGAAACGAGATGACCGTAGTAGTAAAGTGCGGTATGGTACATACGGCTGCGCGTGCGCAAACGGCGCACCGTCGCTTGGCGACTAGCCAATAAGAGCAGTAGGTGCCGTACTAACATTATATTGGAGTAGTTAGTACTATTGTAACTGCTCAGTTATCTAAATATATATAACTCAAAGGTGACTGACTGACTGACTGACTGACTGCCATAGTGATCTATCAACGCACAGCCCAAACCACTGGACGGATCGGGCTGAAATTTGGCATGCAGGTAGATGTTATGACGTAGGCATCCGCTAAGAAAGGATTTTGATTAATTCTACCCCCAAGGGGATAAAATAGGGGATGAAAGTTTGTATGAAACTTTGTCAATTAAATTCCACGCGGACGAAGTCGCGGGCACAGCTAGTAATATATACCTTCAGGTGGTTTAGGCTCGAACTGGGTAGTACCACCATCTCACAGAAGATCGGCGTAAAGTTACCCAACTAACCTCTCCTATCATCCCCTCCCATCTCCCACCTTAGTCCCACTCTCATTCCGGTCAGCAATTAACCTACGATCAATGCCTTTGATATTACAAACAAACTACTTAACATCATGTGGAGTATAAGCTTGTTTCCAGACTTATAACAATATTTAAAGAACGTCAAAGGTCTGTTTAGGTGCTCTTCAATGGTTTAGATTCTGTATCACGCATAGCTTTGTCTCTGAAAATCATCTTAGTTTACTCTATGAATACCTTTCATACCTACATCATCACAAGAATTGACCATGCTACAAATATGGCGACGTGCCAAAATCATCACTTTGCAGACAGGTGTCACGCCAAATTGAACTGTATGCCCTTGCAATACGAGTCTCGAAAAATATATTAATAGTGGTTGATTCATGAGCGATGGTCGATATCGATAGTTGATTAATTAATTGTACCTATAGTTGAATGTGTAATCGATAATGGTGTTAATGAACTTTGACCGATTGGCTTAATAGTTCAAAGACTACATACATCATTGGTTACAGGTTCGATTATCGTGCAACGTGAAACGTTCGATGATCGTAAGTAGGGGTATAGCCGGAAGGGAACTTTTAACATAGCGTTAAATTACATGCAAGCGTGTTCCGTCCCACTCGCTTGACAGATTTCATAAATAAGAATGACAGTGACAGCATGATTTCTCGTAAGAAAATAGTGGCCGAGGGGCTGATGTAATTTTATGGCACTACACGCTTATAAATAAATATAATAATATAGAAAAGGAGATTACATTTTTCAAGTATCGATACAGATGGGAACATCACTACGGCTATTTATTTTACAGCACGCTTTTACACAGATGTTCCCGATAAAACTCCACGGCTAAGGTTAACCCGACACGTGCGGACACGGCGTCATTAGCTGGCTACAGTTTAAGCTTTTTGGGTCATTGCTAGGAGAAATATGGTTTAGTGGGGCGATATTCCAGTATGGAAGGACTGATACCGCATTAACCTCTGTCAGTACTAACAATTTAACTACTTTTACATGTAACTAAGTCGGCCAACGACTCCTTCCTTTCTTCCAACTTCTCCTATTATTTCTATCGATTAAATTCGTGCGGGTTCCAACACATTTTAACTTTTCCCCTTGACTCGTCGAGGGTCAACAACGTCATTATTGGTCACCATTGTCGATCCTGGCTTGCAGGAGTTACAGTGGTGGGAGTGTGTGGCGGGACTAGTCCCATGTAAACGTCAGCCAACAAGCGGACGACCCGCCTGATGTTAAGCAAACTCAGTTACCGGCCGTACCCTATTAATAATTGCAATACCAAAGACATTGCTCTCATGTTGCCGACCTGAAAATGAATGGGACAACGGAAGGGAAAGAGAGGAGGTTTGTTTTACCAGTTCTCGAACTCTTCCTACGAAACACAGCTATCAGCTTCTTTACGCCGATCTCTTTTGAGAGGCTGATACTCCCTGGGCCCTAACCACGCTAGCTACTCAAATCGTAATAGAAAAGCAAACGCTCGCGATTCCGTTTCAAACACTCCGATCTGACGTTTTGCTGACACGAGCATCATGATTTCTACTGACATTGTTATGGTATGGCGTTTGAAAAGTAATCGCGAGCGTTTGATTTTCTATTACGATTTGAGTAGCTAGCGTGGTTAGGGCCCTGGTCGTGTCTTCCTACGAAACCCAGCTATACAGGTTAAAACAGAAAGGGTATACTTTTTTATTCAAAACTTAACTTTGTAATTCTAAAACTATCAGCTTTGGAGGAAACTTGAAAAACAAAAGGTGTTATAGGAATACAGCTGTTGAAAGATTTCACAAGTCTACAAAACCTTTAGTACTTCAACTGTCCCACGAAGCCGATAGTCTGAGATTTACAAAGTAAAGTTGCAAAAAAAATAGTATACCCTTTTTGTTTCACCTAGTAATAGCTTCTCTAAGGCAATCTTCTTTGAGAGGGTCATATAACCCTGGTTGAGGTAAACCGTACATTAACTGTAGTCGATTAGCTATAGCTGCGGTCTACCACCGTATACGGTAGCCTAGATGTCCAACAAAGGAGGTGTTCCGGCTATTGGATGAACGGAAATTTCATTCATTTACCAACAAATTAGCTCCACTATCTTTGGGAGGAAAGAGCAATGCCATAGATTTACCTGTAGAAAGAAAAAGCAGGAGTTTAAAAGTGCCAAAATCTAATTATTCTCACCTCAGTTAACTTCAATCTGTTGGTGTAAGGTAATGCAGCGATTGGCATGAACTTGTGGGTGATTAGCACAGCGATGGTCGCTAATCCTCGAATGCCGTGAATGCAGGAGATTTCGTCCTTATCACCCGGAGCTACCAGCTTGCTCACCGTATGGTAGAGTGAGAAAGCGCCTAGGAATCCATCTGTAGGGAAGATAGAGACAGTTATGAATCGATTAATCAGTGGTTCAACACATAATTATGTTCCTTAATGTTTGTTATTAAAATATAGCATTCTTTGGCAAAAGCGTCAGTTAATAGTATAATTCGAAACTCTTTGATCGTGTTGGATGGTTTACCTGGTCGTTTCTTCGCTTCTTTCTCGTCTTCTTTCGATTTCTTCTGATCGCACTCTGCCTTTTCATCAGCGTCTTCACTCTGACTATCTGTTCCTCGAGCAAAAAAGTCTTGAACCGTCGCCACAAGTACCAACATAATGATGATACCATAGAACGATCTGGAATTATGAAATATATTACATTGATGCCGTCAAATCACAACTACACTAAATTCGAAACAACTTATAATATCGCTGTCTTGCTTATAGTTTAAGAGCACTAGACGAATTGCAACAAAATATAATAAGTTTAATACCATTTAGTTTTTTTGTATTCACATAATTTGCACCAGTAACTAAGTATAAGCTGTCTGATTTTATAGAAAAATATACATAAATGAAAAATATAATTCACTAGCGGCCCGCCCCGGCTTCGCACGGGTACATTGCGGTTACATTATTCGAATTTAATAAGGATCCCAATTTTTTTTTTAATATATTATAGCCTATGTCACCCGGGGATAGTGTAGCTTCCCAACAGTGAAAGAATTTTTCAAATCGGTTCAGTAGTTTCGGAGCCTATTCATTACAATCAAACAAACAAAGTTTTCCTCTTTATAATATTAGTATGATAATGACCATTCACTGATTCCTATTAGGTAGCAGCGTCATTAGTTTCCCTCTTTCTGCGGTTATTTTTACATCAATAAGTGAAAATAAGCTTACAGCGTCAAGATAGTCGGCCACTCGACCCAATCCTTCCACCACTCAGCTGCTTCCTCCACGTGGCAGTCCTCTTCGTCGACTTTAACCCGTAACACCACTCCGCTGGTATGCTGGTAGTGTTTGATCGCATCTTTGATGATCACTTCCACGTCTTCAGGGTTGCAAGCAGCTGGCACGCACACGCCCCAGCTCAGCGTGGAAAAACGCGGCAGGAAGTGACCTGGCTAAACAAATCATGGTTACGCTTAGTGTTTGAAGTTAGAAAAAATGTTGACTTACATTCGAGACATTATATAGTAGCTTTAGATGGCAATGTCTATGTGGCAGCGAGGCAAAACACTTGCGTAACAGATGGAGCTATTGAGACAGAACGGTTCTAAAAACACGAGCTAAAAAATGTTTGTCTGTCTGTACATTTGTTCCGGGTAATCTCCGAAACGGCTGGACCGATTTTGACGGGATTTTCACTGGCAGATAACTGATGTTATAAGCAGTAAATTAGGCACCGTATTTGAGAAAAATAAAATAAATATATCCCAAATGCTGCCTGTCTTGCGGGCTCAAAACGCGCGAGCAGGCTTTTGCGATAGTAGCTATATAAAACACGAAACATCGACTCGCAAATGTCAAATTAAATTTTTGTTAAGTTCAATTCCATGCGGACGAAGTCGCGGCACAGAGCTAGTAAATAAATATAAGTGGAATTATTTTAAAGAAAGGCGTTGCATTGGTATGTTCTAGTACCTAATAATGTTGATTGTCATACTTCATACTAATATTATAAAGAGGAAAACTTTGTTTGTTTGATTGTAATGAATAGGCTCCGAAACTACTGAACCGATTTGAAAAATTATTTCACTGTTGGGAAGCTACACTATCCCCGGGTGACATAGACTATAATATAATTTCAAAAAAATTAGGGATCCTTGCTAAAACTCGAATAATGTAACCGCAATGTACCCGTGCGAAGCCGGGGCGGGCCGCTATTGTTAATAATTTCATTTAGGGAAAAACAATATTTTATTTGAATATATTACTTAAATATAGACTTGGTTATTGTTTACAGTGTACCAGGAAAAACAAGACAGCCCTAATTATCATTATCTGTATTAATTAATTTTAATGAGGTACACCTATACGTGACATTAGGCATACGTTTGAATAAACAGAATGTGGTTAAGGAAATACTAATTAAGGCGGTCCTGTTTTTACCTGGTACACCGAATTATCTAAGTACCTACCTACTGATATAAATAAAATATTATTTGCATTGTCCGACCGAACTAGGATTATCAGCCGTTATTGTAACTGGAATTGAACCTTCGGCCTGGGTCTCAGAAAACTAAAACGTACCTAAAGGTATGATAATCACTCTAACTTTGGAAAAAGATAAGAAGTCCATAAGAAAATATATAAGAATATATAAGAAGTCCAACTAAAAAAGACAACTTAGGGCTTATCCATAAATTACGTCACACAAATCTCATGATTTTTTTAACCCTCCACCGTCCTGGTTACAGCTGGTCACATTCGTGAGACCTCCCGCCCACCTAGTGTGATTTCACATATTTTGCAATTTTATTTCGCGATTTAAACATTTTTTGTCTGTCTGTCTGTGTGTTTGTTCCGGGTAATCTCCGAAACGGCTGAACCGATTTCGACGAGACTTTCACTGGCAGATAGCTGATCTTATAAGGAGTAACTAGGAGACTTTAATTTTAGAAAAGCAATTAGGGTTCCGTGTAAAAAAATAAAACAGATGAAATCCAAGAGTATCTCCGGAATGGCTGGACCGATTTTGACGGGATTTTCACTGGCAGATAGTTAATGTTATAAGCAGTAACTTATGCTACTCTTATTTTATAAAAACGAAATATAATATCACAAATGCTGCCTGTCGCGCGGGCTCAGAACGCGCGAGCGGGCTTTTGCGATAGGTATAAAAAACACGAAACATCACTCAAAAAAGATGATCATTTTTTGTTGAGTTCAATTCCACGCGAGCGAAGTCGCGGGCACAGCTAGTTTCAAATAAGTAAGTGACTGTGTTGTAAATCGACATAAATTCAACTATTATTGCTATAAAAATTATGTCACCCACCCGAGAGAGAGAGATTAATAATAATCAAACGTAACTCACATCATCAATCCGACTCCTGATCAAGTTCTTGGCCTGAGCCAAATACACCGCAGTCTCCAGTTCTGGGTGTTCCGCCTTCACTTCCAATCGAACCAAGCAGTACTGGCCCTGCACCTTCACCACGCTGCCACTCTCCAACTGCACGCGAGCCCGGCTTTCCAAACACTGGTCGAAATCGCCAAGCTGGATTCCATTTCCTCGGAGTACCCCTGAGGGAATCTTTGCAGTGGCGTCGAGCACTGTAATGAAAAATTCTTGTTTCAACTATGCAGTCCCTTGGGACATTAATGGAAGCAACACGCAACGTGTCAAGGTTGTAGAAATGTTTGTTATTCTTTATTATTGCTTCGTCTATTTTAACTGGAATAGTCGCCTTATTCCCGTGAGGCCTTAATACTAAACTATTTCCATTATATAAATAAATGTATCCAATTATTTCGTTCGATTTAAGTTTGGGTAATGGAATCATATAAGCTCCTTTGTGTATTTTATTAAATAAGGACATCAAAACTGTCGGTAACAAAATAATGAAATAGAGACAGTTTATTAATAAATATATAAGTAGTGGAAATCGAATCAAATATTTCAGTCGCCCGCCAGACGATTGCCGTTAGATACAAAATACTGTATCTATCAAAATTCTCTTTTATAAATGATTATTATCTCAGCACGTGTTTTGTTTTAAGTGTAGTAACTAAGATTGAAAGTAATTAACTAAGATTAAAAGAAATTAATTTACTTAATTAATTGTTATTAGGACCTTTGATTAACTGCAACACATGGTTATTCAATGTTTTTAAACCAACTTCTGTTGTCGAAATCTCTGAAACGTTGCCAATATAAATAGTGGATGTGTAAGGCAAAATCATTGTTTCTGCCAACGGATATAAATCTCATAATACGGGTTTTGAATAACTAACCATTGAAAAAAATCTCTAAATCGTGGTAAAATCCGTCCAGCCGTTTCGGAGATTAGTCGGAAAAAACAGACGGACAGACATAGTTTTTTTTTCTTATAAGTATCTTTTATATATTTCATTTGCATTTAGTAAAAAAAATGCTATTTTGACATGACAAACAGACACTTCAATTTTATTTATTTGTACATGTAACGACTTACTATTCAGAGCCCATATTTTTGATCCTCGCAATTGTCTCAGCACAATCTGGCCATGACGCCTGCACTCAGGATTGTGGATGCGAGAAAAATTTGGCGCAAAAGTAGGAAAGAATGCATAGAAGTCTTCAAATTCACTTTTGAGCAAATTCCGTCTCTGCAAAGCTTCCGTAACGTGTTTTAAATGACTTTCGGTCGTTGAAAACATTTCTTGGCTATCAAACGGTTTTTCTTTTGACGCTTTATCGATTTTTTTAACGTCAGACCGCTTTTTATCAAGTTCGGCTTTAGTGTCCTTCTTATAATTGTATGGTTTAAAACCGTCTCGGAGGTCGTCTACTTTCTTTGGCTCATAAGTAAATTTCTTTTCGACTTTTTTCAAATCTTCTTGAGACGTTAATTTTTCGCTCTTTTCAGTCGTAGATTTTAATTTTACAGTCTCCTTCTTTGGACTTTCTTTCTTTGATTTGTCTACTGTAATAGCTTTAGATTCTTTATGTACTTTCTTTTCTTCCGTTGATTTATCTACTGTTTCAAGTTTAGTTTGATCCCTTTTAAGAGATTTATCATTTTTCTGGTCATTTTCTCTAATGAAACTATGTTTAGATGTTGGCTCTTTCTTTGTTTCTACCTTTTTAGATTCAGCTGGTTTAACATTCGTTTCAGATTTTTTATCTATTTTTACGTTTTCCTCTTTTTTGGAAGATATTTCTTTAGAAATTTCGTTTTTGTCAATTATGATATTTTTTTGAGAATTCTGAACGTTTGATGCAATTTTAGGTTGAGCTTTAACAGCTAAACTATCATCATCATCGTTTTCAACACTAGCGTCATCGTTATCGTCATCATCTTCATCATTATTTTTTTTGGTAGCAGGTTTAATTTGATCTTTTTTTGCTACCTGGATCACAGGTTTTGACTTTACTTCAACTTTACTTTTAGTTTCCACTTTTAATAAAGGGTTCGTTTTACCAATATTGTAATCATTGTCCTCGTCGGTTTCATCGTCATCATCGTCATCATCCTTTAAAAGCTTATTCATAAGTATTGGTTGCTTAACAGGTGCAGTTTTAAGAGGTGGTTTTAATGTTGGTGGACTTTTCTTTACATCAACAACTTTCATCTTTTGTTGGTTAGTTGTTGCCTTATCATTGTTATTGTCATCATCTTTTTCTACAGGTTTTGTTGATTTCTGATATGGTTTTGAATCCGTTCCAGAGCTCTTAGCACTTGGTTGTGTGTTAACCAAGTCCATGATTTTGCTTTTTTTAAAAACAAATATGTCATCGTCATCACCTTCATCATCGTCATCATCACTATCAACCTCATCAGATTTATCTTTTGAAAAAAAGCCTTTGCCTTCGGAACTCTTAACTTCTGTTTTCGGTATGTCGTTGTTTTTTATAAGATTCTTTTTTATGCTTGATATCACACCATTGTCATCGTCATCGTCGTCGTCATCATCGTCATCAGAGCCAAAAAACAAAAATTTCTTACCCCCTTCCGATTTTACCTTGTTAACAACGACACGTTCCTGACTAAACCCTGTTTTAGTGTCCGAAAAATCCATTTCATCGTCATCTTTACTTTCGTCACTTCTAACGTCATACTTATACGGAGATTTCTCGCCAACCTTTTGATTGATAAGCTTTTGTTTCTCGCGCACCACCTTCTTCAGCTCTTCGTGCGCGTTCCTATCATTTTCTCTACCACTATGCTTACTACCCACATCACAATCGTCACACTTTTGCTTCTTCACACTGTCTAGAGGGGTTTTCGGTAAATCACGGACACGGAATGCGGTTATCACTGTGGCTAGTATTGGTAGACAGATTATAATTAGAGCTAGCGTCCATTTGTGCGCCATGGTCGCGGCGGGCGCTCACATCGCCATTCTCACTGAAACTATTTCACGAGCCTTGATGTGTATGGGAGTAGCTTTGATTGTCATTGATAGTTCGCGGCTGAGGTGATGGGTTTCGGTGAAATTAAGTGGGATCGGGTGCGTTAGTCACCAAGGGTTAATGTGTACTGGCGTAGCTCGGATGGCAACCGTCCAAAACCAGTGTAAAAATAGTGTTGCAAAGTCAATCTTATTGCGAGCAGTGCGGCCGGACATGTTGCCGCCTCACGATAATATTGACTGTATTGTAATAGATCAACGTGATCCAGTTTAATGATAATAAGTAATTTTGTATCATGAACAAGATTTTGAATAACCATTAGGTACATAATTAATTTAATTTTTTTTCGTTATGGATTTATTGACATTACGAGCATAAATGTTTATCGAATGCGTTATTTCAACAGCGTAATAAATAAGCTTCTCTAAATACATTTTCTCTATTATCACAGTCTATATGGTTTTTAAATATCGGAAATCTACAATTATAGGTACCTACTTAAGAGCTTAATACACGTTATTTACCTAGCAGTAAATATACATATAATTAATCATTAAATCATACATTTCAGGAAACAAACACAACATTACCTAACAAAGCTTACAGCGTTATTAAAACGTAATAACCATATTACCGGGCTAAAAGATACAGCTCATAAAATTAAATATTATCCATGTTGCTGAATTACCTACTCCAGTTTTGTACTCATCCAATATAGAGACACCGCTTCTAAAATATCTTGTACTAAAGCCAGGACCGTGAAAGCCTAAAATCCCAATTATCTTTATACGCATAAAGTTTTTATGAAACTGCCAGCATATTATCCGCTCCTGGTAAACTCTTCACAAAGTGGAGTGAACACTACACGTTGCTATACATATTTTATCAGGCGCCCTAGTTAAATAGCTCTGTTATGCGTGGTACACTTTACATTTAACAGACTTTATAGAGGTAAATATTTCACTTGCTTTTATAGTTTTCCATAATACTGTCATAGTTGCTAGTTGACACTTTTTGGTGAATGATAATTAGGTACTTAAGTGGGCCCTACTAAGGGATACTACCTACCTATTGCATCGTGACGATAGATAATCGAATTTATTTAAATAGTTCAACCACATCTTATACGTGGTTCACGTATAACAGCAGGCTACAAAGCAGCTGACCAATGATAAACGAATAGTCACGAAGCTCACGACTGCAATGGAATCGGCTCTGGGCGCCTAGCCTGGAGTTGTTTCTTGCGTCAGACGCTCCGTCGACAGAATGTGCTTGACTCTCAGGATTAAAAACATGCATGAACACAATTACCATGACACAATGATGCTTAAAGTCAGGATTGTAGCATATAATATAATAATGTATAGATTATGGACTTATTAGGTTATATAAAAAAAAATTAATTGAACGGACATCTATTATTAGTTAGGAGTAGGGAACTTATAGATTTTTAAACGATTTACTGTACGTACTTACTAAGCTTTAAAATAGATTATTAAACGTCAGATATGTTTGGTAATACCATTATATATCGTCTACGATTAAATAACATTTTGTACCTTTATTTTTGGTTTGTAATTATTTTAAAATGAGCCTGCTCAACGCGCGCGCTAGACGCTATGTCTCGCGTGAAAGCGAATTCATGAATAATTCTTATGTTGTTGGCCTTCAGCGTAGCAGGTGCCATAAACACCACGACAGCTGGTAATCCCTGAAATACTAGAGTACGTACGACCCGCCTGGGGTTAGGCAGTTACCGTAACCCATAGGTGCTTGCAAGACCAAATGTATTGCTCACTCGTTGCCGACCTAATAGAGAGTGGAACAGAAGGATAGATGGGCTTCCACCGTGCTATAATAGCTACTTAACGCCGCTCTATGAGAGAGTGGTAACATGATCAAGCCAGCCTTTATATGAGCTGTAGTCAATTTACTTCAATATGACTCTACCACCGTGAGAGTCACTGACTTACTTGCCTTATTATCTCCGACTTCGTCCGCGTAGTATTTAACTTAATAAAAATTTCGGGATTATCGGGATAAAAAGTATCCTATGTGTTAATCCCGGTTATAAACTATATGTGTTCCAAATTTCATCCAAATCCGTTCAGTAGTTTTTGCGTGAAAGAGTAACAAACATACATCCACACTCACAAACTTTCGCATTTATAATACTAGCTGTGCCCACGGACTTCGTCCGCGTAGTATTTAACGTAACAAAAATTTCGGGATTATCGGGATAAAAAGTATCCTATATGTTAATCCCGGTTATAAACTATCTGTGTTCCTAATTTCATTCAAATCCGTTCAGTAGTTTTTGCGTGAAGGAGGAACAAACATACATACATACATACATACATCCACACTCACAAACTTTCACATTTATAATATTAGTAGGATTAGTAGGATCTCTGACGGTTCTAACAAAAGTGTATCTATGTAGAAACAGTCGTTTGAAGTTGACTCATTTCTTAATACCATCGATTGATAGGACGATCGACTGCCTATCGAGTGGTGTGGTTAGATCCTTAGCCTTCGGAATTGTCAGCGTCTACGGAACTTGCTTCAAAAGGCATGCGTACGCGTTCATGAGGAAATATTTTAAATTATTATCTTTATAAGCAAAACCAGCCGAAGAAGCAAGCAGTGATAGCTGATTGGTTAAGCACGCGTCTTGCGGGCACCAGAACCTGAGTTGAAATCCAGGCTCGCACTTCAGGGTTTTTAGAAATCTATTTATAATTTCTATATGATTAGGTATCACTTGTTTACAGTAAAGCAAAACATCGTGAGGAAACCTGCATGTCTTAGAAAATCTAACCATTTTTCGAAAGACATGTGAAATCCGCAAACCCGCACTGGGCCTGCGTGGTGGATTATAGTTTGAATCCTTCTCGTATTCAGAGGAGGCGCGAGCCCAGGAGCTGGACGTTAAAAATGCTGTTTTTCACCTTTATGTGAATACTAGTTTCTGCCCGCAACTTCGCCCGCGTAGACTTAAATAAAGTATTCTATGTGTTAATCCAGGTTATAAAGTGTTCAAAATTTCATCCAAATCCGTTCAGTAGTTTTTGCGTGAAAGAGTAACAAACATACATCCACACTCACAAACTTTCGCATATATATTATATTAGTAGGATTAATAACTGGGTTATACATTAACAGAGCCGGACTCGCTTAAGACAATATTGTTTTTAGATAAAAATAATTGGCCTGTAACAAACCGATGACCAATGTCAAACGTTCAATCGTATTATTGAAGTGCACGCTTTACGCAACGCAACCCTGAATCACAATTAACATTTGGCATTAGACATACAAACACACATGCCATCGCATTGTATTAAAATGCGATCGCGGCGCATAGAATACAAAGATACAAACATGAACCAGACCTTTGTTTTGGAGCTAATCAAATACCTATTTAGCTACATCGATAAATAAAATTTAAGTGTCTGTTTGTAATATCAAAATAATAACTTTTTAGTTAATGCATATGAAACGTCGGGAACATAAATTAAATAAACGCGATAAAATCCGAAAAATAGTTTTATTTCAATGTGCAGTATTCGCGTAAATATAAGAAAACAATATAATGCATATGAAATAGTAATAATTTGTTTGTCTGTCTGTCTGTTTGTTCTGGCTAATCTCCAAAACGGCAGAACCGATTTTGACGGGACTTTCACTGGTGGATAGCTTATGTTACAAGGAGTAACTTAGGCTACTTTTATGTTATCAAAGTACGACGCGGGCGGACCAGGACTGAAAACAACATTGGCGAAATATGTCTGCACGGGCATGCACCACGGCTTACCCCTTCAGAGGATATTATAGTTATTAGGCAGCTGGATCAAGGGTCAGATTCAGAAGACTCTTCTTCAGGAAACGGCTAGCATAATAAAATGTTCCTCTCCCTGGAGCCTTGACTGCCTGGACCCTTCCCGATACCGGTGGGTAACTATTTTGACATGTAAAAATTTTACTATTTAAGATAAATAAGTAATAATAATAGTGATTTCGCAAAAATTGAGTAGGTTCAATACATAATATTACTTATAAGTACATCTAATTATAGGGTGAGTATTCCATCGAGGGTATAGTGGTAGAGGGTATATTGGTGTGATAGTGTTTGAGATTCTCGCATTTTGGGATTTCTTGCATGAATTTAATTTCCAACTGAGGTTATAACATTCCGAACGCTGAAAGAAAACATCGTAGGGAAAGTTTTTTTTTTTTTTTTTTTAAGTAACGACCGCTTGGGGCAGTGGTTAAAGCGTAGGCCGCTCGGCTTAATGAACTTGGAGGATTCGGGTTCGATTACCGCTGGGGTAAATTTCGGAAATGGCCTTTTCGTAATTTGCCGTAGTCTGTCTATTGTACGGTACCCATAGTATACAAGCGTTGCTTAGTTTGGGACCATACAGTTGGTGTCTCAGTGTGGCGATATTTTTTAAACATATTTATTTATTTATAGTGGTAATCCGCACGGGACATTAGTTTGGGAACATACAAGGTGTGTTCGTCTGGCGATATTTATTTATTTTAATTGCCCACTGTGTGAACACGGAAAATATCAAAATTAATTTCGACTCAACGCATGTAATGGGCGCCCGGCCGTAAAGTAAAGTCTACACCTTTAGTTGATTGCTATTTAACGCACATAATAGCAGGATGCATCGTTACGTGCAATTACATACAATGCTGAGTTCATTAACCGACGCAGGCAGTAATATGCGCTTCAATTTCATCTCACTACACAGTAGCGCCACCTAAGTTTTGTGAGTCTTAAGTTTAAAATTGTATTTATTTCTTAACTAGCGCCCTGGCTTCGCACGGCTCTATAATTATGTTTCTGTACTATATTATGCATGACTTTGACATATAAACCTTCCTCTTGGATCACTGTATATATTTAAAAAAACCGCATGAAAATCCGTTGCATAGTTTTAAAGATCCAAGCATACATAGGGACAGACAGCGGGTAGCGACTTTGTTTCATACTATGTAGTGATTACTTACTTACATCACTTTGGCGTCATTATTGGACATGATTGTCGATCGATGAACTGTTGTCTCTGAGGTGAGGTGTTGGTCATGCTCACTTTAATGTTCTTGCTTGCGGTGGCTATGTGGAGCGGGTCACCCTCTTCCCTCTATTATGGTTAAGGAGAGTGATGCCGCTTTTCAAGTCATGCTCGTGCGCGGGTGCTGCTTGCGGGGATTGGGCCACTCACTTGCCTCTTAACAACATTGCCGTTAAATACTATTCATTTACATCATTCATCATGGAAGGCATCACACCAAAGCAATTATATTATTATGCACCTGTTTTATTAATTGTTATTTTGGTTCGTAAACATTTAATTTGATGTAAGTATGAGTAGGTATGACCACCACACTAAACTAGCTTTCTCATGTTATCTACATACCAAAATCTGAGGGAGATTTGATTATTATTTACTATTAGTTATGCTGTTCCTGAGAATGTACACCATCTGTAATTCATTGAAAAGAGTAACCATTGAGTTTCTTGCCGGATCTTCTCAGTGTAAGCAGCATTCCGAACCGGTGGTAGATTCTGACTATTCATAAATGCTTTGTTGGCTTACATGAATAAAAACAATTTTGAGTTTGAGTTTTGATCCTGGCTTACCGGAGCTGAAGTGGTGAAAAAATATCTACTTATATCCCTTTCTCTGCATAAAATACTTAATTGGAGTATTTTCTATCAATATTCGGATGTCATAGTTAAAATCAGGACGTCTAACACCTAAGTCCCCCCTTGACCATGGTTGCTGTAAAGCAGCCGAAACGTTGGGAACATAAAAGTAAAAGTAAATAAACGCGTTAGAATCCGTAAAATAGTTTTATTTCAACGTGTATTATTCGCGTAAATATAAGAAAACAATATTGCTAAAGTACTTCAAACTAATTCATTTCAACATTATTAGGTTTTCTGTATCTACCCGCACATAAACAGGCCAAATTTTCATGACGAAATTCGCCAGGAAATGACATAGTAGGTACCCTTAAGCGACTTTCGTTGTCTTTGTTACGGCTAAATAAATAAACATTCTGAAACATCTAAAGTTACGAAAGGGCTTTTTGGTAGTAACCTGCCTAACAGCCTTTAGAAAGCACAATATGACTAATACCGTTGACATTTCAGTTTCACTAGTGTCTTAGGTATAGGACAATATACCTAGATATATATTTCTTCTTTGTTTTTTAAAGATTACTAGCAATGTTAGTTTGTGATATTACTAGTAATCCCGGTAGCCCCTCCAGCTCAGCTAATGCTTGTGTAAGGTGGGTTCACGTCAATTTTTAATGGCCAGGATGGGAATCGAACCCTGTACCTCTCAGCTACGAGGACAGCCCCTCTAACCACTAGGTTATTGACGCCTTAAGGCGGCTACTGTTACTATAGTAGTGATATAGGGAATAATCTTCTTACAACAACTATTTTTATTAAAATTCATTCCGGTTCCAAGACAATTTAGCTTTTCTTCGGGACTAATTGAGGGTCATAACTCGGCGATATATTTGGACACAATTATCGATTCTAGCTTAGAGATGGGAGTGCGAGGGGATTGTAGGTCCCATTAAAAATAAAAGGTCTACTAAGACCACAAGCAAAAATCCTTGGGGTCTGAGTAGACGCGGTGCCAGTCTTTAAGGACCAGGGCATTTCGACCGTTTCGCAATACGTCAAAACACGCGTATCGCGTATCTGAATACGTAATTTTACTTTATTTTTCCATAGAAAATCTGTCAAAACAGACGTGTTCAGATACGCGATACGTCAATTTTGACGTATTGCCAGTTGATGGAGATGTCAGCAGTTAACGGAGTTGGGCCCCTGTAGACTTGTTTCTTGTAGAACCCCATGTTATAGTGCAATGTAAGGACTTCAGAAAAGTGTACATACTTGAATACATTTGTTATGTGATGTATATTGTTGATAGAGTCCGCGTATCCCCCAAAAGTAAGCAACCACAGGGGAGAGCGTCCAATAACCTTGTTTGTACACAAAGTACGGTAGCCCAAGCACGCATGTAGCCCAAACAAATAGTCTCGCACATAGCCCAATGTTTGCTGAGACGCAATTATCGACACCATGACACAAATCTGTTTGTGATCCGGTGGGTTTCATGGGATATTGATAGGTTTGTTGTAGGTATACTTTCGCTACTGTTTTAAGGAGCTGGCTTGGCCACTGGAACCAATGGACCAATGGAATAGAATAGAATAGAATAGAATAGAATAGAATAGAATAGAATAGAATAGAATAGAATAGAATAGACCCCTGTCCATTCCTCTCCCTTTGCCCCACTCCCCTTTAGGTTGGCAACGCGCGAGCTATGCCTTTGGTATTGCAGTTTACTTTATCATACTATAATATTATAAAGAGGAAAACTTTGTTTGTTTGATTGTAATGAATAGGCTCCGAAACTACTGAACCGATTTGAAAAATTATTTCACTGTTGGGAAGCTACACTATCCCCGGGTGACATGGGCTATAATATATTTAAAAAAAAATAGGGAACCTTACTAAAACTCGAATAATGTAACCGCAATGTACCCGTGCGAAGCAGGGGCGGGCCGCTAGTTTATAAGAAACGTAATAATACTAGTCATACTAATATTATAAAGAGGAAAACTTTGTTTGTTTGATTGTAATGAATAGGCTCCGAAACTACTGAACCGATTTGAAAATTTCTTTCACTGTTGGGAAGCTACACTATCCCCGGGTGACATGGGCTATAATATATTTTCAAAAAAATTAGGGAACCTTACTAAAACTCGAATAATGTAACCGCAATGTACCCGTGCGAAGCCGAGGCGGGCCGCTAGTTTATAAGAAACGCAATAATACTAGATTATAATTATTAAAATTTTTTTTGGTTGGCTACATCAGCGGATAAAAAGCCACATATGGGCAATGTCCTCCGAGGTACTTACTACAAAAATGTCCTTGTATTTCCGATAAACTACGACAGGTTTATAATGTGAGTTGGCCATGTGTTTTACGTGAGCTTATTAATCCTACTAATATTATAAATGTGAAAGTTTGTGAGTGTGGATGTATGTATGTATGTATGTTTGTTACTCCTTCACGCAAAAACTACTGAACGGATTTGGATGAAATTTGGAACACAGATAGTTTATAACCGGGATTAACATATAGGATACTTTTTATCCCGATAATCCCGAAATTTTTGTTACGTTAAATACTACGCGGACGAAGTCGGGAGGCACAGCTAGTTAATTATATAGGAGCCACGGACCAATGAACTGGTTTTCTCTTGAACAACCTTTGTATTACGATAAAGTATCGATATTTAATTATTAACGGTGTTCATAAAAAAGCTAAACACGTGATTAAGAAGGGTTATGTAAATTTTTTACGCAAGATCACGTGATATTTTTTTTCTATAATGACAATGCTGTAGAAGATCCATATGGCACATTAAACTATTAAAACGGAACTCCTATTATTTACAAAACCTTGTGATGATTGTGTGAATATAATGTGTATGTTTTACTCGTACAGAACAAAGTATATTTTTATGAATACTGAAGGAAAAACTTTCAAATGCTTAATACGTATGAAATTGGGCATTCTTATAGTTTACTAGCTGTGCTGTACTTCGTCCGCATGTAAATTAACTGAACAAAAATTTCGGGATTATTCATCCCCTATTTTATCCCCTTGGGGGTAGAATTAATCAAAATCCTTTCTTAGCGGATGCCTACGTCATAATATCTACCTGCATGCCAAATTTCAGCCCGATCCATCCAGCGGTTTGGGCTGTGCGTTGATAGATCACTATGTCAGTCAGTCAGTCACCTTTGAGTTATATATATTTAGATATAGAGAACGAGTGCAGAATGCTAATATTTTTATATTATAATACTTAGAAATACATTAAAATCAATAAATAAAACATTACACCCACTACCATGAATTGACACACACACATTTGTAACCTCCACACCGACTGACTGTATGACTGACAGTGACAGTTTTGGAAGTCCCGCCCTTCCATAGTGCATTCTGCGTGCCAGTATGTGACAATAAAACCTTGTTTACGTTTATAATTACAATTGAAATGAATGATCGTCGAATTTTGACACTGGCTCGACCAGGGTACCCAGGGTACCTCTCTGAAGATTGCCGTAAAGAACCTATTATTGCAACGTTTTGTACAACGAGTCCATTTTTGCCAGCCGTAGTGTCAAATTTAACCCCAAATACTGTTTTAATTTACGAAATCTACATAATATTTGAAACTCAGCTTAACAATAAAATCATACGCGCCTATAATAGGTATAGGTAAGTAAGTAAGATGATGCCTGTATGTTTGCACGTTTTTTGAATTTTAACCAAGAATATTAGTAATGATTAATAGCTATAGGAAAATAATTAGAACGTTATTACACTTTGGCCACAGCATTCGTCACACCAAAATGAGAAGGGCGCTAGCATAACGCTAAATAATACAAAACCAACCGATCAAAAGGGTAAAGACACCAGGGTCAAAGTAATTTCTACGAAATGAGGAACTCCTAAATAATATCAGGAATTACGAAAACAAATTTGTATTTTATCGTTTCAAATAACATCAAGTGTCACTTAATATCGATATTATGTAGGAAATAATAAAACTGCTTATAATTTTGTGGTTTTTCGTTTCCAACGTATTAAATAAACAGTGAGTCAGCATAGGTAGCTACGACAAAAATGGCAATGAAAATATTGTATACAGAATGTTACAAAATTCCGTAATAATACACACTTGGAGGTTTGGATAAGTATATCTTAAATATAAAATTCTCGTGTCACAATGTAAGTTACTTGGTCAAAATTTAAATACATTTTTTTTTCAATAATAATAATATTTAAATAAAAGTTTTGTAATGGCTAATAACAAATGTATTTATTATTATTGTTTAATAATGAAATAATTAACAAAATAACTTCAAATTTGCCAAAAATTGCCAAAAAATAAAGTCGTTTGTAGATGCGTGACGATAACTTATATCTTTGCAATATTCTGAAAAATGATTTCATAACATAATTATCAATAAGGGATATGAAAATAAATATCAATTAAGCTATTATCAATAAATATCGATATTTAGTATTACAGACAAAAATAAACGTTCCTTAGTTCACCTAAGCTCCAAAAATTCATGACCACAAACACTTGACCGTTTTTTTTTATTTAAAACTAGCTGAGCCCGCGACTTCGCCCGCGTGGAATTTAACTTAACAATAAGGACCGGTCCCGCGTTCTGAGCCCGCGCCACAGGACCCATTTTTTTTATTTTGTTTTTCTAAAGTAAAAGTTGCCTCAGTTACTGCTTATAACATCAGCTATCTAACAGTGAAAGTCCCGTCAAAATCGGTCCAGCCGTTTCGGAAATACTCTTTGAAATTTTCTTTTCTTTTAATTCGCGTTTTTGCTATAGGTATCGTATGTACTTTCATATGCATTTTGTGAAAAGGTGTTATTTTGATATTACAAACAGACACTCCAATTTTATTTATTTGTATAGATGTATAGATAGTTACCGTAGCCTATCCTTATTTTACCAAAAGCATCAAATGGTAGCTACTGAAACCGGTACTGATCCAAAGTACAAACTATTCGTAATTATAGTAATAGTATTATTTAGTATTATACTAATATACTGGTAGTATTAGTATTTAAATTAATTATTATTGCGACTTAGTTTATTGTTTCAAATTATTCATATCCTATTAATAAAATTATTGTCATAAGTTGTCTGTCCACACCAACCGCCTCTTTATAGAAACGTAGCTCAGCAAATTAGGTAACAGGAAATAATTAAAACATTTATGAGTTGAATTTCTGAATTATTTTTGGTTCTAATAGCTTCCTAGCTTTTGTCGATATCTGAGTTCACGAATTCGTTGGCGTTTGGTTCCGTATTTCGACCATCCCTAGGCCCATCTTCTCACAGAAGATTAGTTGAAAAGAGTTTGAGTGTTATAGTAGCAGTGGTAGAGCCAAAGAATTTGTAATAATAACATCTTATTATTACAAATTATGTAATAATAATGTCTTATTATTACAAATTTTGTAATAATACTGTCTTATTATTACAAATTTTGTAATAATAATGTCTTATTATTACAAATTCATTGGGTAGAGCCAAGCTATAGCCAATTGACTACAGCACATATACAGGCTGACTTGGCCGGAGCAGTACCACCCTGTCACAGAAGTTAGGCGTAAAGTAACTTTTATAGCTGAGTTTTGTATTATGAGTGAGCGAGCCGGAAATCCAACCCCCTATACCTACACCTTTCCTCTGTCCCACTCTCCTTCGGGTTGTAAACGTGCGATCAATAGCCTTTGTACCATCCTACTAATATTATCAATGTGAAAGTTTGTGAGTGTGGATGTATGTATGTATGTATGTTTGTTACTCCTTCACGCAAAAACTACTGAACGGATTTGGATGAAATTCGGAACACAGATAGTTTATAACCAAGATTAACATATAGGATACTTTTTATCCCGATAATCCCGAAATTTTTGTTACGTTAAATACTACGCGGACGAAGCCCGTGGGCACAGCTAGTACAACATATTTTCAAAATAAACCGACTTAATAAACACCTGGGAGCACTAAAAAGCTATTAAAACCTTAAAATGTATTTCATTTTGGAGTCGGTCCCAATTCAAGTCAACAGGGTACCTAAGTTGTTCTAACGTAGCGCGTAGTGGAATGATAAAATAGCTAATAGGTATTTTGGCGAGCATGACGTCAAACTTCCTTATTGTGTCACGTGTTTAGGTCCAAATTTGAATACGAATGTGGATTTCAACACAAACAAAAGCATACTCGTATTGTTTTAGGTAATGGTCCTTGGATAAGATAATAAAACAAACTTTTACAACCGGTTACGGAAACATATACCTTAACCTCTTAATCATAAGTCTTTCAATTTGATTATCAATATAATTGAAAAAGGTTTTTTTATTCGCGTATCTACAAATTATGTGCAATTATAATAGTGTTTTTGGGTTTTTAAATAATTACAGTGCACACCGATTCTCGCTTAAAGCGCAACTAACCATCAATCAAATATTCGATTTTGAGCATTATTATAGGTTCTCCTTACTCACTGATGTAACCTACCTAGGTAATACTAGAATCCAGAACTGCTACCTATATTGCAGGCGAATGCTTCCGAAGAGGGAGCGTCTGAAGAGGAACGGTTCATTTATTTTAACGAAAACAAACAGCCGATGTAAAATATTAGGCAATATATACATACGTAACGCGAGACAATTTAATATAGTTAGAATATACCGTCCCACCTGCACTGCTGCAAGCCAAAACCATCCCTAGTGCGAGGGTAGCAGGTTGGTTTCTGTTTAAAAGGGTTATGCGAGTTGGACCTTTACTGCAAAATAACATTTGAAGGTACTATATGTAGCAATGAATTAAATTGTTCAGTAAATAAGGAAACAAGTATATAAATAAAAAATATGATGTTAATTAATTCGGTAGATACCTAAATGAAGGGAAATACTTCAGTTTCAACCGAATACTTTCCCGTACCTATTGCTTCTAGTGGTGAATGGGTCAATAAAAAAACCGGGCAAGTGCACGTCAGGCCATACACAATGAAGGGTTCCGTAGCAGGTATACCTACCTACTTACTTGAGTTGTACATACTGTTAGCCTAGGTATTTGGATTAGTTATTATAAAAAAATAATCCTTATCTAAACTACCTAGATTGCTTTGCCTGGCTAGGTTTTATGGGTAAATATAAAAATAACCCTGACCTAAACTACGGATATCTCTACTCACCCGTTTACAAGAATCGTTATTAAATCATAACAAGCGTGACTGATTACCACCTTGATTCTAATCTTATAGGTATTCATTATAATTATGTCTTTAAAAATCTCGCAAACAGAATTTTAGATAATAAAATGTTGTGTGGAAACACCATTTCATTTCAATTCGAAATACCTTTTCAACGATACTCCACATTATGGGGTGACACAACAAATATCCGAAGATCTACATTTTATATTGTTGAAAGAGAAATCTACTTTCAAGCTGTAGTCGTACCACATGTCATCAACTTCCGCCCTGCGACAGGCCGAGACGGACGGACGGACGGACTAGATGATCTTATAAAGGTTCCTCGTAGGGACTACGTAATCCTAAAAACAAAAATTCGGGTAGAATTAAGAGGAACGTTAAAAAATCATTTGTACCCACCACAGACTTATAAGTACCCACAAATGAAATGAGACCAAATGATCCATCGACTTACATCGGCCAACCGAAGTTCTTATATCGTTTGACTGTGTCGGTTTGGTTGCACCTTTATACAATGACGCTTTATGCAATGCGCAAAAGATGAACTAGGTAGAAATAAAACATAACTTCTCGCCGCATCTTCTAGAAAAACCCGGTTCTCCGATGGCTCAAGTGGTTATATTTCCAAGGATAGCCACTGTCCCTGCGGAATGAACTTTGAATGGCCTCTATATAAAGTCTTATTGGAATACTGCACGATATATAATTGCGTCTTAGTAAATGCTAAAGATGGCCCAGCCTGGTGTGGGAGAGACCTGGGATTTGTATGATTCTTTCAAGCACGTGGGATCTCTGAACGGAACGCACCGGCGCAAAAAAGATGATGTAACTAACTACTACCCACCACAAAAATCTGATAGTATAAATATCTTGGGTTTGTATTGGTTAGTAGCATGATTTAATCAAAGGTCAGCTATAAAAAAAAAACCACCAGACATTTTTGTGATGAGTTCATCATATTCATTAACAAAGGCTCCATGATACAAAATATCGCGCAATATTATGGTAAGAGCGTACATTGATCCGTATTGAACAACTAGTTTTATATAGGTACCTAGTGGTTGTAAAGGACTCACTTTATTGTTGCGACCATCGGCCGTTTGGCGCAGTGGTTCGAGCGTAGGCCGCTCGGCGCACTGCACCGGGTGGATGCGGGTTCGATTCCCGTCAGGGAAATGAACGATTGCATTTCGGAAATGGCTTTTTCGTAATTTTCTCTGGTCTGTGTGTCACTGGGTTCGCCCCCAACCATTGTACGGTACCCATAGTACAAGCGTTGCTTAGTTTGGGACCGTACAGTTGGTGTGTTCGTCTGGCGATTTTTCTTAATTTTTTTTATCGCTAAATCTACGCACCACAAACACTAACCCCTTTATTAATAAACAATGTTTTAGCGGTTGCATAGTTACACCATGCTTTGTTTTGTCACTTCGAATTTTAAATTACTGATGACAGATAGAGATAAATGAGGTTGTAACTATTCCCCCGCTATACCACGTTTAATAATAAGACGGTAAGGTCCTCACTAATAAATCGATCTCAAGTCTGAGAGCGATCTTGGAAATGTAATCTTATGTCAAATCAGTACAAAATGACTTGAGATTATAATTAATACGAGCCACAGATACACATATCTATACAAATAAATAAAATTGGAGTGTCTGTTTGTAATATCAAAATAACACCTTTTCACTTAATAGATATGGAAGTACATACGACACCTATAGCAAAACCGCGATTAAATTTTTTTTTTTCTGTCTGTCTGTCTGTCTGTCTGTATGTTTGTTTACCCTGAGGTAAACTCCGAAACGGCTGAACCGATTTTGACGGGACTTTCACTCGCAGATAGCTGATGTTATAAGGAGTAACTTTTATATTAGAAAAAAATGGGTGCTGTCGCGCGGGCTCAGAACGTGGTAGCGGGCTTTTTGTTAAGGCTAAAGCGCCCATCTAGCCCGTGAAGTTCAAATTTTTTGAGGTTTTTTAGAATTTTTTCAAAATCGGACATTAATAAAAGGCACATTTTGTAATTCGCGACAAAGACCGTGTGCAGTGCATTTATTAATATATCCAACTTACTCTAAAACGTAAAAGTAAAATAAATTTATTAATAAACGCACTGCATACGGTCTTTGTCGCAAATCACAAAATTTTGTCTTAAATGTTTTCAGATTTTTGATAAACTATAAAAATACTCGAAAATTTTGAATTTCGCGGGCTAGACAGGCGCCTTCACCTTAAGTTAAATTCCACGCGGACGAAGTCGCGGGCTCAGCTAGTAATTAGTTAATATAATAAATACACAATGTTAAACTTATAAAACGCCTCGTTTTCTGTCAGAGGTTAAAAAGGAAATAAACTTAGTAGGTATTTCGGACATAATAATAATAATAAAAAAATTATTGACATTTGCGGTATAACAATACTCTTATTCTAGCACATGATAAACCTGTTGGATAATTATTTCAAAATCGTACCTTCTCCATATTGGTCCCATGACCATTTAATTAAATGTCAATACTGCTAATTAATCAATTATAAGTGGCCGATGCGATGCTCTTACTAATTTGAATGAACTTATCATCATTAATTCTATAAGGTAGCGTCCGCATGTCGGTTTGTTAGTCGGTCACTGGTAAATCTTCTTAAGTAGTCATGAATATTGTTAAAATAAAAACCATCACTACACCATTCATCATAAAAATGAGTTACATAGATGCTAGAGACTAGGGAGCGCAAAATACCTATGCGTGGAGTGTCTGTTAGTAATATCAAAATAACACCTTTTCACTAAGTGCATATCAAACTACATACGACACCTATAGCAAAAACGCGATTCAAAGAAATTTGGTCTCTCTGTCTGTCTGTCTGTCTGTGTGTTTGTTGCGGGTAATCTCCGAAACGGGTGGACCAATTTCGACGGGACTTTCACTGGTAGATAGCTGATGTTATAAGCAGTAACTTAAGCTACTTTTATTTAAGAAAAACAAAATTTAAAAAAATGTGTCCTGTCGCGCGGGCTCAGAACGCGGGAGCGGGCTTTTTTGTTAAGTTAAATTCCACGCGGACGAAGTCGCAGGCTCAACTAGTAAAAAAAATAAAATTAAAAAAAATGTCGTCAACTTGCACATGACCCGCCTGATGAAGGGCTTCCGGCTTTCTCACTCATCGTACGAAGCGCGCCTATAATAGCTACATAACGACGATCTTCTGTGAGAGATTGGTACTACCCTGGTGTAGGCACCTGGCTACAGATGGGCTCTTCCACCGCAAGCAAAATTAGTATTATATTACCACTAGCCTGTGCCCACGACTTCATCCGCGTAGTATTTAACTTAACAAAAATTTCGGGATTATCGGGATAAAAAGTATCCTATGTGTTAATCCAGGCTATAAGCTATCTGTTTTCCAAATTTCATCCAAATCCGTTCAGTAGTTTTTGCGTGAAAGAGTAACAAAAATCCATCCACACTCACAAACTATCGCATTTATAATATTAGTAGGATTACCACTAGCCTGTACCCACGACTTCTTCCGCGTAGTATTTAACTTAACAAAAATTTCGGGATTAACGGGATAAAAAGTATCCTATGTGTTAATCCCGGTTATAAGCTATCTGTTTTCCAAATTTCATCCAAATCCGTTCAGTAGTTTTTGCGTGAAAGAGTAACAAACATCCATCCACGCTCACAAACTATCGCATTTATAATATTACTAGCTGTGCCCGCGACTTCGTCCGCGTTGAATTTAACTTAACAAAAATGTTATTTAACACTAAATATTTGTCTAGTTCGCAGTTTACGGAAAGTATTTTTTTAATAAAAGAAGCTCACGTTACTTCTTTTAACATAAGCTAGCTGCCAGTGAAAGTCCCGTCAAAATCGGTCCGGCCAGTACTTTAAATACCAGAAGTGATAAAAGTATTTATTTTGATTTAATAATTAATTTGTTACTACTAAATGTACGTCGTAGTAGGGAATAAGACTCGGCCACCAGTTAGTTCAAAATAAATTATCAATTTTTATTGTATTTAAGGTTCACTATTTTGGCGATAATGGCTTGCACATAAAAAACACGGGAACATACTATCGGGATAAAAAGTATCCTATAGGTTAAGAATTATCTGTGTTCCCAATTTGATACAAATCCGTTCAGTAGTATCGATAATTGTCCTACGGGAACATACTATCGGCATATAAAATATCCCATGTTTTTAATCCAGGTTTTGAACTATCTGTGTTCCAAATTTCATCCAAATCCGTTCAGTAGGATTGATAATTGTCCCACGGGAACATACTATCCGGATAAAAAGAATACCATGTTTTAATCCAGGTTTTGAACTATCTGCGTTCCAAATTTCATCCAAATCCGTTCAGTAGGATCGATAATTGTCCCACGGGAGCATACGGGATAAAAAGTATTCGGGATAAAAAGTATCCCATGTTTTAATACAGGTTTTGAACTATGTGGTTTTCAAATTTCATCCAAATCCATTCAGTAGGATCGATAATTGTCCCACGGGAACATACTATCGGGATAAAAAGTATTCCATGTTTTAATCCAGGTTTTGAACTATCTGTGTTCCAAATTTCATCCAAATCCGTTCAGTAGGATCGATAATTGTCCCACGGGAGCATACGGGATAAAAAGTATTCGGGATAAAAAGTATCCCATGTTTTAATACAGGTTTTGAACTATGTGGTTTCCAAATTTCATCCAAATCCGTTCAGCAGGATCGATAATTGTCCCACGGGAACATACAGGATAAAAAGTATTCGGGATAAAAAGTATCCTATATGTTAATCCAGGTTATAAACTATCTGTGTTCCAAACTTCATCCAAATCCGTTCAGTAGGATCAATAATTGTCCCACGGGAGCATACGGGATAAAAAGTATTCGGAATAAAAAGTATCCCATGTTTTAATACAGGTTTTGAACTATCTGGTTTCTAAATTTCATCCAAATCCGTTTAGCAGGATCGATAATTGTCCCACGGGAACATACAGGATAAAAAGTATTCGGGATAAAAAGTATCCTATATGTTAATCCAGGTTATAAACTATCTGTGTTCCAAATTTCATCCAAATCCGTTCAGTAGGATCAATAATTGTCCCACGGTAGCATACGGGATAAAAAGTATTCGGGTTAAAAAGTATCCCATGATTTAATACAGGTTTTGAACTATCTGGTTTCCAAATTTAATCCAAATCCATTCAGTAGGATCGATAATTGTCCAACGGGAACATACTATCGGGATAAAAAGTATCCTATATGTTAATCCAGGTTATAAACTATGTGTGTTCCAAATTTCATCCAAATCCGTTCAGTAGTTTTTGCGTGAAGGAGTAACAAACATACATACATACATACATACATACATACATCCACACTCACAAACTTTCGCATTTATAATATTAAGTAGGATTAGTAGGATTACCACTAGCCTGTGCACGCGACATCATCCGCGGAGTACCTATTTAACTTAAAAAAAAATCGGGATTATCGGGATAAAAAGTATCCTATGTGTTAATCCAGGCTATAAACTTTCTGTTTTCCAAATTTTATCTAAATCCGTTGAGTAGTTTTTGCCTTAAAGAGTAACAAACCTCCTCACTCAAACTTTCGCATCTATACATACTACAAATAAATAAAATTGGAGTGTCTGTTTGTAATATCAAAATAACACCTTTTCACTAAATGCATATGAAAGTACATACGATACCTATAGCAAAAACGTGAATTAAAAAAAAATTGTCTGTCTGTCTGTCTGTCTGTGTGTTTGTTCCGGGTAATCTCCGAAACGGCTGGACCGATTTCGACGGGACTTTCACTGGCAGATAGCTGATCTTATAGCGGGTAACTTAGGCTACTTTAATTTTAGAAAAACCATTAGGGTTCTGCGTAAAAAAATAAAAACACTTGAAATCAAAGAGTATCTCCGAAACGACTGGACCGATTTTGACGGGACTTTCACTGTTAGATAGCTGATGTTATACGCAGTAAGTGAGGCTACTTTTATTTTAGAAAAACAAAATTAAAAAATGGGTCCTGTCGCGCGGGCTCAGAACGCGGGCCCGGGCTTTATTGTTAAGTTAAATTCCACGCGGGCGAAGTCGCGGGCTCAGCTAGTTTATAATATTAGTAGGATTTTTAAGGGCACTGAAGTCAAACGAACTCTTATAGCTTCGCCGTGTCTGTACGTCTATCCGCCTATCTAGTAATCCAGCTAGAACAATTTGCGGGTGTATCTATAAGATGATCAAAGATGGTTATCTTTGATTACCAACATTACTTCGACATCTTATAAATACCCGCACTACCTGTGACATTCGGCGGGCTCGTAAAATAAAGCAACTATTAAACATGGTGTAAAATATTGAAAAAAAAATAATTATATACGATAAGTTATTCTGTCTTGTGTAATATGCGAGACGCGACTATACAAAGTGTTACAACCACCGAACACCTGCAATTACGATACAATAAACCTTCAAATACATTGAATATAATCATAACAATTTATTAAAATTATAATACATTAAAATTTATCACAATATTTTTTGCAAAGAAAATAATATTTTTTTATGCGCAAATTTCTAAATAAAAGTGATACCTATTTTGTTGGAAATAAATACTACTTAAGGAAAAATAATTAACTCCTGTATGAGAAGCATTAAAGCTAAAATAGGTTAATTAAAATACAGATAAATACTTTAAAAACCGCGCAAATGTCCTACAAATAATGTTCTACATGAAAAACCCGAATCTTTCTGCCGGTGACAACTATCTCCGAGGAAAAGCTACTTCTTATTAAAAATTTTAATTCAGAATTTTAAAAGTGTGTAGTATGGTATGTAATTTTAAGCAACATACATTTTCACAATTGATTTATTACTGACTTTGTGAATTTGAATCTTAATAGTACGTTTATATTTTTATTTTTTATCAGAAATTTAAGATTAGTGTCGGTGCTTATGCATCTAGTACGTACTAGGCAATAAAAACTAAACACCACTCACTAATAGACCTAGACAGGGATTTCCCTATAATTAACGAAACAAAGTGTGACTTCATTCTACTTTGTTATTCAAGCAACAACATTAAAACAAAATTAGCTTTTTAAACACATTAAAAATTTATACGTGCTAACTCCCCCCTTCCCCCCCCACTTCTTTACACCCGAACATTATGATAAAGAGGCGTACTTTATCAATAATACTAGCTGAGCCCGCGACTTCGTCCGCGTGGAATTTAACTTAACAAAAAACCCGCTCCCGCGTTCTGAGCCCACGCGACAGGACCCATGTTAAAAAATCTTGGTTTTCTTTTAAAAAATAGCCTCAGTTACTGCTTAGAACAACAGCTATCTACCAGTTAATTAGTTTTTTTTTTAATTATAGTAGCCAAAGTTTCTCCCTAAAACATCAGCTATCTGCCAATGAAAGTCCCGTCAAAATCGGTCAAGCCGTTTCGGAGATTACCCGAAACAAACACACAGACACAGACAGACAGACAAAAAAAAAATCGCGTTTTTGTTATTGGTATCGTATGTACTTTCATGTGCATTTAGGCAAAAGGTGTTATTTTGATATTACAAACAGACACTCTAATTTTAATTATTTGTATAGATTTAGGTGTACGCATAAATACCATGTTTGAGTCGCGCGGTCATCACAGGGCGAAGCTACAGGATCCTCGCCTTGGCAGGCCCACTCAATTCGTTCCCGAGCGTCATAAAAGATAATGATTACGCGATCAAAAGAGATACCCTTGTAGGTGAATATAATTTTAGGCACGCAGCATTTTTCGAGCTGAATTGCCAATTATTGCGTTGTCGCAAGAGTCGCTATTTATTTCAATGTCTTTGGGGAATGCAGTATCTGTTCGTTTTAGGCTCACAGCCCTAACGTTTCACATACCTACTCTCGCGTGTACGGACAGCATGTTACACACAGATGTAGATTTACATAGATAACGCAAATGCATGTACTTCGCGTGTACGAAACCCCGACCAAGCGTCAAGGTTGGTCGCCGCTAACTTACATTCCGCGCGACTACAGATTTAAAAAATATAAGTATGAGCGAGATAATCACTAGAGAGAATCGTAGCGGGCCGAGGGGAATCGGCGGCATCGGTGTCTTTGAATCGGTTCGGATTTCCCGTCACTTGTGACGTCACAGTAGATGATAAAAATTCGGCACGCTTGGTTTCAACACAAATCGTGATACTTGCGTTATCTATGTAAATCTATATCTGTGATGTTACATATGTATAGAAGGTAGTAGGTAGATGAAACGCTATCGTTATACTGAGTGTACTGACACCGGGGACTGGCCTTAGTTTATTTCTCGTCCAAATATGATTTTCACAGATAATCGCACAATCACTCATACGCTATGTTTACTTGTCTTACGAAACAGCTGATGTCCAATGCCGAAGCAATTGTCATGAGATACTTGAACTTTGGCTTTTGACCGGTGCTGAAAACAATGAAAATACTGACACTTGATTTGATTGTCGTTTGATCTGTTTCAATTAATGCTAATTATGCAAGATTAAACAAGCTTAGAATATTGAATAGTAGGTACATAGATAGTGAACGTGAATCTTTACGAACCCCGAAACTCGGCGTAATTATTGGTCACCATTGTCGATCCTGGTTTATAGGAGTTACAGCGGGGGGAGTGTGTGGCGGAAATAATCCCACAAAAGGTACATGCTAGGGCAGACTCTAGAGGTCTGCCGGATAACAGATATACAGGGTCAGTGAGAACACTACCAACTTCTGAGTTGCTTCTGACTATATACTATACTAGCGGCCCGCCCCGGCTTCGCACGGGTACATTGCGGTTACATTATTCGAGTTTTAGTAAGGATCCCTAATTTTTTTGAAAATATATTATAGCCTATGTCACCCGGGAATAGTGTAGCTTCCCAACAGTGAAAGAATTTTTCAAATCGGTTCAGTAGTTTCGGAGCCTATTCATTACAATCAAACAAACAAAGTTTTCCTCTTTATAATATTAGTATGATTACCTGTATTATATTTTTTGAAAGAACACGGAGTATTATATTATCAACTCTAACGTTTACTAAAATACTTACTTCTAATTTAAACGTAAGAACAGAAAAACTTAAAAAATACTATAAAATAAACCCTGCATTCGTGGAATGGTGCCAAGAATGGTGACTGCATTTCCTCGTTGTATGAATAGGCTGATTTTTTGAACGATTTATAATGTTTACATAACACGTTATTTTATTTAATAATGGCACCTCTCTCTCTATAACTGAAATAACCTGTATTCTGACCTCTATTTAAGGAACCCTCTGTAAATGAGACAGATATTTATTTATACCTGGATATCTGAGACACTAGGTAAGTGGAATACCTCTATAAGTGAAACCAATTTGCAGGTCCCTTGATGTCTCACTTAACCAGGTTTCACTGTATTTTTAACATCATAAACAACAACCTTTTAATATATTATTTGGCTTTATATTATTCTTCAGACTTTCAAACAAAAATAAATATATTTTAAACGCTCTATATTTTACGAACTCTACGCCCGTGTCGCGTCAGGTGCGTGTCCTTGTAGCGATATTCGGCAATGCGGACGTAAACAATTCAAATTAATTAGATAAAACAACGAAATCTTGAAAGTTTATTTTTGGCAAATTTTAATATAATATTACTAGTTTCTGCCCGCGATTTCGTCAGCGTAGACTTAAGTAAAGTATTCTATATGTTAATCCAGGTTATATCCAAATCCGTTCAGTAGTTTTTGCGTGAAAGAGTAACAAACATACATCCACACTCACAATCTTTCGCATTTATATAATATAATATAATATAATATAATATAATATAATATAATATAATATAATATAATATAATATAATATAATATAATATAATATAATATAATATAATATAATATAATATAATATAATATAATATAATATAATATAATATAATATAATATAATATAATTAAAATTTTTCATTATAATTTTGACGTCCCAATCCTGGGCACGGGCCTCCCCTCAACACGAGGGGGATTCAGGCCATAAACCACCACGCTGGCCCAGTGCGGGTTGGCGGATTACACATGTCTTTCGAAACTCGGTTATATCTTCTATGACATGCAGGTTTCCTCACGATGTTTTCCTTCACCGTAAGCAAATGATAATCATATAGAAATTATGATTGGCACATAGATTTCGAAAAATCCATAGGTTCGAGCCGGGGATTGAACCCGAGACCTGGTAGCCCGCAAGACGCGTGCTTAACCAATCGGCTATCACTGCTTATAAGCAAGCAATCAATACTAGGATGAAAAATTCGCTTGGTATAGGTAGTATCTGTTTACTTCACCATTCGATGAAAAATTGTCCCTATAATATACAAAAAACATTACCTACACGTGTTAACCCTAATGACAAATAAACGAATCGATTACTTAAAAGTCGATTAGGTACATAATCGATATAATCGTATTAAGACTTATAAGTGCAATAGAAATATTAATTAGTATCCATTACCAAAACACGTCGAATAATATTAACAACGGATATAAAAATATATTTTTATGGGCCACGATAATATCAACCCCTTAATATTTGTCGTCACAGAAGCCAAAAATATTAGGGTCGCCTGTTGTAGGGGTGTGGCCGTCTGGTCTATCGATAATTCGATAAAAATACGACGCGTTACTTGAATAGTCTACCTGATAATGTTGAGTTGGTTTTTCCAAGCAACATTTTTCGGTCGTATGCTAATAATAATAACTTGTAATAGTTTATCAAAACGACCAATTTAAAGATAAAGATTTTTATATATAAATAAGTATGGCACTGTAATAAATACATTGCCAAATTTTTATTAACTATATAGTTATTCAGTTTGTGTTGATAGTGTTTTCTGTGATAATCCTGACACAAACCCATTGTATAAATATCGCCATACAACACATCAATCGTATAGTACGTATAATGAGTAATATACAATGGACTTGGAGCGAACCCAGTAACACCCAGATTTGGTAATTTCGTAAGGCTATTTCTGAAATTTCACTTACTTTTTCATTTTCAAGTATTCGAGAATCGACAATATTTGTTTCCCATCCCTAGCTCATAACCGCTAAGCTCTTTCTGGCCGTATCGTAACTGCCTCTATATAGATTCTATTCTCGGCCAAATGACTATCTATAAAGGACACATTGCGTTTAAGACTTCGATTTCTTTTGAAGTCGCTATGTTTATCCACATCAAGTTTTACGTAAGAAAATTTATAAATATCAACCTTCACTTTTTAAATTATATTTCTTTAGGCGCCTTTTCAATGTCCACAGAAAATACTGGGAGTTGTGCATCTAATCTGGCTACGAAGCTTATTAAGTACTTACCAGCTCTCCCAACTCTATCCTCGACCATGTTCAACTAAATTTTGTACTGGATTGTGTAATTTGATTGATTGTGGATTAGATGGAAATCTTCACGTTTTTGGATCAAGATTATTAACCAGCGTTATAAGATACTACCATGTGAAATTTCATTGAAATTCAGCTAAACTAATATGAATTATAAAATTTGAGAATTCGACTCTTGCAAATACATTTAAACCATTTCGCAAAAATTAGCACCTCCTTATCGATTGGCGTTTACAATGTTTACGTCACTACAGGTTGTACATGAAAGTCTGATTCAAATTTTATAAACATGAACCGTTTCAGTTTATTCAAGTATTTAGATACACTCCACGAACTAGAAATATAGTTATATGTATTATTAGATACATATATTTTATGTTATACTATATTACCACGTCCGTGCATAAAATTGTACTTGTTCTTTCAGCAAATAACGGTTATAATTTTACACCATTTTACAGCAGCCATAGTTTGCTGTGGAATTTTGAACCCAATTTAATAGAAGACGAGACCATTGTCTGCCATTATTCTATCGCGAGGCACTTCCCCCTCATTATTGGGTATTCGGACCATAGTCCACCCTAGCCAGCCGCGGGTTAGTGAAGTGGCCATGTCTTTCGAAAGACGGTTTCCTTACGACAGTAAGGATAAATAATATAAATAACGCTTTCCACGTAGGTCCAGGTTTTTATTTTTTATATTTAAAAATATTACTGCCTGTTCATAAAACGAAACCAGTATAAACATAGATGGCGTATACACATTAGTTTATTTTTAATTTAGCAATAATTTAGTTCAAACTTGATGTAATAGTTTCTAAGTAACATCCATTACCCTCCTTTATTACTTTCCAGATATTGCTAGTGTGTAAAGATTCCTAATTACCGACGAGAATATTTCTGTTTATTATACCCCTTTTGAAAGTATAATTAAGGACACCTATGCCAAAATATTTGTCGTATAGTAACCGACATTGCGGGCAGTTACGTCAAATAGTTCAGTTACAAGACGACTGTACAGTATTCGTTTCCTTCCCCAAATATAATTGCTAAAGTTGAAGATAATTTCAATGGCCTGAAATCGAAAAAAATAATAATCAGACAATGATACCATATTGATAGAACGGCCCCTAAGTGGGCCAATGACATCACACGAGTCCCGGAAACCAATTGACGCGGGTTGCAGAGGAATATGATTGGTGGACATTCGTGGTGATTATTGGAGAATGCCTATATTTGGACGTAGGACTTATAGGATCACTGTTAGCATTGGATTTTAATGGATGGATGGATATAAAGTGTTATATCTGGCCAAAAAATAAATGTGCCTTTCAGGTTAAATCTTTAAGTATAAATTATAGTTAAGAAAAAAACCTGCATGTCTTAGGAAATCTATAACCAATTTTCGAAAGACATGTGAAATGCGCCAACCAGCACTGACGGGGCGGCGTAGTGGATTTTGTACTGAATCCCCCTCGTATTGAGGAGAGGCCCATGGCCGCAAGAGTAGGACGTTAAAAAACGGCTAAATTATTATTTATTTTTAATATACGAGTATATTCACGACAAAGAATCAATATGATGATGTATACGCCATTTTTACTACCGGCATGATTCAAGTGTCGTGACTTTTTCTTTCCAGTTTGAAGGGCAAGGACTAGTTTAGTCCCCGAGCAATGCAGCTAGGACCACTTTCTGCAGTTTTCTGATCTTTTATTTTTGCCATACTAAGGACGAATACCGGTATGATAATTTCGAAATTGCTGGCCACAGGTTCGAAATACCACAAGCCGGTAAAGGTTACCAGCAGGTATGAGATACCTCCCATTTCCCGGATTTTTTATAACAAAGTCGGCATACATGCGTCCAACCCGCCTGATGTTAAGCAGTCGCCGCAGTCTATAGATGCTTGGAATACCAATGAAATTGCTCGCGAATTGCCGACCTCAAGGGCGGTACTTACTACCCCGGCCGAGCTAGCTCATATATGAGCTGTCGTTCGTCAATTAGATACAGCTTAGCTCAGACTCTATAATCATATCTAAATCCTACCTAATAGAGAAAAAAAATCATCAACTAATTTCTAAATGTATACCCTCAAATTGATGAGGTTGTGCCTTCTATAATTGCGTAGCCTCATTACTATTGGCCAAATGGGGATGCATAGTATGTTACCTGATTACAATGGATACATGGTGTATTTTTCTAATCAAATAAAACGGACCGAAAGCTGACACCAATATGCAGGTGGCTAAAAAGTAACGAAAGACAATTTAACTTACATATAACTTGAGTAACTATAGAGATTGACTGTTTGTATCAATGCCAAAGTAAAGTATTAATAAATATTAATAATAAAAAATAATCGTAAGTAATTCTATTTGTAACTTAATATCAAAAATATAATAATATATATAGGCTTAAGTTATTTATAAGTAAACTTAGATGTCAACGTTAGTCAAATAGAGAAGAGGCTAGCAAAATGAGGAATAATTAAGATAAACTCGTCTCTGGCCAGTCCTTGCTTCTTAAAAGTACTTAACTTGCTGTCACGTCACAAAACCCGTCAGAACCTTTCAAATGTTAAAATCCTAAAAGCCCTTTCGAAAACAACATTTTTAACAAATAATTTCACACTGCCACCGACCTTCGGATACGTCACATACACACACTTGCGATAATGTGTTTCCTCATTTCATTCAAAATCGTAGCAAAAATCACTATAAAATGTACCTGAAAAATTACAAAAATTCAAACGAAATCGAACGCCTCTCGATTTTGACCGAATCAATTGAACCTAATGACCTTATCGATCCTTTTGAAAAATAACGCGATTTCCCAACACTATTGTGTCTAGGGTTACGGCTCGAGTGCGTATCACTTCTGAACAGATATACCCGCGGTATGTCCGGCGGCCGTCATTGCGTGAAACATCATGGCGTCGCGCGCATGCGCCCTGTTGCTCCTCGCGCTGTCAACCGCCGCTGCGCGGGAGTGCATCGAATTAACACTGCCTGAGAAAAGTTTGTTAACGGACAGTATTTTGAATGGGACTATATTGAAATTGGCAGCGAAAAACGAATCTTACGATGAAAGTGGACGGTTTAATGTTGTGGAGTTGTGGGAGCGGTTCCCGAAGGTTGTCGTGCCCAGGAATGGAACCAGCGAGCAGTGCCGAAGGGACAGCCAGCTATACCTGGACAGCTTGGACCGTCTCGAGTTGTGGGCGTTAAAAAGTAAATAATATATTTTTTTTTTTGGTAGGGTAGTCATAATATTGCTATCATATTAATTAGTGTGCATTTTTTTATTTGACGTCAGTACCTATCTATGTGATATTGTTCTTAATGTTTTGTTCATCCTTTACTTACATGAAATAGTGGTCACTCTTACTATCCGGCTTTTATTCGGACTCAATTTTCGCCTATGGGTTATTTGCGATACATACTGCAATTGTCATTACTTTGACGACAGTCATGGCTTGTAAATATGGACCGCTCGGCTAACCACGCCTGGTTGCAGGTTCGATTCCAGTTGGAAAATTACGAAATGAATTAGTAATTTTAAAGAATATTATGACGACTACTTAATTATTTTATTTGATGTGGTGTCGTGTTAGAATTACGTCTACTAGTCTTTCCCAAAGGGCCGAGTTTACCAACACATTAACGAATCGTTAAAGCAATACCTAACTGATTGTTTGGTGTAGGTAGTAGCTCGTAGTACCTACTTAAGAAACGATAGGCACGGCACCTGTCACTTTTAAATAACCCTCGATTTATTATTGTTATTATATTGTCCACGTATACCCATATATGTACTGACTGTGGGCACTTAGAAACTTTTAAGGATTAAAAAAACAACATTCAAAAGTTACAAAACAACCGTGGTAGACTAAGTTCATGTTCGCGAGATCATGTCTGCATTTTGTTCACTTAGGTCTTTAAATTTCTGCTTCAATTTTAATGCATACTAATGTTTGAAGGACGCTTCATTTCGATATGAAAGTTTTTTTATTATTTCGAAATAATGCACTGCATATTGGTTTTCGTTAACACTTTGAATGTCTAGGTCGACTGGTCGCAAACGCCGGCCGGTTTAGAGGGCTATTTGTTTTTTTGATAATGTTTGCTATATGAGTTCGTTTATAATAATATTGTATGAAATCTACATAAACCTAAGGTACATTATATAATACATAAAATAAAAACGTCCTCAAGACAAGTGACTATCTATTGATTATTAATGAACGAGCCAAAAGTGTTATTTAAATATAACATCCTTTAAGTATACAAATTATCTCGAAAAACTATTTCAACTGAAGTAGGTATCTATGTTAAATAGAGCCATTTGTCTAAAAACTAAACATTAAAATTGCAAATTGAAATTTATTCACTAGGAAACGATGGAACGACATACCTACTCATTTTAATATGATGTAAATTCGTTTGTAAATATAAACCTATATAAACATGTGCGATTATCATCGATACAGAGTGTTCTTTCTTACTTTTTTCAGACATTACTACTGTACTGTACTGATACCTATATATTAGCACAATTATGTATAAATATTTATAAAATAGTACCACTGCATATTGTACTTTGGTACCTACTGTAGTGTATTAATAAAATTAGGCAATATATTATCTTATATCCTGGATCAATAGCAGATTACACAGCGCGTAAAACTGTACTAAGTATTTGGTAAAAAATAAGAATAGAAGGATAAAAATAAGAATTATAATTTGCGGATGTTTTTTTAACTTTAAACGGATAGAGGACTGGGGTTTCGGGTTAAATCCCCATTCTGCCCATTCAAATAGTGACGTAAGCTCCTAGCAAATGCGTTTAGCTTAGTTGAAGGATCTAACTGGCTTACTAGTGACTATAGTGTGATAACTTCAAGTAAGTACCAATTTTTAAAAAAAATATCGAACGCTGTAGAATTTTCTTCCTCAGTCTGAGTTGTTAATAAATCTAAAGTGCAATGAACTTCACACACGCCGGCACTATGCATTTAGTTGCACTAATTAATAAATTGCAAGCTATCGAATATCATGGTCATAATTACTTTCATTAGCAAATTGCATACTGATTAGTCAGACAATGTGAGGTCATTCAATGTGACTGCAACATTCTCCCTTCAAATTGTAAATAATTGCTATAAATATTACTTAAAAAAATAAAGCCAGACAAACAAACCAATTTTATGTTCGTAAATTATGCATCGCTCGCATTATAGGAATCGCGAGGTTTCAATGGACTGGATCTTCTTCTTTCTAAGTATGGCCCACCCAGTTTTTAAAAAAAAGATTACTATCATTGTGTGTTTATCACATCACTAGTATCCCCTTTAGCCCCTCCAACTATAAGCTAATGCTTACGCTAGGAGTGGGCTCACGTCATTAGTTTAATGGCCGGGATGGGGATCGAACCCGGAACCTCTCAGCTACGAGGACGGCCCCTCTAATCACTAGGCTATTGACGCTTCACTAGGTAGTTTGCTATTGTCAAGTAACAAACAGCAATACAAACATATTTAATAACAATACAATACAAGAATGTGGCCGTCCACTTTGGAAAACCAAAATGGAGGCCAATGGACTGGATGAGGACGACTCGTATCCTGAGCACTTTCTGACCACGCAAATGTCACCTTCATCCTTCAAGCATAGAAAAGTGCTCGGCAGTGCTATTCTGTAAGGATCAATTCATAATATTATGTCACTCGTGAATCCGCAGATGAAATGTCCAATGGCAAAATTTTAAATTTCGGCCGCGGATTCACTCGTAAGACATGACTTTTTTCTGTTATAATAGCACAGATACTTTCTTGTTTGCAATATAAACATTGGATGGCGTTATTGAAAATTTGACAAATTAATACTTTACATAAATAGTGGCTTTACATAAATAATGGTTTTAGTACCGGTGGTAGTCAATGTGCTCGAGTTATTTTTTCGAATTTGAATCTTGAATATAATCCTAGTATCATATACATCGGTTAGTGAATACATAGCTTTAGGTATATCTTTGTGTTAGTCATTTCGACCTGCTTTTATTCAGAACATAAGTTCAAAGTTAAAACAAACATATCCTACCATCAGAACCTTAACCGTTTTAATGTTTTTAAAGTTGCAAGTTGCAATCATCATAAGATAAGTAGTATTAGATCACATGTCATTGACACACCGTAGCACTGATCAGTAGTCTAAGACACCGACTCACGCGCATTCTGATTACAAACGAATGTACCTTTAAGGTAAACCACGATATAAATCGCCCAAAATACTGGTCGTAACTTAAAAATCTGTAGTCGCCTCATGAAAAGATTTGCGTAGAATAACTTAAGATATAATACCATGGACTAAGATACGCCACATTAAATATTAAAAATCAAATCAAATCATTTTAATTATTAAATAATAATGGGGTGATAATTTACACGCAAATTTTTAAAGCAATGGAAAAATCCATATCCTTGAATTCCTTAATTAACTGGATTTTTCTATTCGTAGCGTTTTCAAGATAAACGTGTATTATTTAAATAACCACTCCATGGTTTGATTTTAATCTTGTTAATGTTGTAGATATGTATTATCATGTGCTCAATGTGCAGTGCAACTTGACGTTGTAAATAAAATATTTATCATTTTATTGTAGATAAGGTCATCATGTCGTGAACAAAAATAATATTATAATGAGAATACGTAAATTAAATTACTAGAAAAAAAAAAAAAATTACCAAAGAAAAATCAAAAGGTAAAAATCTTGCAGCAGCAGAAAAGCGTCCATGAGTCATTATCAATAATGGACCCTATTTCTACATAAGTTTCGACTCTATTTTGATCCGTTTATAAAGAAAATATTTTGTTCAAATAAATCACAAATTTATTCTCCAAAAAACCCTCCAATCACGAACATCGTCCGTCATCGTCCGTCAGATTACCATGACGTATTTCTCCTCTGGGCCTGCACATGCACATTCCGGTCACGCCAATGTCATCCTTGAATGTGCTGGCTGGGACATTGGTATTCACTGGCCACGTTCATTTCACCGGTGACATTTGACACACAAGGTTCAACGGACCAGATTGACGTTTCGTTTGAATTGCACCCCGTTTGAGAACGAAGAAAAGCCCGCGGCGATGGAAGGGTTGGATGGTTTTATGTAGTCGCTGAAGTTTGGATTTCTTTTTTACTACACGAACCTTTATAATATGGTTGTGTATTTAATATTATTTTGATATTAATTTATTAAGACAGACACAGACCCCATAGGAAAATGAATCTAGGACCAATACCGTTGAGTATAATTTTGTAAGTTTTGTATAAGGCGATCAAAGGAACTACGTACATGTCTGTCAGTGGCAATCGATATAAATTTATAAATCTGTTGTCTTTTTTTTCTTGTATTCTGTTGTTTTTTTTTTAACTGTTTGGAGTGTTTCTGATCACCTCTTAGGGGATGATCAGAGTTGTATGCACCAATGATATAAAATTTCTCTTATTTTCAGTGTTCGACGCGACAGCCAAACCACCGTCCGGTATTCTGAGCGGCAATGGCAATCAGTTTGGGGACTTCGACGAGTGCCTGAGCGTAGATGGCGCGGTGCGAGGGAAGTACTGTTTAGCGTCGCTGCAGGTGACGTTCAGTGGAGACGAAACACTGAATGATATCGACTATTTGGTACACAGCGGCCATTACATAAGGAGCAATGTTACTGATGTAAGTAATTAAATCTTTTTGTAGGTACTTTTAGAATTTCTTTATATATTTCCTAGCCGTGGGCTCGGTCGAACTTCCAAAAAACCTTTCGTCCCCTATTTAACCCCTTATGGGATGTATTTTTATTAATCCTTTCTTAATGCTCATCTGCATTTTATAAGAAACTCCTGTGCTAAATTTAACGCTTCTAAACCTACCCGTTTAGGCTGTACATTGTAGTCAGTCAGTGTGTCAGAATTTTATAAGGCTGTTTTTTAGTTTAGTTTAGTTTAATCAATGTCCCTATTTCTAATTAATAACTTAATGTATACAATAAGTTCTTAATTCAATAATCCACGGTATTTTGCATGGCTCCTAGGCGCACTTGTTTGCCAAATAAGTTGTAACAATCTCTTATTATTAAAATTTCTTTGGTAATTGCTAAAGATGATGTAGATAAGTACACTACCACAAAAAATAAACTTATGGGTTTCTAACCTTCGATTCAATCACTCGCTACCAACCAACGGGAAAGAATTATACCTACCGTCTGGTTTGTTTGGGGTTGGTACATCTTTTTTGGCATTTACTAAGTCGTAATTTAATATATCGTGCATTATAAAAATAGGAACTTAGAAATGACCGAAATAAGCATTTAGGTCCACATACCTAGCGTAGTAATTTTCAGTGTTCCGGGCCTTTGCATGTTTGTCACAGTTTTGGTGTTGCACACATTACATCTATTAGCCTAGAAATTTGTGTAAACTGCATTTTACGAGCAGCAGCCGGTATTATTGGTATTATTCAAGAAAGAAAAAAGGTAATAAATACTATACGCCCTAAGTCCAGGAGAGCGGGTGTCGCTCCCAAACGAGTATGGCGGCGCAAGTATCAAATGACCAAGGATTCGAGTTACAAATAGAACTCACCTTTTGTTGACTCAACTAAATATTATGGCTTTGGTTACGCAATAGAGTTAGTCACACTGGTCGTTATATGTTAAATAGAATGTCATTATTACAATAGTTAGTCGAAAAAAAATTTTTTATGTAAGTATATTTACATATTATTATTTTTTTTTTCAAATTATACTTCAGCATTTTCAAGTTCCTACTGAGTAATGAGTATGAATGTATGTTTGTTACTCTTTCACGCAAAAACTACTGAACGGATTAGGATGAAATTTGTCACACAGATAGTTTATAACCTGGATTAACGCATAGGATACTTTCCTTAAGTCTACGCCAACCAAGTGCGAGCTGATTGCTGAAGCTAGTGATTAATGAAATATTGTTTTTGATTGATGACTGATTGGGATGCATCTCGCTGGCCGCTCCATCATTACGTCATTCAATGGCGACAACAGGCTCGCTGCGACATATAACGCGTTATGTCTACAAAAAAATACAAAATAACAAGAGTTCTCGAATAGCAATCCAATATTTCGAGAAGATGCTGAGAACTCAGCCGTCACGAAGCACACAGATTAACAAACAGATTAACTATTATTTCACTACTCTAGTTAAGTAACACTGGCTGACTACGGAACTGATATCAAATGTTAAAGCCCCACCTAGCTCTTTGAGTTGGAAACACTACTTTGAGGCGTCGATATCTGTAATTTGAATCTACCTAAATTGAGCAGTTCTCAAATATGGGTTGAGTTCTTATATCAGAGTATACAGCGGAGTTGACCACTGGTACATACAGGGTGTAAGGCGCATCGTAACGAAAATTAAACCATAGATCCAACTCATGATTCTGGACCCCTCAGAGTTGGAATATTCCGTCGATATTATCATGAATTATGCTCAAATTTTTTAGAATTTAAAAATTGATTTCAGCATGAAATCATCATACCAATCTATACATATCAAGTGATATTTCATAAATCAATCAATAACGACTATTTAAGATATAAACTGCAGTGAAAATTTAAACTCAATTCGCTCGGGCGCGCATTTCATGCTAAATCTATTAGTTTACAAAAAAAATTAGCATTATTCATGAAAATATCAACGGAAAATTTCAACTCTGGGGGTCCAGAATCACGAGTTGAATTCATGATATCAGTTTTCATTACGATGCCCCTTACACCCTGAATATAATATAAAAAATATACTAATAGTTTACAAAAATCCTACTAATACGAGTATTATAAATACGAAAGTTTGTGAGTGTGGATGTTTGTTACTCCTTCACGCAAAAACTACTGAACGGATTTGGATGAAATTAGGAACACGGATAGTTCATAACCTGAATTAATACATATAATACTTTACTTAAGTCTACGCGGATGAAGTCGCGGGCATAAACTAGTATTACTTTATATCTACCTACCAAGATCAGTAGCGTGCATACAAAACATACATTTGCCGATCACTGACCACTATCCTGATTGTGCCGCATGCGCATTTTCGGCTCTCGTGGTTGCGTTTCGTAACATCTGTTGCAATTTGTATGCACTCGATGTGGGGACCAGCCGTGACCTTGGTTATAAAAGGTGTTTTTTCTGCAACGGAGCCTTGGCCGGTTGCGCCAAAGACAGGTTTGGGGCTGTCGGTATCCCATTAATTGGTGGTCCAATTGTGATGGCCACATGGTGTACTCCGACACTAATGAGCAATGCAGGTGAAATCTCTTACCAATAAACTTGTGATAGAAACCTTTGAATTATGATTAGTAGCTTTTGTGTTTATATTGTCAAACTAGCCGAGCCCGCGACTACGTCCGCGCGTAATTCAACTTAGCAAAAAAGAAACACCTATGCTAAGTTTAATCAAATTTTTCTTCATATACCTACCTATTGCAAAATCCCGCTCCCGCGGTTTGAGACCGCGCGATAGGTACAATTCGTGGTTTTTTTTTATTATAAACGTTATTATAATCCTAATATGCTACTGCTTATAATATGAGCTATCTGCCAGTGAAAGTCCCGTCAAAATCGGTCCAGCCGTTCCGGAGATTACCCGGAACAAACTTACAGACAGACGGACAACAATTTTTTAAATCGCGTTTTTATTATAGGTGCCGTATGTACTTTCATATGTATTTAGTGAAAAGGTGTTATTTTGATATTAAAAACAGACACTCCAATTGTATTTATTTGTATAGATTTTCAAATGATCAAACAAACTTTGATCTTTCAATCTATTAACTCCACCACAGAGGAAGATTGTTGTTGGTCAAGTAGGCGGCGTTGTTACCATTTTGAAAGCGAATACGAGATACACGCATTTACCTTTTATTCGAGTGACTGTGATGCATAGAGTCACTTTTGCTTTGCTCGTTTTTAGTGGAACTGACACCAATGTTTTGGTGCCAGTCAAAGATGAATGGTCTGCTCTTTAATATGAATTTCTGTGGCTGTCGCTGTTCCTTACACATGAAACTGCAGTTTTATTGTATTCTTTTTATATACTCAGCTAACTTTTTTCTTTGGTAAGTCTAGCTTTTATTAATCCAGCCTTTCAGCAGTCCAAAAAGCTAAGGTAACATTATTATGTCAGCAGGCCCGTATTATAATAAAGTATTCAGATAAAGTAATAAAAACAAAAGTGAGCGTTCCTCGTTTTAATTTATTTTGCACAAAACAGGTTACAAAGTAGGTCAACTACAAAGATATCCATAGGAAGTATGATTTTACAATAACTGCTGGTGTAGTAACTTGTATATATCAAAACTAGCTGTGCCCGCGACTTCGTCCGCGTAGAATAGTGTGCTTGGGTAGCATTTAATTTGATTATTGAGACTAATTATTTTATAAATAAGACACAATTTATATCGAATCGATATAATTAATATAAAATAATTATAAAAAAAATTCGATATAATTATAAAAAAAAAAAAAAAATATTATTTTTATAATTATATCGAATCAACATCCAAAAAAAATTGTTTCAAGCTTCTAGCTATAAAAATGACGCTACTTCCATACAAAATTTCATCCCCCCTTCCAACCCCTTAAAACCCTTTTTTTCACATTAAAAAGTAGCCTATGTCATTTTTCAGGCTCTAGACTATCTGTGTACCAGATTTTATTTAAATCGGTTCAGTGGTTTAGGTGTGAAAGCGCTACAGACAGACAGACAGACAGACATAGTTACTTTCGCATGTATAATATTAGTCAGGATTACTAAGGATTTAGACGAACAGTTGATATTAGGTATGCATACCTCCCTAAACCAGCTTTCTCATTTTACTTAAATATCTAAATCTGAGTCAGATTTCATTACTATTTACTTATTTAGTGACAATGGTGTTGCCTGCTCACATTCTGTTGCTGTTCCTGAGAATGTACCATCTTTTATTCATAGAGAAACGTAACCATTGAGTTTCTTGCCGGATCTTCTCAGTGGAAGCAGAATTCTGAACCGGTGGTACATGAATAAAAATAATTTTGAATAGAAACTGAGGAGGGCTGAAAATCGGCGCTGGGGGAGTCTCGTTCTTCTCCAGCACATGCTGAGCCAATTACCTTTAGGCACAGTTCGCGCTGACCCTTATATTTTACGTTTCCTATGTTTATGTTTTTAGTCCTGCGATTTGTGTCGAATAACTGTTTCTTTCTAGTATATTCCAGTGCAAACATTTGTAGAAACTGTTAACTGATAGTTGTCCAAAGCATCTCCGCTTTGTTCTTCGAACCTCTAGCACCAATCAATATCCCGCCCGTCCCCTATTATTCCTTTCCATTTAATTCGTGCGGGTTCCAAGCCAATTTGACATTTCCCCGGGACTCGTCGAGGGTCAAACCTCGACGTCATTATTGGTCACCATTGTCGATCCTGGTTTACAGGAGTTAATATCCCGCGTTAGTTTTAATATCCCGCCCGTCACTGCGTTCTCTGACAGTGACGTCATAGGACCATGAATGTCACAAACTAAACTGCGAACGGAACTTAAATCTCAAGGACGTCGCGCCATTTCTTATTCCACTCGTGTTCGCAAAATGTTTTTGGGTGTCGTTCAGAGAATTGTAATTTAACGACTGCATTATTATAATTTAACTATGTAGAGTTTTTATAAGGAGTCATATTAGAATAATGTCTCTAGACAGTTGTCTACTGCTCTTATACGGGCTGTGTCGACTGTGGTAGTACCACTCTCTCACATAAAAGTAGCTAATAATAATAATTATAATATATATTATAATATTATACCTATAATACCTACTTTTTGTGCACCTGCACTTTTTCGATTAGTGAAAAAAGCCGAAAAACCAAAACCCACCCTTTCCTTCTCAACTATCTGTCTCACGTCGACAACGTACGAGAAATGCCTTTGGTATTGCAGGCGACTGCAACTGCTTAACCATCTTATGGTTCCCGACTTTTTTATACATATAAAAAGATAATCCGTGAGTACAATATTTATATCACATTAAAATAAAATCTAGCTAAGATTAGACAGCACAAGACTTAAAAAAAAAATTGGTTAATTTTTAACTATGATATGCCTAGTCTATAATTAGTGCATTCAGTTCCGTTTCTGTCTCCATACAAAGAATATTACATATTCTATTTAAAAATTCTTCAAGTAATAATACACGGATCTTACAGAGAAACAAATGTAGATTAAGAAACAATGGCATTTAGTACGGGTGCGCCCGCGCAGGTCGCAAGTTCAAGGTCACTATGATGTCTCAACTCCATTCAGTATTCTTGCACGCTAATTCTTTTTGTTTGTGTGTACTAGCATTTGCCCGCGACATTCCCGCCGTAGATATCGGAACGTTTACATACAAACTTCTATCGGATCGAGCGTAGACAGCTCGGCTCACTGCACATGGTAGTTGTGGGTTCGATTGCTGGGTTAAAATTCGGAAATGGCCTTTTCGTAATTTAACCTGGTCTAGGATCGCCCCCAGTCCATTGTACGGTACCCATAGTACAAGCGTTGCTTAGTTTGAGACCATACAGTTGGTGTTTTCGTCTGGCGATATTGATTATTATTTATTTATTTATTATCTCCTATTTTATCCTATTACCTACGGGTAGAATTTTCTAAAATCCGTCCTTCAGTAGTAATCCGTCCAGTCCATTGTACGGTACCCATAGTACAAGCGTTGCTTCAGCTATCAGTCTGGCGATATTTAATTTATTTAATAATAATTCGCTTTTAGAGCGAAGCGATCGAATAATTATTGCAGATGAATTGAGCTGATTTGTTCCTACCCATAGATTTTAAGAACATTTTCAATGGCATATATATCGCACACGCGGCGCCTGCTCGCGGCCCCGACCCGCACCGCGCAGTATCGCACGGCGCAGTATGGCACGGCGCAGTACGCCCCGACAGCCCAGGCCGTACTCAACGCTTTGATTGCAAACCAACCAGACGTTGATATATTCAACATGAAGTTAAACATGTTTGTAATTGACTGCATTATATTTTTAAGTACCTAAATATAAGCTACTGTGCCGTATTAACTTGTTGTGCGTCTTGGCATAGCTGTAAGCAGAACACGCATTTTATAATAAATAAATATAGCCGGTTTTGATACCCATAGCCAAAGCAAAATGTTTTTATTCAAAATAATCTTTGTTGCCATACCAATAACTGATTTTCAACCATAAGGCTAAAATGCCACCTATGAAACTAGTCAAACGTAATTAATAAGCTGCCGGATGTATTTATGAATAAAACATGAAATATGGTAACAATATCATTAAAATGGCAAATGATATTCATCTTTATATCATTAGGTAACACCGCCCAGAACATTGTGTAGGAGGAACCGAGATTCCAAGTTCAGGGCCGCTAACATTTCTCAATCCTCTTTGATTAATTATTTCCACGCAATCATTAATTACACCATCTTGTGAACCGTTAAAATTAACAATATGTAAATTATTTGTTTTACATATTATAAATACAAAGGGTTTGTATTCCAAATTAATTACGACATTGTGTAATAATTACAATACAATAAATAAACATTTTTATTAAAAGTACTTAAGTACTTGTTGGCTTATAAAGTCATCAAAGTATTTTACTTTATTCGAAATCTGAAATACGAAACGTTTTAGTACCAGCCGTCCTTGGTATCGGCAAATATGATAAAATAATAATAGTTATTACCACATATATAGATTTACATAGATAACGCAAGTACCACGATTTCGCGAAGACTGTAAGTTATCGGCGACCAACCTCGACGCTTCGTCGGGGTTTTCGGACACGCTAAGTACATACATTTGCGTTATCCATGTAAATCTATATCTGTGGTTATTACGGTATCGTTAACGTTTTGACGTGAATTCGGCGAACGTATTTGGTTCGGCGGTCATTCCAGAAAAATCTGGTGTACGACTTTTTCACTCATCGCTTGAAACGCAGCCATAATAGCCAATTTACGGCGGTCTTCGTAAGGGGGCAGTACAACCTGGTCGAGCCAGATATGAGTACAGCTTGGCACTACCACCGTTACCCTCTCATCACTATTTAACCCCTTTCCATCTGCTGCTTCTTGTCGTTTTAATCATGACACAAATTCTATTAACACATCACACTATAATCATCTAGATCACGAACGCGCAAACGACCCAAGGCTCAACATAGTTAATATTCCGAGAGCGACCATCCACCGGCTACTTTGTCAGTCTTATTTGGTACCAGGTTTATTTGGAATCTCAATTGATTGGGCAACAATAGCCCTGCACCAAGACGGGGCATAAACTCATGAATTAATATCAACCCTATCCAAACAATAGCGTCCAATCTCGGTATTGTATTGTTTCGATTCGAGTTATCGCGATGTGACAATGCATTGTATGCGCAAAATGTGGAGACTTGCGCGTTGTTTAGTATAATTTTGATTGGAATTTTCGTAGGAAACTGACTTATAAGAAAGTGGTCATGATATATGGCGGTTACGTGGTGGTTAGATGTCTGATTGCTATGGCACTGCTGCTCACATAGAAATCAATCAATGAGGCATTTTCTTCTAGGTTCTTGCCAGCTCGTTTGAATGGAGCCAGAATTCCGAAACAGTCGTAGATTCTGACTATTCATTAGCTACATGACAAAAAGTAGTTGTAATTATAGGAAAAATATTTATGAAATGACAATTTATAAGTGCCAGCGTAGATCTGAACAAAATAAAGCTTAGACTTTGACTTTGAAAAAATTATGAAATTTATTCAAACGGTGATTTCGAAACTTTCAAAACTTGAATAATTCACAATTTATCTTGTCCACAGATGGGTCACCGGGTCCCCAGGTATTCCAGCCTAATGTGGGGCGTCTGCATCCCCAGCTCCTGTAGCAGCTTCGACCTTGAAGAGGAGCTGGCTCAGAGGCTGTCAGGCTTGAGTATATCGGTCAGGGTACACAATAACATGTGCTCCGTGAAGAACTATAACAGGCCGTATTCTTTTGGGAAGTCACTTTCTATGTAAGTTATTCTTACACAAAAATTTAAGGAACTCGTCGAATACTTGGACGCCGCAGCATACAAATCGGCAGATAACGACGGCTATGATGTTTAGTAAAACTTCACAGACCACTAAGCAAGACACTGCTTACGTCCACTATTGTATGAGAATGCAATCGTCAAATATTGCGAGGGTAACGGGGAAGTCGGTCAATTTTGATCAGTCTGTTCAAGACCGGGCCCCGAATGGACCAGACAAAATGGCAAGTGCAGACAAACTTATGCAGTGTCATATCACGTCATCATCGAGTCATATCATCTAGGAATAACCGCGTGGCTTTTTCTTTAATCGTTCTACATTTAGACAATGACATTATTTTTTTACTATCTGGATAATAAACCAAATTATACTCAAAATAGGCCTGTCACATAATTACTTAAATCCATTATAACAACTTTAATTAAACCACAAATTAATTTATGTGAGTCTCTGCCTTCATGACTTTGAAAGTTTTCAAGATATCTCATAGCTAAATAATTGAGTGACTGCTTTTATTGTCTTGAATTGGTATGATTTGCATACGCATATTATGTGTCTGTGCATAATTTCGCTTACGTTATCTTGATAGAATTGATGATGATGTAATAATAACACCATAAATGTATGATGTGTTCAAGATATATCCAACTGATTGTAGATAGGTATAGTGGAAGCTTTAAGAATATTAATGTATATAGATTTTATCCAGCGAGTCGTAACATGCACATATCGGATAACGACCACAGTATAAGTATAAAGGCGCTCATCGCTGTTGTTACACTGTCAATTTATGCATAAGACATTGTCTCACAGAAATTCGGATCTCTTTACACTGTGGCTCCGCTATGGTGTCACCCAGAGGTTTATGGTAACGATCGTGAGCGTTTTTCAGGCATTTGAGATACATCATCACAAATTATATAAGAAAACTTATATTCAGTTGCAAACGCATTGAGTAAATATGTAATTTATCGTGTGCACTGTCAACTGTGCATTAAGTGCGTACTTCATCGTGTGCACTGGCTCTTTGTACCCACTAATGGAACGAACACAAGACGTGGGCCGTGGAAGTGGGATGGGCGGGATGGCATCACCACAATTTATAGAGAATTTATTTGTTCGGTACAACTATTTTTGTTGTCTAGCAAATAAGGACTCTTTTTTTGTATAGACTTATTTAATGCAATATTACAAGCATGACACTATTCCCTAAAGTATAGGTAGAGGTGCACTGTAGTGGACTCACATTTCGCCGTAGTGGTCGCAATGTAATAGAGGCGAGCCGATTGCCATTAAACCAGGTGCAAGCTCTCTAAATGCTTTCAAGTATTTACACATTATATTTGTTACAGCACATTTTTCCTTGCAATACTGCTCCTACTCAGTCTCGGCTCGATGCTAGACGACGGGAAAGATGGCAACACGAATTTTGAAAAGCTTCTAAACGCTTTCTCCCTCAAGAGGAATTTGAAGAAGATGTTTGAATTTTCGGACTCTGGGTCGAACATCAAAGGGGTGGACGCGTACAGAGGGATGAACGCGCTGGCTCTTCTGGTAGCGCACAAGTCTATGGCGATGGCGCATAGTCCTTACATCAACAAAGTCAGTTTCTCTGCTGTGAGTATAAGTACATTTTTAAATAAGTATGCTACTTTTAAAAGAGGCCTCAGATCTATGTAATATTTAAAGTAAGTATACTATACAGTGTACCATTTAAAACACAGGTAGAGAAGACACCTATAGCCAAACATTGAATTGAAGGAAGGTGGATTGAACATTCTTTGAAAATTCTACAATTTTTCTTTAAATTTAAACATCACTTGTTAAGAGTGAAATCTTAATGTCTATGTTAAAGACTTCTGTAGATACTGTCTTGCAAACGTCATAGTGATAGAACTATTGTATGCCTCGATCTAGATCTTAGATTGCTTCTTGAAATTATCGTTCCCTAGAATTTCCATTACGACTTACTATATTATACTAAAAGATTATGGATTCGCACTACATCTTTAAAAATAAATGGCCAATTTTATATTAAACATGTACCTACTGTTAAGAAAGCAATTAACATTCAAATTTGATCTTTAATTGCTTGTATTTAATTTTGTAAAGCCTTGTATTACTTGCGATCAGAAAATGTGAGTTAAACCAATTTGGCTATCACTGCTATGAATAATTTTATTGGTTCAGAAAAAGGTGGCAAATGTCGAATCGGAGCATAATCATTGAACGAAAAATGTTTTCAATATGAGCCAACCTTGCCAATGCCTGCCCAGTATATGGGCCCAAAGTCACAATGTCTAATTGCGCTTTCTTACAGAATTAGACAGTTAAAAGTTTACAAGCTATTTAAAATTTCTTACAAAATAGGGGCCGGTACCACTGCCTGACGCAAGTGTGTAGACTGCGGTATTTTCGACTATTTCTACTGCTTTAGTATACATAATTCGTGCAGCTCTGTTGTCTTTAGATCTCATAGGATTATTGTCACAGCACATTGCTCTTTATTTCCTGCGATTAAGGCTAAAGCGCCCATCTAGCCCGCGAAGTTCAAATTTTTTGAGGTTTTTTAGGAATTTTTCAAAATCTGACAATAATAAAAGGCACATTTTGTAATTCGCGACAAAGACCGTGTGCAGTGCATTTATTAATATATCCAACTTACTCTAAAACATTTCAAGAACGGCAGCTATCCAGATAATCTGGCAATTTTTGTATATTTAGTGATTAACTAGTATCATATCCACCGTGATAATATTTAGAGTAAAATAAATGTATTAATAAACGCACTGCATACTGTGATTGTCGCAAATCACAAAATGTTGTCTAAAATGTTTTCAGATTTTGGATAACTATAAAAATACTCGAAAATTTTGAATTTCGCGGGCTAGACAGGCGCCTTCACCTTAATTACTAAAAAGTTGCCCAACGTTTCGGGCAACAGTTGGCCAGTGAAAACATATCTTTGCAATAGCCTTCCAACTTTGAATTGACAAACGTCATTACGATCAAAACTGTGCAACTAAAGTAGAACTTTCGCAATCGTTGAAATGTCAACGCCACCTTTAATAAATTGCAGTTAGTCATTTAAACTTTTAATGTAAATTCCTGCGTCATTTAACTACATTTCCGAGTATCATTAATCAGTCGTTCACATAGAATAGTTAGTCATCAAATCACTCAGGATGGCCCCACGTTTTGAATCCCTAAACCTTTGTATCCAAAAACTTTCAGACTACGACAAATTATTGGAAATAAATTTTCAACAAAAATGCCGACTATTTGACCAGCCTACTTGCCGGCCACTTGACTAAGTATTATGTTCATACACACAGCAAACACAAACAAATCAATACCGCTATATTGCTCATGCATTATGATCGTGACAAGGATGGCGACACATGAAGTTCAAGTTCAATTTGGCCATTAGGTTGTACCAATATCGATTGTATTTCCCACAGGTATTCGGCATGCCGTGGGCCGTAATCGGAAGGTCCGCCATTCTATACACTGACAGCTTTCTGTATCTCAGCGGTTTCTTGAACGCACACCACCTCCTACAAGACCTGGAACGGAAAGGCACGATTGACTTCAAGGATAGACTTATTGCGAGATGGTTTAGGTAAGTCTTTATACATCATCATCATTTGACGACCGCGTGGCTCAGTGGTTCGAGCGTTGGCCGCTCGTCCCATTGCACCGTGTGATTTCGGATTAGATTCCCGTCAGGGTAAATTTCAGAAATGGCTAAAACGTGATTTTCCCTGGTCAGTCCATTGTACAGTACCCATAGTACATGCCTTGCTCAGTTTAAGACCATTCAGTCTTCATCTGGTAATATTAGGGGTAGGTAAAAATGCTCTTTGGTCCCAATGAAAAGCTATTTTCACATCAATTGCTTGGCGGTCGATCGATCCATCTGTCGATGGTAGAATGAGATGAGTCGACGACGATCGATAGTTTCTACTCGTACGTAGAGTAACGTTCGATCGATCATCGCTCGTCGGCCGATCAACGGACGATTGGTGTGGAAACGTCCTAATAGGGGTCGAGCCTTTTATAACTAAACCGCGGACATTCCTGCGAGATGAATTCGAGGTGTAGTTCACCACGCTCACCCGGTGATGGTTGGTGAACCTCGCACGACTTTTGAAAAACGTGCAGATTTCCTCACGATATTCTCCTTAACCATTCAGCAAGTGAGAATCGCCGTTGGTAACAAGATACGCACGTCAAATTCGAAATTAAGTACTACAGTTCTGAGCTGTCGTTTTAACTTGGCTACCACTGTTTTACTTGCACTTAATCAATCATAACAACGTAATTACAATTTCTACGATTTGTGGAATTATTGCGATGTCGTATTCCAAAGGAATCTCGTTCAGACTCTTAACTAAAGATTGATGGCAGTTGAATTGCGCAAAATACTTACATCTTTTGCCTCAAACAGCATTGGAATCCCCTCAGATTTCCATTAATCTGGATTTGGAGGAAACAGATGATTGTTCTTAATTAGTTAATCAATTAAATTATATTTATTGAACGCGTGGCTTGTTGCACGTAATCAGAGTGAACATTAAGTGTTTTGTTTTTATTATGAATCATTAAAGGTCCACAAGATGACTCATAACGATTGCCTTCATTAGGTACATTTTGTACATACCTATCTAGATATACTATGACACATAACGATATATCCGCCTTTTTAGTCGTGTATCGTATTCCTACCTTCCATATGGAATAATTCGGTGAATTATGTGATTGATTGCTTTTGTATGCAGCTTCGCTAGAATATTTTCTAGATGTCGACAACAACGCCACCTATCGGGCCCAACAATAGCTTAGAACCAGGTGAAGATGATCTAATAAGAAAAAAAACAACAATCAAAATTGGCCTAGCCGTTTAGGTTTAGACAAATTACGAATACACGCATATCGAAGAAATTACAAATTTAAAGATGTACTGTGTACTATACTCAGACCATCTGTTCTAGGCTGTTCCCCCTGTTCCTGAGCTTGATGTTGTTCTGCACGTACATCCTGCCTGACATAAGCAGCGGCCCGCAGTGGAGCCTCGTCGTGGAGGAACACTCCAGGGTTTGCGAGAAGAACATGTGGAAGAGCTTCCTTTTCATACATAACTACTTCGGGTTCGAGGAGATGGTAAGCGAAGCTACTTAAATGTATACGCAAAAGGTTTCTTTATCAGCTACTGTGTAATATACAATGAGTTTCAAATAAGAATAGGAACAGACTAGCAACCACTGACAACCAAGTAAAAGTAGCGTTAGAATATAAACCAAACAATATAATGTTGCATTTAAAATAAATTGGATTTATTGAAATCGTTTTAATTTTTTTTAATGCTTGGGCATTTGTGATATCGATCTTAGATAGAATGAATTGACTAAATTGAAAAAATCGATTATTTGACCCTACTAATCGGATCGCTTCGCGTAATCACATACAGATTCAAAAGCAAATACCAGCCTGAGTGGAATAGAAAAATTATAATATAGAGAAATAAAATGTTTTGGTTCCTACATCCATGACTTTTTTGGGAACCACACTAAAATAGTGTTTGGTTCGTCACAAGTTCCGTTTTATTCTGATTTGAAACGCATTGTACCCAAATTATTATTTCGGATTTTTTAGTGTTACATATTTCAACACATTTTAGATATTGTTGGGGATAGTTCGCGCGAATTTTTCTATATTCTACATCTCTCTACATTTAAAAGCACCCACTAAGGCTGTATCAAAATTGCAAGGGTGTATTTCAGCTAGAGTCAATTTTCTTTTACTGCATCTCAGCTCAATCCATTCCCTTTGCTCTGTTATAATATTATCTGCAACGCGTACTCTCTATGGATTTTTTGCTGAAACTAGCCGCCGTGTTTTATTAAAACAAAAATTATTTGGACTCTAGTTATGAGCGAAAAAAATGAAATTGTATTCTTTTAGAGGTTCCAGACTTGATTAAATAATAAAAATGTATGTGTATTGTCTATTAGACATCTGAATTTACGAAATGAATGTTACACGTCTTATTTCTGTTTATTTTAGAAAATATTTATCAATGTTGCAGAAAAGCAAATAATGATCTCTTGTTGTCTCTCTCTCTCTCTCATGGTAATTGGTGGGAAAGCCAATCGACTACAGGTTTTACACGGGCTGGCACATCCGGGAAATCACCACCATAAATAAATAAATATCGCCAGACTGACACACCAACTGTATGGTCCCAAACCAAGCAACGCATGTACTATGGGCATGGGTACCGTACAATGGACTGGGGGCAATCCCAGTGACACCCAGACCTGGGCAAATTACGTAAAGGCCATTTCGGATATTTACGCCGGCGGGAATCGAACCCGCAACCACCATGTGTAGTGTGCCGAGCATCTCACAGAGATCGGTGTAAACTAACTATCCTAGCTCCGTTTCTTGCGATGTTTGTTTTACGGAATTTGTTATATAAAAAATGCGAAATTTTCAATACCAAAAAAATATTATATTAATCTTTCGTAAAAAAAATATCCCTCCTACTTTTAGTGTAGGATAAAAAGTTCCAAAACTTATCTTCGAAACTCTATCAAGAGTAGTTTTACTGTCACCATAATACTAGAAACGAATTATCCAATAAATCATCCTAGCCATAATATCACAAGTATTGCGCACAATACACCAATATTGACTGTAATACAAGACACCGGTATACAAATTGATAAGACAATAACAATGAGTTTAATTAACAAGGTTTCCATGGAAACTAATGAATCCACAACATCACAGTATTAAGATTATCTATTGTGGTAACAGAAGCCGGTCACGAGAATTCTCATGGCTGTTATATAACATCAGTGTCACCTAGATAGTGTGCCTTGTTATATCTCGCTCACCAATAAAGGCGCATCGGCGAGATTAATGTATTACTACTTTTGTAATGACGTGAAATTCTTAGTTCTCCTTTGCACACAAAACATTACAACGGTTTCGCTGTCTCTATTATGTGCTCTCGAAAAATAGATTACCCACTCCGAAATACGAATATGTCTTGTATCACTACACAGTATAAACAAAGTCGCTTCACGCCATTTGCCTGTCCATACGAGTATGTATGCTTAAATCTTTAAAACTACGCAACGGATTTTAATGCGGTTGTTTTAATAGATAGAGTGATTCAAGAGCAAGGTTGATATGTGTAATACATGCAGAGAGTAGTAGAGAAACACTGATAATTTTAGAGCCGTGCGAAGCCGGGGCGGGTCGCTAGTCAATTATATCTATACAAATAAATACAATTGGAGTGTGCGTTTGTAATATCAAAATAACACCTTTTCACTAAATGCATATGAAAGTACATACGACACCTATAGCAAAAACGCGCTTTAATTTTTTTTTGTCTGTCTGTCTGTCTGTCTGTGTGTTTGTTCCGGGTAATCTCCGAAACGGCTGGACCGATTTTGACGGGACTTTCACTGGCAGATAGCTGATGCTATAAGGAGTAACATAGGCTACTTTTATTTTAGAAAAACAAAATAAAAAATGGGTCCTGTCGCGCGGGCTCAGAACGCGGGGCGGCCTTTTTTGTTAAGTGAAATTCCACGCGGACGAAGTCGCGGGCTCAGCTAGTAAATAAATAAATGTAGCCAGACTAATACACCACACACTGTATAGTCCTAAACTAAGCAAACCTAGTACTTTGGGTACCGTACAATAGACGGGGGGCGATCTCAGTGACACCCGGTGCAGTAAGCCAAGCTACCTACGATCGAATCACTGCGCTAAGTGGTCGTCAGATAAATTTAAATTTGTTAAGTCCTCTCTCTTCTAATCTTCTCTTCTCTAATCTAAATTTGTAAATTATTAAGTTTAGTACTTAATGTTTGAAGATTAGATTGGCACTGATTCCAAACAATCGATAGCTTTTGTTTATCTGGCCTTTTAGTAGTTTCGTTATTTTTACCTTCACCAGTGTTTGGATTTCTATTCAAATATTTTTAACGAAAGTACGTTATGTTGATGTTAAAATTAATTATTGTATTTTCAAGATATTAATTGATATAATTTTAATTTTAAAATTCACAATAAAGTGACCTGTGGACCTCACAGGAGTCATAAAGTCATGTATTGTTTAAAATCATTGACCAGAAGCGATATTTTTTTTCGAGATTCACGTCACACCTTCAACACTTTTACAGCAGGGTTTATCAGAAATCCGAAATAATATTTGAGCTTGATCTTGCTCGATATCACTAATGCGTTTTATTTCGGACTTCTGAAACACGATGTAAGGTCTCATCTCAATACCTGTATGTTCCAGTGCCTGACCCATACCCACCAAATCGGCATGGATATGCAGCTCTACGTGGCAACGTTGCCGCTGATGCTGGTGCTCTGGAAGAACAGGACCCTGGGCTGGACCCTGGTGACCCTCATAGCGCTGGTGTCCACCGCGCTCCGGTATCTAGCCATCTACTGGCATGATATAAGCATGATTGTGTATTATGGAATATCGTGAGTATCTTCTAATAAGAAAACTCTTAACTAACTGACCGATAGCACACAGACAATTCTAACACTGACTTAATTACAGACAACGTAAAACCTTAGCCGGTAGGTCTAGAAGCATGAAATTTTGCACAGGAGTTCAAAATTTCAATAAAAATTTTAAATAAAAATAACGCCAGACTGACACACCAACTGTATGGTCCCAAACTAAGCAACGCTTGTACTATGGGTACCGTTCAATCGACTGAGGGTGATCCCAGTGACAATCAAACCGAGGCAAATTATGAAAAGGCAATTTCCAAAATTTGCCCCGTCGCAAGTCGAACCCGCAACCACCATGTGCAGTGAGCCGAGCGACCTACGCTCGAACCACTGCGCCAAGCGGTCGTCGACCGGTAAATATAACATAGATTTGTATAAAAAGGGATTTTTTAAAATTCATCCTATAAGGGGGTTAAACTGGGAATGGGATCAAACCTGACTTTTACGTCCGCTAGTCCTTACCATCTTCGTAAAATATTTGTGTGTAAGTTGTACAGCGGTCGGTCGCCAGGGGTAATGACAATTTGCCGTAGGAATACCGACTCTACTAAACGAGTAACTGTGAGAATGGTAAAGGTACAGATCATTTCAAATACTGACAATGGTTATAAATAATGGCGGTGTGATTGCCTATTTATTTTCACCCAATGCGAAGGTGTGAATTGTCGCTCTGCACAGGTTTCCCAATCACCAATTGGTTGAAATTAAGAGTGACTGCACGTTAATTGTTTACAAACGTTCAATGTTCTTATGAAACAATGTGTAGTTAGCATCTTGACAATTTCTATCACCGGCTGACGGACAAATGACCTACTTAATAGGTTAGTTGCTTTCATGAAATTTGATATATCTATTTTGTATTTATTAGTTACGTAGTACATTAGTACATACCTACCTACTTACCTATGTCGTTAATGTCAATGCACTCATAACAATCCGCTGAATACTAATTCTTGAATTTTCTTGAATATATTACTTCTGAATCGTTGACAATATGTTAAATTATGCCTCTACATAATACCTGTTTCAGATATAATATTAACCATTAATTAAGGAATTAATTAACAAATAATATTTTTCAAAACATAATGGCAGCATACAATTGTTCTTAGATTTCCGTTCTTTACGCGTCCAATCTAAGCTCTATAGATATTAATGTGCCAACGTTGTCCGTCCGTCCGTCCGTCTGCCAGGGACACAATTATAGATTTATATTGATAACGCAAGTATCACGATTTGTATTGAAACCAAGCGTGCCGAATTTTTAACAACTACTGTGACGTCATTAGTGACGGGAAATCCAAACCGATTCAAATACACGGATACCGCCGATGCCCCTCCGCCCGCTACGATTCTCTCGAGTGATTATCTCGCTCATGCTCATATTTTTTTATATCTGTAGTCGCGCATACTGTAAGTTAGCGGCGACCAATCTTGACGCTTGGTCGGGGTTTCGTACACGCGAAGTACATGCATTTGCGTTATCGATGTAAATCCTGGGGATTCTAGCTTCTAAAGGAAATTACATAGAGACTTAAGTATTATTCACCCATAACAAATGAATTTACATACGTAAAATAATGCAGATAATAAAACCAAGGCAATGAATTGCGTTATAGAAATTGCTATAATTTTTTGTATAGGAACTTTAATAGAAGTAGACAATCCACCTTAAATTTGAAAAGTATTCCGTAGCATTATTAATCCATTTCATGATTTTATAATGTTTCAGAGTACAAAAACTCCTGGACGCGGCCCGCTTCTCATACATCCTGCCCACTCACCGCGCCACCATCTACCTGATCGGTGTCATCATGGCGTATCTCATGAAGACAAAGAAACTTAACTTCACACTAAGTAATGTATGTACAATATGTTAGATCCCCGCATTGGGCCACCATGATAGACTATACAGGCCACAGGAAGGGCGAGGCAATAGTTGCAATGAAATCCTATATCGACACCTAAGGCTATAGCTCAAATCCCTCAGGAAGAGCGTGGCAGGAACAATACCAATAGACTCAATTACATTGGGTTCGCTTGGCTATGCTGTCCTGTCAACTTACGCTAAGCCAATTGAAGCTGAGGAAATAGAGCGATCCTAATGTTCAAAGCAAGCAGGCTCGCTCCATAGATCAGCCAAGTGGAAAGTCACCCTGAAAATAGTGTACAAAGGCACAAAGGAAACAGAACCCCACTAGACAGAGGGACCCCACTAGACCCTTCAGGAAATGCAGGATTAACAAGTGTAGTTATAATAATAACCAGAGCTTCTTCCGTCTACCAGCTTCTATTAACCCCCCTTTGTCTCATTTCAAGACCCAAGTGAGGGTGTTCTGGGCGGCGTGTTTCGCCCTGGCCATCGCTACCATAGTCAGCCCTTACAAGATGGGCCTGGAGGGGTACAAGTACGAACACTTCCCAGCCGCCCTCTTCGCCGCCCTGTCGCCCATCCTGTGGGGCGTTTTCATGTGTACCTCGCATTGGGCGATATGCAATAATTACGCTGGTAAGAACTAATAACTTTACATTTTTAACTTGCAGTATAACGCATTAAAATTATATAAATACATTTATCATGGTGGTAATTCTGTTACCTACAAATTAACACTAAACCAGATTCATACAACTAAAATATAGAGTCTCGCTCATGTTAGTTCAGTCAAGTTTAGTTTGTACACCAACATAATTCAATATTATGACTACATTTTGACTGAAGTAATTAGTACTAAATCACTGCTAAAGAAATCTCTATTGAGACCACAAAGGTCTTCTATCTCTTTGCAATAGCTATGAGATTATTTCGCTTCAGTGATTTATCCCTCTTGTAATGTTTTCTGTGACATCTGCCGGTTACTTGAATACAACTGAAATTTGAAGAGCTGCTTAATTTTGATTTGCCGTTATCATACAAACAATCATAGATCGATTAATCTGATGCGGCCGTTCGTCCTTGATAGCCCCGTGTAAGATATTGCGGTCTGATAACTTCCGTAATGAGGTTCTATGGTCTCTTTTCCAGGTGTCGGCACCGCGTTCGTAGAGTCTCGAGTGTTTAAATTCTTCAACAAGATCGCGTACAGCGTGTACCTCACACAGTTCCCGATATTCTTCTACAACGTGGGAGTGCAGAGGCACTCGGAGTACTACTCGCCTTTGCTACTTGTAAGTACTCTACTGTACTACGGCCAACGAGAAGCGATACGAAAAGTATAAATCATTTTAATCACTTCTTCTTCTATGTCAGAACGACGAATTTATTGAATGGCAATGCTATGAAGTTGCACGCAGTGTGTGAATTTTATGTGTAATATGCAGTGGATTTGAACTCTATCATTATTGACATTTTGTATCGCGTCTAATGGCGAGGAGAAGCAGCCTGTGACTATAATATTTAAATGAAGTCTCTCACAAGCTATTTTCAAGTGCACAAAAAACAATAGCTAATTATGATTCCCAAAGAATTAGGGTGTTTACAACAAAACTGTCGGAATGGGCGGCAGCACTGCTCGGCAGGTTTAGAGGTTTATTTAAAAATAAGGCCGGAAATAAATACTTATACTGCCCGGTTTTGCCTTAAGGGCGCTTAGTCACTTAACCGTATTCTATGAATGTACCTACCAATAGTAAAGTAAAGTATAGCCTGTTATTAAGGTTCCGGAGCCCTACGAGGAACCCTACATTGTGCGTGTCACTACACGCACTTGGCCAGCTTTCATATATATAATACTTGCGACCCGCCCCGGCTTCGCACGTATATATAAACCTTCCTCTTGAATCACTATCTATTAAAAACACCGCATCAAATACCGTTGCGCAGTTTTAAAGATCTAAGCATTCATAAGGACAGACAGACGGCGGGAAGCGACTTTGTTTTATACTATGTAGTGATTATGTATATTATAGTATCACAGACACTGTAATATCTGTTCCGTTGACACTTGTGTTGGTGTCCTTATTCGTTCTGAGATGACACTTCTGAAAATCCTCAAATACCTAACAGATGTAAAACATCTATTAATCTTTTCAGCTGTACCTTCCAGAGATGTTGACTGTAGTGTTAATATCAATCATGGCGACCGTCGCCATCGAGATGCCATTCACCAAAGTCTACAGGATATATTTTGGTAAGTAGATTACTTAACTTGACAATCAAAGGTACATTGTGTTGGCATTGTAGTAGAAAAAGCAGGAGTAACTACAATAATATATTATTTTTAATAATTATAATATTGAAGCTGTGATAGCCGACTGGTTAAAGCACGCGCCTTGCGGGCACCAAGTTTTGGGTTCAAACCCCGGCTCACACCTCTGGATTTTTCTAAATCTATGTGCGAATCATAATTTCTATATGATTATCACTTGCTTACGGTGAAGGAAAACATCGTGAGGAAACCTGCATGTCTTAGATAATCTAACCAATTTTCGAAAGACATGTGAAATCCGCCAACCCGCACTTGGCCAGCGTGGTGGATTATGGCCTGAATCCCCCTCATGCTGAGGGGAGGCCCGTGCCCAGGAGTGGGACGTCAAAAGGGCTAAATTATTTTATTATTATTATAATATTTTTATAATTTCACCGATTTTAATGGGTAATTATAATTTAGCCATTTTAACACCCCACTTCTGAACGTTAGCCTCCCCACAATCGAGAGGGATTCAGGCCATAATCCACTACGCTGGCCCAGGGAGGGTTGGCGGACTTCGCATTCACGCACGTTTCCTCACGATGTTTACCATCACCGTGAGCAAAATTTCAATATGATTACCACAATCATATTAAAATTTTGGCTATCACTACTTATAACCTGGTAGGTAGGTACCTGGTGCAAAACCTACCTACCTTCCTACGTTAAAAAAATTAGAATTAATCGTACAGAAAAAACTTCGATAATGGCTTAACAGAAAATTATTTTGTGTTTCCAGGAAATTCACAGACGAAGTTAAAAGACAAATGAATGGAAACAAAGATTAATGCTGTGCTATTAGTTATGTATAATAATTTAGTTTTAGTCAAACATCACGTATTTTACTTAGTTGATTAAGGTTTTGACTATTTATGTACTATAATGACGGACAATATAACATTGTAGAAAAGTAAATAAACGATAAGCAAATAAATAAAACGAGAAACCCGAGTGTATATAAATACAGATTTTTATTTCAAAATCTTTTAATATTCGTTTTTTTACATGTACATATATAATGTAAAGCGATCGTTTACAAAACAATAATTAAATGGTTATATCGTATAAAAAATAAACTATCAAAATAATAATTATTATTATTTTTCTAAAGAGGTTGAAACAGAAAGGGTATAAGTACCTACTTATATTTTCAAAACTTAACTTTGTAATTCTAAATCTATCAGCTTTTGAGGAAACTTGAAAAAAAAGGTGTTACCGGGATACAGCTGTTAACAGATTTCATCACTCTACAATAGTACATTGTTACTCGAGTGGTGAAAGTGACTTATTTAGTCCCGAGACGGGGTTTGGCGCCCGAGCGAGGGCGCTAATAGTTCGAGGGACAAAATAAGTCTTTCACCCGAGGTAAACACTGTGCTTTTCATTACGAATACAAGGAAAGTAAAAATAAAAACAGGAATTGGCTAAAGAAATAATACAAGGAAATATGAACAATACTCACAACTCGAAAAAAAACAAAAGATTGGATTGCCGCCTATTTTGTTTTTTTTTCGTTGGCCGGCCAACTTCATTATTTAGCCATTATGTTTCATTTTCATCTTTCAATATTTTGCACAAATGAATGTTATTTTAAAGAAATTGTTGAAACTAAATTATAATTAAGTTATTTAAAAATATATATTCTTGAATTAATACTTAACTTTATGTTATTTAAATTTTACATCGTGCTGTAATTGAGTGACTGTAGAAAAATTTTGAACATGGTTCCATAGGAATGTGAAAATGGAACAATTTTTTTTAAATATATTTTGGCAGCTGTCAGTTGAAAGCGATTCTCCCGGGCCGGGAAAGTATTACTTTCAACCCGCTCCTCAGGCAACTTCAGACCTACTTTCAGAGTATGAGTAATGAAAAACCTTTAGTACTTCAACTGTCCCACAAAGCTGATAATTTTAGATTTACAAAGTAATGTTGCAAAAATAATAGTATACCCTTTCTGTTTCACCTAGTATAAGATAATATAAATGCAGAATTATTATTATTTAACGAAAATGCCGGAACTACCTAATTCCTATTTTTTATGTATTTGTAAATTCAATTAAATATTCCTATTCTTAATTTCATTATTATGGTCACAAATCATATAATAATTCTCTTTTTTTCGTCTTTATTTACTGTTAGGCTACACTAATAATGAAGATATTATTATTTACAAAAGTTTATTTCAACCCTACTACGGCTAACGAGAAACTTTATTAGCATTTTGTATCGCTTCTCGTTGGCTGTGGTATAAACCGCGATGCAGGCCCATCTCCATCCACACCTCATCAGTACTTAAGTATAAGACAAAATATATAAATACTCTAATATCCCTTAGACACATTTTGTAGTTGAAAAAATACTGTAATGTCCTATGGAACTACGAACAATTAATCTTGTACGAGTATGAATTCTTCACTGTTAATTCATTCTTCATTCACTGTTCATTATTCAGAAAAGAACAAACTCAACAAAATTAATAAATTTAATTAATTCCTATTTCTGCAACGACGCTCTCAAATTCTTAATGCGACTCGGTCACACATGGCCATTATCATTCATAAATTTATACACAGAACAGTGTCGGCCTCTTCGTGTGAATGTCCGCTCATATTGCAGTTTCGATAAAAACTTTGGGCTGGAGTCTTAAAATTACCCAAACTCTAAATCAACAAGGCTGATGCCAATTCCAATGACACCTCAAAAAATTCCAATTTACCTCATATGGTACAACCATGTCAAAAATTACAAATAACTTAGTCAAGCTCAGCTCAGCAGAACCAGTATAGCTTTCAAACCTTACAGAATCACTTTACGGAGACACATAGTCGTCAACTGTTTCCTTCGAGATCACAATCTCCAGCTCTGCTCATGCATCTGACGAAGCCCATCTGGTCCCTGCTGAGCCACTCGCCTTCTGTACAAGGGCCCTGTGTGTTGAGGATGTGGCAGGTGCCGTTGTAGGGGGCTGTCCCTCTTCGAGTTAAACAGGCTTCCACCTGCAATGAAGAGATAAAATTTTAAAAACAAATAAGCATTTATTTGATAATATTAGACTCTTTTGACATTATGAAAAGTGTCCCTTTTTAAATCTAGCATTTCATAATATGACGACATTCCCAGAAAGTGTACCTTATCTTCGAAGCTATTGAGCTAATCGGGATGTGGGAGGTGGAAGTGGGTAGGTTAGCTGTCAACAAACAGCGAAATATCGTATAGGTACGTATACAATTTCAATACGTTGTTTAACATGGGTGTTCTCCAGAACACTCAATTTCTTCATAAAAATCAACAACTGCTCTATTTCTCATCACTAAATCTTCATATCTATATTAAAGCTCCTGAATTCAAAACAAACAGAAGAACTAAAAATTAGCGGCGCCACCATAATAAATAATGACCAATCATAGTCTTCTGACTACTAACTGCACATTAAACGTATATAATAATGTATGCACATCGTATATTAATGTGCGTTTACTAGGTACCGACAATTGACATTTTCAGTGGCGCCGCTGGGGAGGCCTCCCCAGCTATAGGCATGATTGGTCACTATTTATCATGTTGGCGCCGCTGCAGAGTATTACACCTAAAAGCCATTTAAAATTAGAGTTGTGGTGATGTTGGTACCTCGCGGCGGGCGCAGGACACTCCGGCGCAGGCGCAGACGCCGTTGTGGCTGAGGCCGTCCACCGCCGGCCGCGCCTCGAGGTCGAAGGCCAGCACCTCGCCGGCCGGGCACGGCGCGCCCGCGCCCGGCCGGTAGCAGCGCCGCCGCGCCGGCACGTACAGCCGCCCGCGCCCGCACGGAACCTGCACGGATTAGAGTACATTAAAAGGACTAGTCATAACGACCGCTTGGCGCAGTGGTTCGAGCTTAGGCCTCTTAGCTCACAGCAGATTAGAACACAGGTTGCGTGTCCGATTCCAGCCACGGCAAATTTCGGAAATGGCCTTTTCGTAATTTGCTTAGGTCTGGGTGTCACTGGGATCGCCCCCAGTATATAGTACAGTGCCCATAGTACAAGCGTTGCTTAGTTTGGGACCATACAGTTGGTGTTTCAGTCTGGCGATATTTATGGTCGTCGCACGTGAGTGTTAGGGACAAAAAACTGAGAAAAACTGTTCCAAAATGTTTCAGGAGCTGATAGATATAGAAATGGCCTCCCACGTAGTGAACCATTGAAACATCCCTGAAAGCCAATGGACGCGAGTGACGGAGAACTATAATGTGTGGAAGTCAATGGAGGAGGGCTAGTTCTAGACTAGTTTACCGATCAAACAATATTTCCAATTTTTCAGAAAAATGGCGTAAAATTTCTTAATTTTTTTTTCATGTTATAAGGGGCCCAAACTCTGTGTATCCAAGTGCCCCTGCATGGCCTGAGATGGCCCTTGTATGACTTCTCACCTTAGTACACCTGCCGCCTCTAACGATCATCTCATCCTGTGCGCAGGGTCCTCTTGTATACAGCCTGTAGCAGGCGCCGTCGGCGGCGCGTGCGTGGAAGGACTTGCACCTGCACTCTGCGCGGGACCCGTGCGGGGCCACCTCGGCGATACTGAACGTGTGCCCTTTGGGACACGGCCCTAGGGACTCTGAAATATGAGCAAATAGGTTTTGAAGTTTATGGTATAGATCCTTTAATCCTATCATTTAAGAGTAACTAAAAGCAGGGACCACAGATAAAAGTCCTCTAAGGATTCAATCGCAGAACCATTTTAAAAATACTCAGTATATCCGATTTGTTTATAGGTTAAACGGAATACATCAAAAATAACCTTATCAGGAACAGAATGACTTCGATTTATAAAATTATATCAGTGAGCGATGGTGCCACACGCACTGTAAATACCATTCAATTAAACATAATTACGTTTCGCATTTCAATCATAATTTACTAAACCTAAATACTGGGTGCGTAGATTTTGTAACTAAATACTAGCGCATGTTACTGCTAACCGATTGCACAGTTCAATAAGCAAAAAGTCCAATTGCTCAATACTTCTGCATCCCAGTATTCGCGAAGCGGCTTTCCGGTTCACTCACATCAGCGCTTTCACTGATCGTGAATCGAAATTTAATTGCTGACGTTATATTAAATCACAATCCTCGACGCAAAAGCCCTTGATGTGCAAACTTTAGATGTTTTTTTACAAATTTCTAAATTTGATTAACTGTCTATGGTTGGTTAATGGTTCGGATCCCATTCTGGAAAAATGTTACAGCAATACCTATACCCATACTTAAAACAAACGTTGTATAGTATGGAGCCGAACAACCAGCAAGTTTGTCTGGTGCATAAAAATATTTGATACGCAGAAGAACAAAGGTGAACTAGAAGAAGAAAGGAAGACTTAGGTATAATCATATGACTGGTTGTTACCTAATTCATAACAAGACGTCGTCTCGTTATGGTAATGAGGTAGATTAGTGTCACAGCCGCACTTGGCCCCCGGCAGGAACAGCTGCCCCCTCTCGCACGGGCCCCGTGTGTAGTGGGGGTAGCAGCTGCCGTCCACGCCCCAGTAGTGGGGACTGCCTGGATCGCACTGGAAGGGAACAACGGAACGGTGCTGAGATTTAAAAACATGCTTTTCCTCAAGGAAAGAAACATTAATCTCGAGATCAAATTACCCCTTCATGGAAAAAAACAGTGCCGTCTAGGGACACCCTAAAGAAGCTAAGCTTTATAGTATAAAGCGTAGGGCGCCGCAGCTGACACCTTGTATACCTATATATCGTGTATAACGTCATCGTGTAACGCTACTGACGCTTAGCACGGATAGAGTGGCCGCGCGGCGAGCGCCCCGAACGTCTGTATAGAAGTTTCGCTTTAAGATGTATCGTATCTTTCTATAGCTACCATAATGCTGTCAAGAGTTTATGTGGGTCACACAAAGTAAAAGAAATAGTCCTAACAAGTAAATGTTTTGGCAACGACCATCACTTTCTAAAAATAAGGCCGCTTTGGAATGTCGTCCTCAATAATACAATACGTTGCCCATGCGCTGCCTATATCTATGTGTTCTTCTAATACACTGTGACATCCTTTGTACTCGGAATATAATCCTAAACGAGGTCTAATGTGTGCTTCTTTATCGAAATTATCATTATCCTCCTTGGAGACAGACTAAACGAAGTTCGATCTTGATATTATATCACTGAAACCGGCAAGCTATCTTTTAAGGTCGTCTTGATTGCCGTCCTAAGTTCAATACGGTCCCAAGAATTGGACACAATTTTCAAACACTAATCGAGCAGATTGCAAAAATTCTGGCTAAGTCTGTAATGTTCTCAGTCGAGGTCGCGTTCCGATCCGGTTGTAGATATAAGGAAAAAAAATGAAAATTGACAATTTGTAAGTGCCCCCGTAGGCCTAAACAAAATAAATGATTTAAATTGAATTTGAATGGCATTTGAGATGACGACCGCTTGGCGCAGTGGTTCGAGCGTAGGCCGCTCGGCTCACTGCATCGGGTGGTTGCGGGTTCGATTCCCGTCAGGGTAAATTCCGGAAATGGCCTTTTCGTAATTTTCCCTGGTCTGGGTGTCACTGGGATCGCCTTCAGTCCATTGTACGGTACCCATAGTACAAGCGTTGCTTAGTTTGGGACTATACAGTAGGTGTGTTCGTCTGACGATATTTATTTATTTATAACTGTTTGGAAGTTATAAATAAATAAATATCGTAACTCACCGTGCAGTTAGCAAGGCCATCCTCTCCTAAGTCCAATATGGTTCCAGGGTAGCAAGGGCCCTGGCTAAGTCTGTAGTAGCACTTCCCATCAGCCGGCCAGTAGATCAAGGTTTCATCAGCACATTGCTGAGGCCGCACGCACATGCCCTGGCGTTCGCTGGAATAACAAATATGGGTAAATCCAGTCATGGTTGGAATTTCTTGATTACGCAACACGATTTAAGTGTTACAATATCGAATCCGCATCCTTGATGGTGTTTGAAGTAATTTGCATCACAATGCTATCATTATATAATTCAACACACATATTGAATATATTTATATAAATAAATCCGCCATACTCCACCATTGGGCAACCCAGAAAATACCATTTATATTTTTATCTAAGTAATTTTAACTGGATGTGGAAGTGTTCATCAATATTTTCAAGCATCTGTTTTAAACGTCGACCGCTTGGCGCAGTGGTTCGAGCGTAGGCCGCTCGGTTCACTGCACATGGTGGTTGCGGATTCGATTCCCTGGTAATTGTCCTGCCGGTAATTTGCCCTAGTCTGGGTGTCACTGGGATCGCTCCAGTCCATTGTACGGTACCCATAGTGCAAGCGTTGCTTAGTTTGGAACCATAGACTTGGTGTGTTCGTCTGGCAATGTTTAATTTACTTATTTTGTTTATTTAATAACCCACCTAAAGAAACTTAATTATTCTGCTTGAACTATTTACTAAGCAAAAGGAACGCACTGCTCTTTTCCTGTTTTCATAAAATAATGCATTTACAAGCTACATGATTAGGGTTGCCCTCACACATTCTGCTTGAAATCATTCGCAGTCTACAAGCGAGCAGAAAGAGCTTCCTACATAATATAGTGTACGGAATTCTACTTATTCAGAAATAAAATGTAAATTTGTGACATTTACGGACTATCGGTGTTATAACATTTGAATAGGAACGTTCGTGACACTGTCCTGGTTGCTTATTGCATAACACGGTCACAAATGCATTCAAAAGATGCGCGTTGAAGAATATTTCTCGACTCTATTAGTAATCATTTCAAGATGGTATCAGGAAGCAATTTTTAGATTTCTTCATCTACTTATGCCTCTAGATATTCGCATAATAATCATCTACGCATAATATTCGATGGATTCAGACTGAGTTCCTTTCAAATTAAAAGTGATATAAATATCCAATACTTATATTTTTGTTTTATGGGAATGTGATCTTTATGACCTACTGATTAGGTGGTGATAGATTTAAGCCGATTCACGACAAAACAACGAATCTTTTATTAATATATATTTGTTTGCCGTCAAACCATGTCAGAGCGGCAACTTTGCTTTTCCAAACTTCTATGGTATGGTGGGTGAAGTCACATTTTTTAACGAAAGAAGAAAACAAACTTGTTGTTACCTCGCCAATCGATCCACTGCTAATTAAGAGTATTATTTGATATCAGTCGACTCATAAATAATCAAAGGTTGACATCACAGATATAGATTTACATAGATAACGCAAGTATCACGATTTGTATTGAAACCAAGCGTGCCAAATTTTTAACACCTACTGTGACGTCATAGATGGCGGGAAATCCAAACCGATTCAAAGACACCGATGCCGCCGATGCCCCTCCGCCCGCTACGATTCTCTCGAGTGACTATCTCGCTCATACTCATATTTTTATATCTGTAGTCGCGAGGACTGTAAGTTATCGGCGACCAACCTTGACGCTTGGCCGGGGTTTTCGGACACGTTAAGTACATACATTTGCGTTATCTATGCAAATCTATATCTGTGCTTGACATTCATCCACAGTGTCTACTAGAGCGACGTTCTATCCATTCAGATGGTGTGTTACCAAATGATGCTCACCTACCCTCTCTTGTTGAAAGACTCTTCGACCGGCGCGAAGTACTCGCCGGGTCTGCAAGGGCCTCTCTCGAAGAGTTTGTAGCAGGTGTCAGTGTGGGGCAGCTGGGCGGTGCCCGGGGGGCACTTGCACTCCGCCACGGTCCGCCCGCCCCTCTTGCCGGGGCTCAGCTCCTGCGTGTCCGGGCATGGGTGGCCTTGCTGAAAAAATATTTTTAATTAAATTAATAAATATAAATAAGGTGGTGGCAACCCTTTGGGAATGGTCCGAACGTAAGTTCCAAAAAGTCGTGAGCTGATATCCCGGTATAGCAAACGTTCACCAATGGACTTAAGTCACGAAACTAAAACTATATTTGAAAGAAGAATGTTTGGTAAATCTGACTGTAAATAGATTCAGCTCAGACGATAGCGTCTTCCTTAGATTGTATTAGTTCCTTTTTAGATCCATAAGATTAGACAGAAGTATTTTATTCTTACGCTAGATCCTTGATCACAGGAATTATAGTGGTGTTGGTGAGTTGTGGACCAAATCTATCTGTACCTACTCATTTGTTGCCTTAAAATTTCTCGGAATCTTTGTAAACCTATAATACTGACGATTACCTACTAGATCATAATCTCACAAACGGGAACAGAATAATTAACACAAGGAATAAGAACCGTTAAATCGTTTGTGACGACATTGCGCGACGTTATCAGAACCGTTGTTTATTATCACCCATCACGAAACGTTATTGTTTTACGGGCAATTTGCTTGTAATTAGTTGAAAAATTATAATAGAGCCATTTGCATAGGTACGGCTGTAGATGTTATCGCCAAGGTTAATTGAAATTAATTCGTTAGAAAAACAGGACTATTGTTCTGAGTTTTATTCTGTGGGTATCTTCTTTGTACAGTTAGATATAAAATTACAAATCATTATAATTTTTAATACATCATGGCAGAGTTTTTCTATGTGTATCACGTTTTGAAAATCGAACACTCAAGGACGCATCGTCATAAAATATACAATAACTGACCTTAGTTCTGGGCACAAACACAACATAGTTTTTTTCGGACTTGTCAAGGGTCAAATCTCATAAGAGACCCCTGAAAATACTGCTCCTAGTACGGGAATGTCATTGGGTCAAGACCAAAATACCAGACCTTCCAATGTTATGTTAACTCTAAGCTGGCTTGCTAAAGCAGAAACAGTATTAAAATATACATTAACAGTACTCATTACATTGAGGCCATTCTTAATAAATCGATCTGAAGTCTGAGAGCGATTTTGGAAATGTCATTCTTATGTCATACCAGTACAAAATGACATGTCAAAGGCGTACTCAAGATCGCTCTCAGACTTGAGATCAATTTATTAATACGAACCTAAATATTCTGTATTACTCATTCATTTTTAGGTAGGTATCATCTTCTTAATTGTCGACCGCTTGGCGCAGTGCTTCGAACGTAGGCCGCTCGGCTCACTGCACATGGTAGTTGCGGGTTCGATTCCCGTCGAGGCAAACTTCGGAAATTGCCTTTTTGTAATTTGCCCAGTGTAACATTACACCAGGTCTGGATGTCTGGCCCGCAGTCCATTGTACGGTACCCATTGTACAGGCGTTGCTTAGTTTGGGACCATACAATTGGTGTATCAGTCTGGCGATATTATTATTATTATATTAATTCGATAATCGCCCTGACGTGTCATAGAAACGCAACAGCCGTAACTTGCTGCGATCAGGTCAGCCTGTCAACTGGATGGGTCACCTCCTTCATGCTCCGGAGAACATCGCGTAGGTTCTGACACAGTAACATTTGTTGTTTGAATCTATTGAAATGTTATAATGTCAAGCAGAGTATCATTAGTTGTTTCAAAACGTCACAATTTGGGAATATATGCGTCATTTTTGTAACCAATTTTAAAGGTTACGAATTTATGCATGCGACTGTACAAATATAATGGTTATAAGAATAATTAAAATTAAATCATCGCAGTATATTAATTGGATGATATTTTAGATCATATTCCTAAAAATAATTCTCAGTGTACATTTATTTAGAAAAAACTATACAAATTCCGTTACACGTTATCTTCTTAATCGTTATTTAATTCATGTTCGTTAAAATAACTTCAGTAAATATTTAAGATACCATGGATCGCTATAACAAGGCTATACGATGCCATGTGCAAACTTGGACATAGAACAAAATTTTCTTTATAGAACTAAGTTCGCTATCAAGCGCACGATCAGCCTGATGTTAAGCACCTTAACCACCTTAGCCTATAGGTGCATGCAACACCAAAGGCATTTCTCGCACATGGCTGACCTGAAAGGGAGTGCGACAGCGGGAGAGTAAGTGAGGAGGGGTTGGTCTTTCGGCTCTATGACTCATCGTTCCAAACGCAGCTATAATACCTGCTTAACACCGATCTTCTGTGAGAGGGTGGTACTACCCAGTTCGAGTAATCCATTGGCTTCAGTTTGACTCTACCACCGTTACTAATACTTTTTTTTAGTATAAAGATTACTAGCAATGTTCTTTTATCACATTACTAGTATTCCCTTTACCCCCTCCAACTAAGCTCATGCTTGTGCTAGGAGTGGGGTCACGTCAATAGTTTAATGGCCAGGATGGGGATCGAACCCGGAACCTCTCAGCTACGAGGACGGCCCCTCTAACCACTAGGCTATTGACGCTGTCAAGATTATATTCAGAGAATATCTCACAAGTGATTTCATACATTGCATAAGTTGGAGATTTCGATTGCATCCGCGGATGCGTCATTATTTCGGATTTGTGACCTCAATCAGTCTAAACGGAACCTGTTTGCATCCAAATAGATGTATATTTCATTTGGTTAAGCGACAGTAATAATCTAGTAAAGTTTAAAACGTTTGTAGCGAGCGAGGAGGTAAAATTATAAGGCAATGTTTTGTGTAAGTACGCAAGCCCGGAACAAAATAATAGGTAGGCATCTACAGTATCCAGTAGGCATATGCAGCAATGGACACCTTGTAGTTCACAGTTAAGTTCTAAAAGTTTCAGTAAGCTTTTATCACACTTAAACAAGATTCCAAAAAGTTTTTAATCTTAAGTTATATACATATAGGACTCCCTATTGGTTCCATTTCACACCGTAATACTTAGAACTCACTTAATAACAACCCATTGTTATGCAAACTCAACCCTAACTAGCTTTACATAAACCTCGATATCAAAATTCCGAACCATCTCTCTCCATAACTCCTTCAACAAGAAGGAAGTCACGTTCGTCAGTAATGTGACGTATTTATGTCATTATTTCACATAACCGTGGATAAACTGTGAATAATTCGTGAGAGTGATGATACGTGTCTGGGTTATTTACCAGGTCATGCTGCCTATCTACTTTATAAGGTCTAAGCGCGTGATATTTTGTATGGCGCTTTAGTTAATGCTGAAGATATGAACGCGGGTACTGCAGAAATAAATATCTGATATTCTTTGTATCTGCTGACCTTTGATATAATCACTCGCTTCACACTGCAGGTACTAACCGATAAAAATATTTATACCAACAAATTAGTTTTATACAGTACTAGCTGTACCCTGCGCGCGTTGCTACGCTGTCAAAGATTGGTCGTACCAACTCAGAAACCTTTGTGGGCTCATGCACAACACTTTGCTAAAGATCATGACATAATCAAATGCATAGTTTACGATTCTATAAAGGACATACAGACAAACATTAGGTTTTATATATATAGTATGTATACATGTTTAGCATTTACTAATGCGACATGACATTAAGATCGGACATGATTATCTTCTTGGAAATGTCATTCAAGTACAAAATTACTCGTCAGAGGCGTACTCAAGTCCGCTCTCAGACTTGAGATTAGACTCTTTATATTGCATTCTAACAATGATAGACTGTACGATAACTCAAACCTAAACTAGTGATTCTAGAAGATAGAAGCATGAAATTTTGCACAGGAGTTCCTCATATAATGTTGGTGAAGCACTAACAAACGATTTACTTATTTAGTGACAATGGTGTTGCTTGCTCACATTCTGTTGCTGTCCCTAAGATAAGAATGTACATCTTTTATTCATAGAAAAGAGTAACGATTGAGTTTCATGCCGGATCTTCTCAGTAGAAGCAGCATTCCGAACCGGTGGTAGATTCTGAATATTCATAAATGCTTTGTTGGCTTACATGAATACTAAAAATTTTGAGTTTGAGTTTAACAGGATTTTTAAACTTCGTCCGGTTTTAAATAGGGGATGAAAGGAAAATCGGCCAGATCACACGGCCAGTAACATCATTTAGTAGATATTTTTATTTAATACTTATTTCCCCTTCGTAGTGAGGGGAGGCCCGTGCCCAGGAGTGGGACGTCAAAAGGGTTAATTATATACTTATTTCACAGTGGTAAAATAATATGTTGGTTGAGACCATAATTTTTAAAGAAAGAAGCGTGATAAATAGGGACCTAAGCACAAAATATCTACTGTAGCGTCACGTTATTATAAGCGTCGTGTGCTGTCGTGCCGTCCCACTCACATGACAGATTTCATAAATAATATTGACAGTGACTGGTTTGGAATAAACAGCATCGTTGAACAAACCTGATATTTCCTTCCGTAAGAGCATTATACTTCCCTGGAGCCACACGACGATCACACTGCGAACTCGACCCTTGACCTGCCGGGATCCACGTAACACCGCCACACAATCCATTTTCAACTTTTAACCAAACACATCAAGTCTCAAAATCCATTGAAATTGAACCTAGATTTCATATTATGTTGAATTTGTAATTCCGGGTTAACAATTCTACAGTTATGTTAGTGGTATGTGTGTCGTGTGACATTTGTTATAAGTACTGCAACTACTACGGAACCGTTCATACTTATTTTACGTAACGGCGGTAGAGTTCACATGTAGCCAATTGATTAGATCGGATAAACTGGCTAGCTCTACCATGGGGTCATACCACCCTCTCACAGAAGATAGGCGTAAAGTTGTTATTATAGTTGCGTTTATTACGACGAGTGAGAAAGCTTGAACCCCAACCGGCCCGCTCCCTTGCCTTGCCCCTGTCCAACTCCGCTTTAGTTTGGCAACTTGCGCGCAATGACTTTGGTATTGCGAGCATATACAGGTTGAAACAGAAAGGGTATACGTTTGTTTTCAAAACTTAACTTTGTAATTCTAAAACTATCAGCTTAGGAGGAAAATTGAAAACCAAATACAAAAGTCTACAAAACTTTAGTACTTCAACTGTTCCACAGAGCCAATATGAGACTTACAAAGTAAAGTTGCAAAAAAATTGTATACCATTTCTGTTTCACCTAGTACGGCTACGGTGACTGCTTAACTTGAGGCAGATTTGAAGAGATCCAAAGCTATAAGTAGCTATGCAGGGAACACAGACGATAGGAGCGAACTCCTTAGTGGTACGTATAAAGAACAACGAAACAAATTGACTTCGATATTAACTACTTTGACAGGGTTCCACTACCTAGGGTCGTGTGGTAGGTGGTCGAACCCACACCGAACGATTCCGGTTCGACCAGTTCCGTTACAGTACTCGTGAAGACCATGACCGATCGATCTCGTTATGACACAATCTGACCTACTAATGTTTTTTGCTTTCTGTTAACTCTCGTATGCAATGGGGATGATTACTAATATTAAAGTTAGTTTATTTTCTATATTACCTCATTAGAAACCATTATAATATTGTGAAATATTTTCTTGATTTAAATTTGGCTAGTAAATACAAAGCCATTAAAGCCATTTATGCCATTAAAGTTTGCTAAAACTACTAATTTAAGGACTACTGGACTAAGTACACAATCCAATATTAAATTTATTTACAACATTATTTTACTAATATAAGGCCGTCAATACAACAGTGTATTGACCATGAGCAAAATTTTGAAATAATGTAAGTACTTATAACGATGCAAACGAAGACGCAACGAGAGACCACTCTTCAACGACAGTTTACCTTACATAACGATGGAGCCTGTCAGCGCCAATAAGCAACACGATACATATCTCACAATCTGTAACGGGACCTGACTCGCGCCGTAACTAGACGAGCAAGCTATTCAATGTCGTGGGAATATTGCCGCAAGCCGTCATTATTGGCACAGAGTAATGCCAAAACAGATACTTAGTATTTATAAAAGAAAATGCTAAGAGAGAGAGCAATACCTACCCAAAAGAAAATGTACCGTCATCTGCTTGCTTCGCTCATTTCATTTTCAGTTTGAAATGAAATACTAACGCCGTATTGACAAACAATAATTCTCTTTAGAGAATTATTGTTTGTTGTGTTGTTTGTTTGTCTTATTTATAAGGGACACACTTTATAAAAAAATGTAATTTATTAATCGGCTGAGCGTTTCCGTGCACTGTGAGGCCTCATAGTAATTTTTGTGAATACAGGCTTGGCAGCAATTTTTGAACAGGCTTATTTAACCAGCCCTCTTGACCAATCAGACAGAGGTCATATCATACTTAGCTACAGTCTGATCTGAGTAACGATAAAATATATCAAAAACCGACAGATAAAGCAGTGTTTTTAAATAAACGACAGTAGGCCATTGCATGACTTAAAAAAAAATACATAAAGAAACTATTAACCATGGCGCTAGTGGTCACAAATCTAAATTCAAAAGGCACAGTACAAGACTACCACACAAAAATGTCGTTACAGTCATATTACGTAATATTTCCCAAAATCTTTTAAATGATGGAAGTACGGCGAGGTCATAGTCCCGGCTTGCGCAATACGTGACGGTTGGTAATGATTTCCATGGTATGCGCTCTATGGTTTTAAGCTCATCTCTATTCACTATGGGCTCTTTCACACTTTAGTAAGTTGGCGTGTTTAGAATAAACGCCGGTTATGTGTCGGTTAGTACCGTCTGTTATAGTTTGGAGGTAGTTTTATTTAAAAGGGAAGTAGGTATATTATTATTGTTAATTGAAATAAGACATTCCTCCTTAGTTTTAATACATATTCTGCGTAATGCGTCAGCTGTTTAATTACTTAGCGAAATAATACCCTCATAAATCACAGATTATAATTTTTTGCTTATGACGGACATAAAGTTATTGTTATGGCAGACGTGCAGTCGAAAGACGCGAAAGCCACGAGTATCTTGTATCTTACTGAGGATACACTGAGTATTAAGTTAAACCGGCACCAATGTTATGGTGCCACACAAAATTAGTTACAGTAGTAGTATACTTATTAATAACCAGAATGATCTGTTTATAAGATCGTCACTTGATTCTTTGCTAACCATTTTTGAAAGACTTTCACTAAGTCTTACAAAAATTATTAGCTTTGTTCTAATTCGTATTTCTGTGTACCGTTGCTGTCCCCTACAGATGTAAGTACGCAATATTACATTTCTATGGCATCCTGGTTCCATGACATAAAGGCTTAAGTTTGTTACTTTGCCAGATTTGTTGTCAAAACTACACGAAGACTTTTAAAATGCGTTGCACCTCGTGTTCTTGTTAACAAACTGTGAAGACCAAGATGTCGCTTAGCACCTCAGAATACTCGCCATGCGGCTCAAGCCTGCCAAATATTTGCTAAATAAGTAAGTAGTTATATAACAGTTAGGTAATTACTAAACTATAACTAACCTTGTAAATAGTATAGCACTTGCCATCCTCAGGCCAGTACAGCATCAGCCACCCCCTTGGCAACGCGGCACACGGGTTCCTCTTCACGTCAGCCCACGGTGGCGGCAGCACTGCGGCCTGCGAACCGCATATCAATGCCGCCAACCAGAACCAAGCGGCCATCTTTCCAACAATATTCAAATTTAGAACAGTTTAACTTTTTTCATTTTTATAATTCGAATCAAACTTCACTGTTTTGTATTGTTTCCCTCGTTTCCATTTTTGAATATTTAGTTTTTTTAACACTTCCACGATCGTGTTCTTTAAACGTTGTCTTTACATGATTTAGAACACTTTAACACAAATAAAACTCCCAAATTATTAATCACAGTCGCTATTAACAACAACATAGATTTGTTTCGTCCTATATAAGTAATACATACAGAAACGGTTATAAGTATAGTAAGATCATCAGTAAAAGCTTCCCGATAAACCATAGACCCAAAATGCAATAACGGGTTTAAAATATTACACAATTAATTACATAATTGAATACTTTCAGTGTGACATAAACTCTTTGCTATTTTTCGTTACATTTAAGTGAAAACATTTTTACGATTAAATAGCGTATGAATATGTTTCGTAGTGACTCAATTTTCTGAGCGCTCGGTCGAGCCTGATACTGCACACGTAATTTTAGTCATTTTAAAACTAGTCTTCGCTCGTGGCGGTGTCTGGAAAGTTCAAATCATCAATCAGTTTTGTTCTATGTACCGCCTTTCCTGATTGTTGACACTTAGAGAAAACCCTTAGCCACTTAGAGAAAACCCTTAGCCTAACCCTAGCGAACTGTAAGTTTCTTATATAACTTTGTCCTATAACTTATGATGGATTGTATTGTTTTATAGGGTAGGTTAGGCATAGGTACGACTGCGGCTATTTTGCCAGTACATAACAATTTCAGATGAGAATATTCTCTTGTTTCATACTTTTTAGAGCGTGATTTTACAGTTTAGTGTTTTGGTTTTTGAACTCAAGTTTTTTAAATCACTCGCTCGCTATCAACCAATAGAAAATATTTATAAGATCACATGTATTGTCTGTCACCATGCGAAATATAAGTAGTGTATTATCTAGGTAATGGCACCTTACGATTGAAAAAAAAACATTTCTGTTTTAACAACAAACACATAAATATATTTTCATTTCATACTCTTTTCGAGTGAGTGAGATTTCATGTGGGTTACTTATACCTACATGGCATATAATATATGACTTATAACTTGACTACAGAAGTGCCAAAATTTCACAATTCCTCATCACTCACGATCACCAGAGCCCACACTTCCTCATAAGTATTTCCAATTCGAATAGCTATTTAAATAAATTATATCCATTTTAAAATTACGAATCAACATGCGAAATATTTTAAATGAGTTTCATATGCAAATAAGATTAGCTTAGTTAGTTTCTACGTTCTTGTTCAAGCCTCATCGGCACCGAACTATATAAAGCGCTTCAAGCGCTTTTTATAACTGAGTAACTAATCGGAAGAATATTATAGAGTCGATCGATTGATGTACCAAAAAAAATTTGTTAATCAACTTTTCTATTACAAAGATCACAATCCTATCACGACACAAACTCATTCCATTCCGCCTCCACAATCTAACAACGATTCGTGTAATCTGTGGTGCATCGTTATCGTTAACCGCGAATAGATATAACGGTATCCGTTACCGTTGATTGTGTCTCGACCGCGCTCAGCCGAAATGACGAAACGCTACAATTACGTTAACCCAGTTTATGATTACGTAGAGTACTGTATGGTGCAAGGTTGGGCGGGAAGCGACTTCCTTGTAGAAGCTTTTTGAAGCGAAGTTTCTGTACGGACGTTTGGGGCGCTCGCCACGCGGCCGCTCTATCCGTGCTAAGCGTCAGTAGCGTTACACAATGTCTTCATACTCGATATATATAGGTATACAGAATGGCAGCTGCGGCGCCCTACATTTTATACTATAGAGCCTCGCTTCTTTCGAGCGTCCCTAGACGGCACTGCTTTTTTACGATGTTACAGCTAAGCTGTAGCTGAATACAACTCATAAGCTTGCTTAGGTTGGCACGACTGGGGTACCACTGGAGTACGACTGGAGTACCACCCTCTCACAGAAAATCGCACGCAAAGTAGCTGTGATTATAGTTGCATTTCGTACAATGAGAGAGAGAGAGTCGGAAGCCTCCTGTCCCTTCTATCCTACTCCCCTTCCGGTCGGCAACGGGCGATCAATACCATCAATGGTAACTGCTCAAAGAATTTGTAAGTAACTGCTTATCATCAGGCGGGTCGCACGCTTCTTTACCGACTTTGTTATTTAACTAAAAGCTTTTGAGTAAGGAATCAGTTTGATGTGTTTGATATGTTTACGTGACATAGAGCTTCCAGTATACATATTTCAATTTCGTTAGCATCATAATATATACTTGATACTGGAAAAAAATCCTAGGTATGGTGGATAACGACACGTTTTTTTTAAGAATGCGGACAATAAATTATGATATTATTATTATCACGCTATCATGACTAGGTAGAGTTGCTCTGTTCACACACATTTCTGCCTATGGGCGACACTAACAAACATAAAGCCCATACTTTTGGTATTAACCGGTCATATTAAGGTTCGGATAATTGATGATGGCATCCCAAGATCATCAGGAATTGGGATGAAAAAATTAACGCAGCTACAGCCAATCCACCTTTTGGACGCCGCAGCCCGCAATCTAAAACATAAGTTTCCGAAAGACATACACTTAATAAGGTGTATTACATTCACAATCGGTCAATCACGATTATTTATTATTTTCGATAGACCAATCACATTGCGATGCCTCCGCTCCCGACCAATAACAATGGCGGTGCCTGTACTCCCGCCCCACAACTAACTATTATTTTGTTGCAAGTTAATTGTGCAAACCATCGTTTATTAAACCTAGTGTCGTTGGTTCGTGAACAGTCATAAAACTACCTTATATACCTAGTAATGAAAACTAAAATAGCACTAACATACGTCATAAACATAAAATCAGCTAATAAGGCTACTACTACAAAAATACAAATCCGCACCAGATACGTGTGTAATACAATTGATACAAAATGCTGTTACGTCAACCGTTACTCGCGAGATAGATCGCAAAAACGTTTACAACTGTAGCGATGAGAAAAAAACCGGGCAAGGCGACTCGTGCGGAACGCTCGGGTTCCGCACAGTAAATGACAATGACTCATAATTAATTGAAATTAAATGCTGTTAGTATCAATAAACACTACATACATATACCTACTGAAGTAGATAATGATCATGATTCCACAATTAAAAGTGGTAATAAGATAACATTACACAAGATTAGTTTGTCAACCCACATAATCAGCATAGGAAACACCAAATAATGACGAATGTTAGTTCATTACCAAAAATACACACTGTAGGTACCTAGTATAGTATTTTTGCGATCCGAATATTAAACCTGAAATTGTTTTTTTTTAATATGATTAATTAAAATATTTTAACTAATATAAACTATGTAGCGCTCAATATTAATCACAAATGTATGCTAAAGTGCTTGATACCAAGAGTGATTTGTAATACCATTGTAAATTTAGTAAAGTCTTTGTAAATTTACTTAAAACTCAGTAAGTATTTGCGGTACCCTAATAAACACACTAATGAACGTTTCCCATAATTTTCTGAGCCAATAACCAGATTGCAGTATCTGAAATGAATGATAATTCGTTCCTCAAGCAGTTCGAGTAAGCAATATCTAATTAACATCTACTTACATACCTATTACATAACAAGTAGAATGCGAAATACCGTAACGGGAATTGTAATATTTTATATTAATACCTGAGATAATTATTATTAGGCATAAGAAATGAGAGGTCTTGCTATTAAGTTTTATGGTCTCTAGAATTTTGCAACTCTACATCGCGAATACTTACTTACTTGCTCGTGTTCTCTGAAAGAGTGACTAGTGGTCAGATTCAACAATGCTTACATACGATATTGAATAAAACTTTAACACTTTTAACATTAAATATTCTAATACAAATTTGATTCAGACAAAATTATTAGGATTATTTCAATTATAATTCGGTCAAAGATTACATTTGGCGTAACTAAAACCTTTTTAGGGAACCCCAAATTAATTGCAACCAGAGAGATGTTACCAAAGATTGCAACAAATAACGAGACATTACAATCTACCTATTCTAATATTTGTAAGCAGTAACGGTAGAAATCTAACACATTAGTAACTCTATTCTTGTAAATATAAGGTCCAGAGTACTGACCCAGATAGAGACAATTTAGCGAAGATATTGGCACGGTATTGTGCAATAGACAACAACAGGCCCATTGTGTGGGTTTTAGCTTTGGTTACAAAGATTGTCACTCGGAATGATTTCAATAGATCTTAATCTCTACATCTATACGTTGTATTACATGGTTTAGGTATAAGCTTTGTTGCTAGAAAACGAGTAAATATTTACCCATTTAACTTAGAAGAAATTCTCTCAATATCGTTTCAATTTAACTAGTATATAATAAAGTTATGAGTAAACTTGAGATCCTACGTAAAGTACTGCCGCATTGTGCTTAGATACTTTTCAATTTGCGATCTTCTTCTTTCTTTCGTTAAATAAAGCTATTTCGAAGTATGTCAATATCAGCTTCTTGGTGCAAACCTACATTTATTGATCCGTATCCTCATCCTCTTTAGAGGACAATACTGAGTAACTAAGGGGATATATACGTAAGTATTTCATTTATAGAAGACCTACAACGGAGTAAATATACTCAAAATACATAAACTACCATCAAATAATTATTATACTTTTACTTTTAAGCCTGACTATAAACCTATTACCCTAATTCATACCTCTTCCAACTAACAAAAGCCTTTTTTAAATATTTCGTATGCCATTCTTGCGCCAGTTTCAATACCTAACGTTGACAAAAACCCATCAACCAAACCGCATTAGCTTTTCAAATAAGGACTTTGTCGTGCAGATGATACGATTTAAAATTAAGCAGTGTGGGGGGTCAGGTTAGTAGCATGTTGCATAATACGAGAATCAGACCTTTTCACGTGGAGCACATTAAATAATAGCGGCGTGGACGAACAATTGCAAAACAAACGTTGGATAATCACTTTTGTCGTCAGATTTTTTAGTGTTAATTACTTTTGTGTTGGGGCAGCGGAAGAAGCGGATTCTAATGGAGATGACGGAACGTGCACCAAACGACAAATGTATTATTTTTTTATGATTTTCAGAGAATAAACAGGGTTGGGTTGTGTTGGCTTCATATAACGTGGAATGTAGAACTTCTGTGTGAGCACAACGTCTGAGTGGAAAAAACTTTATAAATCGGAACACTGGGAAGAGAACAACGACAAATGATTTTTGTAATCCCTAGTATCCTTCTAATTAATTTATGAATGCGAGGCATTACATAAACCTTTGCTATAATTACAAAACGCTTGGTAAAAATACTAAAAAGTGTACTAAAATTACGTGTAGTCACATTTTATTTCTCAGTTTACACAACATCGTTGGTACCGTTGTTTTGCACGTGATTCGGCCTAGTTTATCACCACCATAAAAAACTTTTTGCATAATGATAGAGTGTGGTGTTAATGATGAAGCCGAGAAGCTATGAAGTATTGCTGAGATCACATTATTGAATGGCCGCGCCAGAAGGGTTATCAGACATTTAATTTAACTGGCACCTGAAATACAGGCTGTCCTAGTTTGGGTGCCAGTGAAAAACTGCAATTAGATAAGGAAGTGAAAATAAACTATTATTATATTATTATTAATATTATGAAAGCTTGCATACATTATTTTACATGGTTCCGTGAATATACCTACATTATTTCTGACTTTTGAGACACTCTGTATACAACAAATTTCAAACCGTGTCAGTTTATCGCTAATTTTAAGGCTTATTTACAACTGCTACAATATTTTTATTATAGAGTGCTCGAGATTTAAAAAAATGCATGATTATGTAATTCGCAAACTCTACCAAATGTGGGTAAGTAGAGTCTGTTACCGTGTAATTTATTACGGTTTTCAACCGTTAATCAAAATAAGTTGTAACTGAGGTTAACCTATTAATAGAGTTGAATATAATTAAACTATACATGGACTAGACAATTTACTTAAGCTTATTTACGTTGCACTATTTTAATGAGTAAGCCTCTAAAATACAGTAAAACGGTTATTACTGAGAATATAAACAGTAGGTTTTTTTTTACGAATAATAATTATAATCTTCCAAACGTCGTTGCGTTTTAAAAACACGTACCGTGCTCATTGTTGTTATTGTTGTATGTATATAAATGTAATATATATTTACTGTTAATTTATTATTTGAAAAACTATGATGTCGTCAAAAACGATTACCAGTACTTTTTGGGTTAAGTATTAAAAAATAATCTGCACAATTTTAGCTTAAATAGTAGCTTAAAAATTACTGTATAGAAATCACAATCAAAAAGAAAATTAAATTACTCAATTAATAAAATATCACACTGAAAATATTTAATTAAAGAGTTAACGACACGTTATTTTTAAAACAAACGAAAAACCCACGATATCGTAAAACGGACGCGCGTCAATATGTATCGCGTAAACGCGCGTTTCCCGTGTCGGCGAGACGCGCCGCTGACCGCCGCCTCGCCCGGCGCAATCGCTACTGCAACGCACAGAGCCTACTGAACTGACTTGATACAACCATGGACTGATTACGTATTCTAATGGCAATTCAAATTGACATGAATACAACTTTATGACGACCGCTTGGCGTAGTGGTTCGAGCGTGGGCCGCTTGGTTCACTGGACAAACTTGTTGCAGGTTCGATTCTCTTTAAGGTCCATTTCGAAAATGGCCTTTGCGTAATTTTCCATGGTTTGGGTGCCACTGAGATCGCTTTAACTCTATTGTAAGGTACCCATAGTAAAGGCATTGCTTATTTTGAGGACAAACAGTTCGTCTGGCGGGATTGTCATATTTAACGCGATAGCATCTATCGCACTACACGTAATAGGTACTAAGCCACGGTTAAGCAAACACGGCCGACTGTAACTTACAATACATTGTTGGTTTAGTCCGTTAACGACTTAGAAAATACATTTTTATCTGTTTACTTTTTTTGTATAAAGTCTACCTGATGTCTAAAATTAAAATATTTCTGGAAAGAGAACAGATTTAAAATACCTATATAGAGAATCGATTTATTTTTGTATTCCTAAACTGTTTCGATTTATCTAAAACGTTGTCTATCTATCCTGCAAAATCATCTCGTTTGAAGCATACTTCCCTTCTTCAATATTTTCAAGCTAATCTCTACCACCTAAGAACAATGAGCTCTCCCCACTCTGTCTCGTGAAACTGTGAATTTTATATGTCAAAGATGAGCTTAGAGATATCCTAGTGCTATAAATATAATTCATGGCGCCTTGAATTGTCTATGATCTAGCCTATAATTTTAGTGTAGGCATTATAATCTAAACTAGTCTTTGTAGTCTAGTCTAAAAAAGACAAATTACGTTTTCCAATTTTTTTTGGAGGTTCCTACTTCGAAGATCACACCAAATGTATAAAAAACTTACAGTTACTGGAGCATAACGAAATTAAACTAAAAAAAATTCTACCACAAAACGTTTCCGCCGATCAAGAACCGGCGCGGTGTGACGTAAGCCAGTTTGTAGTCCATGGTGCCCATGACTCGGTTTACCGTTAATCGTGGTTGATCGACCGCATACACAAAAACTACTACCTTGATGGTTATCGATACGATATCGATACTAGTCCGACATTTTTGTATAGATGTGTAACTCTACCAAGAGTTTTAAGAGTGTCTCTGCGCTAAAATGTACTAACAATTTGCTAAATATTTTACTCTGGACAAAAGACACGAAACACAGTTTCAGCATTTCAACACTTACGAAGCTGAAGGATAAACGCGACAAAAATATGAAATTTGCTTCTAATATTAGCACACATCCTCAAGGAGGCTCATGGAGGCTCTACAAACATTAATATTTACATACCTAACCAAAACCTCTATCCTTTTAAAACTGCAAACAATATTTCTTACACCTGTATAAGTATGTAGAGAATCTAAATATAATAAATATCGCCAGACGAACACACCAACTGTATGATCCCAAACTAAGCAACGCTTGTACTATGGGTGCCGTACAATGGACTGGGGTCGATCCCAGTGACATCCAGAACTGGGCAAATTACGGAAAGGCCATTTCCGAAATTTGCCCCGGCGGGAATCGAACCCGCAACCACTATATGCAGTGAGCCGAGCGGCCTACGCTCGGACCACTGCGCCAAGCGGTCGTCGTAAATATATATATAACTCAAAGGTGACTGACTGACTAACCGACTGACATAGTGATCTATCAACGCACAGCCCAAACCACTGGACGGATCGGGCTGACATTTGGCATGCAGGTATATGTTATGACGTAGGCATCTAAGAAAGGATTTTGATGAATTCTACCCGCAAGGGGATAAAATAGGGGATGAATAATCCCGAAATTTTTGGTAAGTTAAATTACACGCGGACGAAGTTGCGGGCACAGCTAGTGCCTTATATTTACAAGCATTAACACTCATGTTACACGTACAATTTTGTTTATTATGCGATTAGTATCCCTACCTGCTACCGTGCCGTAACACTTCTTGCACTGGGTCAGCGAGAGTTAACGACATCACTGGTGTAATAAAAATTTGAGTTATTTATGTTATATTTGATAAAATAGGAAGTAAATAGGTACAAGTACAAGTTAAATTTATAGGAATATTAGAGATGGTTTGCTGTCACTAAGATTGCGAATACTATTAATCAACCCATAGTAGGTACAGTTATTTTTGTCGTCCGCCTTTACAACGGAGGGAAGTCAGCGCCGGATTAACCATATAGCAAGAGTAGCAATTGCTACGGGCCCCGCATATGTTAGTTTCTTATCAAAATTATTCTATACTAGCGACCCGCCCCGGCTTCGCACGAATGCAATAAATTATCAGTGTTTTTCTACTATATTCTGCATGTATTATACATATAAACATTCCTCTTGAATCACTCTATGTATTAAAAAAAACCGCATCAAAATCCGTTGCGTAGTTTTAAAGATCTAAGCATACATAAGGACATACAGACAGCGGGAAGTGACTTTGTTTTATACTATGTAATGATTGCCAGAAAATCTCATCTCTGGCTTTTTGTACGTGTCCAAAGCCTAACAGCGCCTGTAGTAATTTACTAAATGCCCACAAAATTGTAACCTATGGCAAATAATGGCAAATAAACGTATAGACTACTAGTTGCTGCCCGCGATTTTGTCCGCGTAGACTTAAGTAAAGTATTCTATGTGTTAATCCAGGTTATAAACTATCTGTGTTCCAAATTTCATCTAAATCCGTTCAGTAGTTTTTGCGTGCAAGAGTAACAAACATACATCCACACTCACAAACTTTCGCATTTATAATATTAGTAGGATTGATTTGTTTTTTTTACCACTTTATACTTAAGAACCCATAGTAGATCAAGGGCTGTTTGAAATAATTTGCTACGGGCCCCGCGCTTGCTTAATCCGGTACTGAGGAAAGTGATAAATTTCTTACAACTCCTCCTGTTTTTTTTTAAATGAAATTCGTGCGAGTTTTAAGACAATCTAGCTTAACCCCGGGACTCGTCGAGGGTCAAACCTCGATGTCATCATTGGACATCATTGTCGATCTTGGCTTACAAGAGTAACAATGTTTTGTGGGAGTGTGCGGCGGGACTAGGTCACAATATTTTAAGTGGTGAATTCTCGTAATATTAATGAATTTTAGAAGTGTAAGTACTCATATGTAGATTGTACAAACTGTACGTTTTTGTTTTGTATCCAAGCAGCTTAATAGCTCAAAGCAATAAGACTACTCAACTACAGTGTAAGTCCTAAAAAAATACTTTAGTAGTCACTTTCTGTTCTTACCGTGGTAACGTGAACACCACCTATCGTAGCGCAGCGGATAGTGGTTCAGCGCGGGGGCTATGTTACTCGTAATAGCTTGCGCCTGTCTATTTTCTATGTTTGTGAGACCAAAACACAGACAGAAATGGCAGTTTATTCACTGTGCCCCTTGATTGCGTAACACGACATAAACCTAAATAGGTCCTAAAGAGTGGCAGCTCCGGCGCGCTTATTTCCTACGCTTTATACTATAAAGCATCGCTTCTTTCGGGCGTCCCTAGACGGCTCTGCTTTTGTTACTTTTTTTATTTAATTAAATTAAAATGTCTCGCATTATTGGTCAATTAATGGGTTTCATGTATGAACCCACCTAATTTCGGTTGTATGTATATTTAGGAGATTAAACTTATATCTATACAAATAAATAAAATTGGAGTGTATGTTTGTAATATCAAAATAACACCTTTTCACTAAATGCATATGAAAGTAGGTACATACGACACCTATAGCAAAAACGCGATTTAAAAAAAAAATGTCTGTCTGTGTGTTTGTTTCGGGTAATCTCCGAAACGGCTAGACCGATTTTGACGGGACTTTCACTGCCAGATAGCTGATGTTATAAGGAGTAACTTAGACTACTTTTATTTTAGAAAAAAAATGGGGCCTGCCGCGCGGGCTCATAACGCGGGAGCGGGCGTTTTTGTTAAGTTGAATTCCACGCGGACGAAGTCGCGGGCTCAGCTAGTATACATATAAAATATCTACACACATTCGAGTTACGTTGGCTGGCACGTACGAATTTTGCATATTTTAAGCAAGAATATTATGTTACGGCGATCTATGGGCATCGAATTTATTTTATATTTTTAAGCATTATGTAATAAGGATATTAAAATATAAGTACATTATGTAGTATATCCAGGTTATATAAATTCTTCTCATGTTTAAAACTTTTCTTATCTCATCACATTGTCATTATCTTTCTTAGTAAGGTAGCAAAATATCGTGTATTAATAAAATAAGATGTATATATAATATATATAATACCTTATATGTTATTATTCCTTTACATAACAACACCCAACAACATAGGTTGCCCAACGCGATCAGCCAAGCATTTGATATGCGCTTGATTTGGCAATAACACGCATTTTATGTACAGAGGAATTTAGTCCTTGTACTTTGCGAGATAGAGTCAACGTAGTGTTTAAAAACAAATTGTATTCTGGATAGAAATATCGCTCGGTTGATCAGAACACCGTCTAGCATCTTCAGTTAGGAGACGGTTATGATTGTAGGCGATAATCTTAGCTGTCTTTAGTTATTTGATCAAGAAGTAAAAGTGTAAAATCTTCTACAGATATGATCTGACGCTGGATAGAGTTACAAAGAGGGGCCGAGCTATACAAAGAAACAAGACACAACTAGGTACCAACGTAATTTAGTTGTATCTCTTGATTTCAACGTAATTTTCCTTGGCTTTGGTCGTCGGTATTTGATATATACTTATAACAAAGTTAATACACCATCACGCTGTATTCCCTGAAGGGGTAGGCAGAGGTGGACTGGTACATATACGTTTCAGCGATGGTATTTTGGTCCCGATGTAATAGGGGACGAGCATAGGCTGCCAATTAGTGCCATATACCGGACACATTTCCCCTCAAAGCGAGGCGGATTTAAGCCACAATCCACCCACTTAGGGTATGTTGGAGAATTTCACAAGTCCTTCGAAAAACGTGCAAGTATCGTCACAATGTTTTCCTTTACCGTTCAGGAAGTCAAAGAGAATACAATACTACGTAGTATTGTATTATCTTTGAATACTACGTAAGAAGTGACAATCTTAGTTGAAAAGAGGTTCGTGCATGAATTCCCAAAATCCAAGAAGTGCGAGCTTGCGTTCGACCTCTGTTCTACCACGAATAATATACATGTCGACTCTAAAGAAAGAACTGGATAATGTCGCAATCAAGTCGCCTTTATAAATTTTAATAGCAAAACCTGAATCTAACGGTTATTGACATGGCAACGACGGATACAGATTGATATCGCTTCGTCCGTGTCTAACTTCTTCGCGTATTAGCATACAATGAAATCGTTAGGCAACTAGGTATTACTTTGTAAGTAACAGAGCTTATCGTTTCTAAAAATCATGTGAGCAAAATATTTACTGTATCAACGTAGGTAGCCGTATCTAAATAAAAATATTATATGGTTCTTGGTGGACCGTAATATACAAAATTAATGGCAAAATTCTCACAAGTACACCGCCTGGGCCAACTAAGTCACGAGCCGATCAAATTAATGCAAAAGTTAATCCTATTCTTAAGGGCCTATGCACACCACGTTTTTTAAACGCGCCGTCGACGCGCGTTTGTAGCCATAAGTATAGACGCGATGCTAACGCGCGTGTGTATCGATACAAACGACAACAAACTGCCCCGTAGGATAAAGACGCGCCGTCGTCGCGCGTTTGTAGCGATACAGACGCGATGCTAACGCGCATGTGTATCGATACAAACGACAACGATAAAATTCAACCGCATTTAAAAAAAACATGAAATGAATCTTTCAATGCATGAATATGGCTATAAGTAATTTCCTACTATGTATAAACCCCTTAGTGTATGATTTAACAATGTGCACTTAGCTTTCTTTTTAATTCTGTAAATAATCTGTAACATTTTTTCAGCTTGTTTATGATTTAAAAAAGTTAGGAAATATATTCTATGATTCTTTGAGTTTACTTCACGAAATGTCATAATGACAGAAAACATGTGGTTGGAGTGTCACCATGTCACAACAATGTGTCATTTGCAAATTTGCATATTGTTTTGGCAGTTTACGCCTTATTTAATTCCTTTTTCATAAAATAACCGTTCTAAATATACATTAAAACGTTTTTAATTTACATGTCATGGATCACTGCAGAAGTAAGGATGCTTCTGAAGGCATTGCGGTAAGTACCTACAAATAATAATAATACAAAAGTACTACGGGGTTTGTCCAGATTTCACGGCCACCTATTTGTTATTTGAGCTCTATTAGGGTCATACATCATATCAAGATCAGTCCTTGGCACCGTTACCTTGATCATCATTGTTTAATTGAACCTATTTCACTGTCTAAGGTACATTACAATCAACTACTATTTAAACATTATTTTCTTCAGCCCATGGGAATAACAGCATTGAATGAGACGGTGCTCAGCAATCAACCAGAGTCACGATACGAGTGTCCGGTGTGTCTGAATTGGCTGAGAGACCCAGTCATCACGACATGCGGCCATAAGTTCTGCAAGAGTTGCATTACTTCCTGGCTACAGTGAGTAAACTATTTTACTAATAATAATTACTTACTTGAGTATATGCCAGGATTCAAACAAGAGGCTGCTTGTATTGACAAAGTTTTGTCTGATTGTTGCAAGCTAACTACACAATTTTAAACCCTTGATTACACTGAAGTATTACTGGAATTGATTTATACTGTGGTCTCTATTCTTCAGATGTTAGTAGACAAATCAGTATATGGGTTGTAAAATCAATTTCTATTCTTAATAATATAATACTGTAAATCTACTGTAAGTCATATACCTGTAATTACTGTGGTTTTTTTTACAGGAACAGTGGACATTGTCCCATAGACAACATAAACTTAAGCATGAAGGTGGACATATTCCCTGACAACTACACAAAGAGAGAGATTCAGGACCAGAGGATGAATTGTCCATTTTCTGCAAAAGGTTACTTACCAATTTATATTTAAGCAATTGTTGGAGCTAATTATTTGTTATCCCTCGTATTATTTCATGACAACAATATGTTTTGTGTGAATGTTCAACCAGTACAAACAGGGTTAGACTACTTTTAACCTAATTCTAACTGCAGACTCATCGAAAACATGGACATACTGAGGAAAGAGAGTATTTATTAGTGTGGGTTAGTCTTCTTTCCTAGCCTTTAAGTCATCAAATCCAGCACCAGCTCTAGTCCATGTAGCACCTGGGTGCAATGACTACCCTGGCGCCCTCTAGGCCATAACACGGCCTTGCCTGTGGTCTTTGAGAGCACCGGGAGAGTTGCAGGCTCTTTGGAGACATTGCGAATGGCTGACGCTCAGCACCACCAAAGACACATACTGCAACATAGGTAATGCTGACCCTGATCAAATCTTTATCCAGGAGATATACACTAGTTGACATATGGACCCCCCAACTCTTACACACAAAGTGGTTCTTCACCACTAGCATAATAATGTTTGGGAGATTGTTGGTTCATCTTACGAAGTGCCATCCCACAGTCTTCTGACTTGCAATCGCAAAATACATTATGGTAGCCTGCACTTCTAGGAGTTTTTTTTTTTTATAAAGATTTCTAGCAATGTGTGGTTATTACATTACTAGTATTCCCTTTAGCCCCTCCAACTAAGCTAATGCTTGTGTTAGGAGTGGGCTCAGGTCAATAGTTTAATGGCCAGGATGGGGATCGAACCCGGAACCCCTCAGCTACGAGGACGGCCTCTCAACCACCAGGCTATTGAGGCTTAAAACTCACTATTATTCACCTCCAGGTTGCATAGTCAAAGTAACCCCATTAGACCTGGATGCCCACATAGCAGCATGTGAGTACAACAAGCCGGAGACATCTACCCAGCCGCAGGTCCGCGTCCCGTGCTCCTTCCATGCGGTCGGCTGCAAGGAGATGTTCGACAGCCAGGAGGAAATGAACGAACACCTGTTGAATGATGTCCAGAAACATATGAGCGTAAGATCCTATTACTAGCCTTGTTTTATACTATCAAACACGATCATTATTATAATGGTCCATGCATATACCCCCGGGTGTCTAAACTCCGTTACACTGATTGTTTATGTTGCAGCATGATGCCTAAACTCACAAGATAATTTTACTCTACATCTATGTCAGAAGTGGTTTATAATGGTGCGCCTACAATGCGGCTTTTTAATCTAAATATATATAACTCAAAGGTGACTGACTGACTGACTGACTGACATAGTGATCTATCAACGCACAGCCCAAACCACTGGACGGATCGGGCTGAAATTTGGCATGCAGGTAGATGTTATGACGTAGGCATCCACTAAGAAAGGATTTTGATTAATTCTACCCACCCCCGAGGGGATAAAATAGTGGATGAAAGTTTGTATGAAACTTTGTCAATTAAATTCCACGCAGCCGAAGTCGCGGGCATAGCTAGTATTATATAATATGTCTTACCCCTTGTTTACACTGACGCAATACTTGTATTGATTTATGCTGTTGTCTCATATTTTGAGATGTCGAAAATTAGAGACGAGGTGCAGTTGTATTCTCACGAACTGAGGCGGGTGAGCTATACTTGTAGTTGTAATAAGTATAATGACACCCGCTCTTGTGTGCGTAATAGCCGGTAGCGTTTGCAAATTCGTCGTTAATTAAGAAAATAATTTAAGGAGGCAGTGAACAATATTGTACTTGAGTGGCACGTAGCGCCATCTATTGGGCTTTAGTTATAATTTAATATTGATTTGTTTGGACTTGCTAGATAGACGTCACTGTTTTATTTTACTTTCAAATAAATACTGTTCTATGACTTTTCTCTCTTTGCCCAATTTCGTTTATAATAGCAATTACTCTGTTTTATATTTTCTGAATATAATTGTATTAACGTAATACGGGTTATAATGTACAGGGCCCAACATAAAAAGAGTAACTAACGCACCTAAATAAGATCCAGGTAGTTAGATTGGTTTTGCGTTTTGTGATAAACATAAATCAATAAAATTACTTAGTCAGTGTAAACAACGGGTTATGAATAGGCTTGCGATATTTTATAACCACATTGTGGGACTATTAGAAATAATACAGTTTATCTATATTTTTTCCAGTTCCTAATGAACGCGTATTCAGAAGTGAAGATAAACAGCGACATGTCAAACGCGAGCATCGACGCGAAAGAGCAGGAGGCGATGACGCTGTGGGAGGCGCCAGACAAGGATGGCAATGAGGCCGCAGCGGCGCCGCTTAATAACACTAGCGCTCTTATAAGGTACAAGACAAGACTAATTTTAAAAGAATAACTTATGTAAGCGGACCATATCAAGTACTCAGCTGGCCCAGTGCGGGTGAATTTCATCCATCCCTCGAAAGACCTGCAAGTTTCCGCGCGATGTTTTTCTCCATTGCCAACGTGTTATAAGATTTTCATTACTCATACTCGGAAAGTAGGTCTGAAGTTGCCTGAGGAGCGGGTTGAAGGTGATACTTTTCAGCCCTAGGGAGAATCGCTTTCAACTGACAGCTATCAAATTATTAAAAAAATACAACTTCTATTTGAACATTTATATTGAACCAGGCCCAACGGAAAAAATAAAATAGGCGGCAAATGGCAATCCGACCTTAATTCGTTTTTTCGAGTTGTAGAGTATTGTGTTCATACTTCCTTGTATTATTTCATTAGCAAATTCCTGTTTTTATTTTTACTTTCCTTGTATTCGTAATGAAAAGCACAGTGTTTACCTCGGGTGAATAACTTATTTAGTCTCGAGACGGGTTCGGCCAATAGTTCGAGGGTTCCTTCACCCCTTGGATAACAATGTACTCTTGTTGATGAAATAAGACATAAAAATGGAATTATCAGAGGTGCGAGGCAGGGTTTTGTCAGAGTTTTATTGAGGCCAGTAATTATCGGATGGCAAAACTTGTCAAAGGTGTTGCTCGCACTTTTCCGACCAGAAGTGGCGGTTAGTCTTCCTGCTCTCTCTCTCTCTTGGTACGAAACGAAGCTATAATAAAAATTTTACGCTAATCTTCTGTGAGAGGTTGGTACTACCCCGTTCAAGACACCCTATATGTAGCTCTACCACTAAGAGCTAGTAGATTGCATAGTTATACTGCCAGTAAAAAAACAGTGCCGTCTAGGGACGCCCGAAAGAAGCGAAGCTTTGCAGTAGATATTAGATATATTATATTAACGCGTAACGCGTTACGCGTTACGCGTCACGCGTCACGCGTTACGCTTTTCACCGTTTTAGTCCCCGGGTAGCGAGCGCCCCGAACGTCCGTAAAGAAGCTTCGCTTCAAAAACGACTTTTACTTACAGAGCGTTGTACGAACGAGTAGTGGTCCTAGAACAAAGAAACCGGGAACAGGACATAGTGATAGCCAACATGTCCAAACAGCTAGCAGCGTTCGCAGTGGCCAAGATGAAGCAGAACAACGACATGCTCCTGCGCTACTGCATGGGGAACTACATCTGGAAGATAGACAACTTCAAGGCGAGGCTCGACGCCATGTTGAGGGATCACTACAAGATGCTGTACAGTCCTGGGTTCTATACGTCGCCTAATGGGTACAGGTAATTACCAACATGCCGTCAATTAACATATTGCTTCACGAAACCATGTGAACACAGCTGGAACTAGAAAGCGAAACTACAAAATAATAAAGTTTTATCTTTAAATTCTGTGAATACAATAAATTAAAACGTCTCGGGAAAGGTATAACCTTGAAAAGTCTAGTCATTACTTTAAGTGTACAGGCCAAGCAGGAGCTCTCTTTTTCCCGAAATATTTATTTAAAAAATCCTAGAATAAATGCCACTTTAAAGTAATATAGTATATATATATTGGCCCTTTAAGTTGTATGTATAATCATTTTGAACAGGACATAAGAATTAGGGAAAAGGGTGGGAGAAAAGGGCCTCATTTTAATCCTAAACAAATAAAAACGGGTTTATTTGAAATGCTATATTTCATTACAAAATACACGATCATATAGATCAGTACAATACCTATACAGTATCCACGGGGTAGGCCTATGTCCAGCAGTGGACAAGCATAGGCTGATGATGATGATGATGATGATGATGATGATCCACGGGGTGGGGTCCTGGTGATCTGTATTAAGTACAGGATAGCCTAACGCAGACACCAGCTCCTCACATTATTTGTTAATTTTACGGTCTTACATTTGTTACCTTATCAACTTGTTACGAGAACTAAACACTTTCTATTAATATAATTATATAAAACATAATATGCACTTATTAACTCAATTACTCGCACTGGCAAAAATCTTCGCCTCCGGGACTGACGCAATGGCCGCCACTGTAGCCTGCTTGTATGCAGGATGCGTAGCAGTATGCCTGTTCGCACCACGTCAGAGGCTTCATGAAGCGCAGGGCTTGCTTCGCTACCGGTGCGTTGCCTCCTGGGACAAACGAAGTTGTACAATCAACAAACTCGACCCTTGATCACCTTAAGGTTGCATTTTGTATGCAGTGACCAGAAGCCGCATGCGACTAGCATGGTCATGAAGACAATTAAAACAAATGGCTTTCTAAAAAAGGGCTTTTGTCTCATCGGACGCTTTTCGTCTCATTGGACGACAACATAATGGGCGAGGCATCCTATGACTACTGCCTGCAAGGGAAAATTGTTAAAAATTGATCAAGCGTCAACTTTGTTGATGGTACATACATTAGAAAATGTAAATATGATATACTAGCTTTGATCCACGATTTCGTCCGCGTGGACTTAAATAAAGTATAGGTATGTAGCTTTTTAGTGCACTCAGGTTTTTTGAAGACGGTTTTTAGCTATGTAACATAAGGCTTTAGTGTTGCTAAAAAATTGTCTTGACCTTGCATTTTCGCAAGAACCAAACTATGACTCCAACACTTAAGACCAATTTTGGGCCACACTAAAAGGTGCCACGTTCCCACGGAATGATCTAAAATCGATTACTTACTTTACTTTAATATTATAAACGTTTATTAAGTGATGTATTTGTGTGATTGTAAGGAAGTATGTTAGTCTCTGGACCTACTGCTCGATATTGAAAATACTTTCATTGATAGAAAGCTACAGTATCCCTGGGCGATATGGGCTATGTTTTAAATTTATAACGTACGGAAACCGCGTGGCGTAGCTTGTCTCGAATAGTAGGTACGCGCCAAAGAAATTGTAATATTACCTTCGGTACACGCGCTTAAAAATGTACTAAAATATACTTATATTCATCAACAAATAATCTGCACATACAGATGTAAAGTTTGTAGAAAATATTCTCACCGATTGCGTCTGTTTGTTCATAAGCTTTCAGCATGTCGACCAGCGTGATGACTTTAGCGTTCGCCGCAAGGACGACAGCGAGGAGCACGACGATCATGAACTTCATGGTGGTAGTAGAGCGCGACTGTTCTTCACAACAACTACTCGGAGAATAACTAATGCACCATCGGGAACTGTGATTAAATAGTAATAATGCACGTTAGTCATTCTTTATCTCGCGTGGTCCGCAACATACGCAGAGCATTAATATTTATGATACAATGGGACCTGTTTCTTCGGAATAAAGTTCGTTATTGTTTGGTTGAGTTATTGTTTATTAATAAAAGTGACGATATGAATCTATACATACAATACAAATAAATAAAATTGGAGTGTCTGTTTGTAATATCAAAGAAACACCTTTTCAGTAAATGCATATGAAAGTACATACTATACTTATAACAAAAACGCGTTTTAATATTTTTTTATGTGTCTTTCTGTCTGTCTGTCTGTCTGTCTGTGTGTTTGTTCCGGGTAATCTCCGAAACGGCTGGACCGATTTTGGCGGGACTTTCACTGGCAGATAGCTGATCTTATAAGGAGTAACTTACGCTACTTTTATTTTAGAAAAACAAAAAAAAATGTGCCCGTCGCGCGGGTTCAGAGCGCGGGAGCGGGAGCGGTTAAGTTAAATTCCACGCGGACGAAGTCGCGGGCTCAGCTAGTGTTAAATGAAAAAATAAACGACAAAAAACCTGGGTGCACTAAAAAGCTCGAAATAAATTTCTTTCTCGGAGTCGGTGCCACTATCAGCTTCTACTACTTCTTAGGGACCTACGAACTTGCTCCGTGGAAGCTACCCCCATTTGAATTGGCGTATGAGTTAATGGTTTATGAATTTTAAGCAGAAATGGAAATAAGAGCTGCCACAAAATTGTTATTAGGATAACAAAAGGTAAAATACCTATATATTATAGGATTATACTTAATAAATTCTTTAGACAGAAAAATCAGCCGAGAGAGAAGGTAGGATAGGGTACTAAGGTTGTGTCCCTCACACTCCTAGTTGCCATGCCTAAACACTCAAATGTTCCATTCTATTGTAATGTTTAATTTAAATACATTATCTAAATAGGTAAATTAATCTTACTTAGTTGTTAATTAAAGTGATCCAGGAAATAACAAGACGATCTCATAATAGGAAGGTATGAATTATAATTTGGTACACCTATTTATAGGTGGTTACATTAGGCATAGGTTTCAATAAACAGGATGCATATAGGATAGGCTAATGAAGGCGGCCCTGTTTTTCCTGGTACACAGTAATAATGGTGTATTTAAATAACATATTGTGTTTACGGTAACAAAGTATGTACGGTTGTAGGTTTTCCCGAAACTGTAGGCAAAGATAGATAAACTCTTTAACAACAAAAACAACTTCTAAAAGTAAAAAATAAAAATATATTCATCAGCCCTTTCAGTTTAATATTTTGATCAAAGCTTTGTCGCGTTGTCCGTATGAGAGCTACGATGCCACTGCCAGACACACAGATACACATTTTAAACTGATAACACTCCTCGTTTTCCGACGGCGGTTAAAAATACGTTAGTTTGTCAGTGACAGTGAAATAAGACGGCCATCCGCACGAACGACTTAAAATGTACACTATCTTATAAGGTTGTCTCTATTTTGTGTTGTCCAAAGATAGAGATAATCATACAAATCGATGCAAATGTGTCGCAACTAAAGTAAAGCTTTGTTAAGGTAAATTCAACCGATTCACTTTACATCAAAGGTACAATTTCATTATTTCAGATTCTGCGTCCGCCTCAACATCTCCCCTCAAAACCCTCACTGCTTCGCTCTCCACGTGCACCTAATGAAAACGGAAAACGATGACTGCCTCGAATGGCCCTTCAATGGTAGAATATCTTTCTCAATGGTCAACCAATACAACCACGAGCTGACCCAAAGAGACACCATGATGTCCAATTCTACGTTGATAGCGTTCAGGAAGCCTACAGCTGAGATATGTGTCAGGGGATTCGGTTATACCGAGTATGCTGTGGTCAGTGACGTCATTAGAAACGGTTTTGTGAAAGATGATGTTCTCATTTTCAAAGTGAGTATTAGGTGTGTATGACATGAGGAGTAACTTTTATGTTCGATTTTATTTTTCAGTTTGAATGAGGACCACAGTGATCTTTTCTAGGGATCCGTAGTCAAAATAGGAACCTTTATAGTTTCGCCATGTCCGTCTGTCCGTCCTTCAGGTCACAGTGATTTTAATGTAGAGACTTTTAAGGCTAGAAGGCTGCAAGCTGGCACATATATATAATTTTAGTACCGCCACGAAACTTTATATTTAAATACTTATAGCAGTTATTCTTGGATACCTCTCGTAATAAGGAAGAGGGTAAAAAAATGTTTCCTCCCCTTCCTCACCTGAGTGGGATATCGTTAAATAGATATTTTAAAATCATTTAGAGATTTACTTGTAAATTTTTCAAAATTTACTCCCGTTTACGAAATATAAAGATCCAAAGTGGCGAGTTAAAGGCAAAGTTACGCGAGTTGTTTAAGATAACCGAGAAAACCTAGCAAGCTAGCCAAAAATATCATTACGTTATGGAACCCTACATTCTGCGTGGCCTGACACGCACTTAGCCGGCGTTTGGGGTCTACTTAATGTCAAACTAACAGGTATTTAAAACATTCGGTAAGGGCGTGTCTCCAGTCCATGTTTTGCTGAAATATTTTGCTGGTTAATCAAAATCCGATACTCATCTGATTAAAGCATTACAAAAAGAGTACCTATAATTATTGGTTTAACAAAACTGCCATTTGCACACGCGCTGAGAATCCATGAATCATCATGCAACATCAACTGCTCGAAAGGTATTTAAAACAGACCGCGTCCCGCATGTGTGTAAGTTAAAAGGGCTGGAAGCACGCACTAATGTACACCAAAAACGCACAATTAAAGCCCACAAAAACTAATTCACAACGTTAAACATAAGCAATAGTGTGTGTCAACAATTAAAACTTGTTATTATACTAACATTGCGAGTTAATTAATTAGGCGGAAATGGGAGGACTTTGACGATTACCTATGAAATTAAAGTTTAACTAAAGTAGTTTTATTTTAATTTTAAATATCATATCGCCATGTACTTATTGAATTCCGTCCTTAAAATGCGTCCTTACCATGAACATGTATTATAATATCATAGTCATAGATTATAGAAATATAGGTACGATACTGTAAATGAAATGTACTTGATTTAAGTAAAGAAATAAAAAATGGCAATCTCGAAAATATTCTCAAATATTTTTCTAATAATAGTTGTAAGCGAAGTTAACATAAAATCAGTATTTATGATTGAATCTTTATACATTCCAATATGTTATGATAAACCAATTGTTGTATTAATTTTGTATTTATTCAATTTTGTACATACTTATCTCCTGACTGGTGCCTTATATGTACTTATTGTACTTTGTTGTGTTTTCACATAAATATATTAGTGTAATAATTATGAAGTTATTTTATTACACACAAATTTTAAGCTTGTTTCAATATAGACAAATACCGGTTTCCATGTTATTCTTGCGTGACTTTTCCAAAAAGTAATTACATCGTGGTTCCTTGGGGGTTGTATAAACTATTTCATCTCATTTTATGGTTTTTAGTACTATTTTCGGCTACTAACTCAATTATTTGTACAAAACGTTACATGAAAATCACAACACAAAAATCAAAATTACAACAAGAAATGTATATGGAATCGATTTATTGATATTAATGTTTTATTAATTTTTTACGGTCTTACATGTTACCTTATTAACACAAGTTATTAAGATACAAACCTATATATGTGCAGAGAAATAAACACTTTATTATTATTATTATATAAAACATAATACATATTCACTTTTGAACCAAATTATGTGCAGTGGCAAACCCCATCGAAGCACTCGCCAGTGGTGAAGCCTCCTTGTAGGCAGATTTCTTGGCAGTAGTCTTCGCACTTCGACACAGCCATCTTGAAGTTCAGGGTTTGTTTCGCTACCGGTGCTTTATCTCCTGGGACAAACGAATTAATACATTAGAACATTTAAATACGATATACTTGCTTCTGTCCACGATTTCGTTCGCCTGGACTTAAATCAAGCATCCTATGTGGTAATCCAGGTCATTAACTATTTTTGCGCTGCATTTCATTCAAATCTGTTTAGCTGTTTTTGCGTGATTGAGTAACAGACATCCGAACATACAAACTTTCACATTTATAATATTACTTAGTAGGATAAAGCACCTACTCTATGTACTCACATACTTTCGTTTACTTTTTGTGAGGTCTGCCCCCGGGTTGTACCCATACAGGTTGTCGTATCACATCACACATGGTTTAGGTACATTAGTTTTTATGGTTTCATTCGTTTACAGAGTAATTCTAAGTGTTTTATAAAACATATGTTTAATTTGGAGTCGGTGCCAATTAGGGATTGCAAATATTCGATGATTTTAGATACTTCGAATATTCTACTATTTTTGAGGTGGTATTCGAATTATATTTTTAGGGGTTGAAAATTCGAAATACATAGGATTTTTAAACACACTGCCATCTTGCCCTTTAAGGCGACTTCAAATAGATGAGTTGGTAGCGCTTATAATTATTATATTAATATATTTTTCGCTTTTGAGTGCCTATTTTTAATTTTGAAGTCGGTTTTTTTAAAAAATAATTTATTTTATCTTTTTTGGTGCAAACCAAGATTTAATTATAAATAATAATTTAAAGACAAGCTGTTTTCTTATATTTTCGCTAATACTACACATTGAAATAAAACTATTTATTATTTTAGCGAGGACTTTCTGCGCGGATCGGACCGCAAACAACAACTAAATATGAGGGTACCCAGTTATTAACTATGACATCAGGACGTCTCACACCTCAGTCCTGTTGCTGTAAAGCAGCCGAAACGACAGGAACATAAAAAAGTAAATAAACGCGATAAAATCCGTAAAATACTTTTTCATTACTCATACTCTGAAAGTAGGTCTGAAGTTGCCTGAGAAGCGGGTTGAAAGCGGGTTAAAAAAAAAACTAGTTCCATTTCCACATTTCTATGGAACAATGTTCAAACTTTTTCTACAGTCACTCAATTACAGCACGATGTAAAATTGAAATAACATAAAGTTAAGTATTAATTCAAGAATCAATTTTTTTAAATGACTTAATTATAATTTAGTTTCAACAATTTCTTTAAAATAACATAGATTTGGGCAAAATATTTAAAGATGAAAATGAAAAATAATGGCTAAATGATGAAGTTGGCCGGCCAACCAAAAAAAAAACAAAATAGGCGGCAATCCGATTTTTTTTTCGAGTTGTAGAGTATTGTTTATACTTCCTTGTATTATTTCTTTAGCCAATTCCTGTTTTTATTTTTATTTTCCTTGTATTCGTAATGAAAAGCACAGTGTTTACCTCGGGTGAAAGACTTATTTTGTCCCTCGAACTATTAGCGCCCTCGCTACGCTCGGGCGCCAAACCCCGTCTCGGGACAAATAAGTAACTTTCACCACTCATGTAACAATGTACTATTATTTAAAGACAAGCTTTTAAGATCTAGCTGCCACGTCATGACGAAGTATAAAACGGGATATCACAATTAAATGCATGTACAAAAAAAACATGTCTGTCCGTCCGATTCTCTGTTGAGGAGCCTATTCACTGTTCCCTCGCCCGAAGGCAACCCTGGGTGCAACACACATGTCATGATAGAGTTTAGAACAGACTATATTACAGTTAAATCCATTTACAAAATTTCGTGTCTTTGCTGTTCGCCGTTAAGGAGTTCCACTATCCACCACCTGACTCTATCATCAGACGAGGTCAATAGTACCAGATTATTGCATTGTTACTAAGCTTACATAAGTAGTTATGCAAAATTTCAGCTCAATCGGAAACCGGGAAGTGGGTCAAAATTGACTTCTAAGATTTTATTATATTGTTAGCTAGTTTGTTTTTCCTCGATTTCCTTGAGATTCCATCATCAAATCCTGACTTGATGATAATGAGACCACCTGGGAACTATACCCTTTCAAACTAATGTTTTTTTTAAAATGGTTCACAATTGGCGAAAATATTGTTACGTACTAGGAATAGGTACAATTAATGCCGTTCCGGTGTATAATGGGTTTATTTCGCTCTCCACAAACTTGACAAATACAAACTACTACACTAGTTCACTAACACTAGTTACACACAACAATAACTTAGCAGACTCGCAGTATTCCAATATTATCGCTCAGGTCACTGGTATATTGCTCTTCGTTCGCTTACTTGAGTTCCTTACACTGTCGCTTCCACGAAGAAACTAACTCGCTGCCCGTCGTCGACTCCTTATATACTGAATAAAGAGGCGAGCTGATGTTTTCCTGAACATTCTCGGTACTCGGTAGGTATGTAGGTAATAATTATCGCAATCGAACGATCCCGAGACCCATTGTCGGCTTTCCTTTGTATTCTTTCGCGAGTAGTCGCCGCGCCGATAACGCAAAGGTGTTCACCTTATACCTACATACCTAAAATTTCGAATATCGAAATTTCCAGACTTTTCATGATGAATCGATGGAGTACCTATATCTAGACTAACAATGCGTTTTTGTCTCCTGCTGGTCGGAAGTGTATTCTTCGAGATAAAAGACGAAACAGTTTCAGGGTCGCAACAATATAAATGAACATACACAAAATAAAACAAAAAACATACTGACGAATATATAACCTCCTCCTGTTTGGAAGTCGGTTAAAAATGTGTGTAATGTGTTTCGAATAGTAGGTCTGCGCCAAAGAAAAGGGTAAGTAATCATTTCTTTGGTCCACGACCCTAAGATTATTATGGGGTGCAAAACAAAATGTACTAAAATATACTTACAATCAACAATAATTCAACTGTATATATGTTGATATGCTCACCGATTGCGTTTGTTTGTTCGTAAGCTTTCAGCATGTCGACCAGCGTGATGACTTTAGCGTTCGCCGCAAGGACGACAGCGAGGAGCACGACGATCATGAACTTCATGGTGGTAGTAGAGCGCGACTGTTCTTCACAACAACTACTCGGAGAATAATTAATGTAACATCGAGAACTGTGCTTTTATAGTAATAATGCACGTTTGTCATTCTTTATCTCACGTGGTCCGCAACATACGCAAAGTATTAATATTTATGATTCAAAGGGACCTATTTCTTCGAAATATAATGTTTGTTATTGTGAGGTGGGGTTATTGTTTATTTATAAAAGTTATCATTAAAAATATTTTAATAAACAAATTAAACCGACTTCAATAAACCTGAGTGCACTAAATAGCTGGAAATAACTAGGGACATTGCAATTTCTTCATTTGGAGTCGGTGCCAATACAATTAGGTAGTTAGCTTCCACGGAGCAATTTCTTAGTAGGTTGTAACCTACCTTCCTAAGAAGTAGTAGCAGCTGATAGTGGCACCGACTCCGAATGAAAGAAATTGTAACTGTGTTACTACTTTTTAGTGCACCCAGGTTCTTTTGAAGTCGGTATAAGTACCTAATTAATTTTTATTAAAAAAATGGATATGATTTTTTGTGGTAAACTAGGTACGTTTTGAATTTGGAGTAAGTAATCGGTGAACACACATGAAATGAAAATACATAGAGACGAAACAAGAACCTCCTCATGTTTTCGAAGTCGGTTAAAAAGTTAAACATCTATCCGCGGTTTCTATAATTCGATCGTTATGTTTACATAATGAAATTTTCATAGTTGTTTAAGTGTTCATATTAAATGTTAAACGATAAAGTTTCAGTAAACAAAGACGGATATTAGTATCATCAAACCTGCGCTGCGTTCCCTGGAGGGATAGCAGCGATGTACGTACCCATGGTTTTCCGATGGATAAATGTGTATATATTGTCACTTATTACGACTGCTGTTAACACATGCTTAGTAGAAATCTATTCACCACATTGCACGACACGGGAATCGAATGCAGGACCTGATGACCGCGTTCTGTATGTAATAAAATCTTTTCTGACAGATAGACCCCAAATCCAATTACTTCCTCAGAAGACACTTATGCGTCCCATGCTCAGTTGCTCAGTTTATTCAGTGTGTAGATACCACAGAGGAGCGTAGGTACCTACTCTATTTTTAACCCCCCACGAAAAAATAAGGCTGTTGTGAGTTTAACATGTATTTGTGTGTCTATGTGTGGCATCGGAGCGCCCAAACGGATGAACCGCTACTCATTTTGTTTTTGACTTTGAAATTACACTGTTTGCTGTCGACAGCACAATGCTGTTTACTGGAGATGATTTGGGTACACATAATCATATTTTTTATCGGCAAATATACTTACGATGTATAGAAGTCAATTACTTATGAATTTTAAGGAGAGTCAGAAATAAAATCTGCCACAAAATAGTTATTTAGATACCAAAAGGTATAGGTATTTTACTTTATATTTATAAATTCTCTAGACAGAAAAATCAACCGAGGCAGAAGGTAGGGTAGGGTGGTAGGGTTAAGTAGGGTTGTGTCCCTCTCACGCCTAGTTGCCATGCCTAAACACTCCTAATTTTCTATAATAATGTTTTTTTTTTTTATTCAGGACAACAAACAATTGCATAATAAGCTTAAGTATAGATGATGTAGTAACAAATAAGGAGTAGTTACACAACCAGCACCGTTATCCACAAAATAAAATGTTTACTTGAAATATGTTATATAAATAGCTAATTCATTTTAGCCCTTTTTGACGTCCCACTCCTGGGCACGGGCCTCCCCTCAACACGAGGGGGATTCAGCCCATAATCCACCACGCTGGCCCAGTGCGGGTTGGCGGATTTCACATGTCTTTCGAAAATTGGTTAAATCTTCTAAGACATGCAGGTTTCCTCACGATGTTTTCCTTCACCGTAAGCAAGTGATAATCATATAGAAATTATGATTCGCACATAAATTTCGAAAAATCCAGAGGTTCGAGCCGGGGTTTGAACCCGAGACCTGGTAGCCCGCACGACGCGTGCTTAACCAATCGGCTATCACTGCTTTTTTAATAATTGTTAGCTAATTATTAATAATTATTTATTAAAGTGATCCAGGAAAAAACAAGACGGTCTTATTATCAGGGAGGTATTACATTATAATTCGGTACACCTATTTATAGGTGTTCACCTATACATGAGGCATACGTTTCAATAAACAGCTAATTAAGCTAATTAAGGCAGCCCTGTTTTTTCCTGGTGCACTGTAATAGCGGATTATTTAAATAAAATATTGTGTTTACTCTAACAAAGTATATAGTGCTGTAGGTACTCCCGAAACTGAAGGCAAAGATACAGTCTTTAACAAGAAAAACAACTTCTAAAAGTAGAAATATAAATATATGTCGCAGCCAACTAGCTTAATTCGCCGTTCAATTAACAGCCTAGGCACTTTACTAAACATCGCCGTTCAACTAACGGCCTAAATGATATTAGGTTGTTCGGTAAAAATACAAAATAAAAAACCAGAAACATGTAAATTTTTATCATTTTATTATAATTTGTCATATTATTGATGCTATTAGGAACACTTACTTATAGCGCCTGTAATGTAAGAATCGGCAATTAAAATTGATTAATTAATAATTAATGATTTGACTCTTCTATACTCTATACCAATAAATAAAATTGGAGTGTCTGTTTGTAATATCAAAATAACACATTTCACAGAAAGGTATTCGATCGAGAGTGATCTTTTAGTTATGTTACATGAAAATCGCTTCAACCGTTTGAAAATTATCAGCTCTTAGTAGTTTAAAAAGTCGTTGCATTGGGATACTCGAATAATTATATTAATCCTACACAAATAAAAGCAGGTTTATTTTAAAAGGTATATTTAAACACAAAATTACACGACCATAAGTTGTAGTATTAAAATAAATATTATATTTATAAAATAATAATTAGACCAATACAGCGTCCTCGAGGCGGGGTCCTTGTGATCTGATACAGGCTAAAACTCACTCAGCCACCAGCACCTCACATAATAATAATAATATATAATAATAATTTAGCTCTTTTGACGTCCCACTCTGCAGTGCGGGCTGGCGGATTCAACATGTCTTTCAAAAATTGGTTAGATTATCTAAGACACACGATGGTTTCCTTCACCTTGCACGAGTGATAATCATATATAAATAATGATTCGCACATAGATTTCGAAAAACTCAAAGGTGCGAGATGGGGTTTAAACCCAGGACCTGGTGCCCGCAAGACGCTTAATCGGCTATCACTGCTTATCACTGGACCTCAGATTATTTGTTAATGTTACGGGCTTACATAGGTAACCTTACCAACTTGTTAGGAGATATAAACATCGTATTATTATTATATTGAACATAATTTTAACTTATTTAACCATGTTAGAGGGCGTCCATTAATTGCGTAAGGTGTTCTAGAGGGGGAGGGGCTCTCGCTAAATCTTTCCAAATCTCACTTAGGGGGTTGGGGGGTCTTGGCAAATATCACGTAATTATTTTTCTAGCAGAAAAGTGTAAAATTGCGTGAAAAATTATTTCTAGAATAATTTATGGTCAAGTGCAATTTTGTGCGCTTAAGGCTAAAGCGCCCATTTATCGCGCGAAGTTCAAATTTTTTGAGGTTTTTTAGATTTTTTTCAAAATCTGACAATAGTAAAAGGCACATTTTGTAATTCGCGACAAAGACCGTGTGTAGTGCATTTATTAATATATCCAAATTATTCTAAAACATTTCAAGAACGACAGCTATGGCAATTTTTGTATATTTAGTGGATTAACTAGTATCATATCCACCGTGATAATATTTAGAGTAAAATAAATGTATTAATAAACGCACTGCATACTGTGTTTGTCGCAAATCACAAAATGTTGTCTTAAATGTTTTCAGATTTTGGATAAACTGTAAAAATACTCGAATATTTTGTATTTCGCGGGCTAGACAGGCGCCTTCACCATAAGTATGGAATTATCGGCAAGTTGCAAGGATGGCGTGTAGGGCCAACCATTTTACTAACTTTTCTCGCAATAATCCAACACGTTTACAGCCAAAACATAAAATTTGAAGAACCTCGCGTGAGGTTAGGTGATGGGGGGAGGGAGTTGAAAAAAGCGTTACGATATCTCACCAAGGAGAAGGAGGGCTCGAAAAATTCTCAAAAATGCCTCGCGTAATTAATCGACGCCCCCTGACATTGTATACACTGGCATAAGCTAGTGTCACGGACGCAATAGCCGGAGTTGCAGCGTACTTGTTGGCAGATTGCCTTGCATTCAGCTTCATCGCACGAAATCTGAGGCATCGGCGAGCCTTGTTTCACTACCGGTGCGTTGCCTCCTGGGACAAACGAAGTTGTAAATATAAATAAGATTATTATACTAAGTACTTAGCTTCTGTCCACGATGTCGTCCGTATGGACTTAATGACTCTAAATAAAGTATCCTGATACTTTATTCGATTAACCCCTTACAACCCTTTTTTCGCATTAAAAAGGATGTATATGTCCTTGCTCAGGCACTTGACTATTTGTGTACCAAATTTTATTTAAATCGGTTCAGTAGTTTTGGCTTGAAAGCGCAACAGACAGACAGACAGACAGAGTTACTTTCGCATTTATAATATTAGTAAGGAAATAAGGATTTTTTTTTTATGGGACTAGTCCCGCCACACACTCCCACCACTGTAACTCCTGTAAGCCAGGATCGACAATAGTTGACCAATAATGACGTCGAGGTTTGATCCTGGACAAGTCCCGGGGAAAGTTAAATTGTCTTGGAACCCGCACGAATTTAATCGAATTTAAGGAAATAAGGATAGTAAGGATAGAAGTAACTGGCGATTTAAAATTAATAATATTAAAAATGTATAAACACAAGCCCGCTGAGTAGGTGTCTTGCCGGATCTTCACAGTCGAGATCGCGTTCTGATTCGGTTGTAGGTAGGTATATGTAAGATAAATATATAAAAATGACAGTTTGCAAGTGCAACAAAATAAACGCTTTGACTTTGACTATGAAAGGGTTAAGTGTTGCTACACTTGCTACAAATCAGTCTTGACCTTGCATTTTCGCAAGAACCTAACCAAAACTACAAGACTTAAGACCAATTTTGGGCCACACTAGAAGGTGCCACGTTGAATGAACTAAAATCTCTTACTTTACTTTATTATTTTAAACGTTAAGTGATTTATTTGTAATTGTAAAGGAAGTATGTTTGTCTCTGGAACTACTGCTCTGATATTGAAAATACTTTCATTGATAAAAAGGTACAGTATCCTGGATGATATATGGGCTATGTTTAAATTTCTACGTGGGAAAACCGCGTGGGGTAGCTAGTCTCAAATAGTAGGTACGCGCCAAAGAAATTGTAATCATTTCTTTGGTCCACGCGCTTAAGATTATTATTGGGTGCAAAACAGTACGTACTAAAATATATAATATACTTATAATTATTAATAATTAATCTGTACATTCAGATGTAGAGTTTGCAGAAATAATGCTCACCGATTGCATCTGTTTGTTCGTAAGCTTTCAGCATGTCGACCAGCGTGATGACTTTAGCGTTCGCCGCAAGGACGACAGCGAAGAGCACGACGATCATGAACTTCATGGTGGTTGTAGAGCGCGACTGTTCTTCACAACAACTACTCCGAGAATAACTAATGTCACAACGGGAACAGAGCTTTTATATGGGTGTTCACAGAATTTACAGAGTTTATATTATGTGTTCACAGAAATTTTAACCTCTATCCTACTAATATTATAAATGCGAAAGTTTGTGAGTGTGGATGTATGTTTGTCACTCTTTCACGCAAAAACTACTGAATAGATTTGGATGAAATTTGGAACACAGATAGTTTATAACCTGGATGAACACATATAATACTTTACTTAAGTCTACGCGGACGAAGTCGCGGGCAGAAACTAGGTATATTATATACCTACTTTTAGGGCGTGAAAATTCGTAATCTTTTTTTTCAGCCTGTATCCTTATTTCATATTTTTAGCTTCAAAAATGGCGGATATTGAAACAAACTGCAATCCGCCTTTGGGGTTAAATATTCTAAAATTGTTTCTTATCAAGCGATACGACGATAGGAAAGATAGGTAAACACCTAAGTCATAAAATATACCTATTGTCCAAATATTGTGTTTGATGAGACAGTCAGTCAGTCAATCAGGATAAGCAAATATAAAGGGGGCTCATATCCACACATCCAAAAAGTCTAAGCAATTAGCATCACTTGCAGAAAGTACCTACGTGTTTTATTAATGGAAACTTGTAACGGATGCGCGGAAATATTTAAAATTAGTTAATTAGAACCTACATTGACTCCCCTCTAGGAGATTCTTTGATTATTTGCGCATGCGCGAGAACTCCATGACCATCGAGAGTGGTGTTCCCGCGCGCGCCGCGTTCAATTGTTATGTCGGGTTTTCGTTGTTGTAATTTGTAAATATCGTCTGATTCTGCGTAACCCTTGTTGAAGTTTATTGTCATTTTATGCATTGATTAAAACACTGTGAAATAAACTCTGGTGTGATTCATTCTTTACATTGGCGCCCAAGTCGAGGCCAGAATCGACGACCGACGTAACCGCGGCCGCCATATTAAAACTTCGACCGGCTGTTGGAATCCTGTAGTGGTATATACAGAGGCGTGCGTGACGTCACTGCCTTTACGATGCCAGTTGTCCCGCGACGAGTACCACCTCGCCGCATGTGCGACGACGACCGGGAGCAAAGCGCCAAGGACGATGGAGTCTGTGACGTCATCAGCGTCGAGCCGCCACTGTCGACGCAGATCGGTGATTTAGCAGCCTTCATGGAGGCATTCACCAGGTCTCAGGCGGAGGCCAATAGGAAGCTCGCAAGCTCGCTCGGAAGTCCGCGTCGTTCGGACATGCACAAGCGTCAACTCCGGCATCACCAGGGTCCGCCGCGGCGAGCGCGGGCCCTTGCCGCTTCGTCTGGAGGGAATTTTGCCAAATTCTCGGCGCGCTTCGACGGCGATAAGAAAGACGCCGAAGTGTTGGAGGCGTTCATTGACGCGGTGCAGATTTATAAGGAGTGCGCTGGCGTCAGTGACGAGCACGCGCTGCGCGGCCTGCCCATGCTGCTCGTCGGCGAGGCAGCGGTCTGGTGGCGCGGCATCATCGTCCGACACCTTCGTGGGATGTACGGCACCGCGAAGCTCGGCCACAAAGTGTTCCGTGAGATATTCACGCGCGAGTATACGGCTAGTGAAAGAAGTGAAGTATTTGCCTGTAACATTCGTGCTCTTATCAGTCAGTTACCATATGTCTTGTGCGAAGACGCGAGAATCGATATAGTGTACGGTTTATTGAATCGCAAGATTCGAAAACGAATACCGCGCGATTCGTTGACGTCACTCGATGATTTAATTGTGAAATTAAGGCATGTGGAGGAGTCAATGATAGAGGTACAGCCACTTAAAACCGTAAGTACGCCCCCTAGTGTTATTGCTAAAACTAATAGTATGGTTGATAACCCAATTCAGAATGTTCCGTCCCCCTCTGATTCAAGTAATGCGTCTTAAGACCGTACGATTATTGGTAAGAGTAGACAGGACGTGAGCGATAAGGGTATTCACTCAGATTAACGAATACGTTAATCTGAGGGTATTCATTGCTATGGTTGCGGACAACCGGGTGTAGTGCGAACAAAGTGTAGTAATTGCAAAAACAAGGCAGCGAAAGTAACCACTGATAGTGTAAAGTTTAATTCGATTTGTTCTAGGCCGATTCATAAACACGTTCGGGATGACGTTGAATGTTCGAATTTCGAAAGCCGACGTCCGTATTCTGGTAGACGGCCCTATTCTGTTGAGCACTCGTATTCTAGGAAATGTCCTTATTCGGATAACGAACGTATATCTTTCGGTAACATGTCTGTTAACGTTTTGGAACATTTTAAGTCTTCTCTCGGTGAGTATAGAGACTCATTTAGCATTCATAATGCGGATTTTAACGCCGACCAGTATCGCCCCTTGATTAACGTTAATATTATGGGTTGTGTTGGTGTTGCTATTATTGATACGGGGGCAACGCACTGCCTTGCTAGCCCGTCACTGTACCGTGTGTTACGAGACCGCGGGACCCCATTTTCAGAGACGCGGCGTGTCATCAATTTAGCCGACGGCACCCGAAGGTTGTATGATTTATTTGTGTGTAAAGTTTATGTTAATTTACGAGGACGCAATATTCTTACCTCATTTTTAGTGATCCCTGGAGCGGATACGTGCACGCTTCTAGGGCGTGATTTTATACGGGAGGCGAAAATCGTGATTAATCTGCCACAAGCTTCATGGAGTTTTGCGACCAAACCTGAACGTAAGTATGATTTTGCTCATTCCTATAGTCTCGCGCCCACTTGTGAGATCCAAAAGGACTCTGACGACGGTAAGATCATGGAACATCTGGGGAAGGATGGAGTTCCGTTTAGGGGGAGACCGTGGGCCGACCAGGGATCGGCGTTCGCGGATTACCATGGTACAACCGCCGCCCCTGGTCAACCAGGTGTCGCGCGCACTCTGAAACGTCCTGCTTCGTTCAACCATAGGCCAGGTGGTAATAGATTGGTAACAGGTACAACCCCCTACCTTGAGCAGCCGTCGACCTCGTTTCTCGATGCCGTTAACGCACATGAGAATTCGCAAGCTACGCAGATTGGGTATGCTGAGGAATACCGCCGTACTGCGTCTGATAACGAGGTAAGTGACTGGTTCCAACTTAAGACTCGAGGGTTGAACGATACTGGTCGAAGACAAACTACCAAATTCATTCCACGGCGCGATAATCCGTGTAAGATACGTGGAGTGATGAGCGGCGCTACCTGCTGTCTTGAACGTGTCGAGGGGGAGGTTTTAGGGAAGTTTTGTGTCTCTCAACGTCCTCCTGTTGTTGAACCACCCTTGAGGGGAAAACGTAAAAGGGGACGCCGGCGCAGGCGTTAGCCTGTCGTTATTTTACACCTACCTAGTTATAGTGTTGCTACTCCAAACGCGAGGACGCATTGTTTGGACTAGAGGGGGAGGATGTAACGGATGCGCGGCAATATTTAAAATTAGTTAATTAGAATCTACATTGACTCCCCTCTAGAAGATTCTTTGATTATTTGCGCATGCACGAGAACTCCATGCCCATCGAGAGTGGTCTTCCCGCGCCGCGTTCAATTGTTATGTCGGGTTTTCGTTGTTGTAATTTGTAAATATCGTCTGATTCTGTGTAACTCTTGTATTGTTTATTTTCATTTATGTGGTGAATTATTAAAACACTGTGAATAAACTCTGGTGTAATTCATTCTTTACATACTTTATTTTTTTCTTAACAAAGCAGTTTGCTATATAAACTGTTTTTTCTCGGAAACATATACTGGCAGATTAAAAAAAAGAAACTTTTCGAATGTGTTTTGTTTGCATTCAAATAAGAGCTAATTATTTTTTCCCGATTTCATGTATTTTCGTTGCTTGATAAATTGGGTATTTGGTAAATTGGGTATTGGGTACGCTGTGTGGTGCCGGCCTAAAATAGAATAGCACCAACCCAACTCTTCCCGTGGGTGTCGTACGAGGCGACTAAGGGAAATACACCGGGGGGCGGGCAGCAGCGCCCCTCGCAGAACAACTCCACAACCGAACTGCGATCCCCAACCCGCATGCCCAGCGTGGGGATTACGGGCATAACCCACTAATGACGACACAAGCCAAAAAATGGCCCCTAGTTCCCGGCCGCCTCGCTATTCCTGGCCATGGTAGCGGTCACGGTAACGGCGGGGCAGGGGGTGCTAAGAATCTCCGGGCTACCCCAGGCTACCATTCTCTACACAAACTGACCCTGGCTACGTTTAACGGACGCACTCTGAGGCTTGACCATCATTTAGCGCAGTTGGAAGTGGAGTTAGAGAACATTAAATGGCATGTTCTGGGGTTATGTGAAGTCCGTAGAGAGGGGGAGGACACCGTAACCCTAGACTCGGGCCATCTTCTCTACTTTCGCGAGGGTGATAAAACATCCCAGGGTGGCGTAGGTTTCCTCGTCAATAAGGCCCTCTCTAACAACGTCCAAGAAATCTCCAGTGTGTCGACCAGGGTAGCGTACCTGATCCTTCGGCTATCCAAAAGGTATAGCATGAAGGTCATTCAGGTTTACGCACCGACCTCGACACACTCGGATGATGAAGTGGAGGATATGTATGAAGACATATCCAAAGCCTTACACAACACCACTAAGGCTCACTTCAACGTTGTTATGGGGGACTTTAACGGCAAGGTGGGAACCCAGAGTGGCAACGAATCCCGAATAGGCCCGCATGGTTATGGAGTCCGGAATCACAGGGGGCAAATGCTTGTCAACTTCCTTGAGAAAGAGGAGCTGTTCTTAATGAATTCTTTCTTTAAGAAACAGCCTCAAAGGAAGTGGACATGGCAAAGCCCCGACACTGTGACAAAAAATGAGATCGACTTCATCATGACGGATAGCAAGCACATATTCAGAGATGTCTCAGTGATCAATAGGTTCAATACCGGATCCGATCACCGACTTCTCCGAGGCTCTCTGAATATCAATTTGAAGCTTGAGAGAAACTGTCTGATGAAGTCCACGCTCCGGCCTAACCCAATTCAAACCATGGCGGGCACTGAGAAGTTTCAGCAGCTCCTCGGGGATAGATTTCTTGCCTTGGAACCCACTGATGACACTGACGAGACTCTACATAATCTGGTCGAAGCGCTGAGGGACGAAGGCATCAAGTTCTGCCAACAGCAGCGTACGGGCAAGAAGTCTAAACTCACGGATAAGACTCTCGGGCTGATGACAAAAAGACGGGAAACCACCCAAGCGACTTCGTCAGAGAGGTCAGACCTGAATAAGCAAATTGCGAAGATGGTACGGCGCGACCTTCGGAGCTCCAACACTCGCCTCATTGAAGAGGCGATAGAGCGAAACCGAGGGTCCAAAGTATTCACTCAGCAGCTTGGCAGGAGCCACCTGACGAAGCTTAGAACGCACGACGGGAGGACCGTATTGTCGAAGCCGGAGATCTCTGCCGAGATAGAGGATTTCTACGGCCGTTTGTACGCTGCACATGCCCCTCATATTCGACGGGACGACCACGATTCCAGAGCCACCCTGACACGCCACTATACCAACGAACTGCCGGACATCAGTCAAGACGAGATCGTGTTGGCTCTGAGGCAGCTTAAAAATGGAAAAGCCCCCGGTGAGGACGGAATTACTTCAGAGCTTCTGAAGGCAGGAGGAGCCCCTATTATACAGGAGCTACGGAACCTGTTTAACACCGTCCTTCACAGTGGGAGAACTCCAAAGGCGTGGAGCGGGAGTTTGGTCGTGCTCTTTTTTAAGAAGGGAGATAAAACCCTTCTTAAAAACTACAGACCCATCACACTCCTGAGCCACGTCTATAAGCTGTTCTCACGAGTGGTCACGAATCGTCTCGCTAGGAGACTCGACGAGTTCCAGCCACCGGAACAGGCCGGGTTCCGCGGAGGATATGGCACCATAGACCACATTCACACAGTGAGGCAGATTATACAGAAGTCCGAAGAGTATAATCAGCCTCTGTGTCTGGCTTTTGTGGACTATGAGAAGGCCTTTGACTCTGTCGAAACCTGGGCTGTTCTGGAATCCTTACAGCGATGCCAAGTGGACTATCGTTACATCAGGGTGTTGAGATGTCTCTATGACGCCGCTACCATGAGTGTCCAAGTACAGGGCCAGCAGTCTAAACCCATCCAACTGCGCAGGGGAGTGAGACAGGGGGATGTGATATCCCCGAAACTGTTCACGAGCGCGCTGGAAGATGTGTTTAAGACGTTGGACTGGAAAGGTAAGGGCATTAACATAAACGGTGAGTACATCTCGCACCTGCGATTCGCTGATGACATAGTTTTAATGGCAGAGACGCTGGAGGAGCTGAACCGGATGCTGGACGGCCTAGCTTCAGCCTCGCGACGCATCGGTCTTGGCATGAATTTGGATAAAACCAAAGTCATGATCAATGGCCACATTGATCCAGGACCGGTGGTCGTACATGGCCACCTTCTTGAAATTGTTTCCGAGTACACGTACCGGGCAGATTCTGCAGTTAGGTAAAAACAATTTTGAGAAGGAGGCCAAGAGGAGGATTCAGCTGGGCTGGGCAGCGTTTGGGAAACTACGTCGAGTCTTCTCGTCATCCATACCGCAATGCTTGAAAACGAAAGTTTTCAATCAGTGCGTCCTACCCGTCATGACCTACGGAGCCGAGACGTGGACACTCACGGTAGGGCTGGTCCACCAGTTTAAGGTCGCTCAGCGAGCTATGGAGAGAGCTATGCTCGGAGTTTCTCTGAAGGATAGGATTCGCAATGAATACATCCGACAGAGAACCAAAGTTATCGACATAGCTCAAAGAATTAGCAAGCTGAAGTGGCAGTGGGCTGGCCATATCTCACGAAGAACCGACAACCGCTGGGGTAAACGTGTTCTTGAGTGGAGACCTCGACTCGGCAAGCGTAGTGTAGGACGCCCTCCGACCAGGTGGGATGACGATCTGCGAAAGACTGCAGGCAGATGCTGGATGCGGCAAGCTGAAGACAGGGCGCTATGGCGCTCATTAGAGGAGGCCTATGTCCAGCAGTGGACAAGCATAGGCTGATGATGATGATGATGATGAAATTGGGTATTTATCTCACTTTTATCATTTTGAGATATACCTACAGTGTTTGAAAAAAATGAGTGGTGAGTCCTTTTTAACCCCCGACGAAAAACGACGGGTGTTATAAGTTTAACATGTGTATCTGCGTGTCGGTCTGTATTCTGATCGAGAGTGTTCTTAGCTATGTTTCATGAAAATCGGTTCAGCCGTTTGAAGATTATTAGCTCTTTTGTAGGTTAAAAAGCCATATTCACGGCCAAAACCAACTTCCACGGCTTGAATCTATCCGAAATTTGGGCTCATTGGAATATCTTTGCATCACTCGAGAACGACTTTATTATATTTTTAAATGATCGTAATAGTCTGAACTGGCTTTTTAAGATATTATTAATTTGAAAAGTTTCCCGGATTCTGGAAAAAATGGATATCAATTTTTATATGGGATTTGTGTATCAACTAAAGACGTTCCATAAGTCACGGCTCAAATGATGGATAACACGCGTTAAATTTTGTTTGTTTTGTTAATGGTCATGGAATATAACGCAATAATAATTATAAAGGGCGCTGCTCCGCCATTGAGAAAAAATACAGAAAAAAATCAAATTTTAGCGTGATTGAAAATTCTTCCCCTGGGCTGCTCCCATCCACCTCAACCAGAGTTATTACATCAAATTGAATCATAATTGATAATCTTTTGCTTGGGCTTAAACCTCCGTGGTAGCAATATTTAGATTCGTTGTCTATTCTAATGTCAATTATTATAATGTCATAACAAGATAATGTCACATACTTTTACACAGATTTTCTGTTGATTATTGTCCATTGCATTGGTTATTTTAGATTATAAAAGAGGAAGCCAAAAATAATTATGTAAATGGTGCTTTCATCATCTGGTATCGAAACTAGTTGTACCAGATGAATTTGCGAGATGAGCTATGAATACTGAGCTACGGGAGCTACGGCTACGGGAGCTACGCAAATCGTGCTAACTTAATTAATTGGAAGAACTAGGTAAAGTATACATTTGATGAAAGGGTCTTCACATCGGGGGTTTTTGAAATTTCAATTTACAGTTATCTAAATGTTGACTTAAAATAATTAAATAATCATGTTAATAAAGTACAATTTTATCATTTTATATGTTCTAAATAAACGTTTACTTTTGTTGATAGTACAATAAGAACTGGATCTGTTGTGGGTACTTATATTACTTAAATTATAATGTCTAAAGAAAATAATTTTTTTTTTAAAATATCGTAGCAAAATGTTTTGGAATAAAAACCAACAGATTAACATCTAAAGGAAATGAAGGCTATATCAAATAGCACAGTTGGGCAAAAAGCAATTTTTCCGACCAATAAAGTAAAGAATGAGCTGCAAAATTTGCTGTATCCCACTACGCCAAATACATTTGGCATGGTTACCTAAGTAAAAGAAAGAAAAAACAAAAAAAAGAAAGAAAAAAAAAGAAGGATAGAAGAAAAAAACGAAGTTAGTCACATAAAGTTCATTTGAACAGATTTGTTTTGATTTGAGGGTAGTTTAGTATTATTGCATTTATCAAATTTAATTAATATTCAAATATGACGAAAATAATACTATTATGATACAAGTGAACACACACACGAGGCTAGTTTCCAGCCAGAGACTAACGAGAAGGCTGTGATGGAGCCAAGGTGTGCAATGAACAATACTCACGCGTTTCATATGACGTTTTACAACACACTTGCGAGTAAAAAATATTTAAAAAATTATAATCTTATTTGAAAAAAAACAAAATTCACGAATTTGTTTCAGACACATAGATACTAGATATGCAGCATTAATGAAAAATAAAACGAAGATGGCACGCCGTAAGTTTTTAGGGTCCATAGTCAACCTCGGAACCCTTATAGTTTCGCCACGTCCGGCAGTCCAACTGTCCATCCATCCGACGTCAGAGTAATTTTATTCAGAGACTAATAGGGTTAGAAGACTGCGAATTAGCACAAAATAGAGATAATATACCGTTACAAAACTGTGTATTAAAATATTGAAACCAATTTTTTTCTAGGGTACCACCCCGTAATTGGGATGGGTGGGTGAAAAAAAAATGTTTACTCACCCCATCGAATGGGTATTGTTCAACAGGTATTTTGAAATCATTATGAGGTTCTTTGACAGTTTTTCAAAGATAATTTCCGTTTAGAAAATATTAAGCTCGAAAGTGGATTGTTTTACATGAGTTGCTCGATTAACCCTGTAACTTCTGAACCACGTTAAGGTTTATTAAAATGGCTACATTGTGCGTAGCCCACACACAGTTGGCCGGTTTTTCAGTATTAATTTTCGTTTACGAAATATTGAGCTCCAAAGTGGTATTTTTTACGTGAGTAGCAAGATTCATCCTCTAACTCTAAAACCACATTATAAATGTTTTAGTACTTATCGAAGACGTTCTATCGAAGTCGACATAACCTAGTGACAGCCAGATAATCTGGCATTTTTTGTATATTTAGTGATTTACTAGTATCATATCACCGTGATATTATTTAGAGTAAAATAAATGTATTAATAAACGCACTGCATACTGTGTTTGTCGCAAATCACAAAATGTTGTCTTAAATGTTTTCAGATTTTGGATAAACTATAAAAATACTCGAAAATTTTGAATTTCGCGGGCTAGACAGGCGCCTTCACCTTAATATAAATTCTGAGTTATAACGTTGTACCAGGAAAAAAACAGGACTGCCTTCATTAGATTATTCTAATAATCATCCTGTTTATTAAAACTAATGCCTAATGTAGTTAATTAATTATTATTACTATTAATTAATACCTTACTGATAATAAGACCGTCTTGTTTTTTCCTTATTATACCTTAATTAATAACCAAGTACCCATTAGATCATGTATTTAAATTAAACATTATATTAGAAAATTAGGAGTGTTTAGCATGGCAACTAGAGACACAGCCCTACATCCTACCCTACCATCTCCCTCGGCAGATTTTTCTGTCTAAAGAAGTAATAAAGTATAATACCTTATGGTATCTAAGTAACTCCATTTCTACTTAAAATTCATAAGTTATTGACTACTAACTAGCCACAATAAATTTGCTGATTAAAAAAAATGTTTCCAAATTGCCCAAATCATCTCCAGTAAACAGCATTGTGCAATCTTCGGTAGCTCATTGGTTTAAATTAATAAAAAACTAAATAATAATTGGTTCATTCGCCTGGGCGCTACGATGCCACAGACACAGATATATAGATACACATGTTAAACTTCTAACACCCATCTTTTTTCGTTGGGGGTAAAAAACACAGGACCTAGTACGCTACTCTGCGGTACACCACACTGAGCATCTCGAGCGTGAGTCGCAAAGTGTCTTCTGAGAAAGTAATTGAATTAATTCTAATTACTTCCGGTATTTAGGGTCTATCTGTGAGATAAGATTTTATTAGCTCATACACACTGCATGTCACTCCGCATGTGTATGTCGCCGCCAAATAGCTTAATTCGCCGTTCAATTAACAGCCTAGGCATTTAACTAAACGGCGCCGTTCAACTAACGGCCTGAATGATATCCAGCCATTTGATCAAACAGCTAGGCAAATGACTTGGATCGATGACGTTTAACTACTTGCCTAGCCGTTTAATTACCTGCCTAGCCTGTTCATTTCAATTTAGTTCTACTTTCTGCCACCTAGCGCCGAAACTCACCAAACTGTCAATATCTCTATATTCCATATTCTCTTTGGTCAATATGGCGTCGGAAAAAAACAACTTTGATGGTATAATTTTATTAGGTACTTAGGTTTTTTACGATTTTTTTTAGATCCACCGAATCTATTTGCCGGGTGGGGTTTCTGTGGGGTCATAAAAAAAATAACCCTAACCTAAACCCATCCATGTCGTTCTGCTTGGGTAGTATTTTGAAAAAGTTTTGTAGTACTTAAATGTCAACCAGTTGCCTAAGCATTAGCCAGCCAGTTTATTAAATGTTGTAATAGACGATACGGCTGAATATCATTCAGGCCGTTAGTTGAACGGCGCCGTTTAGTTAAGTGCCTAGGCTGTTAATTGAACGGCGAACTAAGCTATTTGGCGGCGACATGTATATGTTATTGAACAGGTTCTTATGATCAACACGGTCATCAGGTCCTGCATTCGATTCCCATGTCGTGCAATGTCGTGAGAACCAAAGTTATCGACATAGCTCAAAGAATTAGCACGCTGAAGTGGCAGTGGGTTGGCCATATCTCGCGAATAACCGATAACCGCTGGGGTAAACGTGTTCTTAAGTGAAGACCTCGACTCAGCAAACGTAGTGTAGGACACCCTCCGACCAGGTGGGATGACGATCTGCGAAAGACTGCAGGCAGATGCTCGATGCGGCAAGCTGAAGACAGGGCGCTATGGCGCTCATTAGGGGAGGCCTATGTCCAGCAGTGGACTGATATAGGCTGATGGTGATGATGATGAGACATTTATCTATCGGCAAGACATCGCAGCTACCCCTCCAGGGAACGCAGGTGTGATGATACTAATATCCGACTGGGTCTCGTAAGTAGGTAGGTTTTCACCAACTACTTACTGAAACTGATCGTTGATCCTTTAACATTTCATACGAAGACTTAAACAATGACGAATTGATGAAAATTAAATTATATTTAGAATTATATGTAGCTTAAACACAACGATCGAATTAACTAAAACGCGGATAGATATTGAAGATCGAAAATAGGAGGAGGTTGGTATACATTTTTTTATATAATACTAGCTGTGCCCGCGACTTCGTCCGCGTTGAATTTAAATTAACAAAAAAATTATTTAACAAAAAATATTTGTCTAGTTCGCAGAGTTTACGGAAAGTATTTTTTTAATAAAAGTAGCTCACGTTACTTCTTATAACATAAGCTAGCTGCCAGTAAAAGTCCCGTCAAAATCGGTCCGGCCAGTACTTTAAATACCAGAAGTGATAAAAGTATTTATTTTGATTTAACGGTTAATTTGTTACTACTAAATGTACATCCTAATAGTAAGTGGTAGTAGGTAATAAGACTCGGCCACCAGTTAGTTCGAAATAAATTATCAATTTTTATTGTATTTGAGGTTCACTATTTTGGCGATAATGGCTTGCACATGAAAAAACACGAAAATCTCACAGCATCGCCCTCGTGGTTTTCGATAATTGCCCCACTGGAACATACTATCGGGATGAAAAGTATTCTATAGGTTAAGAATTATCTGTGTTCCAAATTTCATCCAAATCCGTTCAGCAGGATCGATAATTGTTCCACGGACCATACGGGAGAAAAAGTATTCGGGATAAAAAGTATCCCATGTTTTAATACAGGTTTTGAACTATCTGGTTTCCAAATTTCATCCAAATCCGTTCAGTAGGATCGATAATTGTCCCACGGGAACATTCTATCGGGATAAAAAGTATCCCATGTTTTAATACAGGTTTTGAACTATCTGGTTTCTAAATTTCATCCAAATCCGTATAGTAGGATCGATAATTGTCCCACGGGAACATACTATCGGGATAAAAAGTATCCCATGTTTTAATACAGGTTTTGAAATATCTGGTTTCTAAATTTCATCCAAATCCGTATAGTAGGATCGATAATTGTCCCACGGGAACATACTATCGGGATAAAAAGTATCCCATGTTTTAATCCAGGTTTTGAACTATCTGTGTTCCAAATTTCATCCAAATCCGTTCAGTAGGATCAATAATTGTCCCACGGGAACATACTATCGGGATAAAAAGTATTCGGGATAAAAAGTATCCCATGTTTTAATCCAGGTTTTGAACTATCTGGTTTCCAAATTTCATCCAAATCCGTTCAGTAGGATCGATAATTGTCCCACGGGAACATACTATCGGGATAAAAAGTATCCCATGTTTTAATCCAGGTTTTGAACTATCTGAGTTCCAAATTTCATCCAAATCCGTTCAGTAGGATCGATAATTGTCCCACGGGAACATACTATCGGGATAAAAAGTATTCCGGATAAAAAGTATCCCATGTTTTAATACAGGTTTTGAACTATCTGGTTTCCAAATTTCATCTAAATCTGTTCAGTATTATCGATAATTGTCCCACGGGAACATACTATCGGGATAAAAAGTAGCCCATGTTTTAATACAGGTTTTGAACTATCTGGTTTCCAAATTTCATCCAAATCCGTTCAGTATTATCGATAATCGTCCCACGGGAACATACTATCGGGATAAAAAGTATCCCATGTTTTAATACAGGTTTTGAACTATCTGTGTTCCAAATTTCATCCAAATCCGTTCAGTAGGATCGATAATTGTCCCACGGGAACATACTATCGGGATAAAAAGTATCCCATGTTTTAATACAGGTTTTGAACTATCTGTGTTCCAAATTTCATCCAAATCCGTTCAGTATTATCGATAATTGTCCCACGGGAACATACTATCGGGATAAAAAGTATCCCATGTTTTAATACAGGTTTTGAACTATCTGTGTTCCAAATTTCATCCAAATCCGTTCAGTAGGATCGATAATTGTCCCACGGGAACATACTATCGGGTTATAAAGTATTCGGGATAAAAAGTATCCCATGTTTTAATACAGGTTTTGAACTATCTGGTTTCCAAATTTCATCCAAATCCGTTCAGTACGATCGATAATTGTCCCACGGGAACATACTATCGGGATATAAAGTATCCCATGTTTTAATGCAGGTTTTGAACTATCTGTGTTCCAAATTTCATCCAAATCCGTTCAGTATTATCGATAATTGTCCCACGGGAACATACTATCGGGATAAAAAGTATCCCATGTTTTAATACAGGTTTTGAACTATCTGTGTTCCAAATTTCATCCAAATCCGTTCAGTAGGATCGATAATTGTCCCACGGGAACATACTATCGGGTTATAAAGTATTCGGGATAAAAAGTATCCCATGTTTTAATACAGGTTTTGAACTATCTGGTTTCCAAATTTCATCCAAATCCGTTCAGTATTATCGATAATTGTCCCACGGGAACATACTATCGGGATAAAAAGTATCCTATATGTTAATCCAGGTTATAAACTATCTGTGTTCCAAATTTCATCCAAATCCGTTCAGTAGTTTTTGCGTGAAGGAGTAACAAACATACATACATACATACATACATACATACATCCACACTCACAAACTTTCGCATTTATAATATTAGTAGGACTAGCTGAGCCCGCGATTTCGTCCGCGTGGAATTTTGAGAATTATTTTTTGTTTGAAAGGGTATACTCTCCAGGTGGTCCTCCAAAATGTTATCAAAACCAAATCAGTAGTTTTAGAGATATATGGACGACTAGCTGAGCCCGCGACTTTGTCCGCGTGGAGTTTAACTTAACAAACTTTCATCCCCTATTTTATCCCCTTGGATAATCCCCAATTCCCCAATTCTACCCATTGATCAAAATCCTTTCTTAGCGGATGCCTACGTCATAACATCTACCTGCATGCCAAATTTCAGCCCGATCCGTCCAGTGGTTTGGGCTGTGCGTTGATAGATCACTATGTCAGTCAGTCAGTCAGTCAGTCAGTGAGTCAGTCACCTTTGAGTTATATATATTTAGATTTACGGTCACCACGAGTTCAAAACGTACATTGTTTACCAATACTAACCATACAAAAAAATATCGACTCTAAATGAAAGAAATTGCAAGTCCCTAGTTACCTACCTACTTGTAGCTTTTTACAACTTTTTAGTGTACCCAGGCTTTTATGAAGTCGGTTTTGATTATTAAAATAGTTTAATTGGTAATTGTTATAAATAAACATTATATATAAATAAATAAACTGTATTCTGGAGAAACAGGTCCCATTGGATCTATACATCTATACAAATAAATAATTGGAGTGTCTGTTTGTAATATCAAAATAACACCTTTTCACTAAATGTATATGTACACTAAATGTACATACGACACCTATAACAAAAACGCGTTTTTTTTTTTTTTGTCTGTCTGTCTTTCTGTCTATTTGTCTGTCTGTGTGTTTGTTCCGGGTAATCTCCGAAACGGCTGGACCGATTTTGACGGGACTTTCATTGGCAGATAGCTGATGCTATAAGCAGTAACTTAGGCTACTTTTAATTTAGAAAAACAAAATTAAAAAATGGGTCCTGTCGCGCGGGCTCAGACCGCGGGAGCGGGCTTTATTGCTAAGTTAAATTCCACGCGGACGAAGTCGCGGGCTCAGCTAGTCATAAATATTAATGCTTTGCGTATGTTGTGGACCACGTGAGATAAAGAATGACTAACGTAACGTGCATTATTGCTATAAAAGCATAGTTCCCGATGTTACATTAGTTATTCTCCGAGTAGTTGTTGTGAAGAACAGTCGCGCTCTACTACCACCATGAAGTTCATGATTGTCGTGCTCCTCGCTGTCGTCCTTGCGGCGAACGCTAAAGTCATCACGCTGGTCGACATGCTGAAAGCTTACGAACAAACAGACGCAATCGGTGAGCATATTTTCTACAAACTCTACATCTGTATGTACATTATTTATTGATGATTAAGTATAATTTAGTACATTTTGTTTCGTATCCTATAAAAATCTATATGTCATGGACCAAATAAATTATTACAATTTCTTTGACGCGTCCCTACTATTTGAGACTAGCTACCCTACGCGGTTTTCACACGTAGAAGTTTAAAACATAGCCCATATATCATCCAGGGATACTGTAGCTTTCTATGAATGAAAGTATTTTCAATATCGAGCAGTAGGTCCATAGACAAACATACTTTCTTACCACACACACATCATTACACACATGTATACATCATTTCAACGTTTATAATATTAAAGTAAAGCAAGTTATCTATTTTAGATTATTCCGTGGGAACGTGGCACCTTCCAGTGTGGCCCAAAATTGGTCTTAAGTGTTGGAGTCTTGGTTTGGTTCTTACGAAAATGCAACCCTTCTATGTTGCATAGCTAAAAACCGTCTTCAAAAAAACTTGGGTGCACTAAAAAGCCACTTTATTTAAGTTCACGAGGACGAAATCGTGGATAGAAGCTAGTACAGTAGAACCCGCTTAATACGATTTCTCGCATAATACGCCATTTTACGCCAGTCCCTGCAACTTGAGACATGTTTTCATACATTTCTTAACGCTTAATACGATTCGCATCCCGTTTAATACGCGTACCTATTTGTCTCTTGTGGCAGCGGGTAGCGGGTCATGGGATGTCGCGGGAGACAGTCGCACAACAAGTTATTGACACAAGGATGACAACACTTCCCAAATTGTTGCAAAATTACGAAACGCGAGACATGTTTATCGCAGATGAATACGGTTAATTTTTTAAATAGTATAAGTCCTATGTTTTCAAGGGAGAAACTTGTCATAGTGGTAAAGCAAATAAAGAGAGACTGACAGTCCTGGCCTGTGCCAATTCTGATGGGTCTGAAAAGTTACGTTTGCTAATGATTGGTAAAGTGGAAAATTCCACGTTGTTTCAAAAACATATTATGATGCACAATCTCGAGTTTTTTTTCGAGATTTTCCTTATCCCGCATAATACGCTCTCCCGCTTAAGACGCGTTTTTGGTTGGGTCCCTGTGAAATCGTCTTAAACGGGTCTTATTGTATATCATACTAGCTGTGCCCGCGATTTCGTCCGCGTGGAATTTAATTGACAAATTTTCATACAAACTTTCATCCTTTATTTTATCACCTTGGGGGTAGAATTAATCAAAATCCTTTCTTAGCGGATGCCTACGTCATAACATCTACCTGCATGCCAAATTTCAGCCCGATCCGTCCAGTGGTTTGGGCTGTGAGTTGATAGATCACTATGTCAGTCAGTCAGTCAGTCACCTTTGAGTTATATATATTTAGATTTATGTTTTCTAATGTATGTACAACTTCGTTTGTCCCAGGAGGCAACGCACCGGTAGCGAAACAAGCCCTGCGCTTCATGATGCCTCAGAGGTGGTGTGAAGAGGCATACTGCAAGGCATCCTGCATCCAAGCAGGCTTCAGAGGCGGCCATTGCGTCCGTCCCGGAGGCCAAGAATTTTGCCAGTGCGAGTAATTGGGTTAATAAGTGCATATTATGTTTTAAATAATAAAAAGTGTTTATTTCTCGTAACAAGTTGATAAGGTAACAAATGTAAGACCGTAAAATTAACAAATAATGTGAGGAGCTGGTGTCTGAGTTAGGTTATCCTGTACTTAATACAGATCACCAGGACCCCACCCCGTGGATACTATAAAGTATCTATATGATCGTATATTTTGTATATATGTGCATTGAAATATAGATTTCAAAATTAAACTGATTTTATTTGTTTAGGAATAATATTAAGCCCTTATCTCTGTAACCCTTTTCTTCCCTAATTATTATGTCATATTCAAAATGATTATACATAAAACATAAAGGGCCAATATGTAGGTAATAACTCTGGTTCAGGTGGACGGGAGCAGCCCCGGGGATGATTTTCAATAACGCTAATGTTCTTACCTAATATGCTAAATTAGATTTTTTTCGTATTCTTTACGTAATGGCGAAGTAGCGCCCTCTAGAATTATTATTGCGTAATATTCCATGACCATTAACAAAACAAATCAAAATTTAATGCATGCGCTTATCTATCATTTGAAACGTGACTTATGGAACGTCTTTAGTTCATACACAAATCTCATATAAAATTGATAAAATATACATTTTTTTCCAGAATCAGGGAAACTTTTCAAATTTATAATATTGTAAAGAGCCAGTTCAGACTATTACGATCATTTAAAAATATTGTTGGAGCAACACTATCTCTCAGATGTCACGTCACTACTGTCAAAAGAAAAAAGTTGGCTTCCGGCGGCCATTACGATCCAGACTTCTGACAGCAGACATTACGACTTTTGTATTTGATTATATAATTGATTTTTTAAAATTATCACGCAATGTTTGCGAAGAAAAATATGTAAATTAAAAACTTGAACGAGAAAGCAGCGTTTAATTCTCAACATCGTGAGTTTTGGCGACCGTGACAGGACCAGCTACGCGGACGCGTGGCGGCCATGAAGAATAAAACCTAAGCATCGTGATGACAACGCGGATCCAGGCGAGGCAGCAAGTCAACTCAACCCATTAGGACATAAATCCAGGGGAGTGCCGGTCCTTTCATTGCCCTATTCCTATTACCATCTTTGTTTCGAGACCTGTGTGAGCACGTGTTTGCGCATCTTTAAATTGCATCTTGACATCTTTTTTGCTATTTACACGAATATACAAAGCTAAGGGTTGGGTGTTCATACGCTATTTATAAATATCGCAATTGACTACATTGTCAGCTACAATTCGTTGATATCGGTTTCATACAAACATCGCACAAGTAAAACAGCTTGCGGTTCATAACCTAACATTTCTTCTCTATTGTTGTTTCATTATTTGTGGCATTTAATAACAAAATTGCATACAGGGCCCCCCATTTAGGTACGATATCGCGATTAGGAAGGTGCTTAGGTACCTACTCATCGCAGTGTCAGATAGGTATTTAGTAGCCTGCCGAATATTTCAGGAAAGCACTCGTCCATTGAGCCGGTCTGCAGTGCTCACTTTACTCGTCCTTTGAGCGAGCACCTGCCTACCTACGAGACAAGCACTGCATGCATCCGGTGACAACAAGCAATCTTCAGCTGGGAAGTCTGTTCAGGTGTGCCCATTCTGGTTATAATGTCTGACACGGAATTAAAAGAATTACTTCGTAAAAGAAGTTCCATTAAGGGGCGGGTTACATTATTCAAGAATTATGTAAATGATTTTCAAGTTTTAAAGGAGGTCACTCCGAAACACTTCAAGGAACTAACATTAAGATTATCTAAGTTTGAAAACTTATTTAATGACTTTGACTGCATTCAAAATAAAATAGAATTATTTTCTGATGATAGTGAGGCTCAACTTTTGGAACGATCAGGTATCGAAAACCAATTTTTTTCACTAATAACAGTATCACAGGAGATCATTCAAAAGTACGACAATCTCTATTCCGAAGGAGAGTTCAAGCTGTCATGAAAAAATAAAGGTGAAGTTGCCTTTAATTCAGTTACCAGAGTTTGATGGAAGTTATGATAAGTGGATAGAGTTTCGAGATACATTCAAATCATTAATACATGAGAATTCATCTTTAAGTAACATTAATAAATTTCATTATTTGCGTTCATCCTTGCAAGGAAGTGCATCCATTGTCATAAAATGTCTTGAAATTTCTAATGATAATTATGATACAGCTTGGAAGCTTATATGTGAAAGGTTCGACAACAAAAGACAACTAATTACAAACCATCTAAAATCATTATTAAATTTTGAAGGAACGGTGAAGGAGTCTGATACATTTTTAAGAAATTTAATTGACCATATATCTAAGCATTTAAGAGCACTTAATAGCTTAGGTGAGCCCACAGACAAATGGGACACCCTAATAATATTTCTATTTACCTCTAAATTAGATCCCATAACTTTGCAAAAATGGGAGGAAGGTAAAAATGAGGTTAGTAGTACATTAAGTAATGTTCTTGAATTCTTGAAAAACAGAGCTGATGTTCTAGAATCTTCATTACCTACAAGTGATTATAAACAAAACAATGAAGCTAATACACGATTAAATAAACAGCAAAAGACCTTTGTAGCAACTTCCTCTGGTACAGGTGATTTGCCAATATCCTGCTTACTATGTAAAGGTGAGCATCGTATATATGTATGTGAAAAGTTTCTAAACATGACACCGGAAGTGCGTAATATAGAAATCCGTAAGTTAAAAGTATGTATAAATTGTTTCCGCAATGGTCATTATTCAAATCAATGTAGGTTAGGTCCATGTAGGGTTTGTTCTCGTAAACACAACACTTTGCTACACCAGACTATGAATACAGTAGATACAAATAATACAGAAAATGCCCAAACCACCAGCGAGACTAATAATGCACATTCAATTTCATTATCTGCCTGCGTTGCGAGTCAAGTCTTACTATCAACAGCAGTAGTACAACTACTTGATGAGAATACACAACAATCATATCCAGTGCGTGCATTGTTAGACTCAGGAAGTCAGTCATCTTTTATTACTAATTCATTAAAAAATAAGTTAAGACTTGCTGCTACAAAATCACCTATTAAGGTTACAGGAATAAATAACATGTCATTTAGTGCTATAGAAATATGCAAATTAACTATCCTAACTAACAAAGGTTCTAATAAAATACAAGTAAACTGTCTGTCTATTGACCAAATATCTGGTAATTTACCAGCCAAAGAAATTGACATCTCTAATATTGATATCCCACATAATGTAACGTTAGCAGATCCAACATTCTATCGTCCCTCACAAGTAGATTTATTACTAGGGGCAGACGTTTTTTGGGATCTTATAGCAGTGGGACGAATTAGGCTCGGGCCTAACAAACCTATTTTACAAAATTCACACTTTGGATGGCTAGTTGTAGGTCCCATGCCATGCTTGGATTATCACAACAACACAGTAAACTGTAGTTTTAGCCAAGATATAAGTAAACAATTGCAGAAGTTTTGGGAACTTGAAGAGTTGCCACCAACAGTGACCTTTACTCTAGAAGAGGAAGAGTGTGAGAAACATTTTCAACAACATACACGCAGGTTAGACAATGGTCGATTCTGTGTAAGCTTGCCACTCAAAGGCGACCCTGAAACATTGGGTGATTCATTTAATATGTCAGTAAAAAGATTAAAACATCTAGAAGGGCGCTTTCGACGGCAACCTCACATCAAGAACCAATATTGTGAATTCATCAATGAATACAAAGAGCTGGGTCACTTGACGGAAATTGAGAAACCCCCAGTAGCTAACTTTTTACCTCATCATCCAGTGCTACGTGAAAAGAGCGAAACAACTAAGTGTCGTGTTGTTTTCGATGCTTCAGCTAAAACATCATCGGGGCTTTCATTGAACGACATCCTCATGGTAGGGCCTACAATACAAGATGATCTATTTTCAATTCTTATTAGATTCAGGCAACATGAATTTGTGGTTATAGGAGATATTGAGAAGATGTATCGCCAGATATTAGTGGACCATAATCAAAGAAACTTGCAAGTGATACTATGGAGAGAAAATGAAAATGAACCATTAAAATACTTACGTTTGAATACAGTCACATATGGAACATCTTCAGCACCGTTTCTAAGTGTTAGGTGCTTATTTGAGTTAGCAAACTCATGTGAGGATGAGCTAGTTTGTACTACTATAAAGCAAGACTATTATATTGATGATCTTTGTACCGGGCATCACAATCTAGACACTTTAAAATACATTTTACAGTCAATAAAGAAATTACTGGCATCGGCTCAAATGAATCTAAGAAAAATTAAATCTAATAGTATTCAACTCTTTAATGATGACACAACTAATTTTGTTGATCAGAAACCTGTAGAGTTTAACAAAGAATGTAGTACATTAGGATTAATATGGAACCCTTCTTCAGATAAATTAAGCATAAGTTCTTCAAATTCTAAAACTTTAAATAGCATATCAACTTGCACCAAGCGTACTATTTTGTCCACTGTGGCCAGTATCTTTGATCCATTAGGGGTCCTTAGTATTTTTACCATTAAATTAAAGATATTGTTGCAGAAACTGTGGTCTTTAAAATTAAACTGGGATGATCCCGTCCCTAATGATGTTCTACAGGTTTGGTTAGAATGTGTTAAAGGTTTTGATATTCTATGTGCATTCAAAATTGATCGTTATGTTATGTGTACAAATCCAATGAAAATAGAAATTCATGCGTTTTCAGATGCTTCACAAAAGGCCTATGCTGCCTGTGTTTATGTTCGTACACATAATCATAATCATTCTGTAATGGTTCAACTTCTTTGTGCCAAGTCTAAGGTGGCCCCTCTCAAGCCAACCACAATTTCTCGGCTGGAGTTGTGTGGGGCATTATTAGCCAGCCGCTTAGCTGACAAGGTTATTAAGGCATTCAGATGTAATATTGATCAGGTCACCTATTGGACAGACTCTTAAATAGTTTTAGCTTGGCAAAAACCACATTCTACTAAATTAAAACCTTTTGTGATGCATCGTATATCCGAAATTAATGATTTGACTAAAAGGGGGACATGGGGTGTGTTCCCTGAACAACTAACTCAAGCGGAGCTATGGTGGCGAGGGCCATCCTTTCTACTTTATGATGAGACACATTGGCCGTCTCAAACGAATACTTCTGATTTTCATCTTGATTTACCAGAAACTAAGGTTGCTACTATGACTATAGAACAAAACATTAACGATGACATTATTAACATTAAAAGGTTTTCCAAGTTTACTAAATTAAGAAGGATGTTTGCTTATGTATTGAGATTTTTGAATAATTGTAGATACTCGAATAATAAATTACAAGGGCCATTAACTGTAGCTGAATTACAGGCTTCAGAATCAAAATTAGCTTCTTTTTCACAGTCAAATTCATTCAAAGGTGAAATTAATTCATTAAAAAATAATATTTGTTTGAATAACAAATCTAAACTTCTTAGTTTAAATCCTTTTATTGATGAGAATGGTGTTATGCGCGTGGGAGGCAGATTGGATAATTCTTCGTATGATTATTATAAAAAACATCCTATTATTGTAGATTCTAAGGATTATTTCACTAAACTTTTGTTTGAATATTATCATTCACAACTGATGCATGCCGGGCCGCAACTGCTTCTCTCAAGTATTCGCGAGCAATATTGGCCAATCGGTGGCAGAAATCTAGCCAGACAAGTATACAAAAAATGCATTAAATGTCAACGTGTGAAAGGAGAAGTTGCTGGCCAGATCATGGGAAACCTTCCCGCCCAACGTATAACACCAGGCTTTCCTTTTCAAGTAGTAGGAACAGACTATGCAGGTCCATTTCATATTCTAAGCAAGAGAGGTCGTGGCGCTAAATTGAATAAGGCTTACTTGTGTATTTTCGTATGTTTCAAAACTAAGGCAGTTCATCTAGAAATTGCAAGTGATTTATCCACTCAATGTTTTATTTTATCCTTCAGGCGTTTCATTTCTCGAAGGGGTAAACCTCTGGAGATATTTTCCGACAATGGGAAAAATTTTGTAGGAGCCAGCAAGGAATTGGGAAAATTTTTAATTGAAAACAATAATTCAGTGTCAGAACATTTTACCGATGAGGGTATCCAGTTCAGATTCTCACCAGCTTATTCTCCTAATTTTGGCGGATTATACGAAGCTGCAATTAAATCGGCCAAGTTTCATTTAAAACGAATCTTAGGAAATCAGCATTTTACATTTGAGGAATTAGCAACAGTGTTTACACAGGTCGAGGCAATTTTGAACTCTCGTCCCCTGTGTCCTTTAACATCCAATCCTCATGACCTTTCCCCTCTTTCTCCAGGGCACTTCCTGGTAGGAAGACCGCTAACATCGCTGCCAGCTCCTGACCTTCAGGAAGCTTCACCAAACCGTCTTCACCACTACGCCAAGATCGAACAGGCACGTCAGCACTTCTGGGCCAGATGGAGCCAGGAGTACATCTGTGAATTGCAGCAGCGCACAAAATGGAGGACGGGTCAACCCAATTTGGAACTAGGGCAAATGGTACTCATCAAGGACGATCATAGCCCACCATTAAAATGGACCCTTGGAAGAGTCAAGCGGCTTTATTCAGGGCCCGACGGAGCTGTCCGGGTCGCAGACGTCCAGACCTTGAAAGGAGATCTTCGCCGTGCCATCACTCGACTCAGCCCCCTTATCAACCAGGAGGACAACCAGACATCCCGTTGAAATCCTCACGCATTTCAAGGCCCGGGAGGATGTTGGAGCAACACTATCTCTCAGATGTCACGTCACTACTGTCAAAAGAAAAAGTTGGCTTCCGGCGGCTATTACGATCCAGACTTCTGACAGCAGACATTACGACTTTTGTATTTGATTATATAATTGATTTTTTAAAATTATCACGCAATGTTTGCGAAGAAAAATATGTAAATTAAAAACTTGAACGAGAAAGCAGCGTTTAATTCTCAACAAATATAATAAATCTAAATCCAATAATCTCAAATTTCGAAATAATGGATGCGAGCCGTGGAAATTGGTTTTGGCCATGAATGTGGCTTTTTTAACCTACAAAAGAGCTGATGATCTTCAAACGGCTGAACCGATTTTCATGAAACATAGCTAAGAACACTCTCGATCAGAATACCTATCTAACAAAAGAAACAAAATTGAAATCGGTTCATCAGCTTGGGCGCTACGTTGCCACAGACAGACACACAGATACACATGTAAAACTTATAACAGCCCTCTTTTTTCGTCGGGGGTTAAAAAAACAATAAAAAGCCCCAATCGGTTCAGCCGTTCTCGGAGTACCACGTAGCGACATCTATTGGGCTTTAGTTATAATTTAATATGGCTTTGTTTTGAATTGCTAATCTAGATAGTTATGTTAGAGCACCAGCCTTCGCCCTTAGATTAAACGCTGAGTTAGTACTTCTATCCCAAACAGTCAATAAATATATAATATTACATTACAACGAATTCCGTGGTAAACACATAGATCTGGTTACTCGTAAACATCCATTTCACTGACCTAGCGTCTAGACTTGTTGATCGCCTTTTTAATATAACTTAAAGTGTTAAGTCAGCACTCTTTACCTATAAATAATGATGGCTCACTGACTTGGAGACGTCATTCTTGAAGCATCTCCGAATCGATGCACAAGTCTCGCAAATAAACTAACGTAGCGTCTCCAAATCGGTGCGCAGTTTCTCAGCTAAATTATTCAATTATTATTAGAAAAAAAATTGTGCGATGGAATTACACGAGTTAATCCCCCCATCTCCATACTACCATCGGACGACAAGACGCACGGATACAATCCACCCATACACCGTAGACATTCCTTCGGTTCGTACCAAGCGTTTCGCTTCCACTTTTTTTTTTTTATTTATTATTTTTTTATCTGGACTATATGTTGTTGGCCAGAGTGGCCATAACAACTTCACCCGACGTGCGAACTGCCAAGGAATGGAACACCTTGCCGGCGTCTTTGTTCCCGGTTGACTATAACCTGGATGTTTTCAAGTTGAGAGTGAACAGGTACCTTCTAGGCAAGTATGCACCACCGTAGACCACATCGTCACTTACCATCATGTGAGATTGTGGTCAAATACTTGCGTATAACGACAAAAAAAAACAAATGTAATTATTTGTGTTAAATATATAATTGTCTTTAAAAAAGTTGTTTAACGCGTTCCCAAATTTGACTAGATAGACAATAGAGGTAGCTCTTAGACTCTTCTCTCTTTGCCCAATTTCGTTTATAATTGGTAATAAATTCGATAAAATTGATAATTTTATTTATTAGCCGTACTGTAGTACTCTAAGCTGGCCCAGTGCGGGCGAATTTAATCCATCTCTCGAAAGACGTGCAGGTTTCCACGCGACGTTTTCCTCCATTGCCAACGTGTGGATAATGTTTGATCAAATAAGACATAAAAATGGAATTATCCGAGTGTTTTATTGAGGACATTATTGCATGAACTCCTTTATGGTAACAATACAGCTTCAGATAATTCCATTCCTTCTTGGGCAATAAACTATTAAAGTGAGCCCGCTCTAGTACAAGCATTGGGCTTAGTTGGGGAAGTTAACGGGACTACTACTAATGAGATAAATTTAGTGTTTTTTCTAAATCAATAGTCGACAATCATATCTGACTAATAACAACTTTACTGTCATATCTGACAATATAGTTTTGATTATAATTAATACTCATTGGATACTTTAGGCAGGCAGATGCTGGATGCGGCAAGCTGAAGACAGGGCGCTATGGCGCTCATTAGAGGAGGCCTATGTCCAGCAGTGGACAAGCATAGGCTGATGATGATGATGGATACTTTATGTGTTTGTGGTTATTATAATTTTAAGTGTCATTTTTGGTTTTTGTTTGTTTGTCTTTGGGTTTTCTGTTTCAATATAAAATGTTAAAGAATAAAGCGGTGTATTCATTAATTATTACCGAATAATATGCAAAGTTAAGGATATAAAATCGGCGACGATAAAGAAACGAATCCAGCGAGTTACAATATGAAAAAAATATTACTACAATTTAATTTACGATAATACATTTACGATATATACAGCAAAAAAAAAGACAGAACAGGTCTAAATAAGAGCTAATTGAAATAGCTAACGAATTAGCGAATGAACCTATATTTTCAAGTGCACACGGCAGGTCAGAGCATATTTACAAAAAAAATATTGTGGTACTAAAAGTGGTACTTACCGTGTTGACATCTTCCATATTAGGACACTCGTCCATGTTAACATTGTGAACCCGAACATTTTTTGGAACAGGTTTGGTTTTGGGCTTGACATCCAAAAACTCCAACGACCTAAAGCTAAGTTCCAAAAATTCTTTGAACGTGTCTAGAGTCGGTATTTCAGAATGGGAGTCATTGGCCTTAAATTCCCATTGCTTGCGTGGCTCGGGATCTAATTTCTCACTCATAAGAAAAATAATAATAGCATCCCAACCCTCAGCTGACACCCCTAAATTATCTAAGGCATTCAATGAATCTGACATTGTATCCAATAATTCTTTAATACCACTCGCAGACTCAGATTGTAGAACTCGTTGGCCAAATAAACGTATGAATATATTGTTCGATAAATAACGTTTATTGTTGTACCTATCCGATAACTTTTTCCAACAACTCGCATAGTTACTACTAGTTATTGGAATATGACGCAACAATTGCTCGGCCTCACCAGTCAGATGACTTTTAAGGTACTGGAATTTCTGGATATTGTATAACGAGGTGTTACTATGAACCAGTGATACGAACAGATCCTTAAAAGTTATCCACTCGGTATAACATCCAGAAAATTTGGGTATTGTTATCTTAGGTAATTTAAAGGCATTGTTAGAATTACTCGACTTAACAATTGGCTGTGTTTCTACATTAAGCTGGATATCCTTTTTATTTAAATTCAAAATAGCTTGCTTTAAGGTGAAGGCGCCTGTCTAGCCGACGAAATTCAAAATTTTCTAGTATTTTTATAGTTTATCCAAAATATGAAAACATTTAGGACACCATTTTGTGATTTGCGACAAACACAGTATGCAGTGCGTTTATTAATACATTTATTTTACTCTAAATATTATCACGGTGGATATGATACTAGTAAATCACTAAATATACAAAAATTGCCAGATTATCTGGATAGCTGTCGTTCTTGAAATGTTTTAGAGTAAGTTAGATATATATTAATAAATGCACTGCACACGGTCTTTGTCGCGAATTACAAAATTTGCCTTTTATTATTGTTAGATTTTGAAAAAAATCTAAAAAACCTCAAAAAATTTGAACTTCGCGGGCTAGGTGGGCGCAAAATATGTTTCTTCCGTTACTTCATATACATTTTTTATATAATTTGATTTTGTAATCTCCTGCTCTGAAATTTCTGCTATAAACTGTTTATGCAAGTCAACAAATGATACCCACTGAGTTTCAGCATCCTCTAAAAGTTTCACATAAGTTTCCATGGTTTTGACAATAATGTTAGAAATAAACCACTTAAACTGAGAACTTATACCACAATGTTCACTTATGTAAACAATGTGATTTAACTGTGTACAGTACGAACAAACAACAAACAGCTGAAAGTGATGCAATATATAAGTTTTACACGAAGTTTATTTTTATGTTATTAACACCGCATAAGTCGGTACCAACTAGGTAACACAAATTCTAATGAAATCTGACAATTAACATATATGACAGTTAACTCTTAAAACACACATAACGAGTTGATACAGACGGTTAATAATATTAATTCCGTGTAAAACAATCAAATGTACGATAGTAGTTAACACAACTTAGCCGAACTCGGCTTATGTTCAAAGTTCTTGTAGTCGTCTTCGTTGATCGAAAATAACTTTCAATTTTGCAAAGTCATGTAACGCACTCTTCAATATTGAAATAGTTTTTACCTAAGGGTTCACTTTGTCGTATTGGACTATAAATGTACTTACAATTCGCGTCATTCACTGACCAACTATATTCCACTAGTCGGGGGTAGATAATTACGAATACCGATGTTGCATAATATACCGTTGTATTGCACTGTATGGCGTTATTGCTTACGCCAATGGATCATTATGACTTCTTCCGCTGCAACACCATCAGTCATCAGCCATCAGAACCCCTCCACGGGTGAGAATGTACTCCCTGCAGGTCAAACTCCTCAATTCAATAACTCCACTGTTGCACATCAATTAACTTACGACTGGTCCTTCAAACTTTTCTCATCCGGCTCGAAGGACCATTATGTACGCGTCACTATGATGAATTACTCAACAGTATTGTTAAATCCTCAAATTTGCCACATATACTTGGATGGTGGAAGTAAATGAAACAAGCAGATGCGTTCAAGATAAGACGAAGAATAATTTTATTATGTGTTCCGTTTGACGTCCGAAGTCCCTTTATGAGAGAGTACATCGATTCCTTCCGCCGGAAGTTGTCGTTTCGCAATTCTCCCACCACCGCGTCAGCGCCCTCTGTACTTCCGGTTTGGCAACAAATTCAAACCAACCAACGACACCACAAGCCACGATATCTTTTTCATTGTTGCGTCGGTTTTCATACCGATCGGACGGTTGCTTGTTTTCGCAAATATAAATTCATAATCACTGAGCTTTTGAGATTAAAAGTAGAAAGTTCAAATTATTATAAAAAATAGTTAAAATGAATAACGAATCTACCGCGCCGGCGCCGGAGGCTACAGGAAGAAAACGTCGCAGTTTGGAGTCTTCGTGTGATTCGAGTTCGAGCGAGTCTGAAAATGCGGAGGCAGGTAGCTGCGCGGCATCACCGGCCAGAAAACGTGCACGTGTTACCCGCCATCGCAGCTGCTCCACATCACAGGACGCTGAAATGGATAACAGGTTTGCAATGCTTGCAAATCAGCTGGTAAGTCATGTGAACAATGTTTTAAGTGCGCATCTACCAGTGATATCGCCGTTGACGAATTCTGCATCGGCATCCGACCCCAGTCATTGTTTTTTACGACCTCCAATAACAAATAGGGTTGAAGATATTACGAATATTACCGTGACTGTTCAAGAGCCTTCTATACCTAAGGCTATACCAGAAAGGCTCTCTAAGCTCGCCGGTATACAACGTTTTGACACGGATGACTGGAAAGGCGTTCGTTACATGGAGACACAAAAGAAATACGTCGCCTCACCGGGTTTTATGGAATTGAAAGTCAACGAAGAACTAAAACGTTTTGAAAACGCGCAGTCAGCTGCACCGTTAAACTGGTCTCAAATGGAACGAAGCTTCGCGGCCATGTCTAACGCGGTTATGGTTCAGAATGAGTGTGTAAATACAGCCTTACAAAGCCTCATTGATTGGTCGTCGCAAAGCGGCACCCAACTTACACCTGTTACTGTTTACGAGAAACTTAAGGATTTATTTGGAGATTCTTCAGCGTATAAAACCGTCTCTCATGATATACTGCAAATTATCTGTGGTAGAAGAGCGGAAGTCTTAGAGACTCGCCGTCGGGGTCTAGTGAAAAATCTGAAAAGCAAGTACATGCGTGATGACTTACAAAAGATACCCCCAAATTTAGAATATATGTTTAACCCTCAGTCTTTATCAACTTATGTCCAAAAAATTGGGGGTATTGATAAGCTAGAGAAGCAGACTTCTTCTGCACGGTCAGATCGCGCGCCGACTCCACAACCATCCACGTCCTTTCGCGATAAATTTCGGCGTTCCCGCCCTACTAACAAATCGGTACGGACGGACAAAAAAGAGTCTGCCTCACAGCAAAATAATGAACATTTCAAAAGAAAAGGGGGGGTAAAATATAAGAACTCACACAAACACTACAAAAATAAAGCATGACTCGGCCGATTTCTCAGGGGGTTGTCTAAACCTTTATATAGACAATTGGCAACGCTTAGATCCCCCCAAATCAATTTTAAAAATTATTCATGGTGCGAGAATTCCGTTCAGCCAGGTGCCGCCTTTAATTTTTCCTACGGCGGAGGTAATGTTAAAATATCAAACACCAATGAGCTCTTTGATGTCAGTAGAAATTCAAAAGATGATCCAAAGTCAAGTGCTCGAACCTGCCCCATTAACTCCAAGTTTTATCTCCCCTCTCTTTATTATATGCAAAAGCAATGGGAAAAGTCGAGTAATTTTCAACCTCAAGGCTTTGAATCGGTACATGAAACCCAAGTCATTCAATCTCTTTACTCACTACCGTATGCCCACCTTTTTGCAAGACAGGGATTGGATGGGGAAGTTAGACCTGAGTCAGGCATATTATCACATCCCAATCAGGAGAAAGCACAGATGTTACCTGCGCGTCAGTTACGAGGGTCAAATGTACCAGATGACATGCCTACCTTTTGGCCTTTCTGCGGCACCGAGGATATTCGCAGCGGTAACAAACTGGACAGCCGAAATGCTGCGAAAGAAGGGTTTGCGCCTCGTGGTCTATTTGGACGACTACCTGATTGTCCATCAATCCAAGGCCATTCTAAGCTCGCACATGAAGACCGCTATATCTTTTTTAACCAGTCTGGGTTGGTGTGTCAATCTCGACAAGTCAGTCATCATACCGACCAGGCGGATCGACTTCTTGGGCATCACCTGGGATTCGGAGCTAAACACCAAAAGCCTGCCCCCAGAGAAGATCAGCAAGATCGGTCAATGTCTGTCAACTCGCTTGGCTGCCGGCAGTTGGACCCTCAAGCAGGCGCAATGCCTCTTAGGGTATCTAAACTTTGCGGCCTTCATCACCCATCGGGGAAGGCTGCATTGCCGTTGTCTACAGAGCCACAGCAATCTGCTACGTCGGACACCTCTGGCCTCAATCCCTTACCCACACATGGTGAAAATGGAGCTAAAGTGGTGGCTAAACAACTTGGACCAGGTGACACCAATACATCATCGGACGTTATCAACAAACTACGTAATCACAGATGCGTCCGACATCAAATGGGGTGCCATGGTGAACAACAAAATGATGTGCGGTGCTTGGACGCGTCAACAGAATCATTGGCATTGCAACGCAAAGGAGATGTACGCAGTAATAGCAGCCATTTCCTTCAGAGCCCACGTCCTCAAAAACTCGGCGGTGATATTACAGAGCGACAACAAGACTGTAATTGCTCATATCAGGAAAGAGGGCGGAACCAAGTCCAAACTTCTCCTGGAATTGACTCGGCAGCTCCTAGCTCTGACAGACAGCCTCAACGTGGTACTCCTCCCACACTACCTTCCAGGAGTGTACAACACGGAAGCCGACCGCATGTCACGAAATCGCGCCGGCTCCGAGTGGCACATAAAGGCAGACGCACTGAGTGTAATATTCCAGCAATGGGGTACCCCAGAAATAGATTTGTTTGCGTCTCAGACCGCACACGTCGTACAAAACTACGTTACACTCGACTTGTCCGACTCGAACGCATGCTTTCACGACGCATTCAGCAGACGTTGGCACTACAATCTGGCTTGGGTGTTCCCACCGCCTTGCCTAGTGCCTCAGGTTCTTCATCACCTAAACTCGGCATCAGGCCAGTTTGTGATCATAGCACCCAGGTGGAAGAAACCATTTTGGCGTCCGGACCTGAGGGCCCGATCCTTAACAAGACCCAGGAAGATACCTCATCTAGAGAGAAACCTAGTGGACACGGCAACGGGACGACCGCCAGCTCACATCAACAGCCTGCAGCTGGAAGCCTGGCTCATTTTGGGTGGGACGCGCTAACACAAAATTGGTCACCCCAGGAGGAAGCGTTACTTTCAACTTGTTGGCGGGCTTCCACTCTGAAGACCTATACACCTATTTGGGGTAGGTGGACACTTTGGTGTGGCCAGAATAGTCTCGACCCTCGAAATCCCGCACCGTCAAATGTAGCCAGATATTTGGCTAAGTTGTTTATATCGGACAGGTTAGCCTACCGTACCATTTTAGTACATAAATCCGTAATCGCTTCGATTTGTGAAACTTTGTCTGACGTTAAAATTTCTTCTAGCCACATTGTTAAACATATGTTGAAAGCGGTATCTTTGTCAAAACCTTTACCACCCAAAGCACCAATATGGGATGCAAGAGTGCTTATAAGATATTTGAAGAGTACAAATACAACGTCAAATAGTTTATATAACGTATCTAGACGTGTGGCTACAATTCTGTTGTTAGCATCGGGGCGCAGAGTCCACGATTTAACCTTATTACATTGTAACTCATGTAATTTTATAGATAATTCGGACTCTATTACATTACACCCCTCGTTTGGTTCTAAAACGGATTCTGCAATCCATCAGCAGTCAAGTTGGAAACTATTGACTTGTTCCGATCGAAATATAGACCCAGTTTATTGGTTAAGAAAATTAAAAACGATTTCTTCCAACATAAGGGGTCCCGTGACTAACCTGTTCATTACAACTAGGGAACCCGTAAGGCCCGCTACTCCAGCCATGATTGGGGGTTGGGTTAAAAAACTTTTAGTGGAAGCAGGTATTGAAGCTTCCCCTGGAAGCTTCAGATCAGCTGTTTCTTCCTTGAATTGGATAGAAAATTATCCTATTAATGAAATTTTGGAAAAGGCAAATTGGCAACATGAATGTACATTTAGGAAGTTTTATCAAAAAAGTATTATAAATACTAGAGGTACCGCGACGGCCACAGAAAGCTCGCTGTCAAATTTATTCCTAACTTCATAAAAACTTAGTAGACATTACTAAGTATCTGATTGCTTCAAGATTTGAAGGCACCGTTTATATAATTACGTTGATTAAACATTATCATTTGTTAATTTTGATTTGTGTACATATGTCTAAACATATAGGTTACGCAATGTGTATTCATCAAAATCATGTTTGATTTGAATAATAAGTTTCTAATAATACATTCAGCATACTTATTCACATTGTTGCGTCTATTATTCATTACCTACCACACAAGCCACCAGGAGATAACAAACAAATCTCTCATAAAGGGACTTCGGACGTCAAACGGAACACATAATATACAAATTTTACCTAAAAAATAAAATTTTTATTATGTTTCCTCAGACGTCCGAAGTCCCAGTAAGGGCTTCCTGGTGGAACATTCACCTTTACGAGCATAACAATGAAAAAGATATCGTGGCTTGTGGTGTCGTTGGTTGGTTTGAATTTGTTGCCAAACCGGAAGTACAGAGGGCGCTGACGCGGTGGTGGGAGAATTGCGAAACGACAACTTCCGGCGGAAGGAATCGATGTACTCTCTCATAAAGGGACTTCGGACGTCTGAGGAAACATAATAAAAATTTTATTTTTTAGGTAAAATTTGTATATTATATTTTTTTATTCCCGGGGCTCATTCAACTGTATATCAGCTTAGCTTGCGGTTTTTTAACACGGTACAGCGACACCTATCGTAGTAATTTGGAACTAAACAATTAATGAATTTCTTAAAACCTTATGTCCTATCTACAACTGTACACCAAGCAAGAAAAATATCAAAATTCTTGAAACCATTGCCTAAGCCTGAAGATAATAATTAATCAATATGGTCAAATCGTCAATTAAATTGTATTTTTTTAATATTTGTTTTTTATTTTGTCACTTAGGTACGTATCCACTATAATCCCATATAAATTACCATTCCATATTTACGGTTTCTGTATTCGCGGCATATTTACGGAACGTATACCCCGCGAATAAAGAGCTTTTACTGTATTTAAATAGGACATTTCAATCTAAGAATATTACGAGTTTAAATAAGAATGTCAATCTAAACAAATACTAATAGAAAAATAAACCGAATTAGGGGAGAGGGGTATGCACATCTATGAGATAGGTTAAGTCAGGCAGTTCTTTTCAGAACTACTTAAAAATTTACTCCAAATGTCCACCCGTGCAATGCCGGGACGGGCCGCTAGTGTATAATCATTTTGAACAGGACATAAGAATTAGGGAAAATGGTGAGAGAAAGGGGCTTCATTTTAATCCTAAACAAATAAAAACAGGTTTATTTTAAAAGCTATATTTCAATGCACATAAATATACAAAATACACCATCATATAGATACTATACAATCCATTGGGTGGGGTCCTGGTGATCTGTATTACAGGATAGCCTAACTCAGACACCAGCTCCTCATATTATTTGTAAATTGTTAGGAGAAATAAACACTTTTTATTATTATTATTACATAAAACATAATATGCACTTATTGCCCCAATTACTCGCACTGGCAAAATTCTTGGCCTCCGGGACGGACGCAATGGCCGCCTCTGAAGCCTGCTTGGATGCAGGATGCCTTGCAGTATGCCTCTTCACACCACCTCCGAGGCATCATGAACTTCAGGGCTTGTTTCGATGCCGGTGCGTTGCCTCCTGCGACAAACGAAGTTGTACATCACTACATGGGCATAGTATAAAACAAAGTGGCTTTCCGCTGTCTGTCCCTGTATGCTTAGATCTTTAAAACTACACAACAGAGTTTGATGCGGGTTTTTTTTATAGATAGAGAGATTCAAGATGAAGGTTTTTATGTGTAATACATGCATAATATAGTAAAGAAACACTGGTAAAAATACCCGTGCGAAGGGGCAATCCAAGACTCCAACACTGAAGACCAATTTTGGTCCACACTAAAAGGTACCACGTGCCCACGGAATAATCTAAAATTGATTACTTACTTTACTTTAATCTTATAAACGTTTAAGTAATGCTCAGATGAACGAATAGGAAGTAATGTATTTGTGTGATTGTAAGGAAGTTTGTTTGTCTCTTATACTGCTCGATATTGAAACTACTTTTATTGATAGAAAAATACCGTATCCATGGATGATATATGGGCTACGTTTTAAATTGCTAAGTGGAAAAACCGCGTGGGGTGGCTAGGTTACAAATAGTAGATCTGCGCCAAAGAAATTTTAATAATTTCTTTGGTCCACGAGCTTAAGATTATTATTGGGTGCAAAACAAAATGTACTAAAATACACTCATCAATAAATAATCTGTACATACAGACGTAGGAATTAAACAAAATATGCTCACCGATTGCGTTTGTTTGTTCGTAAGCTTTCAGCATGTCGACCAGCGTGGTGACTTTAGCGTTCGCCGCAAGGACGACAGCGAGGAGCACGACGATCATGAACTTCATGGTGGTAGTAGAGCGTGACTGTTCTTCACAACAACTATTCGGAGAATAATTAATGTAACAACTGAAACTGTTCTTTTATAGTTAGTTGCACGTTAGTCATTCACTGTCTCAAGTGGTCCGTAATAGTGATGTCACCGCATTCGCAAGAAACTATGTGAATTTTCGGCGGATATTTTTGACCAACAAAAACGAAATTATTGTATAGATGGATAAATTCTGGCCCTTAAGATACAGGCAATGCCTAGTTTAAGGGTCACAAGTTAAGCACTCTTACATAATTATTGTTCTGTTCCTCAAGTCTACGGACAACATTTGTAAACGAATTAACCTGCAAACATGTTGACTTAGAGATAAATAAATATTTTTTTTATTTTTCAATAGAATATTAATACAAATCGTAAGGATTATAGAATAGAATAGAAAATTTTCATATCTATTAATTTTTTGCTACTATTCAAATAATTCGTATACCACCTCAAAAAAATGCCGAATATTCCAATATTTAAATATTAGATTTATACTAGCTGACCTGACAGACGTTGTCCTGTCTTTTAGGGGTATGAAAAATAGATAGTAGCCGATTCTCAGACCTACCCGATATTCACAGTTTTGTTACATCACTAGTCCGTAACATACGAGTACATGCATTGCATTGTGTTAGCGCTTAATCATGAGCAACTCCCTATTGGTTCCAGATGCCGCGATATAATCAGGAGCACCAATCAGAACGCGCGGACGATGAAGACGGTTATGACGCAACAATTAATTTTTCAACAATTTTAGGCACGGTGTATTAAAATTACTATTTTTCCAAATAATTAGAACAACTTTTTAAAAATAAATTAACGTCAACATAAGTTTCCATGATAAGGTTTTGACGATAATGTTAGAAATAAACCACTTAAACTGAGAACTTATACCACAATGTTCTCTTATGTAAACAATGTGATTTAACTGTTTACAGTACGAACACACAACAAACAGCTGAAAGTGATGCAATATATAAGTTTTACACGAAGTTTATTTATATGTGATTAACACCGCATAAGTCGGTACCAACTAGGTAACACAAATTCTAATGAAATCTGACAATTAACATATATGACAGTTAACTCTTAAAACACACATAACGAGTTGATACAGACGGTTAATAATATTAATTCCGTGTAAAACAATCAAATGTGCGATAGTAGTTAACACAACTTAGCCGAACTCGGCTTATGTTCAAAGTTCTTGTAGTCGTATTCCGTTGATCGAAAATAACTTTCAAAGTTTGCAAAGTCATGTAACGCACTCTTCAATATTGAAATAGTTTTTACCTAAGGGTTCACTTTGTCGTATTGGACTATAAATGTACTTACAATTCGCGTCATTCACTGACCAACTATATTCCACTAGTCGGGGGTAGATAATGACGAATACCGATGTTGCATAATATACCGTTGTATTGCACTGTATGGCGTTATTGCTTACGCCAATGGATAATTATGACTTCTTCCGATGCAATACCATCAGTCATCAGCCATCAGAACCCCTCCACTCCACGGGTGAGAATGTACTCCTTGCAGGTCAAACTCCTCAATTCAATAACTCCACTGTTGCACATCAATTAACTTACGACTGGTCCTTCAAACTTTTCTCATCCGGCTCGAAGGACCATTATGTACGCGTCACTATGATGAATTACTCAACAGTATTGTTAAATCCTCAAATTTGCCACATATACTTGGATGGTGGAAGTAAATGAAACAAGCAGATGCGTTCAAGATAAGACGAAGAATCATTTTATTTTATTTTTTTATTACCGGGGGTCATTCAACTGTATATCAGCTTAGCTTGCGGTTTTTTAACACGGTACAGCGACCTATCGTATTAATTTGGAACTAAACAATTAATGAATTTCTTAAAACCTTATGTCCTATCTATAACTGTACACCAAGCAAGAAAAATATCAAAATTCTTGAAACCATTGCCTAAGCCTGAAGATAATAATTAATCAATATGGTCAAATCTTCAATTAAATTGTATTTTTTTTTAATATTTGTTTTTTTATTTTGTCACTTAGGTACGTATCCCCTATAATCCCATATCAATTACCATTCCATATTCACGGTTTCTTTATTCGCGGCATATTTACGGAACGTATACCCCGCGAATAAAGAGCTTTTACTGTATTTAAACAGGACATTCCAATCTAAGGATATTACGAGTTTAAATAAGAATGTCAATCTAAACAAATACTAATAGAAAAATAAACCGAATTACGGGAGAAGGGTATGCACATCTATGAAATAGGTTAAGTCAGGCAGTTCTTTTCAAAACTACTTAAAAATTTACTTCAAATGTCCACCCGTGCAATGCCGGGACGGGCCGCTAGTGTATAATCATTTTGAACGGGACATAAGAATAAGGAGAAAAGGGCTTCATTCCTAAACAAATAAAAACAGGTTTATTTTAAAAGCTATATTTCAATGCACATAAATATACAAAATACAGGATCATATAGATACCATACAATACCTATATAATAGTATCCATGGGGTGGGGGTCCTGGTGATCTGTTTTACAGGATAGCCTAACTCAGACACCAGCTCCTCATATTATTTGTAAATTGTTAGGAGAAATAAACACTTTTTATTTTTATTATAATATAAAACATAATATGCACTTATTAACCCAATTACTCGCACTGGCAAAATTCTTGGCCTCCGGGACGGACACAATGGCCGCCTCTGAAGCCTGCTTGGATGCAGGATGCCTTGCAGTATGCCTCTTCACACCACCTCCGAGGCATCATGAACTTCAGGGCTTGTTTCGATGCCGGTGCGTTGCCTCCTGCGACAAACAAAGTTGTACATCACTACATAGGCATAGTATAAAACAAAGTGGCTTTCCGCTGTCAGATAGAGTGATTCAAGAGGAAGGTTTATATGTGTATATAAACCTTCCTTTTGAATCACTCTATCTATTAAAAAACCCGCATATCAAACTCCGTTGTGTAGTTTTAAAGATATAAGCATACTACTGAACTCTATTATGCACGTATTACACAATACATGCATAATATAGTAAAGAAACACTGATAAAAATACCCGTGCGAGGGGGCAATCCAAGACTCCAACACTGAAGACCAATTTTGTGCCACACTAAAAGGTACACGTGTCCACGGAATAATCTAAAATCGATAACTTACTTTACTTTAATATTATAAACGTTTAAGTAATATATTTGTGTGATTTTAAGGAAGTTTGTCTCTTATACTACTCGATATTGAAAATACTTTCATTGATAGAAAAATACTGTATCCATGGAAGATATATGGGCTACGTTTTAAATATCTACGTGGGAAACCCGCATGGGGTGGCTAGTTTCAAATAGTAGATGCGCCAAAGAAATTTTAATAATTTCTTTGGTCCACGAGCTTAAGATTATTATTGGGTGCAAAACAAAATGTACTAAAATATAGTCATCAATAAATAATCTGTACATACAGACGTAGGAATTAAACAAAATATGCTCACCAATTTCGTTTGTTTGTTCGTAAACTTTCAGCATGTTGACCAGCGTGGTGACATTAGCGTTCGCCGCAATGACGACAGCGAGGAGCACGACGATCATGAACTTCATGGTGGTAGTAGAGCGCGACTGTTCTCCACAACAACTACTCGGAGAATAATTAATGTAACATCGGAAACTGTTCTTTTATAGTTAGTTGCACATTAGTCATTCACTGTACAAGTGGTCCGTAATAGTGAGGTCACCATGCACATTCGCAAGAAACTATGCGAATTTTCGGCGGATATTTTTGACAAACAAAAAGGAAATTAATATATAGATGGATAATCAGGATTATAGAATAGAAATTTTCATATCTATTATTTTTTTGCTACTATTCAAATAATTCGAATACCACCTCAAAAAAATCCAGAATATTCCAATATTTAAATATTAGATTTATACTAGCAGACCTGACAGACGTTGTCCTGTCTTTTAGGGGTATGAAAAATAGATAGTAGCCGATTCTCAGACCTACCCGATATTCACAGTTTTATTACATAACTAGTCCGTAATATACGAGTACATGCATTGCATTGTGTTAGCGCTTAATCATGAGCCACTCCCTATTGGTTCCAGATGCCGCGATATAATCAGGAGCACCAATCAGAACGCGCGGACGATGAAGACGGTTATGGCGCAACAATTAATTTTTCAACAATTTTAGGCACGGTGTATTAAAATTACTATTTTTTCCAAATAAGTAGAACAACTTTGTAAAAACAAATTAACCTCAAGATATCTTTTCAATTACACATGATTTACCCATTTGGATTTCATCCACCTTATCAACATACCTATCTACTTTAAATTGATGAACATTGTGGACTTTCGAGAACCAGACATCTTCAAAAGATAAGTCATGTCGTGGAAGTCGATAAGAGACGCTATTGCGGAGGAGTTTGAATCGTGGGTAAGAGACTACACGAGTTACAGGCACCCAGACATACGACCAGGATACTGGATACTATGGAAATAATACTGTGAGAAAACATCGCTTTGGTGAGGTGATCCATCTAAAAAAAAACTGGATAAGTGCACAGGACTTACACAATGAAGGCTTCCGGACCCATTTCAATAACGAAGATTTATTATATCTCTAACTAAAGTAGTGAAACATAAGAAACAAAGTTTTTTCCTTTTAGGTCCGGAACCCAAATTACCTCGTCACCTAGTTGATACCGTGTTTTATAGGTTCTAGTGTTTTGTATCGTGCGTGCCCGTTTGCACGTTGCCCGTGTTAGCCCGGCAGCTCGGCTCACAAGACGCTGCTGGTGCTGGTGCCACAGCTTGTTGCTGCATTTCATTGTACCATAATCAAAACGTAAGTACCTAACAGTGTCTTTACTTATTCCCATGATGGCTACTTCAGATGTTAAAATGGAATCGAAATTAAAATACCTCAAAAAGGAGAGGGGCTCTGTTTAAATGTTGGTTAAATAATTCTAGAAAAAGTGTGAACTCATTTGAAGGTAAACAGTTATCCGTTAATCAGCAGCTAGAAATACAGTTGCTAATGACTCATGATACCTAGCTTTAATTAATGATTTCACCAATGTTTAAAGACAAATAGAGGACATTTGTTTTGAGTCAGAAATCGAGCAGCAGCTGCAATCGTCCGATGTTGTCGACCGCAGTAATACTAATTGGATAACGATTTGCAGAATAACTGTAGACCAAAACCAACCTTATGTCAATGTTTCTAGGTTCGTTTTAGTTTGCTGAAGTGTGTGTGGGTTGGTTCCATTTTGCAAAAGTACTTCCAATTGGTCATACAGGTGGTTATCATCGCGCGCGCGCTGATCGATAGTGGCAGAGAGCGGTCGTTTACTAAGCAGTAATTTTGTGACAAATTTACAAATTTCATATTCGCTTTATGCGTGAATTTGTGTGACGTCATTGACCATCTTAATAGCCAGCTGTTCGTCTTCTATGCTATCAATGCAATCGTCCATATAGTGCTGTTTGTAATTATGTATTTTGCACAGCGTCTGGCATTGATGACTCGTATCGTGCAGCATTTTTGTTTTTAACTTTGCAACAAATGGAGAATTGTTTGCACCAAATATTAGTGAACATAGCATACATTTTCACAGTTTTGTCAGGCGTGTCTGTCTATAAGAATCGTAAAGGTCTTTTTTGTGTACTTTTATACGCAGAAACATATCTCTGATATCTCCGGTCACACCAATTTTATTATCTCCAAATCTCAGCATTATCCCGTACAATGAAGTGAATTAAATAGGTCGGGGCCTTTAGGTATCTAGGTAATCGTTCAAGCACATGCCTCGAATTCTAGCAGCTACATCAAACACCAGTCGTAGATTTGATTAAAATATCGCCAGACTAACAAAACAACTGTATGGTACTATAAGTACTAAGCAACGCTTGTACTATGGGTACCGTACAATGGACTGGGGGCGATCTCAGTGACACCCAGACATAGAAAAATTACGAAAAGGCCATTTCCGAAATTTGCCCCGGCGGGAATCGAATCCGCAACCACCCGATGCAGTGAGCCAAGCGGCCTACGCTCAAACCACTGCGCCAAGCGGTCGTCATTATCATTGCGGATTGTTAGGGTTGTCAACACCGAAGTGTAGAAGATACCAAATTCTTTCCAGGTTCTTTTTATTTTCTATTTCTGAAGCATAGTCGTTACTAATTTAAGTGCTGAATTATCTCCATGCATCGAACAGCATAGCCTGGGTTTGCTTTCATTTCCTTTTGCACGCCCCTTATTCTGATGATTGCATTATTGTAGGAATCGGGCATTTTGCTTCCCGATTTTTATCCCCATCAGCCCCATCTTCCATCAATTAGTTGAGCCGTGCGTTCAAGATGCTTACATGCTTGTATATCTTGGACGCCCCCAGCATCGAGCGCGAAACACTGACGCATCTCCTCATGCATATCTCGTAAAGTACTTTCAGCTTTCATATTTGCTACGTTTTGTTCATCAGATAGGAACAACGTAGACTGCGGCGGTTGTGACGCCCCCACATCATGTGACGAACGCAGATATCCGTGCACACACCAACCCAACGTACGCAACGAGTTCGCGTGCAGTAAAGGTACTTACTTACTTCCAAAGGTAAGATCAAATCATAATTGTCCTGTCCTGTAACAAAAGTTCAGGTTTACACTGTCCATCACTAATGATATTTTTTTATTTCGTACTTGTATTGTTTAGATACACTACGCGCACGGATCGTATGCATTGTTCCATCTTCGTTCGATAAATTAGTCCATTATCTCGCTATCACACATGACTTCACTATTATTCCAGGGGCGCACACACGCATAGACAGTTTATTTCCGCATAACCTGACTCGGGCGGCGAGCGCATAGCTAATCAATCGTTTGCTAGCTGTGTTTTTATAACATTTAAATGTGATAGTTTCAGGCTTATTTTCTTTCATCTCGGTCCTGACTTCTTTTGCATCCAGTTTATTTCGACACATCTCGACTTTTTGCTGTTCCGAACCGCCAACTAGGGCATCCTTTTGCGTTTCATATTTCAGACCACTCCTCGTGCTAACCATGGTTCGCGGCGGTGTGTGGTAGGTATACATCCACGATCCGGATCGAAGACCAGCGAATATGGTCGTCACAATTAAATAACACAATTTTGTCCATAAACGGTGCGACGGTTCGAGGGCGGCGCGTACGTCCATTCGTGCCTATTGCCTAGCGGAACTGACCACATCCCTGCGGACCTTCCGACCAGCGTCCGCGGAACGTACTCGCGTGACTCCCGCCCGCCTCCCGCGGTTATTCAAATAAAAACAAAACACTACGCGTTGTCCACATGGTTAGACCATCGATTTTGCGTTTCTGGCAGCAGTCCGGCAGTAAGAAAAACTTAAAAAATCTGACCCAATAATGGGAGTGCCTAGCCTCTGTAATGAAGAAATTCCAATTGAAGTCACGTGTTAAAACCAGGTCTAACCGGAGAGGAATGGTTACATACGTCTTAATGGTGTTCCCATTTGCAGCGCTGAGGTGGTACTCTTCTGATTATACCTACCTTTTAAGAAACGCCGAGGAAAAGAACAGAGGTCCGAGCCAGTGTCAATGAGGATCTGGCGTTCTTATCAGTGACAAACAATCGGCGGCTGCGAGAGGAACAATCAGTAGCCGCCTCTACTGACTGCTGAATGGGTTTAGAACATTTAGTCTGTACATGGCTTTGTACATTTAGTCGCTTTAGTGTTAAACTTGTGTGGTAAGTACCAGCAAACGTTGGTTCTGCCCGAGGAGTCATTGCGAAACCTTTCTCTTGAATTGTCTCGTTCGCGGGAACTGTCACGTGCCCGAGAAACTGCAAAACAAGCTAGTTCCTTACTGAGTTGGTCTACGCGTCGATCCACTGTCTCCATGAATGAGGTGGATGGTATTGGAACCATTGCTGAAGCCGTACATGACATCACCTGTCTAGGGTTAAATACCTCAATATATTGTCAGCCAGGTCGGCAGTTTTGGCCAAAGGCAAATCCGGATGTGTGGCTAAAATACCCTGTACCTGTTGTAGCCTACCACTCACTTTGTGAATCAACCGAAGAAGAATACCGTCATCTGATTTCCTCGAACCAGCAAGGGACTGAAGTCACATGAGTAAACAAGCCTTTGGTCCCCAAGTTCGTCACTGTTAAGGACTTGTCGAATCCAGGTTACCTCGGACACCAACACACGTTTTATTAATACCCTATTTGACCTTAGCATATAGCTGCCCTAAGGGGGTTTAAGACTGTCTTCGATAACCTCAACATATTTTTAGTCAAGGTGACCAATGAGGTAATAAAATTTTGTATTATCAGGTAGGCACTATACCGCCTAACTCAAATTGAGCCTCTATTTTCAGCTAATACCTAAACTCAATTATTTGTACACTACGCCACATAAAGATCTTGGGAAAAATCTAAATTGCAACAATAAATATTTGAGAATCGATTTATTTGTATTCATGTCCTATAAATGTAAACGTTTACAAACTAGTTGTGTCTTAATAAAATATAGGAATTTAGCTTAAATGTAACATCTTAAGGCTAACCTTATCACATCCAACCATCACATCACATGGATTCTCTCCGAAACGATTCGATAGTAACGACCTCATATACTCTTAAACATTCACCTCTATTAATAAATCGATCTCAAATCTGAGAGCGATCTTGGAAATGTCATTCTTATGTTATACCAGTACATAATTACCTGTCAAAAGCATACTCAAGATCGAACTCAGACATGAGATCGTTTTATTAATACGGACCATGGCTGCCATGTCGCAGGAAATTGATCAAATCAGGGATTGTATCAATAAACTATATGGAGGTATATAACTAAATCACTAGATTTGTTTAGCGATATGACAATATATAAGGTTGCTATTTTTACATCCTCCAGAATTTATCAAATTCTTTAATTCATAAATGTATCTTGCATACATAAGCCTGTTTGGAGGTAATTATAATGCTAATGTTGATAGTTACAAATAACGACTAAACAAAGTATGACAACAATACCTATTGCCATCCTGCTCGGGTATTATGACTGTGAGACATTACATAGTTTAATAAAATATAATTTGTGTTTTTTTAGTATTAATTATAATAAAAAAATATGCTTTAGTTTTAGAGTATTTGGGATCGCTACTTACAACCCACTCACAAACACTTCTACACATTACTATGGCTTAATACACAATTCTTTTCTACCTTGTAGGTAATCTTTCTCCAGATATGACATTAAAATTTAATTATGAAGGTAGGTACAGACAGCCAAACATAAAACTAGCGATCTCCGTCTGACATATAAGACCTTTGGATTATTTCCCGGTAGGAAATTCGAATATATTTCCCACGAGATTCCTGATCCGTACGCCACATGCAGAGTTAACAACAACAGTGTCTCAGCAATAGAGCCACAGTCGACAGAACCGCGATGTATGTATCAAATACTATACTATACCTACCTACTTACATTGATCTTATTATGTAAGTAAATATAGATAATAATGCTATAAAAAGCGCGTGCTAATAATTCGAAAGTTCGTCAAGTAATGAATAGATAGCAATCTACACTGAAAGCCTCTAGCACACGTATCATATCACACAATTGGTAACAAACTGGCCACTAAAAGCAAACAATTTTTTTTATTAGAAATTAAATAAATGCAATGTGCACATTGAATATAAAAATATAGAATTTGTCACAAAATATAGGTAACTGTAATTTGTTCAATCAAAGCTCATAGTCCGTCCACAGTAATTTTACCACCGGCCGACAATACAATACAATAGCAGTACAATAGTACCTATAGGCCGAAGACCCGTCTGTGACTCTCATGACACTAGCATATGGGTCAATTTGCAATAATTCACGTGTCTTCGTGAATTGAACTGACTATATTATCGGCCAGAGCTTAAATACCTGTGAACAGGCTTTAGGTTATACAGTCGTTTCACATACGAAGTCCCGTAGACGCGGCGCTGTATTCGCGAGCCAGCAAATATTACTAACGCTGTGTTTTTTATTAACGCTATGGTTTATTTACTTCCGTATTTGTCCTCTTGACTTCCTATGTGGAGTAGAGTATGATTGAAGACAAGCCAATTAGTTATTGTAATTTTATAAAGTCTCACATCAACTCATGCACACCTACTTTTAAATAATGTTATACATAATTGTCGATCTAAAGTTACTGTACTATTCAAATTACTAAGCGATTGAATTAATTTAATAAAATAAGTAGGTACTCAAAATAATTTAATATTTTCTTCCAATCTTAATTTTTTGATAAATAGTACATAAATAATGATAATACCTTATTTTTACATCTCTGAATGTTGATAATACATTATACATCAACATTCTGACTTTATGAACGCGCATAAAATGAACTAAATTTAGTCATAATTACAAATTTAGTTTTTAATAATAATAATAATGCTTATATTTTTTATTTATTAAATAGATTCAATCAGAACCTTGAATATGTCATCATTAATAATATTAATTAAATTAAAACGTTATACTGCTAATTGGATATAGATATGCAGAATGGATCCAACCACCAATACTTCTGCAAACTGAAACCAACCTTCAATCACTTCAACTGGGGTTGATTTTAGTCTGCAAGTGTAAGTGTGGGTTGGATCCTTTTTGCAAACCTTTGTCCAATGTGCCTCGTCTATTCACCACAACGAAATACTCAAAGCTGTTCAAAATCATAGAAAAATAACGACATAATAAATAAATTAAATAAATACATAAACGTTTGTAATCCGAATGGAAAGTTTGAGTTGCAAAGGGAATCAATAAACAAGGAAGACATGTTCAATGGAAGCGATACGATACGACCCTAATTTATATTTCGTTATTTTCGATAAGGAACTGGGATTTGTGTTGAGGAAATATTCCCGTCGCGTTACTTAATGTTCAAACATATAATATTAATTTATTACTCACTGATTTCACTAAAAATAACTTAATTGTTTCCAACACTATACAATTTTCAATTTCGTTATATTTTATTTAACATGATTAAAAGAGAAATGCAATGCTACGGTACGCCACCAATAAACAACGTTTCTATTTTTATTTAAAGTGGAATGTATAAAAAAATAACGAATGAAGAGTTAAATCAAACATGGAGTTACTGTGTTTTAATTATTTCCAAAGTAAGGCTTCTTTATCTATTATCCTACGCAAGGTCTATAATATCTACCTACTTTCTTATCACAGTAACAGTAAAAAATGCATACAATATTTGATAAACAATCGCTCTTAGTGGGTCATTATTTTTTTTACCATCGCGTCTTTTAATGACATTAAGTTTCCTCTTATAACACCACGCACCAACCACCCTTTGAAGTCCGCACTCCGGAACAAGATTCCGAAACACATACGCTCAATCACATGTATAATGATTACGATTGAGTAATCACAATCCATTATTGTTTTCGATAGATAGATGTGAGTAGGTATGCACGACTGAAAAAACTAGCTTTCTAATTTAAATACCTATATCTGAGTGAGATTTCATTGCTATTTACTTGTGTAATGACAATGGTGTTGCCTGCTCACATTCTGTTGCTGTTCCTGAGAATGTACACCATCTTCTATTAATTGAAAAGAGTAACTATTGAGTTTCTTGCCGGATCTTCTCAGTGGAAGCAGTATTCCGAACCGGTGGTAGATTTACTATTCATAAATGCTTTATTGGTTACATGAACATGAAACAATTTTGAGTTGAGTTGATAGACCAATCAGAACGTTGCCTCTGCCCCCGCGCCGCTGCTTTGTTATTATTAAACTAGCGACCCTACTAGTGTTTCTGTACTATATTATGCATGTATTATACATACAAACCTTCCTCTTGAATCACTCTATCTATTATAAAAAACCGCATCAAAATCCGTTGCGTAGTTTTAAAGATCTAAGCATACATTCCTAGTGCGGAATCCAAAGGTTGGTCGGTCAGTGTATAGTTCGTTCATTTAAAAAGACGCGTGCTGTGACTCTTATGACACTGGCATACGAGTCAATTTGCACTAATTCACGCGTCTTCGTCAAATGAACTACATCCCTGTCCAGTTACTGAGGGTAGTTACTTAACTTAGTGTAGGCCGGACACGACTAAAATTAAGTTCGTTTTTTTATTAAAGAGGAACAATTGTTTTCTTATATTTACGCGAATACTACACATTGAAATAAAACTATTTTTCGGATACTTAATATGAGGGTACCCAGTTACTAACTATGACATCAGGACGTCTAACACCTCAGTCCCCCCGTGACCATGGCTGCTGTAAAGCAGCCGAAACGTCGGGAACATAAATTAAATAAACGCGATAAAATCCGAAAAATAGTTTTATTTCAAAGAGGAACAATTTGGATCGATTGTTTTTTTTTTTTCAAAATTACCAGACCATATAATGTTGACATAAAATTAATTAAAATAATCATTTTGTAAAACATATTACAGTCGTGTACTGCAAGCATATATTTAAAACAGTAAATGATATACCTACCAACGATATAAGGTATCAATTAATATTTAAATAATATTGCTATCTTGTTCACGTTTTAGTGCATGAAGAAGAAGGCAATAATGGATCTATCAAATTGAAAGTGCCACCAAACCTATTTTTACCGGTGCCCTGATATGAACTTAACAATCCCGGAAAGTATCAGGAGATATACGTATGTATTTTCTAAAATTACACAAGTGTGACCGATAATAATAACTTAACACTATGTTTCAAGATATAATATAAAATATACGTTTTAAAGTATGAAGATCATTTTGTCAATGGTATTTCTTAAAATATGTTTTTCTCTAATCATAAGATAAACATTTGCTATTCTCAAATGTTTGATTATTATTTTAAATAGTGTATGTTTCACAACACTCAGACAATGTTTATTCTCCAAATAAATTAGACGTTTTAACATACATACAGTAGCAGTAATAAAATTCGTCCTTTAAGACAAGCGAGGGACTAGTCCTTTACTGAGAACTCTGAAGTTAATAAGTGGAGAAAAAACTTGTTCTAATGATTGTGAAACAGGCCCACAGTCAATATAAAAATGGTTCACGTCATATTCATATGTCTAATCTCGCGAACGATGAATCCGGTATAAAATATCAACAACTCACTTCGCGTACCAACTCAGTCTCTTACTGGTCTCTTCGCCAGCAGTGGCATCTTTTAGACGGAACTGCTGGAGTCTCCGGGGAAGTGCAGCAGGTTGTCCCCGCCGCAGCTGGGCGTGGGGGACGAGGGGGGGTCGAGGGACGCGCGCGACGCCGAGCTGAAGCTACTGGAGCTCAGTTCTTCCGGTTCCGCTTCGAAACGGCCGCTGGCCGTTACAACTGAAAGTTGAAATAACATTAGTAGGACGTGAATAAGGCTGACCACTTTTGTTATTTCATAAAATCGTAAATAAGAAAATCTGCTTTATTTGTGTGCATTTCATAGTTTTTTGGCTATCCAGTGAGAAACTTAGGCGCGTCGCTCATACAAGAGTCTCGGTGGCGTCATAGAGGCGTTGTGGTATGGGCGTGGTATTTGTTATGGACGAGGTCCGGCCCGGGTGGCCATACTGGCTATGCTTCCGCCCATTATAGTATCAATATGCAGCGCACGAAACAAAATGCCAAAATGGCGGCGACATCGAGACATTTCGCGGCCATGTCTCGACTCTAGCAGGTGAGCCGCGCTACCACATATTCTTAAAGAAAACCTAGAAGCAGCGCACGCGCCCGCAAATAAGTTGCGATTTGGTAACAATAAAACTTCAAAAATGCGGTTTTTGAATTCTCATCTTTATTATTATGTATGATATTATTATTATGATTCTTTTAAACACTCCATTACATTATCAACAAAACGAGACAGCCAAATTATTCATATTACACGCGAGACTCCAAAACATGTTTAGCATACGTTATAAGATATTTGAATGTCGTAAGGGCTTTGGATTCTCAAGTTACCTACTAAAAATATAATTTTATGTATGTGTCTACTAAAGCAATAAAAAATACCATTTTATTGAATTACTTCTGTGTCACTTTTTTAGTACTATTGTTGAATCATAATAATTAAATAATTGGAATAAATTCAGAAACCCTTACGAAAGTCAAATAACGATATTAATTCATAAGCAATGGATACATTAAAATTTGAATACTGTTTACGACTTTCATACAATGTAAAGGTTGTACGCATGTCATACCAAATTCATTAAATTTCAAAATACTAATTAAGTTTCATACGCCATTTGATCAGAGTACGTATTGGAATAATCATAAGATTTAAGCTAAAATAATACGTACATACACGCAATATACAATAGATTTAAAATTCTTTGGAAACCGAGATCTTAAAATTAAGATTTAAATGACGCTTGAAACTTATAAAAGATATATTCGTCCAGATTTTCCGCGCGTGTAAGTATCGAGTTCTTACTATTTTGAAGCAAAACAAAAATGAGAATAAAATTATTGATTCTAATACTTTATGGATGTCCAAATAAAGGAAAATTATCAAGGATTATGGAAAGTCATTAAAAGGTGTAATGTATTTTTTATACAATTATATGTCAAACATACTTAATCGAAATATTTTAGCGATTGACATAATAATAGTTAAGCTGCCATTTGTGTAAAAAAAATTATGAAAAAAAGAAAAATTAATTATCTACCTACGTGTAATCTCATTACGTGCAAAACAACAAATTGATACTTTCGAATGGGACCAAAATAACTTTATTTCCGAAATAAGTAATTACTAAAATTATCATTAGAGTTAAGAATCATGAATTCATTGTACTTTAGGTTAACAACATTTAATTCACGGTGTTCATGTCTGTAAAACTCCGTGCACATCGGGAGATGATCACTGTATCGGTATGAAGATGTAGAAGATTTTAAATCAGATATTAATAGTAAGTACGTTTCTTAAATTTCAATTATGTAAGGTAAGTAGTTAATCGTATAGTGTAGATTTTACTAGGCTTTTATTTATTTCATAAACTATTATCATAATAACTTAAATAATAAAATTTGCTAAAACGAATCTTATCCAGTAAAAACATGGTGGGCATTAAAATTGAAACTGTACCCTCGTCAAATAATAAAATAAATAACATAGCATGCACCATAACTATTTACTAAATTTCTTACAAAAATAAAATAATTTCACGAGAAAAATATGTTTATGCCATAAAAAAATAAATATTTGTCATGATTCAACGTATTAAAGCTACAAATAAAAATAAACATTTGATTATTAAATAATACTCGTCGATTGTTAAGTATGTTTGTACACAAAGACAGCCGTACCGAGTGGTATTTCATACCGATATGACTAATATTATACAGAGCTGAACCTAACTGAGATTTCATTAAAATATGCGAATATCTACCGATATTACTTTGTGTGTAGCTATAACCAGAAAGCTATGAGTAGATTAAATTAAATATCTTATAGTTTTATAAAAAGGTGATAAGGTATTATTAAAATTGACCCTATAATAACCAGCTGAATATTACTATGCTATCCTAATTAGGAGCAGCTCATTGGCGTGGCGACATAAATTAATACTGAGGTATTGCAATACAAATAATTACTCAAAATGAGCCTCAATTTTATCAAGGACAACATGTAGGTACTCTTCTATGTAAAGCAAAGCAAATACAATTTTAAATGATGACGGGGATATATACTATGTCTATTTTACCCAGTTGTTATTATCAGTTATTGGTAAGCAAATATACTTGACGACATTATACTGGCCTCGTTTCAGGTCTTTAGCGTGGTGAAAAACGTGTTTTAGTTTTTTGTATTCCACAATATATGCAATTCTTCTAAACTTAATAACTACATGAACAAAAGAAATAAGTACTAAAAGTTAAGGTACTATTACAAAAAAATATTAATTTTTTTATGAAGATCTCCGATTTAGTATTCGATAATATCAAAAATTGGCCAATATTTTTCATTAAAACTACGAGTATAAGATAAATACTTTTCGAATTTGTAAAAGGGTTGTCTTTTTGTCTTCATAAAAAATCTAATAGACATTATTTTTTGTTATATTACTATTTTTTCCATTTTTATGTTATTTTTTTGATATGACATACAATACCGCTACCATATCGAATAAAGATTATTGCCTACAATGTATTAGACTTTAGTAGCAAATATTTTAAAATCACTTTTTATTAACATTTTAATATTTTTTTGTCTTTTACATGTGCTTATCCACATTAGTTGCGTTACTTAACTAAGATTACTACTACAGCAGCAAATATTGAACTCTACTTGCCTAAAGGTGGAAACACATTTAGTTATATTCTAATCACCTACTACTAAGCTTATTATTATTTTAATAAATAATATTCAATGAGATTGTATACGTTTCAAGTAATTATTCAACAGCCAAAGACAGATAAAAATAACACCGTGTGTTACTAACTAACCCTAATAAATCCTCCGTACACTATCCTGTAACATAAGCTAAATATGCTACCACCTTCATAATTATAATGAATTGCAACAATTTGAAACATGGAATATAAATCACTGAACACATTTTTCCGATATTACTTTTTCTTTTTGCGCGATTTTTTAGATTTAGACGATTGCTTTGATGAAGGCATTGTTACATTAGAAGCACCTGTTTTTTTATCCTCCTTGTCGCTGTCGGTAGTCACCACTGGTGACGTAATATCGTCATCTGAGGACTTCTCCATAACTTCTACGTCTTTGTCATCCGTTACCTCGTCAACCTTCACCTCTTGCGTTTTAATTTGATCATGTTCAACCACGCTGAAGCCTTTCTCCCTCTTAGTCGGCACTTTCTCTAGATCTATCAAGTTAAAAGCGCTGGAGTCTATCGTTTTACTCGTTGTTTCTTTGATTGTAGATAATATACTGTCTATGTTGATTTTGCATATGGGACTTGTATCATTCATATCTAGGAGGCTGTCACGCATTACATCTATTTTGAAGTCCTCTAAGCCGAAATCCAACGGCTCTAAAGGTGGCAGATCCATAACCGAATTATGTTCTTCAATAAAATTTAATGTTTCTGAAGGGGCATCGCATTCCGCTACCATAATATCCGTTCTCTTACATAACTCAAACAGTTTCTCTTGCAAAGAGACTTTATTGGAAGACCCTGGTTTATCTAAAATCTCAAGATCCTTCTCAATGCTATTAATTTTAGTCTCCACTTCAATTTTCTCTGCGATCTTTTCTTCTATTTTAACATTTTTCGATGCTGCTATAGAACTCCAAGATTTGACAGGTTTCTCAGCCGCCTGGACAGGTTTTTCACTGTATTTTACAGGTTTGTCAATCGATGCCTCAGGTTTTCCAACAGAGTTTACAGGTTTATTGATACATTTCTCAAGATTTGCAACGGATTGTACAGGTTTATCAATACATTTCTCAGGTTTTTCAACGGTTTCCGCAGTTTTATCCATGGTTTTAACAAGTTTCTCACCGGTCTTGACAGGGTTTTCTACGGGTTTGATGGGCTTTTCAACCCATTTCGAAGGCTTTTCTAAGGATCTGGTAGCTTTTCCCAAGAACTCTATCTCTTTCTCTTGAACATTTTTTGGTGGTTGAGGCGACTTCTTACGCATCTTACTGCCTTTAGTTATCTGAATCTCTGGAAACTCCTCTTTCATAGTATCGATCACATAAACATCTTTGACGTCTGGTTCCTGTCTTTTGTCCGATTTGCGTCCAGAATAAGGCGATGGAGACTTACTTTTCTTAGCTTTAGGTGATTCTTTCGTAGTTTCACCTACTTCTGCGCTTACTTTTAGTGTATCCGTTTTAGATTTATCTATTTCTACTTCTATAGACTTAATTCCGTATTCAGGTACAACAGTTTTAGCTTTATCATCACTCTTCTTAGAAGTTTTGGTTGGTTTAATCGGCTCTGGATCATCTAGAGTCCAAATATCTTCATCTAATTGATCTCTCTTTTCATAAGTAACACTAAACTCATCTTTTGCTTCGCAAGCAGTACTAAATTTACCCTTAGCTTCGTAACTTATCTCGGACTGATCTTTTGATTCCGAAGTGACTCTTAATTTATCCTTACTTTCGCAACTAACACTATACTCTCTTTTTTCGGAACTAACACTAAGCTTTTCTTTCTTTTCGGAATCAATACTGGAGTGATCTTTTCTTTCCAATGTAACTATATCAATTCTCTCAGGTGTAACACTCTTAGATGATCGCGACTTTTTAGTTTTAACGGAGTAAGAAACTGGTTCCATATCTTCATAAGGTATTGAAATCGACACTAGGTCACCACTAGAAGGTTGCTGTTTCTCCTCGATCGCGTGTATTTCTACGAACGTGTCCTCTTCGGCTCTAGCCTGAGCGTCATCCTGAGTTTTTTTAGTTTTACGGTTCTTTTTAGACTTCGGTTTCGGTTCCTCAGTACTCTTGTCGCCAGCAATTGGCTGGTTACTAATTACTACAGGTTTCTCCGGTTCGTTTAGAAGCATATCCCATGCCTGATGCTCCGTTTTTACCTCGTCTTCGACTTTCTTTTTACTAGATTTCAACTCGGTCATTTCTTTGGCAGAGCCTTTCAATGGCACCGACGCGGTGACAACCGGAGGCGTCTTCTCTCGGGGCACGACCGAGGGTACTTTCTCTACAGATAACACCGACGGTATTTCCCTCTGAACCGCGGCGATCGGTTCCTCGGGATCGGCTTCTGCTATTTCTACCTTCTCAACTTTCACAACCTCAGCCTCCTCTCGCTCACGAACCTTGGATTTACAGCTGTCGTCCTCGAGTCTGGGGCTCGGCTTAACTCTAGACTTCCTATCGTTAGAACTAAAGTCGGCAGCCCGGTCGCCAGCCGACTCGGGGGTGGGAGATCTCTTAACTCTAGATCGGGCCGGCTGGACATCACCCGCCAGCCGGTCCGATCGCGGCAGTGACTCGGAAGTAGCGTCGCGGTCTCGCTCGGCGGTCGCGTCGCGCTCGTCCTCCGCGGCGGAGCGGGGCCAGGCGCCGAGCGCGGCGGGGATGACGACGGCGGTGGTGAGCGGCAGCGGGGCGGGCGGCGCGGGCGGGCGCGGCGCGGGCGGCGCGCTCTGCGCGGGGATGGTGGTGGTGCACGGCAGCGCGCGCGCGCCGTCCTCGGGCCGCGCGGCGGGCGGCGCGGCGGCGCGCAGCACGGCGCGGAACGTGGCCTCGTCGCAGTTGGAGGCCGCGTACGGCTCGGGCTCGGGCGGCGGCGGCGCCGGCGCGGGCTGCACCACGGTGCCGAGCGGGCCCACGGCGCGCGCCACGCCGCCCCCCCCGCGCCGCCCGCTCCGCCGCCGCCGGCGCTCCCCCCTCCTCGCGCGCCGCCCCTATACGAAACCGAAGGCAACCGTTACTTTTGTACACGAGAGCCGGTCGGGCCCGGCGCCGGCCCGGGGTCGAGCGCGTCCCGAGACAGCGGTGCGCCGGGTGACGGCCCGAAACTTTGTCTATACGAACGAAATTGCAACCACGCACGATATCATTAAGGTTCCAATCAGACTGGAGAGTATTGAACGCTCTCGTTCCAAATTCTGCGCTCTTTGTAATGTATGGGTATGAAACCCATGCATTACAAAGAACGTTGAACGATCTCAGTCTGCTCAGGCTCTAAACAGTGTTTGTATAGACAATGTTTTGGTACCGTCAACGTTAAGTTACGCTCGCCGAGCACCGCTGTCTGGGGATACTCTTGTATGGTGTCAGTTGGAAAGCCAAGAGAGGGTTATGTGCGATGGATGCCTTTGGCTTCGGTATAGGGCCGGCGGCGATGTTCGTTCCAAATTCACTTGATCTGAACTTCGTGTGTCACTCGTAATTCCACTCGCGGTACAAACATGGTAAGCGTTTCGAAACGCCAAGCCGCAACGAATTAAATACAATAAAACAATAATTAATTTAAATTTTGATAAAACAATTTGTTTGGCCGTAACGAATTTTCGTGTGGCGTTAGTCGAATTTCTTGAATTTTCACCAATATTCATTATTTTAACTAATGCATGCGATAATGATACCGTCAAAATAAATAACATGAATTAAGAAATATGGAACAAATGTATGCACACTTGCGGTACCATTCATTTTGATTATAATCTATCTATATTATGGCTAGCTCATTGCAAGCGAGCGAATCGAAAACCGCTCGCATCGACTGTTCAAAATCGAGGGAGCTAGCGATCCGGTCGCCCTTTAAAACCGGTCCTATTACAATGGTATATGGCGAGATGATTTTATGAAAATGGCCAGCCCAGGTCCTTATTTCATTTAAGTGCAATAGTGCTAGAGAGCGTCGAGAAAAAGTCGAATTCTAAAACGCTACTTAAATGTACTTGTATGATTATGTTATACGTTTTTTTCTAGTCGAGTATTCGGAGGATTGAAAGGTACCTCTAGATAGGACCACATTATGGACTCTAAAGTTCGTATTAATAATTCGATCTTAACTTTAAGACCGAATTCAACACTTCAAAGTTCAAAAATTGCACTATTACCTATGTTCAACGAAAAAAAATATTTAGCTTTTAGACTTGATATCGACTTATTAATACCAGCCCAAATAACTATAATGTTATAGGTACGTCGTGACACAATCACCATATTTCTTTTAAGTGTCTTATAGAACTATCAGCTGTATAACGCACCCGCAATGCCCCTTACTGCGCGTGCGAAAATTTTGCTCGGGCGACTTGCGCGATATTCAGGGTTATTAGTAAAACACTAACAACCTTGTCGGACTGTAGTAAGGTCCATAATAAGAAAACGATCTTAAGTTTGAGAGCGATCTTGGAAATGTCATTCTTATGTCATATCAGTACAAAATGATATGTCAAAAGCGTACTCAAGACTGCTATCAGACTTGAGATTCATTTATTAATACGGTCCTGACATCTATAAACAACAACTTGTATTTTGCTAACTAATCCTACTAATATTATAAATGCGAAAGTTTGTGAGTGTGGATGTATGTTTGTTACTCTTTCATGCAAAAACTACCGAACGGATTTGGATGAAATTTGGAACACATATAGTTTATAACCTGGAATAACACATAGGATACTTTTTATCCCGATAATCCCGAAATTTTGGTTAAGTTAAATACTACGCGGACGAAGTCGGTGGGCACAGCTAGTTAGTGATTTTGTCATTTGTCAGGTGTGCACATTTGTATCTAAATGTTAAAACCTGTCCATTTTTTGTGTAGGTATGGAAGTTATTATTTTTCAATTTGGTACCTGTTATAAAAGTATTGTATGACGTATTGGTGTTTTGGCCTGAGGCTGTGAGCCTCGTGCTGTTTGATATATATGTTTAAATATATGTTTAATATATTTCTCCTTAAGATTCGGAAGTAGTCAACAATCTTAGCATGTCTTTATAATATAATTCGTCTATCAAAATTATTAAAAGACGTTCTAATAATAATTTAACATAAGTAACATTTTCAACCTAATACCGCTTGGGAAACTAGTAACTAATACAACTGGCTAAGTGCATGACGTACCACGCACAATGTATGGTTCCGTAGCCATTTCAATTACTAATTTTGGGCTAACTAGTTTTGTCGATTATCATAAAACTGTAAGAAGTATCGGAATTCATTACGTATTTTTTTATTAAATCTTTAAAAATTAAAAATCTCGCAAACGGAATTTCTGATAATAAAATTTTGTGTGGAAACACCATTTCATTTCAGAAGACCTTTCCAATGATACTCCACATGATGAGGTAACAAAAAAAAGATATCCCCTCTTTCCATGTTTAGGGAGGTACTTCAAAAAAAGTAATTTTGCTAGATTTCATTGATGTATACCTGTACCAAATTTCGTCAACTTCCGAAAAAAAATGTAGAAGTTATGGCACTGTGAAAGACTGGGGCGGACGGGTTATAAGGGTTCCTCGTAGGACTACGGAACTCTAAATATGAAACATTAAAAAGGCATGCAAATATTGTTTACTAAATCCGCGTCCTAAGGAAACATACGATAAAGTGTGAGTGGTGACTCACCGTGGTCCTCCCTCATGGCCTCGGCGAGGTCCTCCCGCAGCTGCACGTCGCACACGGAGGCGGCGCGGCCCGTCTCCAGCAGCGACTTCCGCCGGAAGCTGTCCGACGGAGAGTGTTCCAACGAGCCTGCGGGCCACACAACACTGTATACTCCCTACGTTTTAAGATTCTAGTGCCAGTTGACTCTTTAAGCGAAGATTCTCGAATATGTAATCGTATTTTACAAAGGCATTTTCCGATCAAAATAAACGGTGCTATTACAAGTAGTTTTTTTTTCAAGGCATTCTCGTTTGACTGGAATAGTGATTGGAATAGTCCAGATCGTTGGACTACTTTATTCTGGACTAAATCGGTTTACGTTTGTCTATGAATATACCACGGGCAACGAGAAGCGACACGCAAAACTAATAAAAATCGGTAATCGCAATAAATTTGAACAACAAATTCAATTATAATAGAAAATAAGTAGGGTATCGCTTGTAGTTGTCCGCGGCATAGTACAAACTGGCCCGCTTTCCGTCCCGGGACGTCCTGGCGGAGGCGGGCAGGGCCGCCCTAGGCGCGGGCCGCTCCCGGCCCGGCTGGGTCCGACCAAACCGGCGCCCGAGGCTTCCCTGCCGTCCTTCGAAGCCTGGCAGCAGAGGAAAGGCGCAGTCCTAGATCATCAATCAGATAAACACTGGGCTTCGGTGATTATCTGAATAAGGTTGAACCCTTGTGGTGGGACCGGAATTACACCCAGCCGCTCACGAAACGCTAGGTGTGGAGAATTGATGGGTGAAATCTAAGGGTTAGATTATGCTTGTTAGATTGCTGATGTGATAAATGCTTTTATTGATAGATGATCTGATATGATAGATCTGATATGTGAGGCGTTAATAGCCTAGTGGTTAGAGGGGCCGCCTTCGTAGCTGAGCGGTTCCGAGTTCGATTCCCATCCTGGCCATTAAACTATTGACGGGACCCCACCCCTAATACAAGCATTAGCTTAGCTGGAGGGGCTATCTTTTTGAAGAACAAAACATACCAAAAAAAAATGATAGATGGCGTGATATGACGGACTCTTTGATGTGATAAATGTGGTGTATTATAGATGTTTTTTTTAATGTCAGGAATGGGTTAGAAGGTATGAGTGATGTAGACGCAGTAGAGGGAGTACTGACTGGCGGAGCCGGAGTCGAGCAGCACGGGCAGCGGCGGCGCGGCGGGGCGCGCGGCGGGCACGTTCACGGGCGGGGAGCGCGCCGCCCCCGCCCCCGCCACCCCCGCCCCCGCGCCCGCTCCCGCCGCGCCCGTCTCCACCTCCACCGCCTCCGCCTCCGACAGCGACGAGCTCGACCTGCCACACACGCACAGCTGTAGATACTATCATTAGGTACGACAGATGTCACTTCACCGCTGTCACTGTCATTAGAAATACTTATTGTTTCGAGCTCGGAGAAAAGAGAGAGGCTGTCAGACAGCTGTAAAGAACCCCCCCTCCCCCCATATTAAAACTAGTTTACTCAGGATCGAGAGTATAATCGATCTACATACAAAATATGATGATTAATAATAATAATTTCCAGACTGACACACCAACTGTATGGTCCCAAAATAAGCAACGCTTGTACTAAGGATTCTGTGCAATGAACTGGGGCGATCCCGGTGACACCCAGACCTGGGCAAATTACGAAAAGACAATTTCCATAATTCGCCCCGGCGGAGATCGAACCCGCAACCACTGTGTGCAGTGAGCCGAGCGGCCTACGCTCGAACCATTGCGCCAAGCGGTCGTTATTATTCAAAAACTCTTTTTAGAATACCATTAGTATTGCAAGCATCTATAGACTACGATAACTTCTAAACAGCAGGATTTTGTTACATAGAAAAAGAAATATGTGTCATGATTAGACTATAACATAACTGTCATCAATAATAGTGTGGATAAATAAATTCTCTTAGTACACTAACCCGGTGCAGTTGTACGTCTTGAAGACGAACTGCGGGCCCATCCAGAGGCGGCGGTGCGGGCCGGCGTGCGTCACTATCTCCACCTGCGCCAGCCAGCGCTCCTCCTCGCTCACGCACGCGTCCGCGCAGCGCTGCACACCATCACACACCATCACACACTATCACGCGCTATCACACGCCATCACGCGCCATCACAACCCAACCCCGACACGAGACACGAGTCGCATCCGGACTGCAAGGCCCGTATTAACCTCTAGAGCGGCGCGTGCAGAGCGTGACATTGCTGTCACGCGACAGAATATTTTAGGCACGCCACCGATCAAAACAGACTCCAAAGTAAGAATGTTAGTACTTAGGCCTCAAGCAGACAGTTCTCCTATAGGTAAGCAGTCAAAGCTGACGTATCGCGTATCTGAACTGGGAACGGACCCACACTACGTGACCCGTTCTTTCATGCTAGGTCATAGGGGGGGAGCTTAGGTTTTTGTCACGTAACAAATATCATTTAAGGAAATCTCGCGCTTTTTTGAGCTACGAATATATTCAAATATGGCGCGCAGCGTATGCAAAATAAAACTGAAACCGTATTTATGAATTACTATATGTGAAAATTAGAGGGACCCCACGGTCTTGGCATACTACGGGTGGTCACCAAGGGGGGGAGCGGGGGTTTTTTTATCATACTAATATTATAAGGAGGAAAACTTTGTTTGTTTGATTGTAATGAATAGGCTCCGAAACTACTGAACCGATTTGAAAAATTCTTTCACTGTTGGGAAGCTACACTATCCCTGGGTGACATGGGCTATAATATATTTTCAAAAAATTAGGGATCCTCACAAAAACTCGAATAATGTAACCGCAATATACCCGTGCGAAGCCGGGGCGGGCCGCTAGTATATTTATAAAAATGGGTCACGTAGTATGATTACGTATTGAATACTTTGGTTTTGACAGTAATTGTATAAGATAAGTGCGGACCACAGATATAGATTTACTTATATAACGCAAATGTATGTACTTAGCGTGTCCGAAAACCCCGACCAAGCGTCAAGGTTGGTCGCCGACAACTTACAGACCTCGCGACTACAGATACGAAAATATGAGTATGAGCGTGATAATCACTCGAGAGAATCGTGGCGGGCGGAGGGGCATCGGCGGCATCGGTGTCTTTGAATCGGTTTTGATTTCCCGCCATCTGTGACGTCACAGGGGGTGTTAAAAATTCGGCACGCTTGGTATCAATACAAATCGCGATACTTGCGTTATCTATGTAATCCTATATCTGTGGTGCGGACCGTGCGGCGGGTACGTACGTATGCGGCGGCGTAGCGGCCGGCCTGCTGCAGCAGCGGGTTGGAGGGCGGCAGCGGCGCCAGCAGGTCGGCGGCGGCGGGCGGCCGCTGCAGCGGCCACTGCGACACCGGCTCCACCTCCAGCTCGATCGGGGAGTCGTCACAGATCTTCTCTTTTGGAACACCTATAATTTATATAATAATTTAGCCCGTTTGATGTCCCACTCCTAGGCACGGGCCTCCTGTCACTACGAGGGGGATTCAGGCTGTATTCCACCACGCTGGCGCAGTGCGGGTTGGCGGATTACACACATTACAAAATTTTCATAAGATATTGCATTATATTTGACGACCGCTTGACGCAGTGGTTTGAGCGTAGGCCGCTCGACTGCACCGGATGGTTGCGGGTTCGATTCCCGCCCAAGTCTGGGTGACACTGGGATCGCCCCCAGTCCATTGTACGGTACCCCTATGTACTATTGCAAGCATTGCTTAGTTTCAGTTTATGAGTTTGAGCTTACAGTTAGTGTGTCAGACTGGCGATATATTTTATTTATTTATATACGACGGCAAAAAGGTGGAATTTTGAGTAGGATTCGACTCTAAAAATGTCACGATAATATTGATTATTGTTGCTAAGAGTAGCACTCCAGATGTCGCTCGATTGGACTGGACTCACGTTATGTATCATATTACTTTAGTCAGTGAAACTAGAAATATTAATTACCGCGAGATCCGAGGGAGAGACATACTGTCAGAACTGTCAATGACACTTAAAAGTGGCGCCGCTGGTGGCCAACAATCCTGGACACCCTCATTACAAGAAATATCGTGTAACGCTACGTCAGTGCTGCCGATTTGCACGGATAGAGTGACCGCGCGGTGAGCGAACCGAGCGCACCGAACGTCCCGCATTCGCTTCGCTTCAAAATTATGTGGGTAGCGGTCAAACCGAACACACAAGCGGGCAACTCAGGCGTGGTAGCGTTAGCCTACGGACGGGCGGTGGGAGAGTCTTACTGGAGAGCGGGCGGGGGTGCAGCAGCAGGTGCAGCAGCGCGCCGTTGGCCGCCATCAGGTAGAGCGCGGCCACGGGCCCCGGCGCGCCGCGGGCCCCGCCCGCCGCCAGCCCGAACCGCGCGCGCGCCAGCAGCGGCGCCGCGTTGCTGTCCTCCGATAGAGACGACAGCCGCTGCCGACCTGCAGTCAAAAACGTAATCACCACATAGTATAAAACAAAGTCGGTTCCCGCTGTCTGTCTGTCCCTATGTATGCTTAGATCATTTAAAGTACGCAACGGATTTTGATGCGGTATTTTAATAGATAGAGTGATTCAAGAGGAAGGTTTATATGTATAACTAGCTGTGCCCGCAACTTCGTCCGCGTGGAATTTAATTGACAAAGTTTCATACAAACTTTCAGCCCCTATTTTATCCCCTTGGGGGTAGAATTAATCAAAATCCTTTCTTAGCGGATGCTTACGTCATAACATCTACCTGCTTGCCAAATTTCAGCCCGATCCGTCCAGTGGTTTGGGCTGTGCGTTGATAGATCACTATGTCAGTCAGTCAGTCACCTTTGAGTTATATATATTTAGATACATGCATAATATAGTAGGGATAAACTGATAATTTTAGAGGTTTCTAATTTGATGTCTTACGACACAAATAAACTCAGTTTTTGCGCATATTTTACAATGGACCGGTTATTAGAGCTGGTCGGAGTATATGTGTGTGGATGTGTGTGTGGTGTGTGAGTGTATGGTGTGTGTGTGTGTGTGTGTGTATGTATGGTGGTGTGTGTGTGTGTATGGTGTGTGTGTGTGCGTGTGTATGGTGTGTGTGTGCGTGTGTATGGTGTGTGTGTGCGTGTGTATGGTGTGTGTGTGCGTGTGTATGGTGTGGCGTGAGTGTGTGGTGTGTGTGTGTGTGTGTGTGTGTGTGTGTGTGATGTGTGTGGTGTGGTGTGGTGTGTGTGTGGTGGTGTGTGTGGGTGTAGCGTGTGTAGCGTGTGTAGTGTGTGTGTGTGTGCACTGACCGGAGCTGGTCCTGGTGATGGTGTGCGTGGGTATGTTGGCGGTGGGGCGCAGCTGCGCGAGCGGCGCCGTAGAGTACGGCAGCGGGTAGGGCGGCAGGCGCGGGTTCGGGAACCAAGCGCCGTGCGACAACCCCTCGCCCACCTGAGGGGAATACACTTTATTCACCACGCGAGCGATAACAAAACAAAAATATGTAGGTACAATGTAAAGTTATATATTTATCCGACAACACTTCTACACAAGTCAATACATAAATTAGAATATATAATAACACGAGAAACTGACCGGGCTGGGCGAGGCGCGCTTGGCGGCGGCGGCGTGGATGGGCAGGCCGGCGGAGCGGTGGAAGCGCGACAGGCGGTTGACGACCCGCGGCTGCGTGTGCGTGTGCGTGTGCGTGTGCGCACTGTACATGTGCAGTGTACTGACCGGGCTGGGCGAGGCGCGCTTGGCGGCGGCGGCGTGGATGGGCAGGCCGGCGGAGCGGTGGAAGCGCGACAGGCGGTTGACGACCCGCGGCTGCGTGTGCGTGCGCACGCCGCACTGCCCGCCGTACGGGCTGATGGCGAACACGTGCGTGGTGCCGCGCAGCGTCGAGATCGCCGCCCACCGCGAGTCCGGGGATATCGCTATATCCTGTGGGAAAACAATGTCTCATCATTAGGGAACATACCCATACTACGTGACCCGTTCTGAGAAAGAGGAAGGTGTTCAAAATACCACGCTTGGTCAAAGCGGGGAGGGCGGGGACTGGAGCTTAGATTTTTGTCACATAGTCAATATCTTCTAGGAAAATCTCGCGTTTTTCGCGCTATATTCAAATATGGTGCGCAGCGTTTGCAAAAAATGATTGAAAACCGTATTTATGAATTACTACCTGCAAACTGGAGTGGGAGGAGGGGGCGGGGCATATACTACAGGGTCATTTAGGGGGAGAGGGAGGTAAAAAATGGCAATAAAAGGGTCACGTAGTATGGGTAGGCTCCCTTAATTCTATCGACAATACTTTATTCATGGTTAGCGGAATAAAACCCCAGGTCCCAAGGAAAAACTTAAAAAGCAACTTTATTGACAAGGTCCTTATACTAAGCTCGGAAAGTTTCGATTGCGTGAGTTAGATTGACGCCAACGCCATCTATGAGTGTAATAATATAAACAATTCAACTAGGATATTATGCAAGTTTGTCGAACATACCTGCACCCTGGCGGTGGTGTCGCCGCGGTGCAGCACGTACAGATGGTGCACGGAGGCGAGGCCGGGCCCGCAGGGGTGCGGGTTCACGCGGAACACGTGGAAGTCGTGGCCGCGCCGGTCCGCCGTCACCAGCAGCAGCCCGCTCGCGTCGAACTTCAGCGCGATGATCGCCTCCGAGTGCGCCACGAAGTGAGCGATTATCGGCTCGCGCGGCTCCTCGGCGTCTTGCCCGTCTTCCTCATCGGTACCCTGACGGGTTTAGTTTGAGTTTTTAATATCCCGTGATCGATAGTTTTCAAACTCAAATCTGTCATTTTGTTTGGGCTGGCATTCAAAACCTCGTCTATAAAGGCTTGTTTTTTTTACAAATTATTAGTCTTTTGTTCTTCAATATTTTATCTCATAAGGCAACACACTGGAGCTATTTTATTTACATTAATATCTACTACCCTTTGTATTTATACATTTATGTAAGCAACTGGCGATTAAAAAGAAACTACAAAATGTAAAACGACAAGCCCGCTGAGTTTCTTCTCAGTCGAAGTCGCGTTCCGATCCGGTTGTAGATATGATATAAGAAAAATATGTAAAAATGATAACAGCGTACCCTTGAACCACTACGCGAAGCGGTCGACAAACCCAAACATAATTTAGAAATTTCGCCTGGTATTAGACATCCTTTATTATTTATTAATTTTACTTAACAAAGCATTTTCTAAGCTTACCTCAATATCTATGATAGTGACGACTCCCGGCTGTTGTATGTCGGAGTTGGGCGGGGATGGCGACTGCGAAGTGCTCCGCCCGCCCGACAAGCTGTGCGCTACACTCTCGCCCAGTCCGCGGAGTCCTTTACTGAGAGACTTGGCCGCGTGTAGCACTGTCGCTGTATAGCTGGTTACGCCTTCGCCTAATAAGACAATTGGTTTAAGACACATATATCGTTTTACATAGATTACACGATTTGTATTGAAACCAAGCGTGCCGAATTTTTAACACGTACAGCTGTGTAATGCACTCAGAACGACACTAACAAAAAGGGACTTGATACCTAGGATAGCTCGTTGGTGGCTGTTAGTGCAAGAATATAGTTTTCACAAGTGACGGGAAATCCAAACCGATTCAAAGACACCGATGCAGCCGATTCCCTCTGCCCGCTACGATTCTCTCGAGTTATTATTTCGCTCATACTCATATTTTCTATATCTGTAGTCGCGCGGACTGTAAGTGAGCGGCGACCAACTTTGACGCTTTGTCGGGGCTTCGTACACGCGAAGTACATGCATTTGCGTTATCTATGTAAATCTATATCTGTGGTTTAAGATATCACTGGTGAATAATTTTCGCTCAACTTTCTCAAACTCGCATAAAATTTTAATACATATTTTTTTTTTATTTCATACTAGCTGACCCGACAGACGTTGTCCTGTCTTAACTTTGAATATTGAATTCGAATTGTTCCGCTCAACTTTCTTATTTTTTTCTTTCATAAAAGCCTTCTCCTGACAGCAATGAACACAACAAAAAAATAACTAGCGAAATCGTTCCATCCGTTCACGCGTGATGCGATTACCAAGGAAATGGAGATTCATTTTTATATTTATAGATAGATAGATAATAAGTGTCAATTTGTTTGTAAGAATGGATAGATTAGATATTCATTCCTACATCGACATCATCATCTAAGCTAAAGACGTCCACTGGTGGGCATAGGCCTCCCCAAGGCTCGCCAAAATGACAGGACTTGCGCTGCTCGGTTCATTAAAATATTCCTCCATCCTTACATTTAAATGTACACCAGTATTTATGTTCATGCTCCTGTAAAAAAACCCTTTTTGAGATATGCCAAAATGGACGGTCACGGTTTTGTTTTGTATCGCTATTTAATTGTGTTTGTAAATGCTATTTGTCACTCGACACTGGCGAAATATGCATTAATAATACCTATAAATTAGAAAATATATTGAAACAACTAGAATCAAACATAAATACGTTACAAAAATTTAATTGTTTTTCAATCATTATTTCTTTACTTTATTGAGTACTTATCATAAAAACACATACACAAATCCAAGTAAGCAGTTAGTCACGCACCGGTAGCGATACAACAATAACGGTAAGGTCAAATGGCCAGAGTCAATACCCGGCTGAGATAAAACAAAGGAACCTGATTAATGTTTGTTTATTAGTGAAACGCAATTTAAATACAATTCAGATACGAAAATAAAATTAATACGTGATAAGGTTGCATTATTTCGATAAGTTTTACTGCAATCAATGGCTTATGTCAATAGCCTAAGGATAAGAGGGCTCTCGTAGCTGAGAGGTTTCTCTGCTACGAGAGCGGCCCCTCTTATCCTTAGGCTATTGACATAATGCAATCGAAATAATGCAACCGCAGGTTCAATTCCCAACCTGGGCATTCAACTATTGACGTAAGCTCACTCCTAACACAAGCATTAGCACAGCTGGAGGCTGGTGTTTTCCACCAAAGGGCCGCCACGTTGGAGTGGGCTGACATTGATATTGGACAGTTCTAAATATCTCTCTCTCTCCACCTCTTGATAATTTGTATTTATAGCGACATTTAAATAGTCTAATCAAACTTCATATGACGAGCTAAATTTTGCATTCATTATACACAGTACCTACACTCAATGACAGTATAAAAATACAAAATTTGACGACGTTGGAACCAGAGTGATCTAGGGCATAACAGTATGTTTCTGAGAGAACTAAGGAAACACGTTAAGCGTTGCTGTTAGAAATCTATGGAGTTTTTATTATTATTTCTTAGTAATATGAAATTTTGATGAGTTTTGTTTGTTTGTAAAAATGACACATTGATCAATCTGGTTCCAACGTCCTCTTTCTTCTACACCAATCTTACCTTCACACCCCCCACTGCTCCTCTTGGACTGGTGAAGCTTCTTGTCTGCGTACGCGAGCCACCTGTCGCCCAGCGCCAGCGGGTTGATGGGCAGGCTCCCGCCCACGGGGCACGGGCAGGGGTAGCAGGTCGTGACGGCCATCCGGTCCTCCAGCGTCGCCGCGTCGAACACCGCGAAGCGCTCGGAGAACGAAACGACCACTGATCGCTTGTTAGCCAACACGTCCAGTATCGGGTTCTTGAATTTTATGCTTTTTACCTGCATAATAAGTATATAAAATATATAAAAAAAAATCATAGTAAAGTCACACATACATGAAGTTTTTGGTGTTTCTCAAACTAGGCGAGAGCCTGTATCATGAGGCCAAGGTAATACAGGGTTGCTGAATAGATTTAGTGGTAAGTGGGATAACTGTTCGCGATATTGTAGTTTTTGTGTAGAGTGTGTGTAGTGTAGAGTGTGAGTGTGTGTAGAGTGTGAGAATTAGGGGTGAGTGTGGACTATATGAGTGTGTGTAATAGAAAAAAGTTAGATAAAGATAGTCTATCTTTATCTAACTTTTCTGGCATCTATACCGTGCAGAGACCATGTTTCGGTCTATAGAGCGAGCCTCCTAAAGGTTGCGATATAAGCCATATACTATATACATAAAAAGAGAAGAAGCTAGGTAAATGGTGTTTCAGAGGCTACGTAAATATCTTTGAAGACATAATTTATATATTATTATTATAGAGATTTATAAAGAAAACTCTACAGAGGTAAGTAAAAAGCTTTTCAAAAGCTGAGATTAGCAGATGCTAGATCAAAATATTTTAAGAAGCTAGAGGTAGATTTTTCAAAGCTAAGTAAACCTTTAGAAGGTTCATTAGATATTAGTCATTTTTTAAATTGTCGAAGCTAACTTTTACTTAAAACCCATTCATTTTAATATGTTATATTTCTATGTTAGCCAAGATTTCCTACAATAGCGACTATAAATAGTAATATTACTGTATGATCAATAGTATTTTTTGGAGTTTGTTTTGATATTTAATCATTATTTATCGTCAATACTAAATAATGTTCTGATTACTATTATATCTTATCACGTATCATAATATTTATCACGCAATGCATAAACTTTATTTGATCCGGTTCAGGCAATAATAAACTTAACATATTCAATACAATATTCCGATTCGGACTTTAATCTCAAGGGCATAAAGTTCAATTTCTAATTGAGTTTTCTTAACAGTGGTGTCATGTTGTTGTGGAATGGTGTTAATTTGAGGGCAATGCCAGTATCACGCGCCGACTGTCAACAACCACGCCTCCATCGCACAGTGTTACGTCATTTATCATGACGGAAGCATGTTCCCTATCACCAGTAAATAACACAGTTGTTTAAACATACGTAATCGTAAATCATAAAGTTGTGTGTTGCTGTAGAGATCAAAATCTCTGTTTTTATTTATGTCTGAACGTGCACAAATAGTGATAGCTTCCGGAGGGGTAACTAGAAAACTAATCACAGCTAGTACCTACTACTCCTAACTAAATATAGGTAGTAATAAAATTACTATCTAGCAAGTGTATTTCGCACTTCGCAGACTCTACACGTAAACAATTATTTTATTATGTACTAGCTGAGCTCGCGACTTCGTCCGCGTGGAATCTATACAAATAAATAAAATTGGAGTGTCTGTTTGTAATATCAAAATAACACCTTTTCACTAAATGCATATGAAAGTACATACGATACCTATAGCAAAAACGCGAATTTAAAAAAAAATTGTCTGTCTGTCTGTCTGTGTGTTTGTTCCGGGTAATCTCCGAAACGGCTGGACCGATTTCGACGGGACTTTCACTGGCAGATAGCTGATCTTATAGCGGATAACTTAGGCTACTTTAATTTAAGAAAAACAATTAGGGTTCCGCGTAAAAAAATAAAAACACTTGAAATCCAAGAGTATCCCTGAAACGGCTGGACCGATATTAACGGGATTTTCACTGGCAGATAGCTGATGTTATAAGCAGTAACTGAGGCTACTTTTATTTTAGAACAACGAAATTTAAAAGATGGGTTCCGTCGCGCGGGCTCAGAACGCGGGAGCGGGCTTTTTTGTTAAGTTAAATTCCACGCGGACGAAGTCGCGGGGTCAGCTAGTTTAACTTAACATAAAAGCCCGCTCCCGCGTTTTGACCCCCGCGCGAAGGACCCATTCTTTTAAATCTTGTTTTTCTAAAATAAATGTAGCCTTAATTACTGCTTATAACAACAGCTATCTACCAGTGAAAGTCACGTCAAAATCAGTCCAGCCATTTCGGAGATACTCTTTGATTTTATGTGTTTTTATTTTTTTACGCGGAACCCTAATTGTTTTTCTAAAATTAAAGTAGCCTAAGTTACTCCTTAAAACATCAGCTATCTGCCAGTGAAAGTCCCGTCAAAATCGGTTCTGCCGTTTCAGAGATTACCCGGAACAAACACACAGACAGACAGACAAAAATGTTTTAAATCACGTTTTTGTTATAGGTGCCCTATGTACTTTCATATGCATTTAGTGAAATTTTGATATTACAAACAGACACTCCAATTTTATTTATTTGTATGTATATTTTTTTATTTATTTATTTATTTATGATCAGGCATCGCAGGCCCATAGATACATACCTTAAACTAACATACATATTATTAAAAACTAAACTAAACTGTAGGTGGTGACGGCGGCAATCTCCCCCGAAAGCGTCTGTACACCACACCCTTCGGCCAGTAGTCTTCCTGCATGAAAGTTGACAGCCTGTCTGAAGGGACTCTAACCACAAACGCCTTGAAACTGGCGTTGTGACTGGAGTCCAACGGCTGAACTCTCAATGAGACATTGCTCTTCACTCGGATGTACTCGGCAATGTCCCCCGCCTTGCTGGTGTAGTGGAGGCGGGACAGGTAGACTAGGGTGGTCGGCACTGCTGCACGCAACAGGACGTCAGACCCTGTTGCCGCCGTGCCGCAGCGATTTCTGTTAACCCGCTGCGTGCGTCTCTTCTTCTGCACCTTGATGAATCCCTCTTCATCTCGGTCTTCGAAGCGTGCACACGCAGGGGCCACGCTCGGCACCTTACGGATGACAGGCCGCTGCTGGGCAACAGGCTTGCTGGCGGCAACGGTGGCAAAATCACGGGGCTTCTGTGGCACCGTTGATTTTGCTGGCGGGGCTGCTGCTCGCAGCTTGTCAGATGCCCGCGGGGTACGGGCAGCGGGGACGGGGGCAGCAGATGCGCACGAAGTTTGACCGGCGCACGCTGACTCGGCAACGGGTGACGCGGGTGACGATGTTAAAACCGCTGACGCAAAACTCGCCGCGGACGTATCGAAATATGATAGTAGTATAGATAGTAGGTATATTATGTCTACCTATATTGATAAGTGTAACACGTGCAAGGTCGATAGGTCATTAAACGTCTGACGTTATAATCTCAGACGGAATTATGACCAGCCTCTATCATGTTTGTGTCGTTCAGATTATGTTTTATAAGGCGTATAAGTTGTGTTAGATTATTTAAAATGTGAGCCTCAACCTTATTAGAAGTTGTTGATTGAACATGAACAAACCGAACAATAACGTTTTCAGACAATTTTTACGCAAGCATCAAGTGTTTCTGCTGCTATAACTATGCAAATAATGTGCCAAGCCAATAGATTGTTTTAACTCGTTGTATGTCATAAATAATAGAAAACAAAAGAACATTCTAATGTCCTATTCACCCATGCATTTCACATCCAACCAATTAATTGATTATTATTTCCTATTACTTATTTAGTTACAATGGTGTTGCCTGCTCATATTTTTATGATGTTCCTGAGAATGTACACCATCATTAATTCATTGAAAAGGGTAACCATTGAGTTTCTTGCCGGATCTTCTCAGTGGAAGCATCATTCCGAACCGGTGGTAGATTCTGACTATTTATAAATGCTTTGTTGGCTTACGTGAAAAAAAAAATCAATTTTGAGTTTGAGTTTGAATGTGCCATTCTATAGTCTAACTAAACATTTATAATACACTAGCTGTGCCCCCCGACTTCGTCCGCGTAGTATTTAACGTAACAAAAATTTCGGGATTATCGGGATAAAAGTATCCTATATGTTAATCATCATCATCATCATCATCATCAGTCTATGCTTGTCCAATGCTGGACATAGGCCTCCTCTAATGAGCGCCATAGCGCCCTGTCTTCAGCTTGCCGCATCCAACATCTGCCTGCAGTCTTTCGCAGATCGTCATCCCACCTGGTCGGAGGGCGTCCTACACTACGCTTGCCGAGTCGAGGTCTCCACTCAAGAACACGTTTACTCCAGCGGTTGTCGGTATATGTTAATCCCGGTTATAAACTATCTGTGTTCCAAATTTCATCCAAATCCGTTCAGTAGGATTTGCGTGAAGGAGTAACAAACATACATACATACATACATCCACACTCACAAACTTTCACATTTATAATATTAGTAGGATAGTAGGATTAATAAGTAATAAAGCTCACCTGTTCACCGCCCCTAATAGAAATAAAACTGAGCGAGCAGAACGGTGGTCCCGGGGTAACGGAGTCGCATAAAGCTATGAGGGGCCTCTTCGACGCGAAGCAGTCGCCGTGCTGCGGAGTGGGCAGTATACGGAGCACCCTCACGGTGCCTTGTCGCCATGACAACACCTCCTGGGCTTCCCCGCTCGGCGGGATCAGCCACACTTGAACCCCGGACCCGTAGCCGAGGATTAGCAGAAGTGGTGATATGTCATTCTCGCTGTCCCCTTCGGGTGTTGGCTCATTTATATCTGCAGTTTCGAACCTGAGGAGATTGGAACTTGTCATTGAGATATTTTTGTGGTGGCCGAGCTATGCTGTACCCGATTGACTACAGAATATATAGCGTGCCAAACTGAGACATACTACACTCTCATAGAAACTCATAGGTGTAAAGTACGTTGCGTAAGAGCCGGAAGACCATTACTCATTAATATTATCTTCGTGAATTCTTTATCGTCAATCGTAAATTCTTGGCCGTCGACATCTTCCGGCCATCTGCAGCCCTCGCCCCGGCAATATGTCACCCGCCAAGAATTTACGATTTATTATAATATGAATAACAATATAATAATCAATTTGCAGACATGGACCCTGTACCGTATTTAAACTTGCTCAAGTGAACGAGAAATAATATTTTACTTTTACTTTTCATTTTATCTCCTTATTAAATTATTATTCCACCAGAGAGATTGCAATACTAAATAAAACTATTAGAATTAGAGTATGTAAATTGTCTCAATCCCTGCATATATGCAATATAAATAACAAAAAGTTTTTCTGTATTATTTAAAGCGGAATTGTGGCATGGCTAGTGAAAGTATAACAAGATGGTACATGATCGCACCTCGCCCACTGTATAACATCCTTAGGGTCGACAGTGGAGGACGACGAGAGGGTGACGTCGTTAATGAACCCGGAGACCGCGTCGATGATGCCGCGGTCGCTCGGCGGCTGCGGCGGCACAGTGAGCGGCCCGCCGGAGCGCGCGTGCCGCGGCGACTCCGCTGACATGTTGGCTATGTGGCGCCTGCATACACACAATGGAGATTCAAATTCAGATTGTTTATTTTGTTTAGGCGGAGGCCTACGGGACCACTTTCAAATTGTAAATTTTACATAATTCTTGTCTTATATTTACAACCGGATCGGAAAGCGACCTCAACCGAGAAGATCCATCAAGAAACTCATCGGGCTTGTCTTTTTACATTTTGTAATATATTTTTATTTCTTTTTTTTATTGCCAGTTGCTTATATATTTAATAATTACAAAAGGCAGTAGATATTAATATAAATACGAGAATCAATGAGTCCATAAATCACTTTAATATTTCGAACAACACATTTAATGACTAGAAAGACTTGTTTTTGTTTCATCTAATATAATACACATTAACAGAATTACACAATAATTAAAAACATAATTGTTTTATTTATTTATTTATTTATTTATTTATTCATAGGAAGACCAACAGCTAGAAATAACAATTATAGATTCAAGTAAAAACTCAAAAAGCCAATTATAGGTCTTCACGAATAGCAGTTGAAAAAGTAGCAAAGGTGTAAACAAAAAAAATAATTATTATTATTATTAATCTAAGTAAATATAACAAACTAAACTCTGCAGGAAGAGTCGGAATAAAATAATAATTACATTAGTTGTTAGGTTACCACTTAAGTCCTACAGGAAGGTAAAAAAAAATGTTGGCTTAGGCACTGCTTAACCGAGTTAACACTACAAGTGAAGAGATCCAGATCGCATTGCTTGCATATCTCATTAACATACTTGCTTGCTCGTACAATGTAAGTGTTTTGCCTATAGTTTGTAGATGCGTAAGGAATACGAATAGGTGGATTGAATCTAGGAGATTTAAGGGGTACATTAAAAGCGAATTTACTAAGTAGCTCAGGGGAATCAATTTTGTTACGAAGTATTTTTAGGAAGAATAGGAAGTCAGCGATGTCGCGTCGATTTTTCAGGGGTAGCAGATGGAACTTCTTGCAGAGATCATAGTAATTGAGTGAGTGATATGCCATTTTTTGTCGATAGCACAGGTATTTGATAAACCGTTTTTGTATACTTTCAATTCGATCTATATATTTGTTGTAGCAAGGGTTCCAGATCTGTGATGCGTATTCGAGATGGCTTCTGACAAAAGTGCAGTATAATATCTTCATGGTCTTAACCTCGTTGAAAAATTTGGACATGCGCATGACAAAACCAAGAGCTTTGGAGGCTTTATTTATAGTATTATTAATATGAACATCAAACAACAGTTTAGAATCATGAATCATGTAGAAGTATAATATTCTACATTACATTACATTACAATTTCTAAGGGCTATTTAAGTACTTACTGTAAAAATGTTCAAGTCTCAACTTAATGACAGACTCCGCACCATTAGGTACAGTCTAAATACCAATTTTGCATAGCAATGTCTACTAAGGTTGAGTTTCATTAATGATTTCTTGGTAACAAAATTTAATACAGTGTCATTTTCTAACTACTATGTACTGTGTAGGTGGGTCATGATTGCATTTTATCAAAGGCACTACTTACCTATTCACAGTGGACACACAAAATACTAAGTAAAATATAATGCGCTAAAATTAAACTATTCAAATCAAAAGTATTCACCTTCAACAGATTACATAAGAAAAACAAAACAATGTCACGGCACCTATTTAATATTCAGTCGTTCGGATATCGGTGATAGAAAAACAAATAAAACTAATATTTATGTTGATTCGAAACAGCTGGCGGGACCACAACAACTTCACTGTAGAACGGACCACAGAAGAAGGGTTCGAGGACAAAGGAAATCGATCAAGTTTACAACTCGACCAAATACTACAATATTATAAACTTTACTAAGGCGTAATGCCACAGTATACTAATTACGCAATATACTCACCTCGTTTACCAAAACAATTCTCATTATAAATCCATTTTCTAGTAAAATGCAATTGCGTCGTACTGGCAGTCGAAAACAATGACGTCACACGGATAAAAACAAAAGCCTACACAAACATAACTCATTCACGCACTGATGTTATATTTCTTTTTATTACAACACTCATCAATTAAATAAAACTAAAATAAATTAGGTTTTATGTACAAAATATACAACAATTTACGAAACAGATGATTTGAATGACAATACCCTGACACCCACTCGTGTGCGTGTTTTACTAGTGTGCGTGCATCATACGATACTAAAGAAACGACAACAATACAATAAATACAGTTAAAAGTACACTCACACATACATATTTTGTCATTGTGTGGAAAAATACTACCAATGATGCTAAAAAACACAGAAGTGACAACTGACAATTAACTCAAAAGTGTAGATAGATTCCATGTCTATCAGACTAGATTTTTTTCGCTCGCTAACCATACATTCTAATGACTAAGGATTAAATAAGAGATGAATTTCTTTAACATAAGATCGGTAAAGGTTGTAATTGTTTTAACATTTTTGTCCCTATACAGTAATGTATCTAATTATAAGCAAACACTAATACAGTTACTGAAATACCTACTGACTATTTATCGAACACTGACCCCTATCTGCACAGCGGCTACAAAACATAGTACCTAAATAACATCGAGCCAATCTATTTTATTATTCTTTGAGACATCAACTAACTACAACTACATTTAAACGTTACGTTTCTCGCAGAATACATAAATTTATTATAAAAGAAATACGTATATATATTATTTTAACATTATATAATTTTATAAAATATTATTTTATAACATATTATAATTTAACTTTTATCGTTTTAATTTTCTATGAGAATATATAAGGTAATTTATAAAATTGCCGAGGGAAACAAATGTGGAACGAAACACAGACACAATAAAAAATGCGCGAGCTGTGGTTGCTAAAATGTATAGCAAAATAATAAAAAAATACAAAATTTCTCGTAACACACTCTTCATCATACTATTTTTGTTGTATTGTAAACCAGTATTTTGCTCAAGTGCACCAAATGTTCTAATTATTTTGGTCGACGACATGCGCCATCTTTCGGACGAAGATGTAAATTTACCGAATATCAAAAATATGGCCGCCAAAGGTGTTCATTTCAAAAATGCTTTTGCTCAGGTAAGTGAATCATCAAGTAATCATTTACTTCGCTACCTTCTTGACTCTTAAAAGGCATTTAGCTCATTATTTATGCTTTCAGCAAGCACTTTGTGCTCCAAGCAGGAACTCATTACTCACCGGTCGCCGACCCGACTCCCTGCATCTATACGATTTCTATAACTACTGGAGGCACACAGCCGGCAACTTTACCACCATCCCACAGTTCTTTAAAGATAACGGCTACGCTACGTACTCTGTCGGCAAAGTCTTTCATCCAGGGATTTCCTCCAATTTTACCGACGATTACCCATACAGTTGGACTTACAAGCCGTACCATCCTCCCACTGAGAAATACATGAACGCACCAGTCTGTAAAGATCATACTAAGCAGCTTCATAGTAATCTAATTTGCCCTGTGAATGTAAAGAAACAGCCGGGAGGTTCTTTACCAGATTTGGAGTCCTTGGCAATGGCTGTGGATATACTGAAAAGTAATCATAGTAAACCTTTTCTACTTGCGGTTGGTTTCCACAAACCTCATATACCTTTGAAGTTCCCAAGACATTATTTGGGTGAGTGTAATTAAGCATTATGACAAGACTTAAGGCTAATAAGTACGGAATAACGGCTATGACTATTCTGGCTGCACTTTTAATTTTAGAGTACATGCCTTGGAATATGGGAAACCAAGATGCCCACCAAACTGTGCACGAAAGGTTTGTATTTAGTAGAGAAAAGACAGTCCTTTGCACAGTTACAACAACCCGGTTGGACAGAAGTTGCACTGAAATTACATATTTGTCCAATGATCATCCGTTTCCGATGTCGGGAATGAAAGCTTACATCCTTCTCCTAAGGTGATGGCGCCTGTCCAGCCCGCGAAATTCAAAATTTTCGAGTATTTTTATAGTTTATTCAAAATCTGAAAACATTTAAGACAAAATTTTGTGATTTGCGACAAACACAGTATGCAGTGCGTTTATTAATACATTTATTTTACTCTAAATATAATCACGGTGGATATGCTATTAGGAAATCACTAAATATACAAATATTGCCAGATTTTCTGGTTATCTGCTGTTCTTGAAATGTTTTAGAGTAAGTTGGGTATATTAATAAATGCATTGCATACGGTATTTGTCGCTCATTACAAAATGTGCCCTTTAATATTTTCAGATTTTGAAAAATTTCAAAAAAACTGCGCTTTAGCCCTAACTAATTTGTAAAATAAGGATGTTAACTGTCGTTCCCGCCATCGGAATCTTTCCGCCCACGGTGTCCTTATATTTTTTGTATTTTTTTAGACAGAGTTCCTATAACCAACGTAAGGCCACCGACACACCCGCACATGCCTCCCGACATGCCCCTCGTATCATTCCACCCATGGACTGACATCCGGCGTAGAGACGACATCGCCCGCCTCAACATTTCCTTCCCTTTCGGCACAATGCCTTACAAATGGTCGCTGAGAATCAGGCAAAGCTACTATGCGGCTGCCATCTATGTGGACGATCTGATTGGAGTACTAATGAGCTATGTGGATTTGAGGAAAACTATTGTGGTGTTATCTAGTGACCATGGTCAGTATGCTTTTGAGAATCAACAGGTACCTAAATTTCAAAAGTTTATTTTTACCTGACTGCGCAACTTAAAGGAGGGTAATGTGTTTATTATTTCCCTTATTTCATTCCCAGTTGATTATGCTACTGGCATAGTAAAAAAATATTATATACGGTGTTTTAAAAGAACAAAATAATAATTTTAGTTTTTTCCAATCGGGTAGATATACAGACAGGACTGGGCAAAACCTAATTATTCTCAAAAATAATCAGCCTTATCACTCAGCAATAAGGTTATCTTTGTACCTTGAGAGTAATGTAATCTATTATTTTGATTCCAGGCTGGTCGTTGGGAGAAAACGGACTATGGGCGAAGTACAGCAACGTCGACGTTGCTCTAAAAGTCCCTTTAATATTCCTAGCACCGGGACTCCCGAAGAGAATCATACGCACACCGGTCGAATTGCTCGACATTTTCCCGACTTTAGTAGATTTAAGTGGATTGCCACATAACATACCGAAATGTAAAGACAAAATGGATAAAACAGTGTTATGTTTTGAAGGGAAAAGTTTAGCACCCTTAATGGGAGACTTCACTCATATCTATGGGAACTATTACGCTATAAGCCAGTACCCAAGACCATCAGTATACCCCCGTACAAATTCAGACAAGCCGCGTTTAAAAGACATAAAAATAATGGGATATACTATTCGAACAAAAAGATATAGATACACTGAATGGATATCATTTAATAACGTATTATTTACAACTGATTGGAGTAAAATTTACGGCTTAGAATTATACGATCACATGGTAGACCCTGAGGAGTCCAATAATTTATATTTGGTAAATGAATATAAATATATTAAACAATATTTATCCCGCCTGTTAAGATCGCGCGTGGATCAAGATTATAATAGTGTACCTTAACCCTCGATCGCATTCATTATGGGCAGGTCTTACTGCGCCGTAAAATCGCTTTATCAGGCGAATTAATGTTTTATTTTGACTAAGTACTTACGGTGCATTGACGCAGTTTGTCATTGAAATGCGGTGAGGAATACTTAGAATATAACTTCAACTTATGATAATATGTAAATAAACAACACGAGAACAACACGAGACTTAACTTATTGCAGCTACGGTCTTGACAATTATTATTAAGTCCACAATCGTAGAACAATTATAACATTTTTTTTTAAACCTAAGGAATTATTGAAATCGCCGAACCTACGGTATTATTGGATAGTTTCGATTTAAATAAGGTAGATTCTAAAACTACGCATTGAATATTGGATTAATAAGTCAACTTACTATACAACTTAACTATTTGAAATGCACTATATTTTGTAGAACTTTATAATTATTGTACCAAAATTCAACAAGTAATAGACTAAAAACTTTCAAGTTACAAAAACGAAAAATACATTTTTTTTTATTACATGTCTCAGTCAATATATTATATAATATGTAAAAATAAATATTTACATACTAGTAAATATACCTACAACAATTCTTATCGACCACAGATATAGATTTACATAGATTTACATGTACTTCGCGTGCACGAAACCCCGACCGAGCGTCAAGGTTGGTCGCCGCTAACTTACAGTCCGCGCGACTACAGACAGATATAAAAAATATGAGTATGAGTGACATAATCACTCGAGAGAATCGTAGCGGGCGGAGGGCATCGGCGGCATCGGTGTCTTTTAATCGGTTTGGATTTCCCGTCACTAGTGACGTCACAATAGGTGTAAAAAATTCGGCACGCTTGGTTTCAATAAAAATCGTGATACTTGCGTTGTCTATGTAAATCTATATCTGTGCTACCAAACGCATAATTAAAAAATAACCGTATAGTTTATCCAACAAGTTCAGCCACCCTAGTAGTGCTACAAGCTTTATTTGGCCGTTGGCCATAAGAGGAAGTAAAATATTAATTATAATACATTTTTTAATTTTTTGTCATTTTTGTATTGACACTAGGGAAGTTCTTTCCACTAGTGTCGCTCTTATAACCCAAATAAAGTTTGTAGGATTAATATGTCTGTAATTTTTTTATTTTTATTAATGGCCTCTTTCCATTGGGTCAGGCCCAATGTGCAATACAATACAAAAATGTGACCGTCCATTTTGGAAAACCATAAATCTTGTCATGTCTGTTATAATATTTACAGCTCATAAAAAGATGTATACTATTTTACAGCCGTCACTGTCAACAATAAAGTGCCATGATTATCTATTTATAGAGCTAAATGCATGCTTATGGCCTCGACTTTCGTGTCGTACATAGTGTCGAAATCGGCTTGCGTTGTTGGATAAACTATAACCTTGTATGATTAAATCATTATTTTCATTGATGGTTATTCATTTAGACGACTATACTAAAGCATTTATCTATTATTACACAGTCTCATAAATGCACGTATTGTATATCATACGAGGCTCCGTTTTTCTTCTGGCAATGGTTTCCTAGAGTTTTCTTCCATTTCGATCTGTTTGAACCTTGCGTACAGTGCGCTGCTGGCAAGAACTATCCCGTTCGACGACCACCAGAGGGCGTTCTTGGTCTCGTTGTACCATTGTGTCGCTATGACCGTTTGTGCACACGCTTTAGCTGTACCAGATATGTTGTGTGTCAGTGGGGATGTTACCTGTAAATAAAATCGAAAATAAAGCATGGAAAAAATATGGATATGTCTCCAAAACGAATAAATTTCGTGGAATACACAGGGAGGTCAAATTTGTTGCATTTAAGCTCCTCGAACATACCAAGTAATGCAGTATATGCATTCAAACTGTTCGAAACGGTAAGGCAAAGGATGTACCTAATGTCCAAACCGGAAATTATTGATGAAATAAAAATAATGATAGAGCTTTTTGAGACGACCTTTAATTACTCGATAATTACCGGATAAAATTAATGAACAAGAACTCACTTTAATCTGCAAAGACGTGAAATATCCAATAGCGAATCCGCAAATCCCTCCAATGATCATTTGAATCCAAAAATGGATGCTGTTAAAGTTATAATTCATCAAAACATTTATTTCTCCATTCGTTATTATTAATGGAAGGAATAGAATTATGGAGTATGCGTTATTATAGTAGGATAGCAGCCAAACTTCTTGATTTACAGCGGGTAGCACCTTCTTCGTATAGATCGAGTAAAGAGACAACATGAGCGATCCAATAACCCCATAAATTGTTCCTATCAAGGAGAATGAGCCTGCAACAAAAAATTTAAGTTATGATTTAGACTCCTATAAGTTTGATGCTCTTGTCTGCAGGTTGTTCCAAAAGTCCAAAATAAAGATTGGGCGTTTGAATGAGTACCACGCGTATAATTAAATGGTACAAAAATACTCATATTAGAACACTTCAAAGAACCCTATAAGTCTTAAGTCCTACTAATATTATAAATGTGAACGTTTGTGAGTGTGGATGTATGTTTGTTACTCCTTCACGCAAAAACTACTGAACGGATTTGGATGAAATTTGGAACACAGATAGTTTATAACCGGGATTAACATATAGGATACTTTTTATCCCGATAATCCCGAAATTTTTGTTACGTTAAATACTACGCGGACGAAGTCGGGGGGCACAGCTAGTGTCATTATAAAAATGTCACAAGCAACAGTTTTACGATAATTACGGGATTGTTTATAATACTAGTTCCAATGTTTTATATTACCACTTCATGATAGCATAAGGTGTATTCGTACAAATATTTGAGTTTTGCGTGCCAAACCATGATAGCCCCTTAAGATGGCTGAAAGTAGGTTTATTTTGTTTTAACCAATACACGAAAATATTTTCCCTACGAAGTGGCAGCATTAAAGATTTTAAATCAAATGGAAAAGCCGCTTAGGTACAACACCAGTACATTGACTCGCTAATCAGGAAGTTGTTCTAATTCCTTATCAATTGTTGAATGCGGATAAACGAGCAGATAAACTGTTTCCTCCAATATTTAATTTGTCACGGCCTTGATGGAGGATGGTCAGCAAAAAAACTTGACTAACTTAACTGTAATTACTAATAGTACGGCATTTATCATTCGAGTGGTCCCATCATAAGCGGCTTGGCAGTGGTTCAAGCGTAGGCCGCTCGGCTCGCTGCACATAGTGGCTCCGGGTTCGATTCCCGCTGGGGTAAATTTCGGAAATGGCCTTTTCGTAATTTGCCCTGGTCTGGGTGTCACTGGGATCGCCTGCAGTCCATTGTACGGCACCCATAGTACAAGCTTTGCTAAGTTTGGTACCATACATTTGTGTCAGTCTGGCGATATTTATTAATTAATTATAAGCGTCAGGAATAATAGGAATGTGCCAACGACTTGCGAAATATATATAGTTGAACCCGGTAGGGGCGATAGGTGGCGCTGCTGTCTGCATCCAGAAATTAAAATTTATACATACTAGCGAAACTGCGGGCAAAAGCTAGTACTAACATATTTTGAGAGTAATTCCGATTGATTCACTCAACAGACAAGCAGCCGAAACTACTGCAGAAACACAAAATTTAGACAGAACTAGGTATATATTTTTATGTTGTAGGTTAGCCATTAGAAACTACTTTTGGAAATTCAACCCCTAACCAAGTGCAATAAATAATGGATGAAAGTTTGTATGGAGGTCCCGATTTTGTTAAAACTATAGATAATCATGAAAACCAGTAGAGGCTATAAAAGTATTAAAAAATGTATTTCAGCGTCGAAAAATAGGGGATGAAATTGTCTCGAGAATCTCTATATCGTCGTTCAGGCTTCTATGAAGAGATCGCCATTGTATTGCGCGTTGCATTCACCGCCACCTGTTGTCAGGCGTCGTGAATGTGATTTACTTGTAGCAAGATGTGAGATTGTTACCGAAACTTATGATAATAATGTATATTACCTAATAAACTCTCCTGGTCAACGCCCAAATAGAATCCAAATATAATAAATCCACAGCACATTATGCATCTGTATGAAGTTCGCTGGCCCAGCAGGATCCAACTGAATATAACGTTGAACACTGTCGTCAAAGACCGGCCCACGTAGTAGAACGGTACGCCAACATACTTTAGACACAGGTTGTTTGTTGCTATCATTAATGTGAACATTATTGACAGTGGGATCACCTGAAAAAAAAACAACCCAATCTGTAGACTTTATGTTAAAAACCAGTTTAGATAATTATATTACTTTGAATAGTTCCAAATTGGCACTACAAAGTATTGTTGCTATAATACATATTGGAATTTTTTTTTGTTGATTTAATCAAGAAAACAACCAATTGCGAAATGAAGGTAAAAAAATATGTACAAACTTATTATTTAATTAAGTAAGGAACCAGCAACATTGGCTACAAAAATTTTGTGTTCCTGCTTATGCTTTATGATGATGAGAAGGACGGCAACATATTTAGCTTAGACAAGTTTGGTCTTGGTGCCAACAGAATAAATGTTGCATGTTTGTGCACAATGCGCAATTGATTTGATCTATTCTATTTTATTATAGGTCTATGTTTATTTAATAAGGTACATACATATTTTAATTTCAAGTCCTACTATACTAATGAAAACAAATGAACTATAATTCAGTACACCTGATGTAACATCCTTGTGTGTTATCAGGCTGTTTTATACAATGAGTGTTTTTATCAGCAATTAACTAAACCCGAAAGGCAATATTGTTTTAGTTTTTGGTGTTATAATAAGAATACAATACATAATACAATACACAGTTGTGAATAATTTTCTTCAGTGATTTGAAATACATTAAATAATGTGCTAAACTCACATTGCTAGTAATCTTTTTTTAAAACTTATGTACATAATTATTATCTATTTTGTTATCTTAATCAAACAAAACACTTTTATTGAAATAAAACTATTTTTCGGATTTTATCGCGTTTATTTAATTTATGTTCCCGACGTTTCGGCTGCTTTACAGCAGCCATGGTCACGGGGGGACTGAGGTGTTAGGTGTTTACTAACTATGACATCAGGATGTCTAACACCTCAGTCCCCCCGTGACCATGGCTGCTGTAAAGCAGCCGAAACGTCGGGAACATAAATTAAATAAACGCAATAAAATCCGAAAAATAGTTTTATTTCAATGTGTAGTATTCGCGTAAATATAAGAAAACAATATGAAAACACTTTTAATTTAATCTAGATACTTAGATAGTATAAATCAATTCTAGGAATTCACGCAACATGCACATAAACATTATAATTTTCCATAATTTATATTAAATAAATTCATAAATAATAATTACTTTATTTTATTTTAATTTAATTGAGGAAATTAGGTACTAGCTAAGGTAAGTAAGTAAGGGTAAATTTTAATATGAATATTATGGGGTAAGTTAATGATTTCTTGGGTTCCCCAACAAGTCTGTTAATTTATCAGCAAAGTATGTACCACTGTAGACATAGCATAAGGCATTTGAACGCTTAATGCATAAATAAAACGATTTAATATTATTATACTTGACACAGGTTCATAGCGACAAGCGAAGCCGAAAGACATAATGAAAAAAAAAACTTTATTTTATAACAAGATTGAAAACATTATTATAAAACTTACCTTTCTCACAACATCTATGTTCCATGGTGAACCTTTCGGGAATGTAAATACTGCGGGTATTCCACCAGTTCTGCTCAACATAGAACATATACTGAATGATACTATGCATTGGAACCAAGTAATAAATAATGGAGCCTCTAGCGCCACAGACTCACTGCTCAGTAAAGTTTTATTAACAAACACTGTTGCTATGGACACTATCCTGAAAAGGAAATCATACGATTATACACATAAATAAGTATCTTATTATATCAATGGGGCTGCCACTGAGGCAAGAAAAACTTTTATATATAGTCACAAGTCCTCCGAGTGGTAGTTATCTTTCTAAATGTTAAATACATAGACACCTACTTTATAAAGTAAAATACAAAATGAAGTACTTATCGTGAAAAATACAATAATATTTTCCTCATCAGGAATGTTACACAAGTTGTAAAAAAGAAATAATAAAATGAAATACCAACCAGTAACAAGAAACAACGATAAATATTTTTATATATCTCGAACACAGATCTGTTCGTGGCTCCTTCATTTTTTGTGATATATCTAAGCTATGGTGATAAAATTATTGATACAATATAATACTACTAAACTAATTAAAAATATATAATTACAGACACACAATTGCGAGCAAATTGACAAACAAATGACCGACCGGCGGGTTGGCTGTCAATACTGTCAATCAAACTGTCAGACGTCGTTTTTTTAAAAAAAGTTTGTGTAGCGGCCCTGGGTCTTAGCTCTTTGGAGCCTATCAATCAGGCAGATCAATCAGTGCTGCCAACTCTTCATGTAAAAAGTCAGCTAAATGCTTTTCACCAAAATCGAAGCAATTCACTATCCTCGGAGTTAACGTGTCGGAAACAACAGCTTCCATCCTTCTTCTAATTAATTTGAAAAGAAGGATGCAAGCCGTCGTTTTCCACACCGGAAACATTCCATCAATTGTGATGCCCATGACCCTATCATTTTCCATAATAATTAATGAATTTTTTATTTGGGATGTTATTTTAATTGGTAGTTTAGTACCTAGTTATATATGTCCAAGCTTAAAGATACGAAATTGGTATTTTTGGATTTATATATGTTTGTAATGATTAAACTCTAAAACCACAGGACCGATTTCAAAAAATATTTCACCATTAGGATGCTACATTATCCCTGAGTATTAACATACAACAAATATTTATTACCCGAAAAAATAGGGTTCCCCACTAAAACTTCAATAATGTGTAAACCCAATGTGTAAAGGTGTAAAAGAATTAGCTATAAAATGTCTTTAAATCCATGCACTATGCAAAAGATTGATGATAGTGAACGGTCACACAGCGCAGCGCGCAACGAGGCAGGGGGCACTGAAGTACGGGAGAGGGGCGTTCACATCTATGAAATAAGTCAAACGCGCGGTCCGGACGCGCGGTCCGGTCCCTACGTAGCTGACGCAACGAACATTGGATATTTTGACTTATTTCATAGCACATTTATTATTCCATTTAAAAAGTTATTTTCAGAACTACTTAATGCACCCGACCAATGTTCGCCACCGCAGCGCCACTGCCACTGCCGTCCGCGCCGTCCCGTCATCGTCGTCGGGACCGACCTGAGAACATAATTCAAATCGATAATTCGACTCCAAATGAAATAAATTAAAAGGTCCCTAGTTATTTCTAGCCTTTTAGTGTGCCCAAGTATATCGAAGTCGGTTTAATTTTGTTTTCAAAAGTGGTTTTCTGAATTAAGTCTAGAAGACGCTTTGATTACAGACTTTGATTGAAGATTGAACCACAATTGACCCTATTTCCTTCTGAAAGAGTTGTGCCATTTTTTATTAAGCAATCATCCTACTTGCACATCCCTACGGATTATGTGTAATGTCAATGCTGCGGACGACGACGGACCTATCTTTTTTTTTTAGTTAGTTTAACGGTCCTGGGTACAAGCCCTTTTGAGCCTAACGGACCTATCAGACTAATAGTGTTGCCGGTGTGGAACTTTCACCCGATTTTAGAACTCATTTAACTTTAATTTTTAATTTTATTTATTCAGGACAACAAACAATTGCGTAATAAAAGCTTAAGTATAGATAATTTAGTAACACATCAGGAGTGATTACGCAACCAGCACCATTATCCACAAAATAATGTTATTAGTGGCACAGAATATAATAGAACAGAAATAGTAACATAGTATGTAAATATAATTCACATATTTAAGTAGATAGTAGGTTTTATACAATATAATATAACAAGTTTGGTTGTTTACTTATCAATAATTGCAATTTTAGACACAATCATTTTTTTTAATTCAGGCAGTTTTAAGGAAAATAGGTCAAATTCAGCAAAATTATCGTCATGAGATTTCATCAGTCGCCGTAAAGGCACACGTTCACCTGCGTTAGTTCTGCATATCTTAGGAGCAAAATAAGCAATGATTATAATTATTACGGATACGTTGCGAACGACTAGGTATACGAATGTAGATTTGGTTAATGAGTTCATTACAGTCATAATTATTGTGACATATTTTATATAAAAGAACTTGGTCAAGAAAACTTTCATGGATAATGAGTGGTTCATTCACACATTCTCACAATCGGATCGTTTCGGATATTTTTACGTCTGTGCCTATTAAGGCCTCTATTAATAAATCTATCTCAAGACTAAGAGCGGTCTTGAGTATGTTTTTAACAAGCCATTTTGTACTGGTATGACATTTCCAAGTTCGCTCTCAAACCTGAGATCGATTATTAATACGGGCCCAAGAATATCTTTAATCATGATAACCACTTATTTACTAATTGTTAACACCTACACCTAAGAGGCCTAAATGTAAACTAGAAATCAATATTACATAAAATACAAAAAATCCTCTACATAGCCGCCGATATGCGATAACGTTAAGGCCCCACGGGGTCGTAAGTTTTGACCCATCTTGAACGGCTCAAAAAATAGCCTCGAGAAAGGCCATTATGTTTGCGCCGCTTTTTGCCTCTACAACAGCAGCGCCGCCGGGACGAATTGATTGAGCGCGGGAATACCGTCGTTTACAAGGGCCTGACGAAATATGGCGCGACAGGAATATATAAAATGACACATAAGCATTGGTCTTGTTAGTCTTCGAGAAAATAACTTTATCATTTATTTAGACTGATACGACTATTGCAGAATTTCTAAGTGGAAACTTTTGTCCATATTATCAATTTTTTTTCCTCAACTGTACCGTAAAGACTAGAATGCCTTCCAGAGAGACAGGCAGTTAGTGAAAATATTTGGAACTTTTTAGTCTAGGTAATTTTTAGAACTTTTCACTTTTGATCACTCGCAACACTGAACGGTACGCTGACGTCAGTGGTTTTAGTTTAGCGAATGGGTTTAGTTTTCATTTTCTAACATTTTATACAATAACAAACCTCTGTTTAAAGTAACACGTATATATTGTTCACAATCAATAATGTCGGCACCGGAGACTAAAACGGCGGAAACCGATAGCCCCGACACGGGTTCAAGTTTTCTAAGCGAGATCATTTACAATCCCGTAAATTTGATTTTGACTTCGATTATCATCTTGTTGGTGTACAAAATTGTGAGGAAGTTTACTAAGGTGCCGGTGGAGACTCCTGTGGTGGAACTGCCTAAGATTCGTAAGGATATGACGGTGTCGGAGTTGCGAGCATTTGACGGTACCCAGCCGGATGGCAGAGTTCTGGTCGCTGTGAACGGGTGGATATTCGACGCGACGCGGGGGCGCCGCTTCTACGGACCCGGTGAGTGCATCCGCACTGTGTTTATAAATAGAATTGACATTAGTGAGTCATTAATTTTATCCATGCAACAGGCATGCACCTTGGGTGACCGCGCGCCTTTTATATAAACAATTCTAATCTATATTGTCGATTGGAGGCTGAGAATGTTGTACTACTTGACATTTATAATTTCAAACTTTGCTATGTGTAAATCAGTTTCCATACATCAGCCTGTTGCTGTCCAGTGCTGGACATAGACCTTCCCTAACTTGTGCCACGCATCCCAATCATTTGCTTCCATTTGCATTCAGCCTCCGCCGGCAACTCAGTGCAAGTTGTTAGTCTAATAAGCTGGAGGGTCATAGGATCATCAGTTTGATCTAATTTAAATAAATATCACCAGACTCACTCACCGAATGTATGGTCCCAAACAAAGCAATGCAATAAATTATGAAAAGGTCATTTCCAAAATTTCCACTGGCTGGAGCTGTTTTAATGAGGGTGACAAAGAGGCTCCTCTAACAGATTTCTTATGGTCAGGTGGACCATATGCAGCTTTTGGAGGGAAAGATGCATCAAGAGGTCTTGCTACATTCTCCGTCACATCCTCAGACAAGGAATATGATGACCTCAGCGATCTTAACTCAATGGAAATGGATTCTGTTAAGGAGTGGGAGGCACAATTCAGAGGTAGGTAATATTATAACACTGCAATGTTGGAAACAATGTATGTATAAAGGTATATTGTACTGGATTTCCTAGCTACATACTTATCATGGGTGTTGGCCACAGAAAACAGAAAATGTAGAATGCCCTACATTCAAAATATTGCTTTAAAAAATTGTGTCTGTTTCCATAAATTGCAATATAATATGGGAGAGTTGCCTTTTCTGTAAGTATATGCAAACAATGTTTCTTTTGCATTCCCTTTATTATTATGGCAGGTATTTAGAAGCATTGACCCATGTTTTTGGTTGACATTTGGTTTTGACTCTGCCTATATGCACACCTTATTATGCCCATTCCATAAATTAATTAATCTGTGGTGCATGCATAATGTGCCTGATTACAGTTAAAAACTAACATCAATTCGGACATAAACTGACCTCTAACTTTTTTGTATAATATTCCAAGTGATACAAAAGTAGGTACAAACTTTGTATACAGGTTGAAACAGGGGTATACTTTTCTTTCAAAACTTAACTCTGTAATTGTAAAACTATCAGCTTGGAGGAAACTTGAAAAACAAAAGGTGTTATAGGAATACAGCGTCTGACAGACTTCATAAGTCTCAAAACCTTTAGTACTTCAACTGTCCCACAAAGCCAATAGTTTTAGATTTACAAAGTAAAGTTGCAAAAAATATTTGTATAGTTACCCTATCTGGTTCACTTAGTATACTACTAGTATTTACGCGCGGCTTCACTCGCGTTTTACTTCGAGATATGCCACTCAGGAATATTGCACCGTGCTAACACTGAAAGAATTTTCGGAATCGGATCAGTATTCCAGAGATTCCTTCAAACCGACATTACCCATTTATAATTGAAGTATTATAATTAGTACCAGTAGATTAGGTTTGTGGTATACAACGCTATCTAACATAAAATCCAATCAGGACTTGCTCAATAGTAAAACACTCTCTAAATAGTAGGTCATTAAAGTGCATAGCACAAAATAGTGTGGACTGGTTTACACCTGCAGTGGTGCGATAAAATAATCAATGCAGGTGACTTGGAGGTCACCACGAAAGGTCAGCCGCCCCGTGAGCGGGCACCGTCGTCGTGTCGTAAATTCGTAATAGTATACCGGAATAGAAAAATAATTATTTCGTCTCGGTATACGAATGAAAGGCGCTACGCAAGCTTAACAACTTAAGTTATTTTTTGTAACAAGCTTACGACTCGCCTGCCCCTCTAGCCAAGTGGCTTCGTCTGCATTCGTTTCTACAAATCGCTACGCTTCATGTATGGAAATGACATAAGTCACGTGATCTTCTTCTTCTTCTTCTTTGTTAGTGGCGTTTGTAGCTATTTGCCACAATTCTGCCAGTGTCCGTAATGCTAGTGTCATAAACTTGGATGCAGACAAAGTATGGCTAAGAATTTGGCCAGTGAAGTGATTGAAGAACCTTTGATCTAATTGACCGATATCTAAAACAAAAGACGAGACAACATATAGGACGACATTATTAGTATGTTAGTTAAACAGACAAAACATAAATCATTAATAAGTAGGTTATTAGTACATAAATTCTATTTACAGTTTAATATTATTCATTTTTACAAATTTACATAGAATGCAGTTAAACAGGGGTGAGAAAATATAGGAAAGTAGGCATTTTAGGGAAGTGGGACGAGGAATTTCGGGTGGGAGAACGTCATAAAGGGAGTGACGAAGATTAGAACAGGAGAAAAAAATGTGGTTTTCATCTCCTTCGTCGAGACCGCATTCGCAAAGAGCAGTACTCCTAATCCTGAGCTTGGCGAGAAACACGGGGGTGCAGGAATGCCCTAGTCTTAGACGGCAGATTGTGGATGTAGTAAACTTGTTGGCCTTGTGGTACTTAAAAAACCATGGAGTGACGGGAATTTCCGGTTGGATGTCTGCATAATGTTTAACTGATTTTGAAATGTTCCAAGCGGCTTTCCATGATTTATCAAGTAGGGTTTTAGCAGTTAGACATAGGTCATGGGAGTATGTGTGATAATATTCCAGGGAGCCAGATTGAGTAGCAGCTTTAGCACAGGAATCAGCGGTCTCATTGCCAGGAATGCCTGAGTGGCCCGGAATCCAAGCTAGTACCACGCTGATACCGAGATTGTGACAATCAAGGAGGGCTTTTTTGATAATAAGGATTAAGGGAAGGCGAGATGGTGATCGGAAAGGGTTGGATAGGATTGCTTGAAGGCAACTCTTAGAGTCAGAGAAGATTATAGATTTGTTGAGGCAGTGGGATTTAACAAACCGGATAGCCTCTAAGAGTGCTAGAGCTTCGCCAGTAAAGACCGAAGTGGAAGGTGGACATTTAAAACTAAGGGCTATACGAGTGAAGGGAATCCATACAGCCGCCCCGACATTACCTTCTACCGATAACTTTGAGGCGTCGGTGAAGATGGGGTGCCACCCGTTAAAGTCCCTGCTAATGAGGGAGTTAAAAGAGCCACGAGCATCGACGCAATCTTTGTTTACGCCAAAGTTGAGTAGAACATTTGGGCGAAAAACTAACGCATCATAAGGAGTAAGGAATAGTGGGTTAGCTGGGTACTGAACAACAGGATTTGGGAGCTGGGAGAACGTTTTGTAACTCAGAAGGAGGCAGGGCATTTTTTCAGGGTTACGGGACAATTCAAGAAGGAGTTTTAACTTAGGGAGAAGGGGATGGTTCGAGTTTTGTACTAATTTGAAAAGGAATTTGTCGGACAGGTACTGCCTGCGCAAATTTAAGGGTGGCTCGCCACATTCAACTTGCATAGCGTTGATGGGCGAGGACTTCATAGCGCCTATAATAATGCGCAGACACTTGGAGTGAATTTTGTGGAGCCTTTCTAAATTAATTTTGTTACAGGAATTAAGGAGGAAGGAACCATAATCCAGATGACTACGGATTATAGCGTTGTACAGTAGTTTTTGGGAGTAGGGGTGAGAACCCCACCAAACTCCAGAAAGAGAGCGGAGGATATTAAGGTTTTTTTCGCATTTCTGCGAAATTACGGGAAAGTGAGAGGAACCTGTCATTCTGGAATCCAACTTGACTCCCAGGAATTTGACGTCGGGAGATTGAGGAATCATTTTATTCTGAACACAAACTCTAACGGAGGGGATGGACCTTTTTTTGGTGAAAACAACGACGGAACTTTTAGATGGGGAAAGGGATAAGCCGTGATCGTCTAGCCAATCCGCGAGGTAACCAAGCGCCGAGTTGAGTCGGCTGGTTGCGTCTTCTATAGAAGAAGCAGAAACATATAGGGCGAGGTCATCAGCATATTGCAGAACATTACAGAAGGATTCCACAGACTGTTCGAGATCATGTGTGTATAAACTATAAAGGAGGGGACTAAGAACCGAACCCTGTGGTAAACCTTTCCAGACTGTCTTAGGGGAGAGTAACCCAGAACTGGACCTAATAACGACAGATCTTTCCACTAATAAATTGTGAATGAAACGTACTAACTTCTCAGGGATTCTCAGCTGGGAGAGTTTACTCCTGAGAACCGGAAGTAGTACGTTATCGTAGGCAGCCGTTATATCCAGAAATACACCGACTAAATACTTTTTTTCTTTAAATGAAATATGGATATCAGTTATGAGTAGACTGAGGCTGTCCATAGTACCCATACCCTTCCTGAACCCAAACTGGGATCGGCCAAGTAGGGCGCCATTCTCTACCAACCACTCCAGCCGTCGTTTTATGAGATGTTCTGTGACTTTGGCCATCACCGGGGATAGAGCAATTGGTCTGTGACTGTTTGGGTCTGAGGGATCTCTACCGGGTTTAAGGAGTGGGATGATAACTTGGGTCTTCCATTGTTCAGGAACTGTACCCGAATTGAAAAAGGAATTAACAATGGAGAGGAAAAATTGTTTAGTTTGTTCCGAAGATTTGGTCAAAAAGGAGTAGGGAATACCATCAATGCCTGGAGCAGAGTCAGTCAATCCGTCAAGTGCTAAAGAAAGTTCACTGAAAGAAAAAGAAGAGTCAAAGCAGTTCTGGGAGGGTAATGGACAGGGCGTATCGGGAAGAGAGGACATAGAAGGAACGGAAGGAGAAGCTAATTTATCCGAAAAGGCTTCTAGCCATTATGAAGGATCATTGGCTGATATGTTGTCGATATTGCAGGACCCTCTAAATCGTCTTATCTGTTTCCAAACAAGAGATGAAGAGGATCTGGGAGATAAGGCCTCGCAAAAACCTATCCAGCCCAGTTTTTTCTTTTTGGAAGCTAACCTAGTAAGCTTTGCTGCTGAATGTTGATATTTCAGAAGATTTTCTTCTGACATAGATTCATAGTAAGACTTTTCGGCTTCCTTTCTTTCTGATACCGCAGCAGTGCATTCAGAATCCCAGAAAGTCTGTATCTAAGCAAAGGGGGAGGATTGAGAGAGGGAGCGTTGCGATCGTGTTGAAAAATAGACAAGACAATAGGGAAATGATCGCTTCCATAGGTGAGGGGAAGAATTTTCCAAGATATTACTGGAGTAAGGGAGGGGGAGCATAGCGAGAGATCAACAGCACTTTTCGGATTTTGGGAAGGCAGGACTCTGCGGGTAGGGGAGCCATTATTGAGAAGGCATAAGTTAGCTTCGTCAAAGGCATCAAGGAGGGAGTGGCCGAATAAGTCTGAGTGGCTATGCCCCCACACAGTGTTGTGTCCATTAAAATCACCCATGACAATCATGGGGGTAGGGATGGACATTAGGAGGGAAATTATGTCGGCGATTAAACGGGAATCTGGATGCGGGATATAGATGGATACAAAAGAAATATTAAGAGACCTAACAGCAACAATGTTGATGCCAGGGGGGTGGGAGGGGAGGAGAATTTGGGAAAAGGAAAGAGAGCGCTTTATAAATAAGGCACTCCCGGCGTAACCATCGGTACCATCGTCCCGGAGGCAGGAGTAGCTCGAAATCCGAAAGGTGGATCCAGTCTTCAACCATGTCTCCGAGACGGCAACAACCGAAGGATGGAATTTATTAATCAGGTCAATCAATGATAAAAGAGTTTCTAACATGTTGTCATTTTGTCGGGGACTATTGTCATTAGAGAGGGCGCAACCATTAGGCATTGAGGGACTGGGAGTGTAAATGAGTTCCCTATGGGCAGCCTTATCATAAGACTTACCTAGTGGGGCTCTAGGACGAGAAGGTGTGTATACCGTCCTTACTGAAGAACGGCTGGATGGGGGTGGTTGAGAGAGGGATGATCCACCAGAGACATTGTTTTGTGAGGATTGGGGACGGGGGGCTTGGGAGAATAGTTGCTGGGCAACCTCGGAATAAGGACGGGAGACAGTAGGAAACTGGGCACAGGCCTCTTCATATGGAACACAATGCTGGGACATTACTAATTTTATTGCTTGCTGACGTTCCAGTTCTGGGCAGCATTTGCTGGTAGCAAAATGGCGCCCCGAACAGTGAATACAGGAGGCTTCAGCCTCAGGTAACTGACAACTGTCTCCAGGGTGCTCCTGGGAACAACGAAAGCACCTAGGCTTCGACCTACACTGTGCTTTGGTGTGGCCGTACCTACAGCAATAGTGGCACTGTATGGTGGGATATTGGTAAATTTCCACAGGTAGAGAAGTGTAATAAAGGAAGACTCTGGAGGGGAGGGATTGTCCTTGGAAGGTGACAACAACTGATTGGGTAGGGACCCAAGAGACCTTGCCATCTTCTACATTTTTGCGATTCAGCCGTCTAGCTTTTAAAATAATTCCACTCTCAGGAGGAAGATTCACATCCTTAGCAAATTCATCCATAGAAATATCTGTAGGGACCTGTCGCACCAAGCCCATTCTTGTAACTATAAATGAGGGAACTGTGGCTGTGTATTTACAGAGCGATAATATTGGGTATGTGGTAAAAGAATTGGCATCATCTGCAGAAAGGAATTCCACAGATATTTTGTTACGGCCAACTCTCTTAATGCCATCCCGGCATATATTTTTGACTTTGTGGGTTGAAAGAAATTGGCCAAACTTAATCGGTCTTATGGAGGTGCCAGCAGCAGGGTCAGGAGTAGTGCGCGACACGTGAACCACAAAGGGACCTTTATCAGTTGCAGAGTAACAGTTCACTGCACCTATGACTAAAGAGGGGTGGGAGTATACAGATTGGATCGATGCAACTGCTAATTCCGGAGAAGTGATTGTTTTTTTGGCTAAGCTTTGTTCATCGGCCCCCAGACGTCTTTTAAGACGATTCCCAGAGTAGCTGCAATCCATGTCAATGGGATCTGGGGGATCTGGGGGGTCGGGGGGATCAGGCGCCGGCGAGGGTGCCAAAGGGTCATCACACATCATGTTTGAGGTTAACCTCAAATACGCTGTGTCAGAAAAATATAAATAAAAAACTAACTACTTACTCACCGCCACCACAAACAATAACACGGCACAATATAACAAAACTAGATCAAGTTGAACGAAAACGACACCAATAAATGGTATCATAACAAGATTCTAACGCCAGGATTATAACAAAGTTTATTCGCTAACACTTCCGGTGACAGAAAAACCGTCACGTGATCTACTTATCGACTTGTAATGTCATTTCCATACATTTAAGCGTAGCGTTTTGTAGAAACGCTTGTAGACGAAGCCACTTGGCTAGGGGGGCTGATGTTAAGCAATTAATCGCTCGTTGGCGAACCGAAGAGTAGGATGGAGGGAGGGGTGTCGGTCTTCCGGCTTTGTCACTCATCGTACGATACGCAGACATAATCCCTAATTAGCGCCGATCTTTTGTGAGAGGGTCGTACTACCCCGGTGATAAACAATTTTTGATAGCATTTTAATAATATAACTAGCTGTGCCCGCGACTTCGTCCGCGTGTAATTTAACTTAACAATAATTTCGGGATTATTCATCCCCTATTTTATGCCCTTGTGGGTAGAATTAATCAAATTCCTTTCGTAGCGGATGCCTACGTCATAACATCTACCTGTATGCCAAATTTCAGCCCGATCCGTCCAGTGGTTTGGGCTGTGCGTTGATAGATCACTATGTCAGTCAGTCACCTATTATGAGTTATATATATTTAGATTAACTTGATAGACTGGTAATAGTTCCTGACTATTTGGAATGTCTCTGAACACAGGCCACTCCTCTATATTCTGTGACACGGTTCGAGAATTACTTCGGTATCTGTGGCGTACAGGGTGCATTAATTATAGGCAAATAGATAACAAAGGTACACATTCTGTTGACCTCTTTCTTATGATCGTATAAAGAGTACACGCTCCATAATAATGTAACAAGTATTATCTAAGAGCAACAATAATAATAACAACATCGCTTATCGCCGCCGCCCGCCGCTACAGAATCACAGTGGGTGCAGCTTTATCAAGTCAACGAACACACCCTCCGAGATACGAATGATCGAATTAGGTATGTCACGTGTTTAGCAGGCTAAACTCTAGTACAATTACCTAACGATAGTAGGTTCGAATGTTAATTTGATTTGTTCCGATGAAATCATTTCGGGTCATAGGTAATGGGTATGTGATTTATTGGGTATGGGTATTTAATTTAATTTATATTAACTCATAAGTAGGTAGGTAGGTAGTAAACCTGTTTTTTGTGTTTGTATTTTTTTTTTCAAAAATATTAAATGACGAAAGACATTCGCTATAAATGTTTGCCAAAACTACATAGTTTTGACGACATAATAGACTAGCTGTACTAGCACCGGCAACTGTGTGAGCGAGACGTATTGGATTTGAGTGGGAGTGACAGAGACAGGTAATAACAGGTCATTGTACGAAATTCTTCGTGCTCAGCGACCCTGCTTTAGTTGTTTTCATATAGGTACTAACCGGCTCGATATTTAACATTTTTAAAGTTGAACAAGGTTTCGGTGTTCTAGTAAATGTTAAACATCATGCCCATTCCGAGCGTGCGGACGGACAAATGAGCAAATATATTCTCATAGTTCTGGCTTAGACACTTTGCTTGCTTCTAACCTTTAAGTGCCTGAAACTCCTTTAAAATATGAATTTAGCAGGTATTACAGACCAGTAATACCTGCAACAATCTGTGATAGCCGATTGGTTAAACCACACGTCTTGCGGGCACCGGGCAAGGTCTTGGGTTCAAACCCCGGCTCGCACCTATGGAAATCTATGTGCGAATCATATTTTCTATATGATTATCACTTGCTTACGGTGAAGAAAAACATCGTGAGGAAACCTGCATGTCTTAGAAGATCTAACCAATTTTCGAAAGACATGTGAAATCTTCTATTTTCAATGCTGGTGAACAGGCTTCTCCTTTCATCTACTCTTTCTAGTACTTCTTGGTTCGTTTTCTTTTCGTTAGCTTATTCTTTCCATCCTCCTCCAGCACCAGATCTCAAAAGCTTCTAATCTTTCTCTATCTCTTTGTGTCATTAAAAGCATTTTTCAATTAAAAATCTCGTCAAAAATGATTTGACGAGATTTTTAATTGAAAAATGCTTTTATAGTGTGCATGAGTTTTTAGATTATAAATTGTAAGATTTGTCAATTGCGCGTAAATTTTAAATTATGTCTTTGTTATTATTTTTGTATGGAAAATGTCTCCCATTATTGAAATTATTATTATTATTGATGTTTGTGATTATTATTAATTTTATTTTTTTTTTTCATTATTTGTCTTTTAATTCAACAATACAATTTAATGGGATAATCGGTTTAGAGCCAGCATGATTATGATCAAAATAAAATTTAATTGAATAGAGTATGTAATTTAATATATATTTTTTTAATTTGCACGCCGAAATTAAAGGCAGAATAAGAGAACAATTTTGTACATGTTACCAACCTTCTGTACCTTATTTATGCAAATAAACAATTATTATTATTATTATTATCCACGTCTCTGACCCGTAAAGTGCAATGCTCCAGATGTACGTTTTAATAAAGCGCTTCTTGATCATCTTCGATATTTTTGAGCGGAATAAGTGTTTTTTGTTGTTAAATTCTCCTTTTGCTATTGCTATTCGGGTAATTATATCTGTTGTACATCTGGCGTCATGTGTTATGGAGCTACTCGTACCTAAATATTTAAAACTTTTTAACTGCTCAACTGGATTGAAATTGAAAATAGAAGAGGAAAGATGATTGGGCATTTGATACGACATGATGTTTTCATGAAAACAATCATAGAGGGGAAGATAGAAGGCAAGAGGGGAAAAGGAAGACCAAGAAGCTATTTCGACCAAGTGAAGGAAAAAGTGAATGTCGTGTCGTATCAGATGGTCAAGGAACTGGGAGAAAATCGCAGTGAATGGAAAAAACTCCACCGACAAGAGCATCGCTCTTAAGTTTATGATGATGATGATGTGAAATCTGCCAACCCGCACTGGGCCAGCATGGTGGATTATGGCCTGAATGCCCCTCGTGTTGAGCGGAGGCCCGTGCCCAGGAGTCTGGAGTGGGACGTCAAAAGGGCTAAATTATTATTATTATTTAATACCTGCAATATCACCGAATTTAGAGCTATAAGAAAACACAGTTATTAGAGAGAACAGTCCTTCATCAGATCAGGCCGGGTGGAAATGTTGTAATCTTTTAGCAGCATACGTAAATAAGTAGACAACTGATTAGCATATTGATAAACACCAAGCGATGCGATTACAGGTTATTACATTCGCAAATGCGCTATGCAGTTCTCAGGGATAATGATTCACTGGCGTATGCTAAATATGTCGCGGTGGCTCTAAATAGTACTATAATATAAAACTGTGCTATTTGCATCCATGAGTAGGCGCGCTGTCTATCATACAACGGGTTTATCGAGTTCATGCCGATGACTATGTAATAAAAATATGTTTGCAATAACGTTTTTATGCGTCACTGCAAGAACAATGTTTTTATTCAAAATTCAAAATTCAAAAATTCAAAATTCAAATATTTTTATTTCAAATAGGCCAGATTAACTGGCACTTTTAAAAAGTCAAGAACTAGGTGCATGTTCCAAAACAAAGTCCTATGGAGAAGAACATGCAAGAAACTCCATGGATACATTTTTTCTTTTGTCTTTTTTAAAATTATGTTTGTTTATTTACAGTAGGTATTAAGAGATGTGAGGACAATGTAGGTTAACGCATAAGGCATCACAAATAAAGAAGTAATAGGCCCAGAATATTGCCATGTCAAAAACTTATATCTACTAGGAAGTTATGCTATATTAATGCATCAGTGCTTACATGGTGCTCACATTTTAACATTTTGTCATTATTGTTACAATATTATTTTGCTGTCTATCATTTGATTAGGTACCTACTTTAAATTTATACAATTCAAGTATACCACAATTGAATATGATTTTTGAATATGATTCATCTAGATTTCTCTCGTCAGTATTCCAAACTAATTTTCCAAAGTTGGAAAACTACATTTTGACCTTGCCATCATAATTATAGGGTCCTTTCCCGTGGCACGCTTATAATACACAAGAGTGTAATTAAAGAGAAAATGTTCCTTTAAAGGTATTTGCAGCATTTGGAAAAGCACAGTTATATGCAGTACATTACTTTATGTTATTTATAAAACGCTACCTGACCGACCGATCTCAATGTCTTACCATCATCATCGTCGTCTAAAGCCGTACAAATGCACCATTATGGCGGGCCGGTCCACATCGCTCGTGTTAATGATGCATGCAATGCATGCCGCGGACAGAGGAACAAAGACTTACTTAACATTTTTAGCTCGTTCACGATAATTGTATTTGCGTAATGGTACATAGCCAATCAAATAATGCCATTCCAATGTAAACCTTGTTATCATACTCAATAAACATTCTTTGGAATAAGAAAATAAAAGTTCCGTCATATTTTTTGTTACTAAGAATATGTTGTCTCAATTTACAGAGAAATACGAATTAGTGGGACGGCTGCTGAAGCCCGGTGAGGAACCAAGGAACTACTCTGACGAGGAGCCCGAGGAGACGGACACGTCCACCAACACCCCCGTCGAGGAGAAAAAGGCCCAATAAACACCGCTGCTGTACCGCACCGCGCGCTGCGAGATTTCATATTGTTTGATACACACCAGCGGCCGCTTGAAGTCCTAGCTAACATGTTTTTGAAGCAAGAAATGGGTAATTTTTATATGTGTATTACTTTTTTTGCATTTGTCTAGTTTTTCTTTAAAAGTTTTTGATAATGCAGCAATTATTTTTATATTTGTGTTGAGGAATTTTCTATTTAATTTTGTGCTCCAAATTCAAAGGAATAAAGTCTCTACGGCATTCTTCTGTAGCTGAAATTGGTGAAAGCAGTATTTCACTAGATAGGAGATATTAAATTGGCCAGTGGCCCCGTCCATTATAATTATACCGCCCCGTGTTTGGCAAATGTCTAGTTCCAATTTCCAGTCAACAGAATATTTCATAAGAACATGGGATACACATACGGAATGCCGAAACATTTTATACAATGTGTTTTTGAAATTTCATAAGTGACATAATCTGATGCCTGCGCTTAGGTCAATTCTTCTATGTAAGGCGTCTGACCATTCTGTATGGGGTTAAAATAATTTGCATTTCTTGCTTCAAATTACAAAAGTGAAATTATAAAGGATTTTGTTCTCTAAATTAAAAAGTGGTCTGTTTTTGTGTAAAGTCGAACAATTTGAACCCTAAATGGTCACTAAAGCTACACGTTTAAGGAACTGCTTTTGGCATTGACTTGTTTATGTTAAGTGTGGCATGTGGAGATAAAGATTAATTTCTTCTGCAATCCAATAAGTTTGGAAAAAAATTAAACGTGAAGATTTCGCGACCAAATGAAGATTATCAAAGCGAGCTGTCAGTGATTTTTACTGTATATATGAAATCTATTGTATAATTTTCACTATTAACTGTTGCTTATTGCAGATTTTTGAATATATTACTATATATATTTACAGTTTCATGAATTGAAAGACTGAGTGTTGGCATATTAATTTAAACAAAATGATGTAAAGTGAAAATATTTAATTTGTTGCACATTCCCTGCACTGTTTGGAACTTAAAACGTTCTGTTACGTACCCACAGTTCAGAAATTCTCATTCAAATTGGGTATGAAGTTGCCAATATACAATTTAAGTCCTTTATCAGGCTCTTAAGATAGGATTTGGAAAACACGACAATGGATGGCTCCTATCGTGTCGCAATGCACTGTCGGTCGAACGAACGATACCCAAGTCGTTAGCATTTATCTAAAGTGTTTTTTTTTCCTTTTGCAATATTCATTAATCATACATTTATATATTTTTAATACGAAGGATAATTATGATGCCTAACCGCTAACTAGAATGTGATAGTACAATAAAGGTAACAATAGAAACGGCAATTTCGGGAAATAGTAGTTCATTACCAATTTTATTATAAGATCTTTTCAAACCACTAGTGCTCCTATTATCTCCATTATAACAAGTTGAATTCTTTTGTATATAAGTACGCTCTAGTTTTATTTGAGTGTTAACAAACTGTCAATTGAAGATCCCATACAGGAATATGTATGGAAAAACTATGTTACCTAGACCTTGACCCAAATGTCTTGAAAAATATTCTATTACTTATTAATTGTGCATACTGTAGGCGGCAAACAGTTATCCTGTGAGATTTATAACTATTGGCATACCCTAACAGCGACTATGACCCCAACCGGACCCCACCTGATTTTCGGTACTTATTACATTAGTCACTTTAAGTGTTGCAATTGATGAAAAAATAGGAGATGTGCATAATATGTGTAGGATCTAAAATATTTGAGAAATCTAATTTGTTACAAAGTTGTGCGTGTGACTGTTTTTGTTCGTTCCTTAGTAATGTCTGAGCGATTTGATATTTAAGGCAATATTATTTGATTTATCTAAATGTCATGTAATGCTATTCTCCTTCGCGTTGTTGAACAGTGTCCCGTCTCCTTGCTAAAAGTACAAACCCTATATTATTTGCCTCAAATATCTATTTCGCATGAGTATAAATTATTTTGTTATGATCGTTCTTGTTTATTAGTTTGTGTTAGTTTTTTAAGATTGGTGAATGATTTTATATTAGGATGGGATTATGGTTATTCTTGTATTGTTGGTATCTTTGGAACAATTATATTATATTAAGATTGAGGCTTACTATTTTAACTTTGCCAAATAACTTGCGTCCTTAAATACGCAGCTATAAGGATCATTCTGATGGCTAAAGTGATGTTACTAATAAATAGATTGGATGTTGTTTGGTTAGTTAGCTAGATGTGCAAATAAAATCATTTATAAATGTGCGCGGGAACTGTCCCGGTGAATGGCGTAATAGTACATTGTTACATGAGTGGTGAAAGTTACTTATTTTGTCCCGAGACAGGGTTTGGCGCCCGAGCGTAGCGAGGGCGCTAAAAGTTCGAGGGACAAAATAAGCCTTTCACCCGAGGTAAACACTGTGCTTTTCATTACGAATACAAGGAAAATAAAAATAAAAACAGGAATTGGCTAAAGAAATAATACAAGGAAGTATAAACAATACTCTACAACTCGAAAAAAAAAATCGGATTGCCGCCTATTTTGTTTTTTTTTTTCGTTGGCCGGCCAACTTCATTATTTAGCCATTATTTTTCATTTTCATCTTTAAATATTTTGCCCAAATCTATGTTATTTTAAAGAAATTGTTGAAACTAAATTATAATGAAGTCATTTAAAAATATATATTCTGGAATTAATACTTAACTTTATGTTATTTCAATTTTACATCGTGCTGTAATTGAGTGACTGTAGAAAAAGTTTGAACATGGTTCCATAGAAATGTGAAAATGAAACTAGTTTTTTTTTATAATTTGACAGCTGTCAGTTGAAAGCGAAACTCCCGGGCCTGAAAAGTATTACTTTCAACCCGCTTCTCAGGCAACTTCAGACCTACTTTCAGAGTATGAGTAATGAAAAATATTAATTGTTCCAAAGTTATTCGGAATGGACATTCGCGCCAAATTCGTATGATAATTGTGTAAAATTTCGCTTAAAACTTAAATTTGAACAAGCTTTACCTGTTGTTTTCCTATTTGATAATAATTTAGATGTGTTTTAAACGACTCCTCGCACCGTGCTATACCATCGGAGCAACCGGATGTCGCACCGGTAGTGCTGAGCGTGAGTCCTCTCGGCACGCGACACATTGAATCAATTTAAATTGTTGTTAAAATATACAGTAACAAATTCAAAAATATTTAGTTTCCAAATGCACACATTAATTTTATTGAGCTTTGGAACTTTTATTATGATTTCCGTTAAATTGATTTAGATAATATCGATTTTTTATATTTATTACAAGCCTTGTTTTCAGGTTACTGTTCCTTTCTCCAAACTAAAACATAAATTATAAACTACTTTTTCGTTAATTTTTATCTATTGACTGGGTCAATTTAAAATTCATACATGTTATGATAACCACATCGTTTTATTAAATAATTAATTATATGTAAACGCCTTGGTCTAAATTGTTACCTTAATGATTAGCTGTTCTTTAACAATAATTTAATTTTGTATGCTTTTATATTAGTTGAAATCAACACAACATAAGATATTCCATGGCTTATCACAATAACACTAGGGGTAGTGTTTTTAAAGTATGTTGGGCTGCCCGACAGACTGAAACAAAGATATGAAAGGGCTTTCAAATTGGCCGGTCGGATCCCATACGTTTGTAATGTTTCTATTGATGCAACCCTTTGCAACCTTAATTCTTGTAACTTTAACTTGGTGTAAAATGTGGAGTTAGTTGAATGTACAGCACCGCAAGACGTTACTAATAAATAAAGACCTATAAATGTTTATTTTAACATTGTCACATGAATTTAATTAAAGCGTTTTACATAATTTGTTTCGTCTTTCATTAAAGATATTTTTTTTAGATTATTGACACAAAGCTGCGGCGATTTGACTATGTATTTAAGAGTCAGCGCAGGCGGCCGTAGTGTCGGCGAAGCGACTAAATGTAGTAAGAAAAAGTAATAGAATAGAATCACTCTTTATTTCACACTAAATATTGGAATATATCTAATACCGCGCCCCTTGACGCTTTGAGCCTCTTTCGGTGTACCCACGAAGCTGATGGTGTACCAATTACAATCGTATGCAGAAGTAATATTTAGATTACCGTATGTAGCTGCCTCGCCGCCACTTCGTCCTTCTGCAATGACTTTTAGGCATAGGCTCTGAAAAGAGCTTATCAGTATCACATGATACTGTATTTCTCCTTCCAGTTAGATGCCTAGCCAAGAATAATGTCGGTGCTAGACTGAATTTAAAGTTTTTAGATTTATATATTTACACTTAATGTTGTACCCGAGGTATATGAACAGAAACAACAGTTTATAATGATCACATAATTATATTATAAAATGATTTAATTACAATAAACAGAATAAGTATCATAATACCTACACTACAAACAACTTATATTACGCGAAGCGGACAGGACGTACTCCTCTCATATTTACATTTTGTACATTGAGCGCTCGTTTCGGTCGTCGTAATACTCTCTACGCGTCCCTCGCGCCGCCGACGACGACTTCATCGACAATAAATAGGGGGGGATTCGACACGAGCGAGGGTTCGGCTCTGCACGCGCCGGCCGCCGTTATCTTATATATTACAAGGCGACGCGGCGCGCCTCGGCCACGTGCACTACAACTGCTCGACGAACTTGGTGAGCTGGTCCTGCGGCGTCATGGGCGGCAGCTGGTCGTCGGGCGGCGCGAGCGGGGCGGGCGGCGCGGGCGACTGCCGCAGCAGCAGCAGCTCCGAGGGCGTGGGCGGGCGCGGCGAGGGCGTGGCGGGCGGCGAGCGCGCCACCACGCCCGCCACGCCGCCGCCGAACCCGTAGCGCGCCACGCCGCCCACGCCCACGCCGCCCAGCCGCGCGCCGCCCGCGCCCGCGCCCACGTTGGCGTACGCGCCGCGCATGCCCATCATGCCCACTCCCACCCCGCCCACGCCGGCCTGCTTGAACCAGCCGCCCACGCCGCCCGCTCCCACGCCGCCCATGCCCACGCCCGACACGCCGCCGACGGATCCCACTCCGGAAACGCCGCCGACCTGGAAGCGCAACAACCATTATAATCGGTTCTAAGGCAAATTCTAACTAATCAACAGTTTAATGTTATAGCCATTAGGCCTGTGTGCGAAACATCGGTTTATAGACGATGCCCCGAAACGGGTGGTCCTCGATTGGGATACCAATCATGTATGTATGACATCATTCACCATGTATGAATAATACAATAGTACATTGTTTTGAGCGCATAAAGTATGATATGGCAAGCTCACCTGCTGTTGTTGCGGCAGCATCTGGTGCATCTGCTGCAACCGCTGCTGCTGCTGCGGCTGCATCATGTGCTGCAGCTGCGGCTGCTGCTGCGGCAGGCCGCACACGCCGCCGACGCCGCTGACGCCACCCACACCGCCCACGCCGCCCACCGGCCCGACGCCGCTCGCGGCCGCTTGTTGACTTTGGGCGTTCTGAGAGAAACGGTAGATGAAAATTAACTCATACCCATTAATTACATCTGGGTTGTTATTTTGACTATAATATATACCTGATCATTACCTTGATGGTTTCCCAAGTCGTAATGATTCCTACCAGATTAAACCGTAGTTTACGCGTGAACTAAGCATACAAAACAAACCTTAAAATGCCTGCTAAAAATAGGTTTTTTGAACTCATATATTCTGAAGAATTTAATAAAAATCTGGATGGATTATTGAGAAGATCAGTGTCATATCGTATGAGGATGTAAAAGACACTGCCGTAGACGGATAAAGATGAGAGCTTCATCAGCTACACCGAGGGTTTTAAGTGACTTAAATAAGAATAAGAGTAACGAAAGTCTGATTCTTACCGCTCTTTGTTTGATGAAGGCGGCCATGAGCGGTGGGTTGGACTTGAGTATCTGTAGTATTTCTTGTTGTTGGTTGTGACTGGTCGGCGACCGCAGCGTCGCCATTAACTGTTGTAACGCCTTCTGATGCACTTGTTGTGTTTGTTGCTGTTGCGGTGCTTGCGCACGTTGCTGCAACGACACATTCAAACGTGAACACTGGCTGAATAAATAGAACATAGGCAAACTGACATCTAATTGTTGGCTTTTATGTACCCTGCGCGCGTTGCTACGCTGTCAAAGATTGGTCATACCAACTCAGAAACCTTTGTGGACTCATGCACAACACTTTGCTGAAGATCATGACATGATCAAATGCATAGTTTACGATTCTATAAAGGTCATACAGACAAACATTCATTTTTATACAGAGTGGAGACGACATGACGACATTAATTTAAACCACATATTGGGTATCACCATAGTAGTTCGTACACCAACTATCATCAAATTACATTGAACGGTATAGCCCCAGGAATTAGTTTTCACTTTAAGAATTTTAACACATGCTGTGAATACATTACGATTTCGCAGGGCTAGTTTATAAGGTCATTCACCTAGAAGGACCAATACAATTTAGATTTACCTACAAGCGTAAAACACAACCAAATAAAAAGTGCGGCTCAGAAATCATCGGTTACTTGGAAATATCACATTATTGTTAATTAAATTTCGACCTTATTATCATAACGTTAAACTTCTTATTATTATAAGCAAACGAATATTTACGAGCTGTACTATTCGATTTGTAGTCGGCATAGTGTAAACAGACAGAGGAAGATAGCTACGTTGCCAATCCGACACCTTTGCACAAACAAAGTAAGTGCAAGTAAAAATAGTTTATAAACTCTTCCGCATTTGGAAGAATTTGTGTGCAAGAAAAGGAAAGAAATCGTCTGGGGCTTTAGGCTTTTGCTGGAGTTTTGTTTTTTATTCCCGATCTCCAGTGCGTGACTAGCTGTCCGTGTGAGAGCTCGTTTTTTTAATAATTTCAATGTGTTAGAGTTGTTAGGCGCGCGGCCATTGTTTTTGTGTAAAATTGGACATTCCTTTTCTTTTGCCGTAAGTTCATTTAGTGTAGATCTAATTTTAGTACGTACTCTATGTTATTGATAATACGATTGTTGTAAATACCGCGATTTGGGAAGGCGGTACCTACCAAATGTGTACTCGTAAACAAACAATAGTGTGATACCGGCTTAGTGTTAGGTACCTACCTAAATATTGTGTTTAAAATGTGACTTAGTGATTAATTAACGTGAAAAGTGTACCTAGTGTTAAAAAAGATTATCTACCTACTTACCTACCTACCTACAATGTTTTAAAATCAACATTTGCCAATCTACGAACGCCCGGGCGCAGCGCGCGCGGGGCGCGGGGCGCGGGGCGCGGTGCGCGGTGCGCGGACGTCGATGCCTACCTACATGAACGAAACCAGATAGGTAAACCTACAAAGGCACCGCACGTGTAAAGAAAAGCGATGTTGCCGATCTTACCCGTAGTGCCTACAGGTCAGTTGAGGTCAGTAGATAATATTACTAAAGGGTGTTTCGTTTAGATTATTTTCGGAATTAGTTTGTTTGAAAATTTCGCTTTTTGTTTGTTGATGTAACAACCAATTTCATTATCACAAAGTATTTTGATTGACTAGTAGTGATGGTGTTTTAATTTAATGTCGTTATGTCGTCTCCACTCTGTATATGTAGACTAGCTGTGCCCACCGACTTCGTCCGCGTAGTATTTAACTTAACAACAATTTCGGTATTATCGGGATAAAAAGTATCCTATTCCAAATTTCATCCAAATCCGTTCAGTAGTTTTTGCGTGAAAGAGTAACAAACATACATCCACACTCACAAACTTTCGCATTTATAATATTAGTAGGATATAGAAGATTAATTGAATTCTTCATAGGCGTTAAAGTTCTTAGATTGAAAGTGGGAGCAAAGCGTAGACATATAGGTGGAACGCTCGTCTTGAATACAAGGATCACAGTTTCAAACCACGCTGCAAATCTCAGGAGTATTATGAAAATAATTTTCAATCATGGTCACACCTTTTCCTAAGATTTTCGGTAGATGTGTGAAGTCTGCCTATCGATAACGGGTCAGCGCAGCGGTCTTTAGCCTAAATCCGCTTCGATTAGAGATGAGGGCCGTGGCTTACAGTGATGGGTGTATAACAAGAGGGTCAGTGGGTACCTGCAGCTGCTGCGGGTGCGGGTGCTGGGCGGCGGGCGGGTGCAGCGGCAGGCGCGCGTGGTGCGGCGGGTGGTGCAGCGGCGGCGGCGGCCGGTAGCGCGGCGGCCAGTCGCCGCGCGCCGCGCCGCCCACGCCCACCCCGCCCACGCCCACGCCGCCCACGCCCACCGCCCCCACGCCCACGCCGCCGCCCGGCGGGCCCATCGCGCCCTGCTTGCCGTACGACGGCGCTTGCTGTCGCGCCGCTTCCTCTTGCACCTGTGCGTTAACACCGGACTAAGATACATGACTAATCTAAAACTTAACTAAGGCAGAACCAACTCGCAACGACGTTAGATAATATCGCTCGCAAAATCCCGAGGAATGCTCGGCTTGCTGTAATACTAGGCATTTACCGGACGTCACCCTCAGGTTCTAAAATTGTACAATTATAAGCTCTTGATACAATGCTTCCGAGTATCTCTGAGAACCGAGCCTAGTGAGGGCTAGCAGAGCGCACGATATAGCGTCATGAGGGGGGAAGACGAATGTTTGTTCGATGTGTCAGGGCCAACAAGAACATGGGGATAAGTTATGTGGGCACAAAATTGGTCTGCCACATTGAAATAGGTACGGTATGGTACAATAAGCGTCAATGAAGTGGAGTTACCTGCTGCAACGCCTTCTGCACGTTGTGCGGCAGCGCGTGCGTGGCCGGCTTGGAAGGCGGCGGCGAACCCAGCGCGGGCGTGGGCGGCGGCGACGCGGCCTGCTGCCCGCGCGTGTTCATGGCCGCCATGCGCCGCCGCAGCAGCTTGGCCTGCTGCACGCGCTGCTGCACCTGCTGCTGCTTCAGCTTCTGCTTGATGCTGCTGCAGAACGGCACCGAGCACTTGGTCTCCTGGCAGTGCTTCGCGTGGTAGCAGCATAGCGCGATGAGCTGCTTGCAGATCGGGCAGTCGCCCTTCGTCTTCCGCCTGCAGATCTTGGTGTGCGTGACCACCCGCTTCATCTTCTGGCACGAGGGCAGCCGGCAGTTGGCGTCGCGGCACTGGCACGCGTGCACCAGCGACTGTATGCAGCGCTGGATGGAGAGCTTGCGCGCCTCCTGCGGGTTGGCCTGCTTCATGTCGCCGGGGGACGAGCCCACGTCGATGTCCAGGCCCAGCTTCTCCATCTTGTGCGGGTGGCCCTCCTTCTCGTGGCAGGGCACGCAGAGGTCGAAGTCGTCGCACACGGTGCAGTGGTACCGCGTCTCGACGTGCGACTTGCAGCTGTTGCACGTGTAGACGAACTTGTCCTGGCCCTGGTTGTGCAGCTCGTACAGCATGCACAGCGTCGAGAACCGCGCGCGCCGCATCGACGAGAACTCGTAGTGCCGGTCGCGCGCCATCGTCAGGAACGCGTCGCGCCCGTCCATCAGGTCGCAGTTGATCAGCGGGTCCGGGTCTTGGATAGGCTGTTGGCAAACGAAAATTACACTCATCATTATGATTTCCAATGGATAAATAAATCGGTCCATATGCCACAAATATGAGATATTCCAAAGGAAAAAGTAATTCAATTTCGATCCCTATAAGAAAATTTTGTGGAACATAAAACATCACAGGACATGAAAACATGTGGTTTCGTAAATGAAATTGCAAACAAAATTCTTAGCTTGGTCAGTCTACTCTGATTTGTGTATTACGTGTGTCCAATCCAATCAACTGCTATAGTCAGAGACCCAAACAGCGGCATTATCGAATAAGATTAGTAAAAATGTATATTGGTTATTTTACACAGAGCAGATTTCATACTATTACGAGATAGTAAGTCACTCACCGCTAAGCTCGCAGCAGACTGCGCGGAATGTAGCCTTATAACAAAGAACACTTCCTTATGCTTCTCCATGGTGGCGAATATCTTTGCACTGAGATCACTGCCCTGCTGCTGGTCGCTCTGCTTCTTGCTATTCTTCCTCTGGGCGGCCTTCGACTTGTTCGACTTCTTCGCCTTCTTCTGGCCTTTCTTCTTGCCATCGGGACCTTGCTCACTCTCTTCCGACGACTGGAATATCTAAAAAACACGTTAGAAATATTGTCTCACAATAAAACCCAAGCAAAATATTGTTAGACAGCGGTGTGCAAGTTAAAATCGTGTTTGGAAGGTAGAGTTTCCACATCTCCAATAGTTTGTACTATGTTTTTGGTAACTGAAATAATTTTCCGATGTGGAAACATGACCTTTATGATTAGGTTACTTGTTCTTAATTTCCTGCAGTGCTGTTAGTAAGGATTTCACACGGCAAAAGATCTATATACAATTATACAGACATTTTTACGCAATAAATATTCAATTTTGACTTATAAACACTAAATAATTAAGTTCAATTCGGATTGCACACGTTATTGCGACAAGATGTCAAAATAAATCGTGGGCAAGCATGCCGTTAGTATTTGCCCTCAGCAGGTAGTAGATACTGACCACTGCCTCGGCGGCCTCGGCCTGCTTCCTCTTCTCCTCCTCCTCCTGGTCGAGCTCCTTGATGGACTCCTCCAGCACGTTGGGCCAGAAGTCGCCCTCGAAATAGGGCAGCTCGGCCGCCGAAGAGATATTATCCTCCATCGCTTGTTTGAGTATGTCTTTATAGTCTAATATTATCCTCTCTATGATTCCTTTATCTAACATTTTCTTGTACCACTCCTGCAACCGCTTAGGCTTGGGTATCCTCTGCTCGACGGGATGGCAGTGGAATATGTAGTCATCGCCTTCAGAGGGCGGGCACGCCCATATGTGGGCCATCGTGTAGCCGAGCTGTTTCGCGTAGTCCAAATACCCTAATAGAATCTCGTGGTACACGGCCGTTTTGTACTGACTAGGTTGGAAGAAATGTACAGAGTCCAGGTAAGCTATGTACACCCGCCTCGTGTTAGGTGACGGACTCTCGCTGCCGTACTCCTAGAAGAGAACATTAGTATTATTAAACACCCAACTGCTATAATCCTACCGATAATTATTTAAAGAGACCAATTGGTAAGACAAAGATTACATTCACAATGTAAATATAATTATACAGGTGTTTCAAAAGTCCATAATAAAGCTTGGAATTTGGATGAATATCTGGTATAGAACAATTTTTTTTTATGGAAATTAAAATATTGTTTTAATTTTTTTCCCCCATTAATTTTCAATATTATATTATCGGCTGCTACTCATAAATGCAGTTGATGCAACAATAATGATATTTCAAATATTCAAACACTTGAAAATATGATAGTTGCGTGTACTGCTTTCACCAGGCATCTACATATCAGCTATTGTATAATGTACCTTAAATATTATTAGGAAGGTTTGAAACACCCTGAATATTTAAAAATAACATGTGTTCATTGCACAGGGCAAGGACTCACGGGGGTATAATGTTAATGGTATGCATAATTAAACATGTCGATGGATGCAGATATGAGCTTTTGCTTCTCATACAATATTCTCTATAGTATAGTTCTCCTGTACAATTTCGTGATATATTTCGACAATAAAGAAAAAAATATGGAAGTGTGAATTACCTGCACATGCATGCCAAAGAAACAGATATCGATTCCATCGATCTCTTCAAATGCAAACAGCGCTTTGGCCCGATACGGAAACTCGGCGCACAACTCACCGGATTCAACGAATCGCGATCTCATTCCGGGTTTTACTTCCACCATCTGGAATACATAAAGTCGTTAATTGCGTACCTGACAACGATTGACTAAATACATTACGACTTCTTAACGTTAAGAGGGTACATGTCCATGGTTCATATGACTTTCGTTCGTCAGACAATTGGAGTAAGACTCTTTAAATGTAGGTGTATTAGTGTGTCAGTCATATCAGGATAATTTTTAAGCTAACGCACAGTATCTCCTGCGGACGTGGTAGGCAGAGGTCATTGCAGTGCATCTACCTTTCCTCAATGATGGTTTTGGTCCCAATGAAACAGACATAGGGCTATTGCAATTATACCAGGCATATTCCCTATCATTGCTACGAGGATTCGGGATATTGTCCACCACACTAGCTCGATGCTGGTTGGCGAATTTCACGATACGGCACGAGCTCTAAATAACTTCCCTTTCCATCCTTTGAATCACGGGTTAGATAAATTAACTTGATTGATAATAACAAGGGGAAATTCAACAAGGACCTCCTGCGTTTGGGCAATCAAACGTTCCTTACCTTATCGGAGGACGCGACCACCCTAATATGCACTTCACCGGCGCCAGCCTCTTTTTTCTTAAGATAATTGTTGATCCTCGTCTCGATATAAATGCCGAGTTTGGACGTGGGCAGTTTCTTCGCCGAGAACTTGTTATCTTTCCGCTTGGCCCCTTTCTTCTTCAAACAATTATCACAGCAGAAGCCCTGGGGCCATATTTGGTCGTGGTGCAGCACACATATCTGATGCTGCTTCCTACCGCAGTCCATGCACACTACGAACGGCTCCTGTTCGAGGTGGTCGTTCTTCATCTCTTTGAATTGATCCTTCTTTATTGCACTGAAATATTCAACTTGTGTTAAATTATTTTGAATTGAACCTTACACCTATTGAGATAAGCTAGCTGCATTCAATTTGTGAGGCCAAACTCGATTTGTAGTGAATTATTTATGAATCACTGCATTTTCCTAGATACGTTTGAAGTAATCAGTCGGAGTTATAGATTCAACGACTCTGGAGCCAAAGTACAAGCTTGCAGAACATTGCGCGTTATCATGTAAGCAAACTTATATATTTTTTCCAGATGTAAAATTCTGTTGTTACCGTATGCATTTCGGTTTCACTGGAGATAGCGATCGCTCCAGCTTATCGATGCCTTAAGGGCGAATAGAGTAGTGTAACTAGTTCAAGATAACTTTTAGTGTTTCGAGCTTCGACTTTGACAGTCACAAACTCTAACTTGACCATGCAACCTACTATCTTCTATATTCCTATACATTTAACATAAACAATATAAACGAATACTCACGTTTGCGACTGCAACGGATCGTCGCCGAGCGTGACGGTGTCGCCCTGGATGTCATTGAAGCATTTCTGGCAGAAGGTGTATCTATCGGAGACAACCCCATACGCTTTTAGACTTTATTTTCACAATCGTCCGCGTGGTGGTGTGAAGCGAGCGTGTACAGGAACGTTTTTTGTGCAGGCAAGGACGTGCGTGGGGGGCGAAAAAAATTTAGTAAGCAATGATAACATAAAAGGGGTTAATAGTTAGACAGTGAGCACATGGTGGGGATGACGGGCGCGGCCAGTGTCACGAGGCAGCGCGCCCGCCATCGGGCAATACCAGTAGATCTGAGCTGAGTTTTTATTGCTTACGGAATAGCTTTGATAGTTTCATAAGGTAACTAATTGAAATGAACAATTTCAATATCAAATACAAATGCTCGTAACTAATTCTACTGATAGGCCAAAGGATGATTAAGAAACAATTGTTTTATGCAATTAAAAATCATTGTTTCGCTCATAAAAATTGTGATACAATTCTAAGCGAAAATTAACACTAATAGACATGAGAAGAGAAAACATTTTGATTTATAAATAAATTTTGGCGTGAGGATGAAGAATTAGAAACATATATCTGGGAAACAGAAAGCATTATAATTAAGACGGGCCAAACTAGCGTAATTTATATCGATTGTAGTGAGTCGCGTAATTTACGTTACTTTCGGGTTCAAAGAGTGTTTTGAGCTAGATGTAAAATGTGATATAAAATTTACGAGTACGGTTACGCAAGTCTGGCCTGGCCTAAGTTTGAGCAAATTCCTACACACATTTTTAGGAATATTACATGAAACAAATTCTGAATTCCAAAATAGGAGTAGAAGATTAAATGTCCATTTACGCCGTCAGTAACCCCTCGGTTGCACAGGACGAAACATTCACACAAAACATATTGTTGTCCCGTTTTAAAGACAGTAAAAAAGTGAGACAACAACATGTTTCGTCCAATACAAACGTAGGGCAACAATCCTAATAACCTGTTGTTAGTATTCACTTTATATTGTATTGTTTTTATTTCAAAAACGTATCGAATATTATGATTCGGACACAACTGAAGATCAATTTATAAACTGTAATGGAGTCATGTCTGTACATGAACGATCGATACCAAGTCCGAAGCGAATTTTGAATTTTATTTTTTCACGGATTTATCCAGAGAAATATAATGATTTGAAACAGAGGGCCATGGGAGCAAAATCGCGGGGCACAGACAGTGAGTAGTTCAATAAGTATTTAACATTTTTATAGACTGAACAATGTCAAATACATTTATAGTTGTTAAAGAGTTATTGCGTAAGGAAGGTCAATCAAGAAAACGGTGTAAATTGTATATTGATAATACACATCATGTCATAGCTTCAGTCATTATAAAGAATTTTGGTTTAAAGTAGAACATTTTAGACGCTTCAGCAAATTAGTGTATTATTTTTTAAAGTAACGCAATACAATTATGTTGTTTAATAAAACAAACTTTACTAGTTTCAACCGCGGCTCCACTCACATGACTACGATAAAAAATAACTTGTATGTTATTCCATAGCATAAATAACCTCTTTATCCAATTTCTCCCGAATTAGTTCCGCGGTTTCAAACTTACGAAGCCCTTCTCGCCTGAACCACAATAATTCCTAATTCAGGCATGTGTTGAATATATTATACCTAAGAAAAATATTGTACCTATTCACTATATTATATTATCCTAAGATTTTTTTATAAATTGAATTGCAATAATACTGCATTTTTATATAAGAAAACCAAAGTATATTTCTTCTCTGGCTAGCTGCAACAATTATGTTGTCAATTTACACATTAACCTAATGGTGTCCATTTACCGATCTCATTTCCTTTGTTCCACGCGTAACAACTGGCGTCGCGTTCGGATTACAACATCGAGTGGACGCATTGATTTTATAAAGAATACGTCAGCGATGCACTGCTGTAGCAATTTTTAATTTTGTTTTATTATCACCAGTTCAGCATGAATATAGACGTGCTATTTGTAATTTTAAACTTATATAAATCAGGTTGTACGTTTTAACAACGTAAATATGGGCTTAGCCCACAGTGTTGTTCAAGGTTTTCTGGTCCTAATATGTTAATCAGATCAGTTGATTATGCACCTTGTATATTTTGTGTTAGGTTGATATTTTACTGTCATTGATCCTCAATCCTTAGCTTTGGAGGCAAGACTAGTTTGATTTTCTGATAGCGACAATGAAAACACAGTGTGAATAACATAGAAAGCTTGCATAAGCGTTAGTCAGAAATTGAGGACTAGGAAGCCATCGGAATCACATGGAATAAAAGTAAAATTAATATCTATGTACTGAGAGTAAATACAGATTAGAGCATTTTGTATAATAATTCCTCTTCATACGGCCTAATTTATCCTGACAACAACATATTCCATCACAAATAATGGTTAAATATTTGAATAAGCAATTTATATTAATAGATTGAAAATCTAAATGCGTATTTTTTGTCCATTAGGCAAAATGGTCCAATCTGTAAATTTTATATATCAAACATGTTTCATAAAACAAAATTCTGGGTGTTTGAAAAGTCCGAAATAATAATTTTAGGTACATATATGTAGATGCCAGACTATATAATGTCTACTAACGTATCGTACGTAAATTCACGTATTGACTATTCATATTCATGAATAAAAATAATTTAATTTTTAGAAGACAGACGAATCGTAACTATCATTTTCTGAGTTACGGGCATTTTAATATTTGTTACAACTTTCGCTTTGCGGCCTTACACATACAAATGCCAACATACAAGAAAAAAAAATTTGCATTGTCCTTCAGATATGTATTTTTTTTATCGGCGTGAAAATTGTTTTTTGGAAGAACCATTTAATTATATGCCCGATATTAATCCGAACCACAAGTATTATTACGGACTTTTAGAACACCCTGTATACTATTCAAGGTCTTGAGACAAATTGGTGACAATTTAAAACCTAATCGGGGTAGAACTATGACTAACCAATCTAAATGAAAAGACCTGATAAGCGAACGAATCTCGGAAAATAAACACATAACATTACAGTGGACATCCCAAAGTAGCATAATACCGGTAAAAAATATCCAATGTAATTAGAGAATATAGTCAACCTATTTATTATTATTATTTGTATGGAGCTTTTCCTACTGCTGTACCCATCAGATAATGCGCCTCGGCAATCTTCGCTTGTACTAATTTGAATATTAATAAGGTTGAAATTTGAATAGCACTATTTTATTAAAAGTAAAAGACAATGGCCTAGGCGCATTTTCGTTATCTAATAAATTTGTTCTCCCACTGAAAGCCAATATTTCTTACAACTCTAATACTGTGATAGAAACACATCAACAAATAATTTCTTGGTAAAAATATCACAGAGCAATCACCCTCTGGATTCCGCACGCTAGGGACAAAGTTTCCGAAACACATACGCTTAATAAGGTGTTAAGTAAGTTATGTCATGTCATATAATGGACGCGACCTTATATGACATGACGGGTCCATCAGAAAAATGGTATATGGTAACCGGGACTGCTGTCGTACACGACCCACGTTGGTTTAATTAGACTCACCTATTCTGGTAGCTGAAGTACTTGGCGTCTCGCGGGATGGTGCACAGCTGCTTGCCGTAACAGCACAGCACTTGCGGATTGAACGTGTACTTGCGCCCGCAACAGTAGCCCAGATTCTGCATCACAGGGTCGATCTCTTGCTCGAACACTTCCGATAACTATACAATTAAAACCAAATTAGACTTATAAAGGTGGCCATGGCTGCATATTCTGGTTTTATCAAATCTTTTTGTCAAAATGTACAATCATGTTTACAGAAACTTATAATTCTAATACATTGAGGCAATGAGTAGGATGGCAATAGTTTGGTTTCAGCAGCACTACTGGCAATCAAAGGTTTCTCCACCTTTAATTGGACACATAATTCCATTGAAAATATAGGTAAAGTAAACTTTTCAATGTCGTCTGCATAATACTATTTGTCATTGGGACATGTAATAGGCATCCAGGATCATTTTAGCCACCTGTGTGGGCGTCGCGATGTAGTAGTGGGTTTCGTTGGTGATCATGAAAACCTGGATCCGATTCTCGTGTCGACTCCATTACAATACTATTCGAAAGTGTCTGGTTAACAGCAAAATATTTTTATTTATATCGCCAGACGAACACACCAACTGTATGGTCCCAAACTAAGCAACGTTTGTACTATGGGTACCGTACAATGGACCGGGGGCGATCCCAGTGACACCCAGACCAGGGCAAATTACGAAAAATATATATAATATTTACATAATAGGATTATAACTCGAACATACCTTAGTACAATATCTGTAGACCCTCGAATTCTTTCTATTATATAGCCACGCGTTCTCAAACATGAGCCACACGTCGTCGACATACTCCCACGGGTCTCTGTACTCGCCGTGATCTAGCTTCATCTTGATCGTGGAGAGGTCTATCGGTTTAGTGACGATGTCGAAGTAGTCGGGGATGCCGAGGGCCTGCGCGTCCACCGGCTGGCGGAACGGCAAGGACTCGGGGTCCTGCCGGAATAGCTTCTCGAGCGTCGGCATCAGCGCCACTCTGAGCTCCTCCGGCTTGAACACGAAGGTCCGGCGCCGCTCGCCGGAGGGCGTGTCGGGCCCCACGCTGGTCTCGCCGGGCTCCTCCTTCACCTCCTGCTTGACCTCGGACTTGATCTCCTGCTTGATCCCGAAGTCGGGCGGCTCCTGCGAGGAGGGCCGCTCGTCCCGCATGCCCTTGCCGCCGCAGTCCTCGTCCTGTTCCTCTTTCACGCGAACTTCCTCGGGCTCCTGTTTGACTCGGACCTCGTCTTGCGCGGGGCTGGGTGATCGAAAATATTGTTACAGACAGTCGCAAATAAAATTTTCAACTCGGAGAAATTATTTTTGGTGAAGTCAGTTTTGATCAGTAAAGTCAAAGCTAAGTTAGTAAAGTTTGATCGGTAGTCTTTAAATATGCCTCCACTCAAAAATGAGATCTGGTAAGTCCGATTCGACTATATCTGACGATTGGAATATGGAGAACGTCCAACTTACAGTACGATTAAAGTGAAAGAGAGCGCGCTCCACCGAGTATTTCGTGAGATTCGATAGTATATGAAGTCGTAGTTCTTTAAAGATAGCGGCGAGCTAACCTGTCATCGGGCGCGTGTTGCGCGGCGTGCGCGGGGTGCGCTTGGTGCGCGGCCGGCAGGTGGTGCGGCTGGGCGGGCGCGGGCGCGGGGGCGGGCGCGGGGCGCGGCGGCGCGGGCGCGGGGGAGGGCAGCGGGCGCGGCGTGGCCGGCGTGCCCGGCGCCGCCGCGGGCGAGGCCGCCTCGCGCCCGAACGAGTTGCTCACGAAGGGGCTCTGCGCCGCGCCCACGCGCAGCTTGGCCTCCGCCAGCGCGCCGCCCGGGGACGCCAGCGGCGCCGGCCCGTTGCTGCCCAGCGGGTACTGCGGCGCCGGCGACGGCATCGGCTGCCCGAACGGCGACATGATCGGCTGCCCGACGCTGCCGACGCCCACCGAGTTGCCGCCGTTCGGCGTATGGGGCATCTGCGGACGAGGGCCGGCCGTCAGTTCCGTCACTATCGAGTCGTTACGGAATTAAAGTCGCTGAGAAATCGACGCGGGACCGACCTGATTGGGACTGGGACCGGGCGGTCCGACGAGGTTGCCCTGGAAGGCCATCCTGTTGGCGGGCATGGAGAGCGCGATGCCCGGCGAGGGGATGCGCATGGAAGGTAGCGCGGGCTGCGCGGCCATGGCGGGCAGCGTCGGCCGCGCCAGCCCCACGCCGCCGCCGCCCACGCGCGCCCCGCCCACGCCCAGCACGCCGCCGCCCGACATCACGCTCACGGGCTGCTGCTGCTGCTGCTGCAACTGCTGCTGTTGTTGCTGCTGCTGTTGTTGCTGCTGCTGCTGTTGTTGTTGTTGTTGCTGTTGCTGTTGCGCCTGCAGTTGCTGTTGCTGTTGCTCTTTCCGTTTCTGTCGTTTCTCCTCCAATTCTTTCTGTATTTTGTATATTTTCTCGGCGAGCAGGTGGTAGTACTCTGAGCGCGTGCTCGCCATTTCATACATATCTCCCTCGACTTTTCTCGCGTACGCGACTAGGTTGTGCATTCGCTTGTCGAGCATTGCCGTCGGATCCGGGGTAGGGAATATTGCTTGCACCCTAGAAAAGTGTTTTGAGATATACTCCTCGTTTATATTTCCAACTGCATACCAAATTATATGTTTTGTAATTGGCAATTATTATGATTTAAGTATGTCATTACAGAACAAAGTACTGTAAAGGACGCTGTAAACAATTAGTTAACAACTTACAGTTTGTGGACGAGGTGGTTTCTGAGATCTGCCGTAATGGAATGATGCCACTCCTTGGTGCCTGACACAGGGTTGGCGGTCACGGCTCCGCCTGGAAGCTGCAGCGTGCCGGCGCCCATCTGTGGCAGAACATCCAGGTATAGCTAGGGAATAATTGTTGATTACACTCAAGTGTGCAACTTGTTATTTTTAGTACAAGTTACAGCATCAGTTGCAAGTACAAATATGGCTGTTGTGCGAAAATTTTGAAACAAGTGCGAACCACAATAATTGCAGATAGCGTAAACACTGCCAGATAGTTTTTCATAATTTATAGCAAATATTCAAATATTAATCCGTGCAATCTATATAGCACATGGTCTACGTGATCATAAGAGATAGCACTCACCAACTGCTGCTGCTGCTGTTGCTGCTGCTGCTGCAGGTCGGGCTGCTGTTGCTGCGCGAACAGCGACTGCATCTGCGACTGCTGCTGCGGCAACACGTCCGCGAGGCCGGGCGGGCGCGGCACGGGCATGCGCGCGAGCGGCGCGCGCGGGAAGCCGCCCACCATGCCCGCCACGGACGTGGGGCAGGCGATGCCGAGCGCCTCGTACGCGCGCTTCATGTCGGCGCCCTGCGTGCTGGCGGGCGCGGCGCCGCCCGGCCCGCCGCCCTGCGCGCCGCCCGCCGCGCCGCCCAGCGGGCCCCCGGCGCCCATGCCGGCGCCGGAGGGCACGCCGCTCGCGACGCCGCCCACGCCCCCGGCGCCGCCCACGCTGCCGCCGCTCACGCCCGTCGTCGTGTGCGTCACGGCTGCCGCTGCGCCCGTAAACGATCATGTTAACCCCTGGCTAGTACATATTCAATCGGGTGCGAGAGACGAGTTCAAACTTTTACTGGGGAACGCTCGATCGATTCCCTGATATTGATTAAAATAACTGAGCATTTATTTTAAAGGCCTCAGTTGGTATTCATGATAGCTGCTGAAGAAATGCAAAACACTCACCGTTCATATTTCTAGTCCTATCTGCTTGTTTCAGCGGCAAACAAACGGGACAGTCATTTTTGTTACAGTGTTTCCAATGGTTGATTATCTGTCTCGAGGAGGAGCAGTGCGGCACCGGGCAGTTCTTGCCGGCCTGGCACGACATCATGTGATTGAGGACGCCCTTCATGGTCTTGCAGTGCGGCAGCGTGCACTGCCACGTCTCGCCGTTGGACTGCGACTCCCGGCGCTGGCACTTGTGGGCGTGCAGCAGCAGCACGAGCTGCTGCTGGATGAGCTTGCGCTTCTCCGGGTCGGCGATGGAGCCGGTGGTGGGCGGCTGCGCGGCGGCGGGCGGCTGCGCGGGCGGCGCCTGCGTGGCGGCCTGCGGCTGCGACTGTCCGCCGGCGGGCGCGCCCGGCGTCTGCGGCGAGGGCGCGGGCGGCACGGCCTGCGCCGCGCCGCCGCCGGCCGCGTCGGGCGGGCCGAAGCGCACGGCGCCGGGCGCGGGCGCGGCGCGCGCGGCGGGCGGCGCGCCGGGCCCCTGCGCGGACTGCGCGTAGGGCGGGTGGTAGGTGAGCGGGTGGCCGCCGCCGCCGGGCGCCGGCATGCGCGGGTGGTGCTGCAGCGTCGTGCGCATGGTGGGCGCGACCATGGCCACGCGCCCCCCGAGGGGACCGTTCTGCATTGCCTGCGGTACGACTCCACCGTTACGATACTGACTAGCCGAGGTCTGTGCGGAAAAAGCGACCTGGTTAACGTCGTAGGTAGGTCGGAGGTACAAACAATAAACATTTATTAATAATAATAAAGTGGGTTATTAAAGTAGGTACTGTGCTGTACTGTTAGCAGTAGGACTGTAGAACACTATAATATGGTGTCGTAAGGAGGTCATTTCTTGTATCTCGTAACTTTTAAAATATCCCCTGTAACTATTTAATTGATTACTAGCTGTGCCCGCAACTTCGTCCGCGTCATATTTAATTTAACAAACATTTCGAGATTATCGGGATAAAAATTATCCTATGTGTTAATCCCGGTTATAAACTAACTGTGTTACAAATTTCATCCAAAACCGTTCAGTAGTTTTTGCCTGAAAGTGTAACAAACATTCACACTCACAAACTTTCGCATTTATAATATTAGTAGGATCGTCTACATTACTTGAATACAGTTTAAAAAGAGGTAACATTGATAAAACTGAATATTGCTACTCATACATAATCTACCTTTTTCCCTTTTGTGTCCCACTTACTGTAAGAAGACCTAAGCACAACTCTGATCAGGCTATTCTCAGAAACTACTCAAGAGATTATTTGGTGGGCAGACATGTCCTTAGTAAATTCCAAATTAAAGTAAGATACCAGGACTCATGGCAGACCGAGTCATAAAACAATAACGCAATAGCTGTGAATTTCTATTTTACGCATTCAATATCATTTACCCATTCTGTAAAGCCCATGGGTGCGCGCGATAGCGTTATGACAGCCACATCTGCCACGAATCTTGGGGGTGGTAAAGAGTAACACAAACCTGCGCGTGAGGATGGTGCGCCTGCTGAGCGTGATGGTTGGCCATCAGCGTCGGCAGTTGCTTGTTCACGCTGTTTATAATCCCGCTGCCGAGCATCCCCGCTCCGGTCATGTTACTGTTCGTCACTATCATGTTCCCGCCGACGTTCGCCACGTTCATGCCACCCTGTATCGAACTCATCGGCATCGTCGAATGCAACTGGTTCGGGTGACTTGTATTTGGCATCAGTTGTGGGTGCATACCACCCATGAGGTCTTTCGACACGGACACGTTGGGAGGCGATTGTAGGTTTGGACTCTTACTGCCCAAGTTGTTCAAGCCTAACGGATTGTTGTGGCCTACTAAGCCACCCTTGTTGCCCTGTGAAAAGACCAGCACACGAGAAAGAAAAATTAATATGGTTGAATATTTAAAGGGCAGATTATAAGGCGCATTTGAGTTTCCGCGTACTGAGGTCGCCAATAATCCTTAGTTTTAAACGCGTAACTGAACACTTGGCATAATTATCTAGAGGCCTGTTCCCAAACCGCGCCGCACCCGCGCAAGTCAACGCGTGGACACCCAGACTTTCGGCTGAGTCAAGCAATGATTTTAGAATTAGGTAAATATGATGAAACTGGACCAGAGTCGCAGATGACAGAGAGAGCTCTGTGGATGGAGGGAGCTGGAGGAGGCCTATGCCAAGAGGCACACCGGCAATTGCGAGACATTATATAGTAAAAAACCATATAAGAAAATACTTTGCTTGGATTTTGCTGAATTTTCGGAAATACGAAGGCTTTATTATTATTTAAACTAGCTGGGCCCAAGACTTAGTCCGCGTGGAATTTAACTTAACAAAAATTGTTTTTTTTAAATAATCGTTCAGTTCGCAGAGTGTACGAAAAGTTAATAATTCTGTTAATAAATAGTGAAATTTATAAAGAAATATATATGCTAAGTTTAATCTCATTTTTCTTTTATTGTTTTCTTATATTTACGCGAATACTACACATTGAAATAAAACTATTTTTCGGAAACGTCGGGAACATAAATTAAATAAACGCGATAAAATCCGAAAAATAGTTTCATTTTTCTTTATTTACCTATCGCAAAAGCACGCTCCCGCGTTCTGAGCCCGCGTGACAGGACCCATTTGTTTTTTTTTCTATAATAAACGTGGCCTAAGTTACTGCTTATAATATCAGCTATCTACCAGTGAAAGTCCCGTCAAAATCAGTCCAGCCGTTTCGGAGATACTCTTTGATTTCATGTGTTTTTATATTTTTACGCGGAACCCTAATTGTTATTCTAAAATTAAAGTAGCCTAAATTACTCCTTATAAAAAGAGCTATATGCCAGTGAAAGTCCCGTCAAAATCGGTCCAGCCGTTTCGGAAATTACTCAGAACAAACATACAGACAGACAGACAAAAAAAAACTCGTTTTTGCTATAGGTTTTGTATTTACTTTCATATGCATTTAGTAAAAAGGTGTTATTTTGATATTACAAACAGACACTCCAATTTTATTTATTTGTATGGATATGATTCAGTCTATCAGACCCAGGTACTCACTTGTTGAATAAGGTGATTGTTGATTTGCCTGTGCATGGCAGCTGTAGGGTCGTCTCCATTCAGCTGCTGCTGGGCCATTGGCCCTCCAGGCCCGGGCCCCTGCGCAGGGGGCTTGGGGCCCGTCACTCCGGGCTGTTCGCCCCAGGACCCCCCCATCAACTCATCAGGAAGGTCCTTTTCAAGGTCGAACATATCAAGGTTTGAGAACCCATCTACTGGAACAAAAGGTTTTTATGATTATGTGCATTTTAAGTGTCTAATTCAGTTCTCATATAAAAGTGTGTATGAATTAATTGATCTGAATTTTTTCCAATATTTTACATATTATTACAATTTTCTGTTAAGAAATTCTACTATTCTACTTTTTCCATTACACATTACATTATTTCACCATATAAATTATTTCTAGGTATGAAATATATACTTCATGCCCTATTCTCATACCTACCAAATATACATTAAAAATTCATATTTTTTTATTTATAAAATAATTCATTTATATACAAGATGTTTATATCATTAAACAAAACCAACCTTGAATATTTGGTTACTGGAAGCTAAAATTTAATGTTATTTTTTTCTCATCCAATTAATTTTTTTATTTGCATGGAAGTGTAGATTAAACTGTTAATTTAGAATTATGAGTTGAAGTTAATAGAAAAGTAATTAAATAAAAAAGATACTTGCATTCAACATATTATATTATTTAATTCAAGATTCAAGACAATAATCTGAACACATTCAGTCTTAACAAAGAAATTGTTGAATAATCTTACCCACCTATTACTTCCTTACTTGTTTTATGCCTTACTAGCTGCCTATATAATAAACTTTATGTTTTTTGTAAATTTTCCCTATTTTTAAAATTTGTTCTGCAATTCGGGGCAGATAGAAAAAAAAACAAATTTCATAGAAATCTGTCCCGCTGTTCAAGAGTTATAAATGGTGTAAATAACTCAACTCTGTTTGATAAATATAATAATACAATACAAAAAGAAAAAGGAGATTAGGAACAATGTTTACATTCAAATGTGCCTTTACAAAACTAATTTCATAATGTGCTGCAATACTTACACCTATGACAAATTAAAGCTAGTTTTAAACTAATCGCCACTCTTGTCAGATATCTTAAAAGCTATTCTAGTACATAAGAGTGCACTTATTTAAACCTTTGTGCGCCTGAATACAGATTTATGCAAGACATATTATTTTATTATTTCTTATACTATTATTGGATTTGGTATCCCACTATATATTACAACTGAACAGAAATTAAATTTATTTCTAATATTTCACAGAATGAATAGTCATATTACATGTAAATAAATTAAGGTCATGTTTCATTATAAACATATTACTGCTGTACAGAAAATTAATGTTTTTAAAACTTTTCTTCTTACATTTCTTAGGTTTCTTACATAATATGAGAGGTCCATGATGAAAGTAAATGCCTATACTCCAGATAATATTTAAAATAACAAATACTGCTTTAAGCCAGACCAGAATGTGAACTATTCAATTATTTAAATAGTACATACAACAGATATTTTCATATAGTGAAATAGAAAATGTGTATTAAAAATTCAAGGTGCAGAAAGACAGAGCTGGAATAATATCATCACACATTTTAGAACCTAACAAATAAAGCATTTTAATGAATTAAAGAAAAGTAAAATGTTGTGGCCTTGCACTTTATTTTGCCAGCATGTGAAATGGAGGTTATGTTCTTATCACTGAACATAAGTGAATCTCAATACTTATCATATAACATTCTTACATGCCAGCTATTTCCTTGTTTTATCAAAAGGACTAAACACTGCTATTTTCATAGCACAAATTATGTGGGTCAAAAATCTGTTCAATTTGTTTTGGGCTAGTTTACAATAAATAACTACTAATAGAATGAAAGTATCTGTAGATATCAATGTAAAATTCATTGATTTTCTTAATAATATTTATCCCCAATACCCTCTACACAGACCTTAGATTGGTTGTCAAGAAAAGTCAAAGTAAAAATATGACCTAATTTTTCAGGATATATTATTTTATTCAATTGATGTTTTGTTTTAAAAAATCTCAATATAAAATCTAATTTCACTATGTAACAAATACATCTTCATCAATGTGTCAAAAACTTGCGTTTTGTTTTATAAGATAAATGAAATAACATAACAGTACTCCAATTTTACAATACAATGTCTAAATACAAAATTTACAGGTAATATTTTCAGTATTCACATGCTAAGATACAATAATACGACGCAAAACTTGCGAGGCGCTAACAAGAACGAAGGCAAAATGTCAAAAATCAAAGAAAGATAAATATGACAGAACACCGTCCCGACACTTTGCAAACTTGAATAAAACAATAAAATACTCACCCGCGGAGTCCGAGGGACCCTGAAAAGGGTCCCGGATCATCTTAGGCCGCTTGTTAGGCGGCTCATCGGCCATGGCTCTGTTTACTAAACGTAAGCCGTCGTGAATATTTCGGCCCGCCGATTTATAAAACACTTATATGTCTTATATCTTCAAGAAATAACATTTTAGAGCGATTTGTCATTCATCATAATGTAATTCACCCACATCGCGATCGTTCGATGTCCCTCGCACCATTGAAGGCACATATTATAATTTCTCACTCAAGTATTCGCCATTACAAAGCTCCGAATCGAAGAGCTACACAGACCCTCTCACCATCTTCCGTCGGAACTAGCAAAATAAATGAAAACAATATCACCAGATTTTAGCTACTTTATGGAACTTTTTTATACGATCGAAGAACACGATTTCACTTAACACTTTAAAATACACGGAATGGTAAAGTTTATGATAAAATGATGTAAGAAAAAACAGAAAATTTACACGACAAATTCCGAAATTCTTCTCAGTCTCTCCAGCGCAAAATGGCGGCTGTTGATGAAAACTTTTTCTACGCTTGTCAGAAAATGTCGGCCTACATAGAGTATAGGAAAGCGTTTCGATTGGTCCGCGCAGACCACGTGATTGCCGGAAGTACATATTCGGCTTATGGTTGGTCAGATTTTTCTGACGTCAGGCGAATTAGACCGAACATAGCCGAACAATGACGAAGATTTCATTTTCATGTAAAATCATATTTTATTATAAATTTAATGTTAAATGGCAAATTTCAATATTCAATTAGGTAGAAAATAATATTTTGTAATATATTTTATTCATTTGCTCTACATAAATTGCGCCTATTTATCATATTTAAATAAAAAAAGTTGTACCTTTTATATTTTCCCTCCAAATCGGGAGTGGCCAGCATCAATACGACGTGTCTCTAGTGTCTATGATGGAGTAAGTTAACCATAAAGATATTCACTTTATTTTTCCTGCCCCAGGCTAGATGGTTATCATGCCAACAAGGTATTGGAGATGTGATATCAATAAAATAAAATTTACAATTCATTCATTGAAAATAATATACTGATTATACCTAATATTATGAACACTATTAATCGAAATAAAGCAGTAAACTTCGTCAATACATGGTCATTCTTTCTCTATTACCTATCGAATATTTCATTAATAACTTTTTATGTTATGTGACATCCATTCACGCTCGTTTCCTACGCATGGGGGTAGGCAGGCAGGCAGCAGGCCGAGAGGCGAGATTACAGTTCGCGCCATATTCAGAATTTCCATATTATTTGACTGTATTAACATTTCTTTTTATATTTCATGAGTAGGTGACTATAACATTACCTACTAAAAATACTAATAGTATCTATCTACCCTTACTAGGTAGGTAAGTAAGTACCTACTCCTTCGAGGCGGTTTGGATTTTATGTTCACCTTACCCTAGGTTTGCATTGACCAAAAATTATACTTCATGCGATACGCGTTTGTATGAAAACAATGTTCTATGTAAATGTTTAGTCCAGTGCCAAGGCTTACGCCACGCCTTTTCTATATACATATTACTTTGTGGTATTCATAATCGATGGAAAGGAGCTTTCATCCTTCTAATTGATAAAAGAAGGATCGTAAACGGATGGAATGTCGCTTCCGACATCGAAAACTTACCGTTAATTGTGAATCCCTGCCCTCTGATCGCATTTAAATAATTTTACAACTGTACTCACATAATAAATTACTTTTATTAATCCCTTACATAATTTACATTTCCTTCAAAGGTCTCAATCCTAGAATTTCCAGTCCATTTTTAACGACCAATCGCGCACAATGAAACACTAGAAGCCTCTGCGATGCTAAATCAGGACTGACATTCTTTACATTAATTTCATTGAACATCCTATTTACATATTTTGCTAAGCGAAACAGGTAATTGACTAGAATACAAGCTTCATTCTCTAGCAGTGATCTTTGTAGTACATTTTCGAGTTTGGCTAGCTCTGCAATGACTTCACCTATTATTTTTTCAGACAAACAGCTCGAGTCGCAGCTGTCCGGTAAAGAAACTCCACAATTCACTTCTAGGCTCCATAATCTACAATGGAGATATTGGAGTTTGATTCCAGTGTCTCCCTCACTCTGTAGAGCCTTGTCCCATTCAAATGTGTAGTCTTTTTGTCTCCGTTGCTTCAAATCATTAATCAGAACTGCTGATGTGCCAAGTATGTCGCAAGTTTCTTCATTCATTGCTGTTGATCTAGTGTCTGAAACGAAAATGTATTTCAGGGTGTAGCAACATCAAATCGTCTTGATGGGTATAGCAAATGTCCCAGATGGTAGAAAACCAGAGATTGTTGAAATTTTAATAGTAACCCTGTATCTTTGGTGCACAAACTAAACTAAACTAAATGTATTAGCATCATTCTCATGGTTGTATGGGTGTATGAGCAAGACAGAAATATGTTCAGTTGTGTCAAATTTAGTTTAGATATGATTTGGTGACATCATAATATGGTATCAGTGAATCTTGTGTTCTACTGAAAAAGGTCTATGATATAACATAAAAAATTATGACAATAAATAATTACTTTTTGACAGAGCTTGCTTCTCATGCATCTTACTTTTCGCTTCATCAAGTATATCATTTAAGAAAACAACTGTTCCGGCCCTTGTACTCATGCCTTTAATTCTTCCAAATTTTACATGTTCACAGCCTTCTGTACATTTCTTGTTAATTCGCTTAACAATTTCAAATACAGTTGCAAAATGATCCGATTGAGCATTATCTACTATATACAGCATTTTGTCAAATTCATATTTCTTGTATCTATCCAATAGGGCTGCAATGTCCCTTGAAATATACAAAGTTGAATTGTCACTCTTCAGAACTGTTATATCTCTATTATTAATCCTGGCAACTTTCTTGCCAGACTCATCAGATTGTATAATATTACTCCTCTCCAACAAATCCATGATACTTTTAATGGCTCCCCCATTGTAATCTGATTCCCAGTGATACGCGTCAAATTTTATTCCTAATCTTCTATAGACACTTTCTAATTCTTGTACGGTCATTTCACGGATTTTTGTCCAGTTCTCCAAACCCGTTCTACCTTGTTCTATATCTGAGAAGTATTTTCTGGCTTCATGCTGCACACTATCATCAGTTGACGCTAATTTATTAGCATATACATAAACATCATATAAAATTCTTATAGGTTCATTCTTCAGGTCTGCTAGATCTATATTTTTTGCTTTCAAACCATACTGCAGCAGTCCAAACTGCGTGCCCCAGTCCCCCAAGTAATTGATCCTAACGACATTGTTATCAAAATACGTGTTTATATTGGCTATAAAGTTCCCAATGATGGTGGATCTGAGATGTCCAACATGAAATGGCTTGGCAATGTTAGGAGAGCTAAAGTCTAGGACTATTTTCTTTGGTTCAGTTTGGTGCACCGTATTGGGAGATATGAAACCTTTTATAACACTCCCTATGAAAGCTCCCCTTTCCACTTTGAATGATAACTCCGAATTTATTGGTGGGCTATTTACACTTCCATAACCATTTTTATTCAACACATTCAATATATATTTGCTCTCTTCGTGTGCATAAGAGACCCGTAGGTTTTGGAGATTCCTTCTTATTGCACTTTTGTCAATGTCATGTGGAATTATCTGAAATAGGCAGTAATAAATAAAGTAGGCAGGCACATCTTATAAACAGCAAAGTGAGGTTATAAAGATATTTTATTCAAACCAACCTTATCAATTAACATAAATCTTGGCTTCATTTCTTAACCTTTTTATTTATTTAAAGGCGTTTCAATTAAAATCGGTTAATTGAATTAAATGAAATGACGAATTATATTTCATATTTTTTCGTTAATTAGAATAGGGTTAGGGTTTTGCATAGGGCTGTAAAAAAAGTATAAGTACTGTACGTACAAAGTAAATATATTCTGTATTCCTTACTTAGTAACAGGTACACTAATAACTTCAAGATACCGAATAAGTGCCTACCTCCATTCAAAAGCGTAATAATAAGTGTCAATTTATAAAGCGTCAATAGTGGTTAGATATCTATGTGGCCCAGCGCACACCACTGGAGGCGCTGCGGAGAGCAATTGAAGACAACAATTTAATATAAACCTTAACAACCTTGACCTACGGTATGTATGAGCAGTCGCTCATATGCTCTTGTAGTAGCTTGAGGGCGCTCCGAGACCCGCGTGCGAATTTATTCAAGCAACCGTATGTCAAGGTAGTTAAGGTTTATATTAAATTGTTGTCTTCAATAATTGTTCTCCGCCTGTGACTCACATTAACAAGAAAATATAAAGGTACTTATAGCATTAAAAAAATATAGAAAATAAATTTAAAGTTGCAATAATGTCAATTCCTACCGTGGAACGATTATGATATTCATAATCAATCCAAGAGATTATATTAGGTAATCGTATCAAAGGAATCGAGTGCGTGTACATCATTAGGTGAACGAGGTCTAACGTCAAATTTCTGTCAGACATAGTGGTTACCAAGAAGGTGATGGTGATGTATAAAATTCTTGGTAGTTACTTACACTTAGGTGCTTACATTCTCTATGCTGTCAGAATGATGTTGCCAGGAGAATACCCCTATTCACAGTCGACGGTAATCATGGACGGGCTTGTGTGATATTTTTGAATCAATTTCCTATTCAATTCGTTGAAATCGCAAATGACATTTTTTTTTGAATGAATAAAAGTGGTTAGCCAGAATGGCCATAACAACTTCACCCGGACAGAGGGCGAACGCAAAGCGCGCTCCAGCCAGATGGGCAGCTAGCTCAAAGGCGCCTCAAAGGGCACGGCCTCGGATTGGGCTGCTGCTGAGAGAGATGGCGGGGGTAAAACTACCACCGGATCAGAACGCGACCTCAACTGAAAAGATCCGGCATGAAAAAGTCAGCGGGCTTGTCGGGTGCCAAGATGCGTGTACGTAGACGCACCTTCTGGCGGAAGCGAGGGTACGTCAACCTCGCCGGCGAGGTTGGTGTCGGCGAGGGTGGTGGGGAGTGTGTACGTGTCGGTCTCCTCGACATCTGAATCGAGGAGAGCGGTGCAAGCGTCGGGGGGGGGGGGGGGGGGTCCAGTAACACATGCCGTGGCTGACGAAAACTGTCAAGTCTCAAAATCGCTCAAAATACAAAATGCCGCAATAATTTAAAAATTCTAGAACGTCAACCAAACCTCCCAGAGGTTCAAATAAAAGGCTAAGCTTGGGCTAAGCATGCTAAAATGCAGTTCCTACCACATACTTGTAACTCTGTGGTTCATGCCACATAATTATAGTTACACTGATTCGACATTCAACGAATTGAGAGTAGGCGTCAACATGCCTTCTACAGCTCAATATGTCACATCAACTAAATTGAACCAACAAATTGAATGTGAAATTGCATCGTGAGTATTCACTTTTATACGACATCTAAACGTAGTGTTTATAAGTAGGCGGTATTTACATACCTTCTCTTTGACGACATTATCATCATAGATAGACGTTAGACTACACATATAAAATCAAATCCTATGTAAAATATAATCCGGGAAACTTTTCAAATTTATAATATCGTAGAAACTCAGTTCAGACTATTACGATCATTTAAAAATAAAATATAGCCCAATCGTTTCAGCCGTTCTCAAGTGATGCAAAGATATTGCAATGAGCCCAAATTTCTAATAGATTCGAGCCGTGGAAGTTGGCTTTGGCCGTGAATGTGGCTTGTTTATCCAACAAAAGAGCTGATAATCTTCAAACGGCTGAACCGATTTCCATGAAACATAGCTAAGAACATCCTCGATCTAAATACCTTTCTAACAAAAAAACTAAATTAAAATCGGTTCATCCGCTTGGGAGTAACGATGCCACAGACAGACAAACAGATACACATGTTGAACTTATGACACCCCTCTTTTTTCGTCGGTGGTTAAAAATACACTGTGATTATATGGATGGGGGCGCCAAGAATTTTATATATATAATGCTTTTTGGGTGGCGCATAAATTGTTGCCTAGCAACGGTACCTACCTACTTCACAAAACAATTTTTATCAAGTGATGATAAATAAAATATGTGCAAAAGAAATGTAATATTGTTATTCTTGTAGTGCAGGTTTATTTTCTTGAAGGAAGCGATGACTACGCCAAAAGTAAGTACTTTCACCAAGACCGGTTTTTAAATAATGCAGGTACCTAATATCCCTCAATTATTTCAAAATGTTTGCTTACTCTCAACTACATGGCATTACCTATCTCCTGTCTAAGTAATTTTTACCAGTAGAATATTATCATTGTGGACTCATTATACGTTTATTTCTGTCTAGACTACTATCCCTGTCGAATATTAGTTAACTTTACGTATTAACTTTTAAAAACATCTATTTAATCTGGTAAATAATATTGTTTTCAGTTGCTATACACAACAGAACAGCCCCATGGCCTGGGTGAGCTGTATTTCTTTTGGCAGAAGGGTGAATCTCACTCGCTACTCGCCACAACAGGCACGGATGCCACCGTAGCCATACATGATAGGAGCGGCCAGCTTATGGAAAGGATGAAATTGCAAGGGTGAGTTAAGTATGTCCTGGACTTGGTTGGGTGTTTCAGCCCCTCAATTGTATTTTTATATCACAAAGACTAGAAAAAAGACAGCACTGGCTCTAGCCCATGTGGTGCCTGAGTGCAATCAATACCCTGGCGTCCCCCAGGCCATAACACGGGCGTATGGTGAAGGGCTATCAAAACAGTGCGAGCCGTCGGCGCCCCCTAAGACCCTGCGTCCGCATGCCAAACCCTGCACCATAAGAAAAGCCTGATATACACTTACTGTAGTTATATTATTCTCATAAACTGTCCATACAAATTTATTTATTAATTTCACAGGCTCTGTGCAGGCATGGAATGGGACCAGGATGGTGACTACCTGGCGATCATAACGCCAAACAGTAACACAATATTGCTTTGGGAATGTCATGCTAACAAGCGTGTGAATATTGAGACAGGTCTTCGGGAACCACCATCCTGTCTCGCCTGGGCCTACGGGGAACCAATATTGGCTGTTGGCACTCAGAAGGGCAATCTTGCATTGTATAATCATCACACTACGAAGTAGGTGTAACAATTTGTTGCCATCAATCTTGATTATAAGAATAAACATAGTGAGTAGATGTAACACTCATCTTCAACTCTGGACAATTTAATAATGGTTAACATATCTAAATGCTCTACATTTAAATAGTGCCAGTGTCATATTAAATCTTGAAACAAGTTGTATCTATTATATGCCGTAAGAAATAGGGACAAGAATGTCCAAACATTTAATTTTCTTTAATAATTATGACCTACGTACCTGGTTATAGGATAAAGCAGAGAAACCATGCAAATCGCATTCCTTCACTCTCCAAATGTAGGCTGGTCATATTGTGAACTATTAGAAGTCTATTAATTAGGTACAAATTATATACAAATAAGTAAGAATATTATCTACCATCTTTGTTTAATATTATGCTCTGCATTAGATTTATGTTTCTAAGATATAGGGACTTAGCTATGATTTTTCTTTGTACAGGCGGATCCCAATTATCGGTAAGCACACAAAAAAGATAACATGTGCCGCGTGGAACAAGGACAGCATACTGGTTCTAGCATCGGAAGACAAGACACTGTCCATTAACAACTCTGACGGAGATACGTTAAGGATGATCAGTCTCAGAGACACGCCCAACGACCTTCAGTTCTCAGAGATGAAGACTAATGAGAGAGTTGCAGGGGAGAATACTGTAAGTCGAATAAAAAAGCAGTGCCGTCTAGAGACGCCCGAAAGTAGCGAAGCTAAAAGCGTAGGGCGCCGCAGCTACCACTCTGTATACCTATGTATATCGTGTAACGCTACTGACGCTTTGCACGGTTAAAGTGGCCGCGCGGAGAGCGCCCCGAATGTTTGTATAGAAGCTTCGCTGCAATATTTGCTATTAACAATGACATATTATACGACACCATTGGTGTCCAATAATAACTAGGCGTTAACTAGCGTTAGTTAGCTTTGTGACTAAGCCACAGACTAACAAGATAAGACTAACGTACCGTAACATACTCAGGAGTTAGTTAGTGCATAGTTGTCCCAGTGTTTCCAAACAATATTTTGCCCCATTTCAGATAAGTTTAATAGTCGGCAAAAGAACCCTCTATCTCTACAACCTTTTAAACCCAGAGAACCCGATAGAGCTGGCGTTTCAACAACGCTACGGGTCCATAGTGTCGTATAAGTGGTACGGCGACGGGTACATCCTCATAGGGTTCAGTGCGGGGTTCGTGATCGCCATATCCACGCATATAAAGGAGGTGGGTGAAGAGTTGTTCCAAGTGAAGAATCATAAGGACAGTTTGACTGATGTCGCCGTTTGCAATGGACTGGCTGCGTCCTGCGGGGATGGACAGTGAGTATCATCTGGTAATCATCATAAAGCACTTTACTAACTCTGCAATTTGTTTAAACTAGGGGCATGGGGTCGATATCCCAGTGAGTGCTAAAGCCTTATATGGTAGCGGGCCAAATAAATAATATAGTAATAATAATAATGTCGCCAGACTGAGACACCAGTCCTTTGTACGGTATCCATAATACTGTACAATGGACTGGGGGCGATCCCAGTTACATCCGACCTGGGCAAATTACAAACCCGCAACCACCATGTGCAGTGAGCCGAGCGGCCTACGATCGAACCACTGAGCCAAGCGGTAGAAAATATGTAACCATCTTTTTGGCAACTATTCGGGTAGAGGGAGCGTTGGGATTATTTAATCTCGGGAACCTCTGGTGTCTCGTTAACGACCAGTGGCGGATATACCAGCAGGCTGAGTAGGCTGGAGCCTAGGGCGGCAGATTTTTGGGGCGGCAAATTTGGGGACCGATTCTTTTTTTTGCTACCTCATAGAAATCAACAAGATGTTGGCATGATGGTTTTTTGATGTTTTACAGATAGAACTCTGCAACAAATTTTGCCGATGACTATTGTACGTGCAATTTCAACGAATTTTTTGGATTGTAAAAATAATCTAGGAAATGACAATTGTAGAGTCAAGGGCGGCAAAAACTTAACAGCCTATACCTTGGAAATTTGTGCATCCGCCACTGTTAACGACTTGTTCTTAACTGTAGACTGAAGCTAATTTCCATATGGAACAACGGCGAGGTGTCCGGATCCGTGCTGCCCGCTGGCGGCGCCGAGCGCTGCGCGTGGAGCGCGGACGGGCGGCTGCTGGCCGCGGCGGGCCGCGCCTACCTGAGCGTGTACGTGACGGCGCTGCCGCCGCTGTACGCGGCCTACGGCACCCGCGCCATCACGCTCACCAGCCTCACGGAGGCCACCGTGTACCAGTGCATCGCGGTTGGCGACGAGCTGGACCCTGTCAATAAATGTAAGTACTCGTAGCTAGAGTTACTTGATGGGTAACAAATGTTGCTAATTCACCGTCTTAAAAGGTACCGGTATTGCTCTATTATTTGTGTCATGTTTTATTTTATATTTTTGTCCTGTACACCTTGGACATCACTCGCGTATCTCCTAGACTCTAGGAATAGGGACTCTAGGGAATCCAAAACCCTATAGAACTGTATATAAAACTCATTTTCGACCAAATTGGCGTTTAATTTGTTTCTCCTTTCCACCATCATAAGATTTGAATGCTCCAAGTGTCGCGTTCCCCAACGGGACAGTATAAGACGCGAGCGGCAATTGGTTGTTTATTTGCTACGTTTAGTAACACGTCAACAATAATAGGGTTTCATAGTATGTCAAAGTCTATCTGTTTTATTATAGATTCTTGTAAAAAAATATACAGATCGGCACGAAAAAATGAACAAAAAAATATCCTTCCGAAATATCGCGACACTTGGGGTAGTTGAGCGCGTTGTGGGGATCATTGGAAGGGGTATGGAATGTGGTGTCGTGATAAAGCTCGTGTGCCGGCAGCGGAGCCGACAGCGCTGGCGTCGTACGCGCTGCCGACGGAGCCGAGCGTGGTGGCGCTGGGCGGCGCGCACGTGTGCTGCGCGGGCGGCGCCCTGGCCTGGTTCTACCCGCTGGGCGGCGGCGCGGCGGCGCGGCGCCAGTACCCCGCGCCCGTGCAGGCGCTCTCGCTGGCCGGGGACTACGCCGCCGCGCTCTTCCAGGGCAGGGCCATGCTGCACGCTGTCAGTACAAACATGTTGTACATTGTGTGGAAAGCAGATTTGTTTTTGGCATTTCGGCATGGCTCCCATAGTGGTTGACCAGTATTTTTACCTTTTTAAACAACAAATCTCGGTATACAATATTTTCTACTAGCTATAATATTATATCATTATATCCTTTTCGGTAGATCGATCAAGTGGACCCCTCCCAGCCTGAGAGAGAAGCCATCTTGTTCCCGGAACCTCACATGCAGTCCGCGAATATCGTCGACATACATCTGACGACCGACTTCTTTATATTCGTTACGGATGTGAGTATCTACTGAGTAACCTTTGTACGAATTTAAACGTTATTGTATATCCAGTAGGGTTCAACTTGCAATGTGTATCCCCAGCAAGGTCACATAGAGTACTTCGGCGTGGAAGAGTGGCGCACCGCGGCGCGGTACAAGCACACGAGCGGCGTGCGGCGCGTGTTCTGCGACATCGGCGGCGCGCGCTGCTGCGTGCTGGACGACGCGCGGCGCGCGCTCGCCTACTGCCCCGCCTCCGACGACGTCTGCGCCATCGCCAGGGGCGCCGCCCCCCTCAGGTACACTCTACTAGCACACGAGCGGCGTGCGGCGCGTGTTCTGCGACACTGAATCCTAGTATTTCCCTTCTATGACACTTTTTCCCCTCTTCCAGGGGCGTAATCTGGGACATCTGCCTCTCCGATCGCAACGTGTTCATAATCCACACGGACGAGGCGATCGAGACCTACTACTACGCGTCTGGCTCCATCAACGGCTCGCACGTGGACCTGGTGGGCGTGACGCCCATCCTCGCCGCCCAGATCCCGCTCATACTGTTCTCCGGCGACGTGTACTGCTACTCAAGCGGCGGCTCGTGAGTATTCTGTGGAGTCGATGACGTCACGGCACGAGGGCGTGCAGGACATTTGTTAGGTGGTATTAAAAAAAAAAATAAGCCCGGTTCTTGCACCTGGTCCTAGGTTAAAACCCCGGCTCGCACCTCTGGGTATTTCGAAATCTATGTGCGAATCATAATTTCTATATGATTATCACTTGCTTACGGTGAAGGAAATCATCGTGGGGAAACCCGCATGCATTGGGCCAGCGTGGTGAATTACGGCTTGAATCACCCTCATAGTGAGGAGAGGCCCGTGCCCAGGAGTGGAACGTCAAAAGGGCTAAATTATTATTAATAATGTGGGTAAAATCAAACAAATAAATCTCCAATCTGTTCTTTATTACTTTTATCGATTTCAATATCCGTCTACTCGTCTTCCATGCTCGCTACGACTCCCGTTCACCTCTATCTCACTCTCTTCATCCGTCACTCAGTCTTGCATCTTGACACGTTACTACGTCATCTCTCTTACACCCCTCTCTATACCTCCCACTCCTAATAATTATAATAATAAAATAATTTTGCCCTTTTGACGTCCCACTCCTGAGCACGGGCCTCCCCTCACTACGAGGGGGATTCAGGCCGTAATCCAAAAAAGCAGTGATAGTCGAGTGGTTAAGCACGCGTCTTGCCAGGGTTGGCCTTGGGTTCAAACCCTGGTTCGCACCTGCAGGTATTTCGAAATCTATGTGCGAATCATAATTTCTATAAGATTATCATTTGCTTACGGTGAAGGAAAACATTGTGAGGAAACCTGCATGTCTTAGAGAATCTAACCAATTTTCGAAAGGCATGTGAAATCCGCCAACCCGCACTGGGCCAGCGTGGTGGATTACGACCTGAATCCCCGCCTCCCACTCCTACATTAATATATTTTTAAATGTTATTCATAGCGTTATAAAGGTGGCGCTAGAGTCTCACAACACGAGCGGGCTCGCGGACGCGGACACGGAGAAGCGGCTGGTGAACCAGCGGAAGCACATCGACAAGCTGCTCGCGCTGCGGCGGCTCGGCGAGGCGTGGCTGTACTGCGAGGCGGTGGACGAGCCCGCGCTGTGGAGGAAGATGGGCGAGGCCGCCATCGCCGAGCTGCACATCGAGTTTGGTAAGTTATCGAGATCAGTGCTGGATTAAGCAAGTGCGGGGCCCGTAGTCGGTTACCGAGTGCCGGACATGGATTGTCTTAGTAGGAAAAGAAGCGGTTACCGAGTGCCTGACATGGATTGTCTTAGTAGGAAAAGATGTAACGTTTCACGTTTTTGTGACATCAAGTAAATTCAATGTACCACATCTTAATAAGTTTCAGTGGGTTTAAATATGCGGGGCCCCCTTTCGCGCGGGGCCCGTAGCAATTGCTACTCTTGCTACATGGTTAATCCGGCACTGATCGAGATGCTCTATACTCTATATTGGCGGGCCCGGCGGCGAATTACTTGAATTCGAACATTATTACCATTTCATATCGCTTCTCGTTGGCTATGGTCGACAGGTGGTTCAGGGTGAGCTGATGAAAATATTTATGTGACGTTTTGACAGCAATTCGTGTCTACACGAGACTGAGTGATGTAGCGATGGTTTGGGCACTAGAAGACACCCTGCACATTGAAGATATATCTATCTTATGGTGAGTATGGATAAGGTTTTATTTAATATTTCCGAAATTTGATCTTTATCGCGTTCATCATTGCATGTAACCCATACCTTATGTTATTTAACTTTTATTTATTTATATATATGAGGAGAAATAAACGCTTCCGTTATTGTTATTTATTGTGAGTTATCATCAATATTCGATTATATTATATAGGAAATAGTATCGTTATCTTAAGTTTCGATTATGTCCATCCATGCATGCACCTTTAAACTATTTTTCGTGGTTCATAATAGAGCTTGAATTTGTCTGTTTTCAAAAATTTCATTCACATAAGTTTATCTCGATTCTCCGTGTCGGTAATACTAAGTTTCGCTCGTTCAAGTCGATAGAAAAATTCAAGCTTATTAATAAATCTATCCCAAGCTTTCTAAGGGGAATCTAAAGTACGCTTGTAACATGCCACGCTGAATTAATACGGGCCTTCGGATCTTAGAAATGTTATTATTGTGTCATACTAGTACAAAGTTGATCGTCAAACGTATACTCAAGATCGCTCTTGATTTGCGACCGATGTGTTAATACCATAGAGGTATAAGAATAGAGGAGGGGAGCTCAGGCTCTCATACAAGTGAAAATGTCGCCCAGCTAGAACGTTTCTCTCTATTGGCGCATGCGCAGTCGCATGCCTTCAAGAATAGGGGAAGACCGTCTGTTATATTTTATTTATATTCTACGTGCTCAGTGAAAAATTATGCATACTTGTTATCTGCTGATTGTTTTCAATGATAAAATAGGCACGCTTTCTACTACAAAGGCCGCGTAGTTTCATTTAAAACAAAGCGCGCGACTACGCATGCGCCAACAGAGAGAAAGGTACCCGGCTTTCATCTCCTCTCTCTTTCTACTACGGCGACACTCTCAGGGCCGTCTGTCCTTCTCTATTCTTATACCTCTATGGATCTAGCCCGCGAAGTTCAAATTTTTTGAGGTTTTTTAGTAATTTTTCAAAATCGGACAATAATAAAAGGCATATTTTGTAATTCGCGACAAAGACCGTGTGCAGTGCATCTATTAATAAATCCAACTTACTCTTAAACATTTCAAGAACGACAGCTATCCAGATAATCTGGCATTTTTTGTATATATTTAGTGATTTACTAGTATCATATCCACCGTGATAATATTTAGAATTAAATAAATGTATTAATAAACGCACTGCATACTGTGTTTGTCGCAAATCACAAAATGTTGTCTTAAATGTTTTCAGATTTTGGATAAACTATAAAAATACTCGAAAATTTTAAATTTCGCGGGCTAGACAGTCGCTTCACCTTAATACCCGCGAGCATTGTCCGAGTGATACGACCGTCCGGGGGTGTCTTGTAGCGGCGCGGCGTGCGCGTGTCTGGGGCGGGGCGAGGCGGCGGCGCGCTGGCTGGAGGGCGCGGGGGGCGCGGGGGGTGCCGGGGGTGCCGGGGGTGCCGGGGGTGCCGGGGGCGCCGGGGGCGCGGCGGGGGCGGCGCGCGCGGCGCTGGAGCTGGCGTGCGCGCGCGGGCAGTGGGAGCGCGCCGCCGCCGCCGCCGCGCGCGCCGCACCCGCCGCCGCGCCCTACATCACGCTGCACCGCGCGCAACATCTCGAGCTCACGTCAGTACATACTCCTTGCAGTTTTTCCAGTTTTAGCATCACCCTCTCAGATATAGATTTACATAGACAACGCAAATGCATGTACGGAACCCCGACCGAGCGTCAAGGTTGGTCGCCACCAACTTACAGTCTCCGCGACTACAGATATAAAAAATATGAGTATGAGCGAGATAATCACCCGAGAGAATCGTAGCGGGCGGAGGGGCATCGGCGGCATCGGTGTCTAAGAATCGGTTTAGATTTCCCGTCACTAAATTTCGGCTGTGACGTCACAGTAGGTGTTAATAATTCGGCACGCTTAGTTTCAATACAAATCGTGTTACTTGCGTTATCTATATAAAATTATATCTGTGATCACCCTATATTTCAACGTTGTAAATTCAAGTGAGTTTTCCAGAAGCGCAGAGCGTTGCGTCTATCTTTCATGAATATGGAGACAGGGTTCGCACAGGAGTTCCTTGCGCGGTATACTCAATTTCATGAAAATTCATATACGTTTATGGTCTCGATACGCGTCAGAGTTTTCAATTTTTATCACATTTTTAAAAATCGTAATACATATTATAATTACGAAATATTACCGTATAAAACTAGCGTTGCATACAGTTTCAGTAGAGTGTTTTCTGGATTTCAATTAGCTAAGGACAATCCAGCTGACCCCATGAGTTTAACAAATAAACATCTAAATTGTTCATGAAGAAGAAGCTTACAAACACTCGCATACCAATATTTTATTTAATTATAAAGATTATTTTCCCTCCCCAGCGCCGATTACCACGAAGCCCTAGCAAATTACGAGAAAAGTTTAATAACAGAAAATACTGACGACACAAAAATCCGCGAGCACAACAATAAATGCGAGGCCGGCATCGCTCGCATGGCGATCCGCTGCGGTGACGTCATGCGCGGCGTCACCACCGCCATGAAACACGCCGCTGATGTCATGCTGCTCAAAGACTGCGCGCAGCTACTGGAAGACGAGAAACAGTATAGCCACGCGGCTGCCTTGTATGATCACGCCGGGAACACTGAAAAAGCCGCTTCTCTGTACATCAAACTGAAATCCTGGCTCAAAGTCGAAGCATTGTTACCCAAAATAAACTCTCCCAGCATACATATTCAGTACGCGAAGGCAAAAGAAGCTGAAGGCAGATACCACGACGCTTTGAAATCTTACCTGAAGGCTCAAGATTACGAAGCAGCCATAAGACTCAATTTGGACAAGCTAGACGATATTGATGAAGCGGTCAATTTAGTCCAAGAGACTAAGTCCATTCAAGGAGCCAAAATGGTCGCAAACTACTTCCAAAACAGTGACGATCCGACTTCCGCGATCAAGTTTTTGGTGATGTCTCTATGTTACGACGAAGCGTTCCAATTGGCTCGGAAGAATGGCAAGCTACATTTGTACGGAGAGATCTTAATACAGACGTCCCAGGCGCGCTCTGAGGACTTTAAGAGTTTGGCGCTGCACTTTGAGGGGGAGAAGAACCATTTGCTGGCGGGGAAGTATTACTTTCACGCGGGGGAGTATAGCAAGGCGATGTCGCATTTGTTGAGGAGTGGCGGGTCGGAGGAGGACGAGAGCGAGGGGATCAGCGTGGCGATAGACGCTGCGGCCGCGAGCGATGACGAGAGGTTGACCAGACGGTTAGTTGATCTTTAGCTGTATTGTGCTTCATAGTTTATTTATTTTTATGGTTGATTTGACACTGATGCTAGCTAGTCGGATGACGTCATCTACTGGACATAGCTCTCCCCTTATAACGTCTACATATCACGGTTGGTTGATCTTTATCTAAATTGTTGTTCTGATTTATTTATTTTTGTGGTTAATTGCTTTCACCAGACGGATGACGTAATCTGCCCTTTCCTCAAATATTTTTTCTGGTATTACGGTCTTTTGCCACTCGCATTTACCAGCTCCTTGCGAGGCGTGCAATGACGAAATAAGATTCCTGCAATTTTAGTCTAGTCACTAGACTCTAGTATAAGCTGTCTTTTCTTGGTTCACCAAATCACATACAATTCTCGTGCCCAGCATTTATAAAATGGTATTTCCGTAATACGGTCTGGGGTGTTTGTAGATTGATAGAGTTCCTGTTGGGTGAGACGGACGGCACGCCTCGCGATCCGCGCCATTTGTTTCGGCTGTACATGGCCAAGCGGCAGTTCTCTGAGGCGGCCAAAACTGCGGTGAGTTGGATATTCCAGTATGGATTGTAATATCAATCTTATATAGGGAATATTGGATCGGGATTGATTTTTAATTAGGGCGCAAATCGAACGAATTGTATCACGGACCATTAGACATCGAATTGTTGGTCAAATATTTCCGCAACACGTATGTCTTTTTCTTGGTCGTATTCCCATGACTGAGGAACTTGATTTTGGTGTCAAGGCATTCATATTTATGTTTATAAGCTTATGAGATATCCAATAAGTCCAAGTCCAATCACAATGCGCCGCCTCCGATCTCGAATAAAGACCAAGGGTTTAGCTCCCCACCAGCAAGTTTTTTCAGAAAAGTTTTATCAAAATTATTATACAGTGTAAATTTTTCATGTGGGTATTTTTTCCAATATCAACGCGTTCCATTACTACCTAAGAACATTGATTATTGAAAAAAAATATGATGAAGTTTTAGTTTTCATCGAAATCAGGTCCGCGATGCCTTTTGAGTATTTTTAAGTAATTTTTACGCTAACTTGAAAATTTGTTCCGCCTGCTGTTAAACAGTTATCGTAGACAGAGAGGGGAAGGGAGGGATAGTTGAGATTCCGGTTCTCTCGTTCATTAATAGCTAGTTTGCGGTGATCGTATCCGCACCCGCACCGAGAATAGGCGATCGGTATTCTCGGTGCGGACCCTATTGGCCGGGCGGGCCCTGGCGGGTAGATGCGGGTGGGTGAGTGGGTGAGTCTGTGCGTGACTGCAGGTGATCATAGCGGGCGCAGAGTGCCGCGCGGGCGCGTACCGCGAGGCGCGCGACGTGCTGCGCGCCATGTGCGTGTCGCTGCGCGCGCGCCGCCTGCCCGTGCCGCGCGACATGCGCCGCGCCATCGCGCTGCTGCACTCCTACATACTGGTACATATACATACATACACATATTATACTAACATTCATATTTTGTTCCATTCAGACGCAACTGTATCTATGTACAAGAGCAACACATAATTGTTTAATAGCCTAATTAAATTTCACAGAATAATGAGATATGGTGATTTGAAAAATTTACGGAAAAAATAGTACATTGTTACATGAGTGGTGAAAGTTATTTATTTTGTCCCGAGACGGGGTTTGGCGCCCGAGCGTAGCGAGGGCGCTAATAGTTCGAGGGACAAAATAAGTCTTTCACCCGAGGTAAACACTGTGCTTTTCATTACGAATACAAGGAAAATAATTGAGTGACTGTAGAAAAAGTTTGAACATGGTTCCATAGAAATGTGAAAATGGAACAAGTTTTTTTTTATAATTTGACAGCTGTCATTTGAAAGCGAAACTCCCGGGCCTGAAAAGTATTACTTTCAATCAGCTTCTCAGGCAACTTCAGACCTACTTTCAGAGTATGAGTAATGAAAAAACAATTTAGTTTATACTTAATACCTGATACTCATCCAACTCCCGCGTATAATCTCATATTATTGACACTTTATTTATTTTGAAAATGATTTCATAGTAGGTACTTCCATAAAAACTTGATTTAATTTAATGGAAAACTATACTTCATTCAACAATACTGTACTAACCGATTGGACATAATTAACATGATCATGTGTTCACAGGTCCGCACGCACGTGAAGCGAGGCCGGCACGACCTTGCCGCAAGGTTACTGATACGCACTGCCGCAGAAGTCACCTTCTTCCCCACACAACAACGTAACTACAGCTTAATTCATGATCTACTAACGGGTGCTCACTGAACTGTGGTTTGTCATGTAACATCGATAATATTGTTGAAACAGATCAAGTGTCGATCCTGACGTCTGCGGTGATTGAGTGCGGCCGCGCCGGGCTGAAGCAGCAGGCGCAGCACTGGGCCAGGGTGCTTATGCAGCCCGACTACCGCAGCCAAGTAATGCATACCATACCATACCATACCATACATTTTCTTTTAGATTTTGTAGACTTATGGAATCAGCCTACAGTTGTATCCCTATAACACCTTTGAGAAAAAAAGTATACCCTTTCTGTTTCAACCTGTATAAAGTTCCTATTTGCTTTGATAAAGGAAGGAATGGATACAGTACTTCATACTTCATTATTATTCAAATGCGATCTCGCGACAATGACAGTGTGTGTAAAGCGCGCCGGCGCGCGGGGCCCGGTGTCAAAACTGTGCAAAACGACGTCAAAACTATGGATACGCCACACGATTTCAAGTCAATTACATAAGAATATTATAACGTGGCGGGTTATATAAAAATACCGTTTTCGTAAGAGTAAAAGTATTAAGCAAATATGGAAATACTTTTTTTTTTATCGGTCCACAAAAAATACATTAAATAATAAATAAATGAGATTAAAAAAAAACTGGGACTTTAAAATTAAATGTGACATTTAATTATAAGCGGAACGACGTCCTTATGATGTGTACAGTGTTAAGTTAAACAGAAGAGAAGCAGCCTGGTAAAAAATATAAGAAGTTATAGACAAGCAAAGACAAGTGATGGAAGTGTTAATTATATTGCTTGGCGCAGTATCGCTTGGCTTGGTATCGTGACGACTGTTTGGCACAGTGGTTTGCACGTATACTACTGGGCTCACTGTACCGAGTCGTTGCGAGTTCGATTTGCGTCCCAGGAAATTTCGGAAATGGCTTTTCTGTAATTCGCCCTGGTCTGGTTGTCACCGGGATTGCCCCCAGTCCATTGTACGGTACCAAGTATGATATCGGTACATAGTACAAGCGTTGCTTAGTTTGGTGTGTCAGTCTGGCGATATTATAGCAGGTGCGGTATTGAGCATAACCGCCGATTACTCAAATATAAACCAATATATTTAACCAGTTTTATTTAACATCCGGTGGCCGGAATTTACTTGTGTAAAAATCCGATTCATCAAAATATAATGAACAAATACAGGTACGTTTTGTTGGTCTCCAATCGGGTGCTCTCGTAAAAAGTATGGCATTAGTCCATTTTTCACGCCTCTCTATAGATTGAGGAAGTCTATGGGAAAATGTTGAATTCACTGTCGTATCTCAAATTAAATGTCTTAAATTGCCCTGATAATAAAAAAACAGATTTTCGAGATTTTCGAGTTTAAACTGTCGAGAAAAGTACCCTAAAAATATATTGTCATCGGAGGCGACATTGAACATATTGTGTTAAGAAAGCAAAGATAAGAGGAATATACGACGACCCTTAGGTAAGCGACTATATTGGACGACTGTGCGACTGCTACGTGATTTGGAAGTTTTGTGTGTAACAAATGTTACTGTACCGACTAGTGCGTATAAGTTAAGTGTGTGGAGAGCGCAATAAACCGTTTTCTACGAAAACGGCATTTTAATACGAAACAATATAATTTTATAGAAGTCGTATCCACATTATCCAACTACATAGAATGTATGAAAATATAAATTTTACTTTTTCTGGTAAGATACCTATTGTATTTTAAGGGGGACTCACTGATAAAATGAAATGCCATTCGCTTTCATATGCTTCCAATTCTCACTTTTACATGTTTTAATGATGCAAAACGGTATTTTTTCAATATTTTACGCCGCGGTTTTGACAGCTCTTGTGTCATTGGTCGATTGCAGACTAGCGGGCGAGTGCGCGGATTTTGAATCATGCGTATTTTTTGGTGGAACACACCGTGTACTAACATGCGGTATCCTTTACTTCTTTTATCAAAGCCTATTTGGCTGTCCTGTACTCAAAGCGACCTCTGAGCTATCACTGCTGCTTTATTAATTGATTGTTATAATGGCAGATAGATCCAAAGTACGCGAAGAAGATAGAGAGCGTGGTCCGACACCCGGCGCGCGAGCCGGCGCCGCCGCCGCCCGCCGCGCCCTGCCCGCGCTGCGGCGCCGCGCTGCCCGCCGCCGAGCTCGTCTGCGCGCGCTGCGAGATCGACGTGCCCTTCTGCCTCGCCACGGTACGCATTACTCTCCATATACACACCTCAATTTGAAGCGCCAATAGCATTGCGGTTAGAGGGACCGTCCACGTAGCTGATAGGTTCCGGGTTCGATTCCCATCCTGGCCATGAAACTGTTGACGTGAGTCCACTCCTAGCACAAGCATTAGCTTAGTTGGAGGGGCTAAAGGGAATACTAGTAATGTGATAAACACACATTGCTTGGTATCTATATATATATATATAGTCAGTCACCTTTGAGTTAACTCAAAGGTGACTGACTGACTGACTGACATAATGATCTATCAACGCACAGCCCGAACCACTGGACGGATCGGGCTAAAATTTGCCATGCAGGTAGATGTTATAACGTAGGCATCCGCTAAGAAAGGATTTTGATTAATTCTACCCCCAAGGGAATAAAATAGGGGATGAAAGTTTGTATAAAACTTTGTCAATTTTAAACCGAGCGGGCTGAGACTTTGCATGCATAAAGCTACTATGACGTAGACATCCCCTAAGAAAGGATCAAAATTCCACGCGGACGAAGTCGCGGGCTCAGCTAGTCTTTAATAAAAACATTGTCCTACCCCCCCTCCTTTCACCCCCCTTTGTCCCACTCACATTCAGCTCGGCAACGTGCAAGTAATGCCTTTGGTATTGCAAGCATGTTAAAGCTATGGTGACTGCTAAATATCAGCTAAATTATACATAACTAGCGGCCCGCCCCGGCTTCGCACGGGTACATTGCGGTTACATTATTCGAGTTTTAGTAAGGATCCCTAATTTTTTTGAAAATATATTATAGCCTATGTCACCCGGGGATAGTGTAGCTTCCCAACAGCGAAAGATTTTTTCAAATCGGTTCAGTAGTTTCGGAGCCTATTCATTACAATCAAACAAACAAAGTTTTCCTCTTTATAATATTAGTATGATATATAAAAAAATCGGTATTGATTTGTTTACTTGAGGGTCGTTAATCGTGATGTACCAAACAGGTTGGAGTGTAGCCTTAGGGGCGCTACGACTTAGGTTTAGGTTTAGGTTAGGTTAGGTTAGAACAGTGACCAAAACGCGCGAGAATCCGACAGTGTCATTAGGTTATGTTAGTTCCTAGTTAGGAGGGCTATGGACAGGACTTAGACGACTTTCGAAAAAAATATTTTTTTCGTTTTGATCACTGTTCTAACCTAACCTAACCTAAACCTAAACTAACCTAAGTCATAGCGCCCCTAAGGCTACACAATGACACGATTTTTAAATGTAAATAATTAGGACTATTTTAAAATTGAATTTAGCCAGAATATCCTATCTCTACCTGCCTACCCATTTGGGGAATACAAGCGCTGTGTGCGAAAGCTAGGTAGTATTTTATATATTAAGAAGTGACAAGTTACTATGTAAGAATGATCATAGTAACATTCCCTCCAGGGCCTGCACATCGTCAAAGATGACCTGACAGCGTGTCCCGAATGCGATTTTCCGGCTATACTCACCGAGTTTGTCGAGTGAGTAGTATTCCTATTTATATCGTATAAATAATTAATTAAATATCGCCAGACTGACACTGGGGCTGTATGGTCCCAAACTAAGCAACGCTTGTACTATGGGTACCGTACAATGGACTGGACTGGTCAATAAATAAGAAACCGACACCAACTCTATTCTCATCGAATGGAGACTGAACTAAATTTATTTGAACTAAAAATATAGCTGTCTTGCTCATACGTTACCGGCATGGGATGGATGGCAATACAGTTTGTTTAGTCAAGTTTAGTTGTGTACTAACATAATCAGCACCATTGTTAGATATCTGTGTAATCTGTGTTCTATAGCGGTGTCTCTCTCGTTCCAGGCATTCTCAAGAGGTTTAATTACCCTTGGTACTATTATTGTTATAAGATAATTATAAATATCCTTTTCAGAATCCTCCGAGAGGAAGGCAAGTGCCCCATGTGCGGCGAAAACGTAGATTACCGGCGACTCGTCAAGATTGACGACGTGGCCGCGTACATGGACTTTAATACTACGGAGTAAGGTGTATTTTTGTACAATAATTTGCTCCATCAAGAAAGTTTCGAGTTTATTTTAAGTTAATTCGGCATTAATTATAGTATTAGTATGTATAACAATTCCGTCCAATTATAAGTCTTAACACAATTTGACAAAGTACAAATTGCCATGACAAGTCCGTGTCCGTCAAATAACGCTTATTAAATAGTAAAATGAAACACCAAGACTTGTGGTAATCATTTGTTGATATCCCACTCTCCCTCGCACTACAGTCTATTTCTGTTACTATGTCCCGTAGACGCAGTGCTGTAGTCCCATGTTGGCAATATAATTTACACGGTGTACAATTTAGTTCCGTATTTTTCCGCAGGACTTCCTATGTGAAATAGACTGTAATGCCTAAGGCGTAAGATTGCGTAGCGCTTATATCGAAATTGATTCATTCAAGCATTTGATATAATATTTGTAGTGCGTAATATTTTTTAGTATTCCAGTTTGCCTCGCTGTTTCCACGCCCACCTATATTATAAATACACGCTCTTGTATCGATATATTTATTATAAATAACCTCGTATCGATAAGCGTGCTATTTTAAAACACTGTCGCGTGCGATATCGATGTATTTTTGTATAGTGCCGTAAGTTATCTTGTAATTCCATTATCACTGTTGTTTACGTGTAAATTGTATCATCACGCGATTGATAAAGTTACACGTTCCGTCCCGGCTACGGTTTGAGGTTGTATTTAATATTTGTTTAACTTGTATAACTTCATAAACCAACTACAACAAAACTAAATAAAATATTCCTAGAAACTGTGCGTTAGTAGTTTTAAGATAGTACCTATGGCTGCGCCCACTAAGAATATTTATTATTTATTTAATTATTATCTTTCATTTTAAAACAATATATCATAAATTATACGCATTCGCATAACTGAACGCACCTTCTTTCGCTTTGACTACTCGTTCAATAATTCACTCTTCCATTCCATCCCTTTCCATTCCCGTGCGTACGGCATACCTGTCAGTCAGTCTTCACGTGTATCCGGTACCGGCTGAGCTCCTTCGCAAATCTCGCCAAAAATTAATCTCTCTCGCTAATTAAAAAAAGTGACATTAATCATAATATTAAATCCATGACCGTTATTTGAAGCTTACTTCGTTTGAGATAGGCCCTGTCAGTTTTCCGCTTCCGTCTTCCTTCTCTTTCTACCCCATGCATCTATCTTGCTCACTCATTCACTCCCCACCAGGCAGGGCCATGAGCGTTGGAAGCTCGTTGGCAATTTTTGAATCATTGGCGTCTAGTTTTCCGCCGCGAACAGTTGTCTAGTAGAGCTGAGCTAAGACAACCGAGTTTTTATTTAAATTTATTCTTCCATTACTTTATAGTGTTAAATTATTGTGTGGTTTGTACCTACATTGCAGTATCTACATGTGAGTATTAACCAAACGTATTGTAATCTAACGGGTTTACCGTTCGTGCATTGCCTATCTAAAATAAGTGTAACATCCTATTTTAGAACTTTACAATGCATTCGTTTTATTTGAAATTTTGTTTTCTACTCTCAATTCATATTATTAAGTAAATATAATTCTACTCTTTTATTAGAACGTGAATAGTATTTGTGCATATTATATGATCTTTATACCTTGTGTATTTAATAATTGTTTGAATATTTTACCCGTATGTCCTATAAATTATTTTAATTACTATTCTATCCGTAATTTTGAACTGCACCCGAATATTTTTACTAGATAGAAAATACATTCGTAGGATGGACGAGGCACATGAAAAGTCAAACGACGTAGATATAGGACCGTCGACATCGATGCCTCAAGGTTCATCCGCGCCATCGAAGACGGTTCGTTTTCAGCGAGTTTCTCGCAATCAAGCTGGACTATCTGGAAGTTCGTCTAGTAGTAATTCTAGTGCTAGTAGTGATTCTAGTTCCTCTAGCACCTCTTCGAATAAGCGATCCCGCCGAAGGACGCGTCGTCATCGGTACAAAAACAGGGGGGGCAAACACAATCGGAAAGACGAACAAGTTGATAAACTAACCCGGCAGGTCGATGAACTTCGCCAGTTAGTCGTGCCTTGTGGTGCCGCTTGTTTCGAACATGGAAATCAATTTGCTCACACCGCTACACCTGTAAACGAGTCTTTAGTTGACGATTATATTAGTGATTCGTTATATAAAGAACTTGAGGAGACTGATCAAGGCTCGCAGCCTGCTCAACTACAATTTAATTTTGATATTGAAACAAAACTTAAAGAACCATCAGTCCCGAAGGCCCCCGAAAAGTACCTCAAGACCCTTCAGGATATTCAATATTTTGATAAACAAGAATGGTGTAAGGTAAGGTATGCAGAAGTGCAAAAATTATATAACCATACCCCGGGCTTTATAGATCTAGAGGTGAACGAAGAAATAAAAGAATACGATAACTTACGCCACCTCGCCTATGGGGACAAGTCTTATGCTGCGCTTACCTATTGTGCCCTCAAACAAAGAGAAGCCCTTGCCTCTTGTTTCGGAGAGCTACTCTCATGGGCTGGTAATGAGAGTTGCTTAAACGTGCAAAATTTGCACGAAAAACTGAACGAACTCTTTTCCAAAGGGGAGTATCATAAGGTTTCATCGGATTTACTGCAGCTAATTTGTGGCCATAGGGCTGAAATGATTCAAATGCGACGAGATGGAGTCACGAATAATTTACGAGACCCATTAATTAAAGCTAAGATTCGAAATATTCCTCCGTCTAATCAATTCCTGTTTAACCCGGAGGCTTTTGCAACTACTTTGGACAAAATTGGAGGAGTGAAAAAAGCTTTTCTTCCGTTAAATAAGCCAAATAGTGGTTCCGCTTCGCAAGCGGGTACCAGTAAGATGGTGCAACACTCCTCGCAGGGGTTGACTTGCCACCAGGTACCCAAGCAGGGTACCATCCGCGGATGCTGCGCACCTTCGCCACATCCCTCAAATTCTTCACATCCCTCGCAGGGTTACTATCATGACCGTTCTGTACAAGGACGTGTAAACCAGAGCGCTGACCGTCGCACGGTCATACACGGAACAAGAAGCTCCTTTCGCTCTCAAGGTGACAGACAAAATAATAGAGGCCAAGGTAAGGGAAATCGTAAACGAGGAGGATCTTTCGATCGTGGTTCCGGTAACAAAAGACGAAGATTTTGACTCGAAGGTTTTTTCGGGCGGGCCGTTTGAAGTTTTACCACAATCAATGGAAAGCTATGGGTGCGCCCCGACTTTTACTCCGTATTATAAAAGGGTACCGCATACCCTTTCTAGAAAAACCTCCTCTAATATTGCCGGATCTGAAAGGCGATTTATACCGCACGACAGATTCTGTCTGATTCTGTGGTTGCTCGGATGAAAGGCCAAGGAGTGCTCGAGGCAGTACGACCCTCTCCAAGCTTTCTATCGACTATGTTCCTGGTGCCAAAGAGCGACGGTTCCTGTCGGCCGATTTTCAATCTCAAGGCCTTAAACGAGTATATATACGTAGATCGTTTTCGCCTCATCAATGTGTGTCGGGTTCCGGATTTCCTCCAGCCGAACGATTGGCTGTGCAAGGTGGACCTTTCTCAAGCGTATTTCCACTTGCCTATCGCCCAAGGTCACAGGAGGTTTCTACGTCTAATATACAAAGAGGAACTGCTTCAAATGACGTGTCTCCCCTTCGGCCTTTGTACTGCGCCAAAAATTTTCGCCTCCTTGACAAACGCTAAGGGAGCGAGGCTTGCGAATAATTGTATATTTGATGATTTCCTAATCATCAGAGTTCATCAAAGTTATCACACCTTGCTGCTTCATGTACTTCGTGTCCCAGAAGACAAAATTGTCAAAGTCACCAACAAGGCCAGGGAGATTTTAGAAGGGAAAGTAACCTTAAAAAGCCTACAGAGCATAACAGGTCTCTTGAATTTTGCAAGCTTCGCTGTTCCCACAGGCAGGTTACACTATCGGAATCTCCTCAGACTCCTGAATTACCTTTTAGCCAGACCAGATATAAAAAAAGTTCATCTTCCAGTCGAAGTCCAGATCGAATTGGAATGGTGGCTTCAAAATTGACACCGATCCTTGGCAATTCATTTTCCACCGGCAAGTCATTTTATAGCCACAGATGCATCCGATTTGGCATGGGGAGCTCAGATAGATGGATTTCCAATATCGGGAGCTTGGACCAGCCACGAGAAAAGATTGCACTGCAATCTGAAGGAAATGTTGGCTTTTCTGAAGGTGCTCGAGACTCAGGGCCATACTCTTCGTCAGTCTACGGTTCTCCTTCAGTGCGACAACCGAACAGTGGTTTCTTACCTTCGGAACGAAGGGGGAACGAGGTCTTTGTCATTAATGGATCTAACCACCAGAGTGTTTCATCTCTCGGAGATCCATCAAATTCACCTAGCGCCCCATCACATTCCGGGCATTTACAACACCCATGCCGATCACCTGTCCAGGCACAAGTCTCCACCAGAATGGCATTTGTTGCCTCATTGCACAGAGGTGTTTTGGAAATTCGGGACACCAGTAGTCGATCTTTTTGCCTCGGCTCGTGCACACGTGGTGACCAATTATGTTTCCCTGAATCAGAACGACAAACTGGTGGTATACCACGATGCCTTTTCCCAGACCTGGAATTATTACCTGGCGTGGATCTTCCCGCCGCCTTACCTAGTCCCCAAGATACTGGCACATTTGAACTCGGCGACAGGAATATTTTTAGTGGTAGTCCCACGGTGGCACCGAGTTTTTTTGGCGGCCGGATTTGAAATCTCTGGCTTTAGCAGCCCCGTTCACGTTGACCAACTTGAATCGGAGCCTTGTGGACACGAGAACCGGCCAGCCTCCTCCCAAAGTACTGGAGATGACACTAGAAGTTAGGAAATGTGGGGGTGGTCGCGGAACTTTATGGGATGGAGCAAAGCGCAATTACAACTATTGCAGTCTTCGTGGCGCCCCTCAACACGAAAAACTTACAAAGCCGCTTGGAATAGATGGCTCGATTGGTCCAGAAGGCACAATGTTGATCCTTTGCAGCCGTCAGGGTCAGTGATGGGCAGATTCTTGGCCGATTTACATCTGGTTGACAAACTAGCCTATAACACAATTCTCCTACATAAGTCGGTTGTGGCTACGTTATCTAATACAGATAATTCGGAGCAACTTAGCTCTAACATAATAGTGAGACATGTATTAAAATCAATATCCTTAAAGAAACCTGTACGTAGAAAGCCTCCCATTTGGGATATCGACATTTTGTCAGCTTTTTTTTTTAAACAGCCAAAGTGGATGTAACAAATATGTTTGCAACCAGTAGACATACAGCAACGCTTCTCTTGTTGTGTTCAGGGAGACGAGTCCACGATCTCACGTTATTTGCAGTGGACGAGGAACACCTTATCGAAAATAAGGATGAACTGGTTTTATTGCCAAAATATGGTTCTAAAACGGTCAGCGCTGACCACAGACAATCTGGTTGGAGATTATTCACTAATACTGACCATAAGAACTTGGACCCTGTATAGGTACTGGGTAAGACAGACAGTGAAACTCCTTAATAACAGACGGGAATCGGCTGGTTGCAACAACCTTTTCACTACAATAAGAGGCCCGATCAAAGGCGCTTCACGAACTATAATCGCAGGATGGATTAAACGTTTGTTATTAGAAGCTGGTATAAGTGCTACGCCCGGAAGCATGCGCTCAGCTGTTGCATCTAAGAACTGGTCGGATAATTTTCCCCTAGACGAAATTTTATCAAGAGGTAACTGGCGATCGAGTAATACCTTCACGCGGTTCTATAGACGAGAGATCATGCCAACCGCTTCTAAGGCAACTATTACTCGTATGTTTGATCCAGTCAATTAAGAAATGTAAAGTACCTTACCTTACCTCGAATTATAATGTATAGGTACTTTAGAAATCCTCATCGATTACCGATTGTTTTTATTGTGAATTTAATTATGTCTAGAATGACAAATAAACCAGATTTGTTTGGTGTCATACCTACTTATCTTGATTCTTTTATTGTTATTTTCCTAATAATGGTACGATATACGATTGACCTTTCCTCTACCTATTTAGAATCAGTATACACATTTTCAAGGCCAGAAGTTGCTAATTGTATTAGACCCTCTGGACCAGTTTAACACAGGTACTGCAGACACTGTCATGCTCACCTTTCCATGTCTACTTAGCTCTTTCACATTGGCATCCACCACCACCAGGCGATAACAAACACGTCTCAAACGAAGTAAGCTTCAAATAACGGTCATGGATTTAATAGGAGCGTTTTACCTTACCATAAAACGCTTATTAAATACTTACCTTATTTGAAGCTTACGCGTTAATGCCTGCCTGGTGTTTTCGACTCAATGATTCAAAAATTGCCAACGAGCTTCCAACGCTCATGGCCCTGCCTGGTGGGGAGTGAATGAGTGAGCAAGATAGATGCATGGGGTAGAAAGAGAAGGAAGACGGAAGCGGAAAACTGACAGGGCCTATCTCAAACGAAGTAAGCTTCAAATAAGGTAAGTATTTAATAAGCGTTTTATGGTAAGGTAAAACGCTCCTATTTTTTTTCCCCTTTCTACTAAATTAAATTATGTATATTCAACCGTTCAGCCCAATTTCAAAATTATTAGTTTATCGTTTTCACAAAAAAGCCTCACCTACCTCCCAAGCGTCCCATCATACTGTTGTTGGCAAAATCGTCGACTAATAATGCGATAGAAGCCATATTTTTAAAAAAGTGTAGTGTAGTGAAAAAAGTGACATAAAATTAATGATTAAACGAACTTACCTGTGAACTTACTCTACGTGAAGTTCTATCATAATTATACGAGGGCTTTGTCCGAAGAGACCTCTTCAGCACTTGAGAGGCGTTGATTAATGTGTATTAAGCAGCGAGTGACTGCTTGGAACGCATACAAAATAAATTTCTTGGGTAAATTCAGTTTCGCTAAGCTATTCATCTGCCTAATTATGTAAGCCGTTGCAGAAAATTTCATATTCTCTCATTATATGAATGTAGAAAAATAGCAGACTTGATAGTTTGCCGTACATTTGACAGTGTCTCGGAGGGTTGATGTGGATCTGTTTACCACTAGTGTTCGTAAACTTAAAAATAACCAAGTAATTACTTCTTTGAAGTGTAACGTCGTAATGTCTGTTCTGTCCCAAACTATGCAACCCTTGTACTATGGGTACCGTACAATGGCCCGGGGGCGATCCCAGTGACACCCAGACATGGGCAATTACGTAAAGGCCATTTTCGAAATTTTCCCCGGCGGGAATCGTACCCGCAACCACCATGTGCAGTGAGCTGAGCGGCCTACGCTCAAACCACTGCGCCAAGCGGTCGTAAATATTTTAATGATAAGTTGTATGTAAGTATTGAGGTTTCTGCCCACTATCTCGTAGCATACCATGACCATGCTAAGAACGTGTCGGGCACGGAGAGCAATCCGGTACGCTGTACTTCGCCCACTGAAGCGGGTTGACAGCGTTCTGAACCCGTTTGCAACCCGTATTTTACACGTATGTAATCTGTATGATGCCCGTTACAATATGCTCGTGCAGCACCGGTTCATTCTCTTACAACTCTCAGTGTTGCGTAGACGCGTTATAGTGGTGGAATATTGAAATAGTTATGGCTATAAGAAAACTAACGGTTGAACAACTGGCAATGATTGCCAAAACTCCCCGCTCTGTCACCGTTTAGCCGCCTGCGCGCCGCGGTCTGGCAACGTCGCGAGCCATGCACGTATAGTGTAAAATATTCCCTCCGACAAATAGTTGACGGTCCGTGCATGGCACGCGACGGTGTGGGTCGGTGACAGAACGATCTAGTGGGCAAGTGTTTATACATCACAATACAAAGAATATTTTTTTGGCTGTTACGTTCCTAGAACGGTCATGGTATGCTACGGGATAGTGGGTAGAGACCTTTAAGGTATCGGTCAAGTCGAAAGTAAATAATTCGGATTAACGCAATTTAAAATATATTCTCGTTTTGTAAAAAAATAATTTATATATAATTTTACAAACGAGGTAGCTAATACGCGAGACTATTATAAAAAGTTGCGAGTATTATACGTACACTCCATATACATAATGTTAAGTTTTGCATGAGAGTGAGCGAGAAAATGAAGCTTCAGTTGTTACCTGCATACCCTTTAGAACACCTACTTTAAGATGGTATGTAATGTAATGACTTTAAACCTACACTTCACAGTGGATAATAATGGAAATAAAAACTCATGAATAAGTGATGAAACATTTAATTTTTCATTTGAAAGTATACCAAGTTGTAGTTTTACACGTCCGATACTGAGATTCAAATGAAACGCGAAACACAATTGTATTATACAAAATTACAGCGTGTGATACACCGCGCTCACTACACTTACATTTGAAATAATATTATATATATATATAATTGAGCATTAATTTCAACCTCTAACTGTATGAAAATAGGGTGCAAGTTCGTGTGGAAGTCACAGGCCATTTTAATCTACGTGCACGCTAACGTCTTTTTTTAAATCCAACTTTTTATTACAAGATAAGTAAATAAGTTTTGTGGCGTCGCTTGGAGCGATATTAATAAATCGAACTCATGTCTGAGAGAGAATTAGGAAATGTAATTTCAATGTTATGCCAGTACAAAATGGCATCTCAAAGTGTACTCAGTTCGGGTTTAGATTTGAGATCGATTTATGACTGCGTATCTCAGTTTATATGTGTAGTGAGTGCCGGTGCCCCCGCTGCCGCACCCCTCGCCGTCCGTTACCCTACGATCAAGTATTGCCCTAATAATTACCACTACCTATCTATGCCTTAAGTAGACAATACATTTATACAACTTAAAATAATGACAAGACGATTATAACAAAATAATACAAACGTTCATAAACAAATAAATTGTGCTAATTATATGGGAATGCTAACGCCGCTATATCGCGACGTAACTATTCAAAATTCAGCTAATAATTAGCTAATTTTTACATTTCCACCCCTATTCCAATACTCGTGGAGTTCCATTTGCTATATCAAGTGGTGGTGGAATGGGGATTCTTATTTTTTCGGTTAAATGGTCGTTGCTAACAAAAATAAACCTAACGCGTTTGATAATAAACATACAAATGAAGTGTCAAAGGCTGATTATCATTAGGTAGTGTCTGCTATAAACTTGGGTATGTATTTTAATTTATTTATATCCGAAATTATCACTTATTCTCCGAAGTTATGTAATAATGACCCTTCTCCTCAGTCACACGTATTTCCAAAAGTGCTTTTATATTATACGTAGATATATAATACCGTCCAGCAACCGACCCGCGAGCCAAGGTTCACTTCCCATTAAATCATGCTTACCTTTTCAACATCTAGAAAAGGACAAGAGATTCTTACAACTTTTCTATAGGAAAGAGTTAATTTGTAAATTATTCGATTCGTTAACGTTAGACGATTTTGACGAGTTTTTAAAATTTCTGCAAAAATGATATCTAAAGTAGAATAGAATAAGATACAAAATCGATTAATGAAATGTATAAAAATTGGTGTTACACAACTGAATCGATACTATTGAAAACGACCAATTTGGTAATTTATACATTTTACAGAAAACTAAAAATAGACGCTTCTAAAAACAGGAAACTAGTTTATTTTACTTTGTACACACTTGTATCCAGAGACTTCACAGTTCTCACTATAAATTAGCGATCATTTGAAAATGTCAAATTATAAATATTCATAATTATAAAATTTGTAGAAATCACAAAATTACCAGAAAAGTGGTTTAAATATTTCTCCATTGGGTTGTTTTCAAAATAATCGATTCAATTTGATTCGCCTATATCTATATCTAAGTGACGCGCACATGTAACACGATTAGTATAAAATCTTGACATTACCATGGAACGGATGAAACGCTAATGAGTTCGGTGCAAGCGCTAGTCTTCTCTAAGAACACATTTCAAGTTAATAGGTATATCGCGTTTAAAAGTAATAATTTGAATCATATGGCGGTCAAAAGAGTGGACCATTCCGTCTATAAATGGACGAATAATTAAATCAATTTAAATGAATAACTTCGTTATATTGAACACATCACATATTATATATCATATACATTACATTTTAAAATATATAATATCCATAAATACGTTGTGTTTGATAAATAATTTACTTTTTAAAATATACAATATCTTGGCCGGATACATTTGTATAGCGACGTTTGTGCTCCACTCTTTTAACACAAAATAGCTCATGTTAAATATTTACAGATACATAGTTATTAAAAATATATTAAAATCATAGACACGATGGCACTTGGTTGCGTTGTAAAAGGTAAGAAATAAAAATATCTATAGATTTAAATAAATATGCTACGCGAGTGAACAAAGTACAGGTGGTTCGACGGGAAGACCGTTCGTAACGAGTGAAATAAATCCGACAGCTGTGATCCGGGAAACGCATATTAATACTAGCTTAATAAGGGAATGTATAAAAATTAGTTCAACTATATCAATGTTAACTCCTCAACAATAAATACTATAAATCTTTGGTTTCATTTAGTCGTTTGATTACAAAATGTTTCTCTCGCCGCTCCGCCCGCGGGGATCGCGCGAGAACCGAAGGGTTATCAGCCGGGGAGCAGAGGACCGGCACCCGGCGGCGCTCGCCGCTCATTGCAGGTGCGCGAGCTGCTTGGGCAGCGCCGCCACCACGCGCACGCGGTCGCTGAACTGCGGCGGCGGCGCCAGCACGGGCGGCGCCTGCGGCGGCGGGCCCGCCGGCTCCTCGGGCGGCGGCGGCAGCTGGGCCAGCAGCACGGCGCCGCGCGCGCGCCGGCCCGGCGCCTTGGCCACGTCCACGCCCAGCCGCTCGGCGGCGGACAGCCCGCGCGCCGCCCCCGCCCCCGCCCCCCGCAGCAGCGCCGCCGTGGCGCGCTTCCTGGTGAGCGAGTTGTGGCGCTGCATGGGCGGCGGCGGCGCGGCCAGGCTCTCGGACGAGCTGTGCACGGGCTCGGTGCTGATGACGTCGTTGCTGGACTTGACGGTGACGGAGCTGCAGAAGGAGACCTTGTCGCGGCGCGGCGGCGCGCGCGCGGCGGCCTCCTGGTCGGACGACACGCCGGACGACGAGTTGTCGCCGTCGTCCCGCTCCGCGCCGCCCAGCTCGTCGCCGCACGACTTGGACGACTTCAGCCGCGTGCGGATCTTCTGGATCTCGTCCACCGAGAACGAGTGCTGCATGGAGCTGGAGCCGGAGCTGCTGCCGCTGGGGATCGGAGGATGGGGGGTGAGTGCTCGTTTGAATATTTTGTGAAAGTGGTCTTGATAATAAAGTTTAATATACTACTAGAGCCGGACCCGATATTATGGAGCGTTTACAAACAATCCGGTGACTAGTTATTAAAACAAAAACTTTTCTAAATTTGTTGGTTAATATTCCATACCGAGTTTGACTTTAGTGTAGATTTGTATTTCCACAAGTGCGGATGAGTCCGAAGGAACGTGCACACCGATAAAACATTATCAATTACACTTCCAATGTACTCGAAGTGATCAGACACGACCCACATTAAGCCAAAGACACATACAATTAAACCATACAAATGATTACAATTGTTGGTAATGATGAAGTTATTTACGTTATTCCAAAAACAGAGAACTTCAATGAACATAAAACATTTATTTTTAAAGACTCTTTACCCAAATTATTGATACATTGCTATTTTGTGTCTACTAAATCTGTCGCTATAATGGTGAGAAAATAGTAACGACATATGTAGAGGGGGTAGGCAGACACCACAGATCAATAAGCTATAGACGCCGCATTGCCGGGCCCCCCGCTCGTCTAACATATGCATTGCCACTGCATAGTTATGACTGCACCTGACATTTGATTGGTCCGACTTGATCTTGAACGTACCAATCAAATTCCCCGTCTTTCCCGACAACTTTTAACGATTGCATTCTCATACAATAATGGTCTGTGGCAGACACTCACATTTTCCTGATACTAGTCTAGTACGTTTATTGCTATATATTAGGGGACATATATCCCGAGTCTATGGGGCTGTTTACTTTAATACTTTCTTATCCTGCTTTTGATACACTTCTCATCAAAAAAATCGAAACACCTTGCAAATTTATGTTTTGTAAGCATTATCAAAAAAATGTGTATATTTAGGAATATATGTCAAATGTCGTTTAATAGTGAATAATATGAGGTTTTCAAATCCTAATGTTAATGTTCTAAATTCAAATGAAATTTTCATAGGTTTCGTATTTTGTTTAACAAGTCATTTTTACTCTGTATAGAGTATGAAGGAAAATGATAAACCAACACACGTAAATGAAAAAAAAAAGCTAAGAAACGTTTATTTAATAACTTGTATTCCCTCCCCGAGCTCTTATTACTGCTTCCATACGGTTCTTTATCGATGGGATGAGAGTCACGATCAAATATTATGGCATTCCATTCCATTCCTCATGGATTGCATTTTGCAGCTGCCTAAGTGTTTCTGGGGCAGGATCTCTTGCACGAATTCGTCTCTTTAAGTCATCCCATAGATGTTTAATCGGATTCATGTCCGGGCTTCTTGCTGGCCATTCCATAATGGAGATACTCACTTCGGTAACGTAATCTCGTAAGACGCTCGCGGTGTGAGCCCTAGCATTGTCGCGCATGAATATGAAATCCTTGCCAATAAAATGTGCATAGGGCATTACGTAAAGCTCAAGACACTGATCGATGTACAGATAACTGTTTATTGCAGGCAGACGTGGCCCAGACACAAAGACAAGCTCTGTCTTACCGTCGGCGCTCATTCCTACCCTAACCGTCCTCGAACCGCCACCATAGCTGACCTTTTCTTCAATGCAGCATTGTGCAAAGCGTTCTCCATCTCTTCTGTAGACCTTGTTCCTTCCGTCGTTACCATACAACATAATTTTACACTCATCAGAAAAGAGGACTTTGTTCTACTGGAGGTATGACCAATTTAGGTGCTCACGTGCAAAGTTAAGGCGCGCTCTTCGATGGTCTGCAGTTAATTTCGAGCCATTTACTGGCTTGTGCGGTACCAGTCCACGTTTCGTCAACCTTCTTCTAATTGTAGAGTCACTTACAGCCACCCTACGTACAACACGAAACTGCTGCTGCAATTGAAAAGCATTAAGGCGTAGATTTCGTAAAGAAGTTGTTACAATAAATCGATCATCTCGCTCAGAAGTGACCCGATTCCTGCCAGATCCTGAACGGCGCGTGAACAAACTAGTCTCCCGATAGCGTTTGTAGACTCTATGAACAGACGACAGGCTTAATCCTGCCCCAGCAACACTTAGCCAGCTGCAAAATGCAATCCAAGAGGAATGCAATGGAATGCCACAACATTTGATCGTGAATCTCATCCGATCGATAAAGAACCGTATGGAAGCAATAATAAGAGCTCGAGGAGGGTATACAAGTTATTAAATAAACGTTTCTTAGCTTTTTTTTCATTTACGTGTGTTATTTTATCAATTTCCTTCATACTCCGTACAGGGTAAAAATGACTTGTAAAACAAAATACGAAACCTATGAAAATTTCATTTGAATTTAGAACATTAACATTCGGATTTGAAAAGCTCATATTATTCACTATTAAACGACATTTAGCATATATTCCTAAATATACACATTTTTTTGATAATACTTATAAAACATAAATTTGCAAGGTGTTTCGATTTTTTTGATGAGAAGTGTATTATGATCTCCATGGTACTAGAACAACTTATTTGTTCAGTTACTGTCATTGGTGTTTTAAGGTGACATTTTTGCATGAAAATTGAGATATTGAAAATGACCTTTGTTTGGCCTGCTGTGAAAGTATGTATCTCCCACCTAGTCCTTAAGGGTAGGCAGGGATATCTAAGGAAGAATTTATCTTGAGATGGACCCTAGCTAGATATTATGGAAAATGATATTATACCGGTGTAGACATGAAAGTGATATAGAATTAACATGATTGCGGTGTTTCCGTTGACAAACAAGGACAGAAAGCAATCCCCCAGCGACATAGATGTCAATTGACAATGTAAACTATACCTTATGACATATTAATGAACGTTCAAATTTTAAATAATTATTATTCCGCATCTGTTTCGTATATCGTTGCGTATATCCTGAAAATTGAAGTTTTATTAGGGGTTGCAGGTTAAGGTCGAATAACAAAAAATGAAAGACCTTACAATGCATACAAAATATTTTCTAACCAAACAAAAGTATGTTCTAAGCACAATGACCGAGTCATATTAAAATGTACTTTAAGAGTAAGGTAATAAGGTTCACCTTGCATTGCTGTTGGCGCTGGTCTCGACGACGGGCTGCTCACCCTTGGGCTTGGCGTCGCCTTCGTCGTCGGATTCCGACATGCTGTAGTCTGGTTCTGGTATTGGGGGCGCTGGCGTTGAGTTCTGAAAAATTATATAAGTACTGAACAAACAATTTGTACGGCACTACCTTACTACATAATCAGGTAACTTAAAATTTAATTAAGCAAGTAGAGTTACTACACTATACATTTAATTTTTATTTATAAATAGGTATAGATACTAGCGAGCCTCGCATGTTTTTCTTACATACCAAATTCTGCAAACAATAGCTGTTAAGGCTAAAGCGCCCATCCAGCCCGCGAATTTCAAATTTATTGAGATTTTTTAGAAAATTTTCAAAATCTGACAATAATAAAAGGCACATTTTGTAAATCGCGACAAAGACCGTGTGCAGTGCATTTATTAATATAACCAACTTACTCTAAAACGTTTCAAGAACGACAGCTATCCAGATAATCTGGCAATTTTGTATATATAGTGATTTACTAGTATCATATCCACCGTGATAATATTTAGAGTAAAATAAATGTACTGCATACTGTGTTTGTCGCAAATCACAAAATGTTGTCTGTAATGTTTTCAGATTTTGGATAAACTATAAAAATACTCGAAAATTTTGAATTTCGCGGGCTAGACAGGCGCCTTCACCTTAAGCTATAGATGTTTGCACATTTCCGACCTATAGGTTTTTTACATGTATATAGCCTCATTCTAGGTAAGTAACCTGTTTTGTAAATCTATGTGCAAGTAACCCACTCATATAATAGGTATAACCGAGTACCTTTTGACTGCAACGGTACTCTCTCCTCACTACTCGTTGTTACCAAACATGATTACCGAATAAAATTGCAATGAACTTTTGAATTTTTTTACAGGGTGTCAAAATTTGTTGGTATAGAAATGAACTAAATTAGATTTAAGCCAACATTTCTATTGTCGCCATAGATAGAGACCACAGATATAGATTTACATAGATAATGCAACTGCATGTACTTCGCGTGTCCGAAACCCCAACCAAACGTCAAGGTTGGTCGCCGTTAACTGGCAGTCCACGCGACTACAGATTTAAAAAAATATGAGTATGAGCGAGATAATCACTCGAGAGAATCGTAGCGGAGGGGCATCGGCGGCATCGGTGTAATTGAAACGGTTTGGATTTCCCGTCACTAATGATGTCACAGTATGTATTGATTTCTTATATTTACGCGAATACTGGTCACGGTTGCTGTAAAGCAACCGAAACGTCGGGAACATAAAAAGTAAAAATAAACGCGATATAATCCGTAAAAATAGTTTTATTTCAATGTCACAGTATGTGTTAAAAAATCGGCACGCTTGGTTTCAATACAAATTGTGATACTTGCGTTATCTATGTAAATGTATATCTGTGATAGAGACACATGTAGTATTACCTGTCGCAGGAACGCCTTGTGCGTGTTGAAGGGCTGCGCGTACTGGTTGGCGGGCTCGTCCGCGGACTGCGCGCGCGCCGGGCTCGCCCACGACCGCAGCGACGCCGCCTTGCGACCCTACAGTTATTCACATGTTACACTGCTGCCGCTTCCACAGCCAGTTTAGACCACCGCGGGATCTGATGTCATGTCAGCCTCATTGGAAGCGTCGTCGATATGTTCGTTATTTTGTAAGGGTCGAGGTCACCATCACACTAACAGACCGTTAAATCAGGAAATTTTCGTTACTAGCATATTGTACATTCGGTTATTCTAATGGCAGGCTGAGCTCACACGGGTCACGTGACTCGCGAAAAATCATTCGAATCAGTCGAGCTTGCATCTTATGTTCTTTCAGGAGCACCTCGAGACCAGCCAGTGATTAATTATTTTTATATTATCAGTGATAGGTGTGTGTGTGTGTCCATGGGGAACAGTTTTTGGCCTAGGGGGTAATGTGGAATTTCCTATACATATAAGAGGCGGCAAGCCTGGTCCGCCCCTGCTCACCTGGTGCGTGGTGTCGGCGCGCGCGGGCCGGTAGGCGACGGGGTCGAGGTCCTTGGGCGAGGCGTACAGCTTGGCGGCCGCGGCGGGCCGGAACGTGGAGGCGGGGGCGGGGGCGGGGGCGGGGGCCGCGGGGGCGGGCGGCCCGGGGGCGGGCGGCGGGGGCGGCGGGTGCGCCGGCGGCGGCGCGCGCAGCGGGGCTGCTGATAAATTATTATGTTCAATAACAACTTCTTATTGAATACATAGTAGAGTATATACGGTAATGCAAATAACAATTTGTTCCGGCTTATCTTCGAAACGGGTGGACCGATTTTGACGGGATATTCACTGGCAAATAGCTGATGTTATAATGAGTAACATAGGCTTTTTATTGAAGTACCACGCGGGCTGAACCATGGGCGGCAGGTAGTATCAAAACTGCCGACGCGACGACCGCTTGGCGCAGTGGTTCGAGCGTAGGCCACACTGGTCACTACACATGGTAGCCGCGAGCTCGATCCCGCCGGGCCAAATTTCGGAAATTGATTTTCCGTAATTTCCCCTGGTCAGGGTGTCACAGAGATCGCCTCCAGTCTTTTGTACGGTACCCATAGTACAAGCATTGCTTAGTTTTGCACCATACAATTGATGTGTCAGTCTGGCGATGTTTATAATTATATTACCGTGCACGTCCTCGCTGGAGCGGGTGCGCGGCGGGCGCGCGGCCAGCTCGGCCGCCAGGTCGGGCGTCGAGTGGAACTCGCGCCGCAGGGAGCCCGCCGACTTGCTCCACAACTGGACACAAACAACGTCACACATTCATTTTGCTTAATATCCTTTAACCAAACCTTCTGGTATTGTCATTAGCGTGCCCTGCTTTATGATAAATCATGAATTGAATAAAGCTACACATCAAAAGTAGGAATCAACTAAGAGTTCTGGTGGGTTAGTGTGAGTTTTGAGCGAGTGATTGCATGTACACATACATTTGTCAGTAAAATTGCACGTTTCCACTGTCAATTTAAATATATACTTCTACTAATCCATCTGTACATGCAACCTTTCTACATCTAACCTTTTTTATTACCAAGTTGGTAAACATGCGTACGATTCGGTTGATATTAACACACAAGGTGTGTTTTTACGCTTGCTGAAACATTGTTCACACACGTCAGGCGTGTGTGCCGCATAGTAGTCGCGTTTTTTTTTTGCACGACTTCGACGAACGCACCTGGTGTGTAGAGTACCGTATCATAGGCTTCATCATCTAGAGCGACCGCAGGCAATGTGTTAAGCAGTTATCGTAGCCTATAGACGCTTGCAAGACCAAAGGCGTTGTTCGCTTGTTGATGTCCTGAAAGGCATCCTCGAAGCTACCTATGGGGCTCATACCTTCCCCCGGGAGCGCTTCATGTCGGCCACGGACGCGTACACCCGGGCGGGCGCGCGCGCGGGCGAGTCGGGCGGCGAGCTGCCGCCGTCCTGGAACGCGGAGCGCGTCATCATCGCGCTGCTGCCGCCGCTGGAATTAGATAGTCGCGACACAGTTAACACTTCTGCAGGTGGCATGGTATCCAGCTGTTCCTGTATAACATTCAAAAGCGGGGCCGCGACGCCAGCTGTCCCGGCGATCAGTGTTACCGGAGCCAAAAGTTGTAATTATGGTAAGTCACCGTGAAAAGTATGTCTTTCAAAAAAAAATTCGTTCATACATATTTTGGCTTCTCAACTTCAAACAGAACCCACAACACCCCCACTTTCCCTCCAGGATAAAGCAAAAATATATATTTATTTTTTTGTAGATCTGCAAATAGTTATATTTTTGAGAAATACCAAATGAATCACTACTATGACTTCCGTTCTGTTTACAGGTTTTCTGGTCTGATAAACAAACGTCTAAGGCAAAAGTGCGTATGCATACGAGTGATGGACGCAAAGAGGGGCTTGTTGTTATTTAATTTTGTCCCGATGACCACATATGTTTTGCTCTAAGCGTTACTCAAAATTATCGTATGTTTTACATAAATTTAGTACATCGGCCCAAATTATTGTACGCCCCCATAATGATCGTACGGTCTGGCAACACTGTCCGGCGCAGTACTCACGCCAGGCTCAAAAGGGCCTGTACTTGGGCGTTAAACTAACTATAAAAACCCGGACAAGTGTACTGATGAGGCCATGCACAATGAAGGCTTCCGGACCCATTTCAATTGCGATCAATTTTCGTATTTGTTTATCACCAGATGCTTGTTCTGCATGTGGAGTAGAATTAAATACTACTGCTCACTCAAAAAGCTTATACATTTTTGAATAAATACATGCAATTTTGTATGAAATATAACTGAATGCTTTTTGTATCTATGACCAAAGTAGTTAAACACAAGAAACAAAGCGTATATTAGCGGCTGATGAGACGAGCAGCACTCACGCGGTGTCCGCGTCGGCCTGGCGCTGGAACAGCTCCTCCAGCTCGGCGGCCGTGATGCGCGACGACGCGGGCCGCTGCCGGATGGACGCCGTGCGCGGCGCCGGCGGCGTGCCCGTCGCCGGCGTGCCGGGCCCGCCTGCACCCGCCACCACCGCTCAGACATTTGCTATTGGGGGCCAATACCGCAGACCCTCCCGACGTATGACGACGGCTTGGAGCGGTTCGAGCGTAGGCCGCTCGGCTCCCTACACATGGTGGTTGCGGGCTCGATTCCCGCTGGGGTCAATTTCGGAAATGGCCTTTTCGTAATCTGTCACTGGCATTGCCCCCAGTCCATTGTACGGTACCCATAGTAGTAAGTAAGCGTTGCTTAGTTTGAGACCATACAGAGTGTGTTCATCTGGCGATATTTATTTTTTTATTCATATAGTCATCGAAAATACATGCCGTGCTTGTCCCCCTTATTCATGAAATCTCTCATGTGAGCGGGACGTCTCACGGTCACATTAGGGATACGTTGCGGTACAAAATTCGTGATAGCTTTAACTATTCAACTTTCCCCCGAAACAAATAGACGTAGATTTACAAAGTTAAGTTAACAAAAACAGTGCCGTCTAGAGACGCTTCGTATAAAGCGTAGGGCGCCGCAGCTGCCACTCTGTATACCTATACATATCGTGTAACGCTACTGACGTCTGACGCTTAGCACGGATAGTGGCCGTGCAGCGAGCGTCCCAAAGGTCCGTATAGAAGCTTGTTTCAAAAAACATTTGTATTTCCTTTCTATTTCACCTTGCATAGGAGTCCAGTATTTAGTGTGTAGGGACATTAGTTAGATAGAGTACGGAGAATGTAGAGTGGTGACTCACTGTTGTTGCCGCCGTGTTGCACAGACTCCGCTGACGAAGACTTTCCGGCGACGCTTAAAGGTTCACAACTTTCTTCTTTCTCACCGCCGTTCTCTAAAACATTTAAAAACAGTCAGCAAAAACATTCCAGCTGCATCGTCGTGATTAACAGTTTGATGATAGTTTATCCAACCTCCCATTCGGCTAAATGCTTGTACTAGAAGCCGGCTGTCGTCATAATTGAAAAGGAATCCAACCCGACACCTCTCGGTTACCAGGAAAGATTCTCTTATCACTAGACAGCTTTTGACACTATCAAAATAATCGGCGTAGCAAAGCATGCGTATAGAGCACGTATTATATAGGAACATTGTAATTAATTAGAATGATTCTTATGTGAAGGTCTATGTGTGAGAGATACACAGATATATAAAGAGAGCGGGAGGAGTGGAGAAAGCCAGCTAGATTGATAGAGAGACAGAGAGTACTGACCAAGTCCGGCGACCATGGACTTGGCGCGCGCGCGGCCCACGCTCAGCGTGGTGCGCGGGTCGCGCCGCGGCGGCGCCGGCTAGATTGATAGAGAGACAGAGAGTACTGACCGAGTCCGGCGACCATGGACTTGGCGCGCGCGCGGCCCACGCTCAGCGTGGGGCGCGGGTCGCGCCGCGGCGGCGCCGGCTAGATTGATAGAGAGACAGAGAGTACTGACCGAGTCCGGCGACCATGGACTTGGCGCGCGCGCGGCCCACGCTCAGCGTGGTGCGCGGGTCGCGCCGCGGCGGCGCCGGCTAGATTGATAGAGAGACAGAGAGTACTGACCGAGTCCGGCGACCATGGACTTGGCGCGCGCGCGGCCCACGCTCAGCGTGGTGCGCGGGTCGCGCCGCGGCGGCGCCGGCTAGATTGATAGAGAGACAGAGAGTACTGACCGAGTCCGGCGACCATGGACTTGGCGCGCGCGCGGCCCACGCTCAGCGTGGTGCGCGGGTCGCGCCGCGGCGGCGCCGGCTAGATTGATAGAGAGACAGAGAGTACTGACCGAGTCCGGCGACCATGGACTTGGCGCGCGCGCGGCCCACGCTCAGCGTGGTGCGCGGGTCGCGCCGCGGCGGCGCCGGCTAGATTGATAGAGAGACAGAGAGTACTGACCGAGTCCGGCGACCATGGACTTGGCGCGCGCGCGGCCCACGCTCAGCGTGGTGCGCGGGTCGCGCCGCGGCGGCGCCGGCTAGATTGATAGAGAGACAGAGAGTACTGACCGAGTCCGGCGACCATGGACTTGGCGCGCGCGCGGCCCACGCTCAGCGTGGTGCGCGGGTCGCGCCGCGGCGGCGCCGGCTAGATTGATAGAGAGACAGAGAGTACTGACCGAGTCCGGCGACCATGGACTTGGCGCGCGCGCGGCCCACGCTCAGCGTGGTGCGCGGGTCGCGCCGCGGCGGCGCCGGCTAGATTGATAGAGAGACAGAGAGTACTGACCGAGTCCGGCGACCATGGACTTGGCGCGCGCGCGGCCCACGCTCAGCGTGGTGCGCGGGTCGCGCCGCGGCGGCGCCGGCTAGATTGATAGAGAGACAGAGAGTACTGACCGAGTCCGGCGACCATGGACTTGGCGCGCGCGCGGCCCACGCTCAGCGTGGTGCGCGGGTCGCGCCGCGGCGGCGCCGGCTAGATTGATAGAGAGACAGAGAGTACTGACCGAGTCCGGCGACCATGGACTTGGCGCGCGCGCGGCCCACGCTCAGCGTGGTGCGCGGGTCGCGCCGCGGCGGCGCCGGCTAGATTGATAGAGAGACAGAGAGTACTGACCGAGTCCGGCGACCATGGACTTGGCGCGCGCGCGGCCCACGCTCAGCGTGGTGCGCGGGTCGCGCCGCGGCGGCGCCGGCTAGATTGATAGAGAGACAGAGAGTACTGACCGAGTCCGGCGACCATGGACTTGGCGCGCGCGCGGCCCACGCTCAGCGTGGTGCGCGGGTCGCGCCGCGGCGGCGCCGGCTAGATTGATAGAGAGACAGAGAGTACTGACCGAGTCCGGCGACCATGGACTTGGCGCGCGCGCGGCCCACGCTCAGCGTGGTGCGCGGGTCGCGCCGCGGCGGCGCCGGCTAGATTGATAGAGAGACAGAGAGTACTGACCGAGTCCGGCGACCATGGACTTGGCGCGCGCGCGGCCCACGCTCAGCGTGGTGCGCGGGTCGCGCCGCGGCGGCGCCGGCTAGATTGATAGAGAGACAGAGAGTACTGACCGAGTCCGGCGACCATGGACTTGGCGCGCGCGCGGCCCACGCTCAGCGTGGTGCGCGGGTCGCGCCGCGGCGGCGCCGGCTAGATTGATAGAGAGACAGAGAGTACTGACCGAGTCCGGCGACCATGGACTTGGCGCGCGCGCGGCCCACGCTCAGCGTGGTGCGCGGGTCGCGCCGCGGCGGCGCCGGCTAGATTGATAGAGAGACAGAGAGTACTGACCGAGTCCGGCGACCATGGACTTGGCGCGCGCGCGGCCCACGCTCAGCGTGGTGCGCGGGTCGCGCCGCGGCGGCGCCGGCTAGATTGATAGAGAGACAGAGAGTACTGACCGAGTCCGGCGACCATGGACTTGGCGCGCGCGCGGCCCACGCTCAGCGTGGTGCGCGGGTCGCGCCGCGGCGGCGCCGGCTAGATTGATAGAGAGACAGAGAGTACTGACCGAGTCCGGCGACCATGGACTTGGCGCGCGCGCGGCCCACGCTCAGCGTGGTGCGCGGGTCGCGCCGCGGCGGCGCCGGCTAGATTGATAGAGAGACAGAGAGTACTGACCGAGTCCGGCGACCATGGACTTGGCGCGCGCGCGGCCCACGCTCAGCGTGGTGCGCGGGTCGCGCCGCGGCGGCGCCGGCTAGATTGATAGAGAGACAGAGAGTACTGACCGAGTCCGGCGACCATGGACTTGGCGCGCGCGCGGCCCACGCTCAGCGTGGTGCGCGGGTCGCGCCGCGGCGGCGCCGGCTAGATTGATAGAGAGACAGAGAGTACTGACCGAGTCCGGCGACCATGGACTTGGCGCGCGCGCGGCCCACGCTCAGCGTGGTGCGCGGGTCGCGCCGCGGCGGCGCCGGCTAGATTGATAGAGAGACAGAGAGTACTGACCGAGTCCGGCGACCATGGACTTGGCGCGCGCGCGGCCCACGCTCAGCGTGGTGCGCGGGTCGCGCCGCGGCGGCGCCGGCTAGATTGATAGAGAGACAGAGAGTACTGACCGAGTCCGGCGACCATGGACTTGGCGCGCGCGCGGCCCACGCTCAGCGTGGTGCGCGGGTCGCGCCGCGGCGGCGCCGGCTAGATTGATAGAGAGACAGAGAGTACTGACCGAGTCCGGCGACCATGGACTTGGCGCGCGCGCGGCCCACGCTCAGCGTGGTGCGCGGGTCGCGCCGCGGCGGCGCCGGCTAGATTGATAGAGAGACAGAGAGTACTGACCGAGTCCGGCGACCATGGACTTGGCGCGCGCGCGGCCCACGCTCAGCGTGGTGCGCGGGTCGCGCCGCGGCGGCGCCGGCTAGATTGATAGAGAGACAGAGAGTACTGACCGAGTCCGGCGACCATGGACTTGGCGCGCGCGCGGCCCACGCTCAGCGTGGTGCGCGGGTCGCGCCGCGGCGGCGCCGGCTAGATTGATAGAGAGACAGAGAGTACTGACCGAGTCCGGCGACCATGGACTTGGCGCGCGCGCGGCCCACGCTCAGCGTGGTGCGCGGGTCGCGCCGCGGCGGCGCCGGCTAGATTGATAGAGAGACAGAGAGTACTGACCGAGTCCGGCGACCATGGACTTGGCGCGCGCGCGGCCCACGCTCAGCGTGGTGCGCGGGTCGCGCCGCGGCGGCGCCGGCTAGATTGATAGAGAGACAGAGAGTACTGACCGAGTCCGGCGACCATGGACTTGGCGCGCGCGCGGCCCACGCTCAGCGTGGTGCGCGGGTCGCGCCGCGGCGGCGCCGGCTAGATTGATAGAGAGACAGAGAGTACTGACCGAGTCCGGCGACCATGGACTTGGCGCGCGCGCGGCCCACGCTCAGCGTGGTGCGCGGGTCGCGCCGCGGCGGCGCCGGCTAGATTGATAGAGAGACAGAGAGTACTGACCGAGTCCGGCGACCATGGACTTGGCGCGCGCGCGGCCCACGCTCAGCGTGGTGCGCGGGTCGCGCCGCGGCGGCGCCGGCTAGATTGATAGAGAGACAGAGAGTACTGACCGAGTCCGGCGACCATGGACTTGGCGCGCGCGCGGCCCACGCTCAGCGTGGTGCGCGGGTCGCGCCGCGGCGGCGCCGGCTAGATTGATAGAGAGACAGAGAGTACTGACCGAGTCCGGCGACCATGGACTTGGCGCGCGCGCGGCCCACGCTCAGCGTGGTGCGCGGGTCGCGCCGCGGCGGCGCCGGCTAGATTGATAGAGAGACAGAGAGTACTGACCGAGTCCGGCGACCATGGACTTGGCGCGCGCGCGGCCCACGCTCAGCGTGGTGCGCGGGTCGCGCCGCGGCGGCGCCGGCTAGATTGATAGAGAGACAGAGAGTACTGACCGAGTCCGGCGACCATGGACTTGGCGCGCGCGCGGCCCACGCTCAGCGTGGTGCGCGGGTCGCGCCGCGGCGGCGCCGGCTAGATTGATAGAGAGACAGAGAGTACTGACCGAGTCCGGCGACCATGGACTTGGCGCGCGCGCGGCCCACGCTCAGCGTGGTGCGCGGGTCGCGCCGCGGCGGCGCCGGCTAGATTGATAGAGAGACAGAGAGTACTGACCGAGTCCGGCGACCATGGACTTGGCGCGCGCGCGGCCCACGCTCAGCGTGGTGCGCGGGTCGCGCCGCGGCGGCGCCGGCTAGATTGATAGAGAGACAGAGAGTACTGACCGAGTCCGGCGACCATGGACTTGGCGCGCGCGCGGCCCACGCTCAGCGTGGTGCGCGGGTCGCGCCGCGGCGGCGCCGGCTAGATTGATAGAGAGACAGAGAGTACTGACCGAGTCCGGCGACCATGGACTTGGCGCGCGCGCGGCCCACGCTCAGCGTGGTGCGCGGGTCGCGCCGCGGCGGCGCCGGCTAGATTGATAGAGAGACAGAGAGTACTGACCGAGTCCGGCGACCATGGACTTGGCGCGCGCGCGGCCCACGCTCAGCGTGGTGCGCGGGTCGCGCCGCGGCGGCGCCGGCTAGATTGATAGAGAGACAGAGAGTACTGACCGAGTCCGGCGACCATGGACTTGGCGCGCGCGCGGCCCACGCTCAGCGTGGTGCGCGGGTCGCGCCGCGGCGGCGCCGGCTAGATTGATAGAGAGACAGAGAGTACTGACCGAGTCCGGCGACCATGGACTTGGCGCGCGCGCGGCCCACGCTCAGCGTGGTGCGCGGGTCGCGCCGCGGCGGCGCCGGCTAGATTGATAGAGAGACAGAGAGTACTGACCGAGTCCGGCGACCATGGACTTGGCGCGCGCGCGGCCCACGCTCAGCGTGGTGCGCGGGTCGCGCCGCGGCGGCGCCGGCTAGATTGATAGAGAGACAGAGAGTACTGACCGAGTCCGGCGACCATGGACTTGGCGCGCGCGCGGCCCACGCTCAGCGTGGTGCGCGGGTCGCGCCGCGGCGGCGCCGGCTAGATTGATAGAGAGACAGAGAGTACTGACCGAGTCCGGCGACCATGGACTTGGCGCGCGCGCGGCCCACGCTCAGCGTGGTGCGCGGGTCGCGCCGCGGCGGCGCCGGCTAGATTGATAGAGAGACAGAGAGTACTGACCGAGTCCGGCGACCATGGACTTGGCGCGCGCGCGGCCCACGCTCAGCGTGGTGCGCGGGTCGCGCCGCGGCGGCGCCGGCTAGATTGATAGAGAGACAGAGAGTACTGACCGAGTCCGGCGACCATGGACTTGGCGCGCGCGCGGCCCACGCTCAGCGTGGTGCGCGGGTCGCGCCGCGGCGGCGCCGGCTCGATTGATAGAGAGACAGAGAGTACTGACCGAGTCCGGCGACCATGGACTTGGCGCGCGCGCGGCCCACGCTCAGCGTGGTGCGCGGGTCGCGCCGCGGCGGCGCCGGCTAGATTGATAGAGAGACAGAGAGTACTGACCGAGTCCGGCGACCATGGACTTGGCGCGCGCGCGGCCCACGCTCAGCGTGGTGCGCGGGTCGCGCCGCGGCGGCGCCGGCTAGATTGATAGAGAGACAGAGAGTACTGACCGAGTCCGGCGACCATGGACTTGGCGCGCGCGCGGCCCACGCTCAGCGTGGTGCGCGGGTCGCGCCGCGGCGGCGCCGGCGCAGGACTGCGGCCTGCCACACGACACGCACTCACTAGTTAGTATTGGATACAAGGTGTTTCTAAACTACGAAATAATCATTTAGGGACATATACTATAGCTGATAAACGTGTTAATGAATTAGCGCAAAACCTCAACACCCCAACTTATTTTGAATATAAAATAATGTTTAGTTAAAAATTATTGAAGTAATTTTTATTAAACAAATACAATTCACATCTGATGAGAAGATGATAGAGTTAAGAATCATATAAATGTAGAAAGCAGCAAGTTTTTGAAGCGGAGCTTCTTTACGGACGTTCGGGGCGCTCGCTGCCCGGGCATTCTATCCGTGCAAATCGTCAGATGACGTAGCGTTACACGTAACACGATGACGTTAGAGCTGCGGCGCCCTAAGCTTTATACTAAATATGGCTTGAAGGTTAGATATGTGAACATCTTAGTACTGACCGCGCCCGACGTTGCTTAATTTCGGTGATCGGACGAAAACCGATGTATTCAACGTGCTATGGACAATGTTGTTAATAATAATTCATTTATTTTCTCACCACAATGTACATTCACAAAAAATATAGATTACACAATTTTTATAACTAAATTATTGTGGGAGACTGGTGCCTAAACTGGGCGTTAGCCTGTATTTGTTAAAAGTTCTGAATAAAGTAACCCATATCTACAATTACATACGATATTTTAGTTGCCCAATATTTTTTTTTTTAAGCTTTACGTTCGGGGAACTTGTCGCACGGCCGTTCTATCCGTGCTAAACTTCAGTAGCGTTACACCGAGACGTCAGTAGCGTTACACCGTGACGTCAGTAGCGTTACACCGAGACGTCAGTAGCGTTACACCGTGACGTCAGTAGCGTTACACTGTGACGTTAGTAGCGTTACACCGTGACGTCAGTAGCGTTACACCGTGACGTCAGTAGCGTTACACGATGACGCCAGTAGCTTTACACCGTGGCGTCAGTAGCGTTACACCGTGACGTCAGTAGCATTACACCGTGGTGTCAGTAGCGTTACACCGCGACGTCCGTAGCGTTGCACGATGACGTCAGTAGCGTTACACCGTGACGTCAGTAGCGTTACACGATGACGCCAGTAGCTTTACGCCGTGGCGTCAGAAGCATTGCACGATGACGTCAGTAGCGTTACACCGCGACGTCCGTAGCGTTGCACGATGACGTCAGTAGCGTTACACCGTGACGTCAGTAGCGTTACACGATGACGCCAGTAGCTTTACGCCGTGGCGTCAGTAGCATTGCACGATGACGTCAGTAGCGTTACACCGCGACGTCCGTAGCGTTGCACGATGACGTCAGTAGCGTTACACCGTGACGTCAGTAGCGTTACACGATGACGCCAGTAGCTTTACGCCGTGGCGTCAGTAGCATTGCACGATGACGTCAGTTGCGTTACACCGTGACGTCAGTAGCGTTACAAGAGTAGCAGCTGCGGCGCGGCGCCCTACGCTCTATACTATAAAGCTTCGCTTCTTTCGGGCGTCCCTAGACGGCACTGTTTTTGATTAGTGGAATCGATTTTACTCTCGATTCTGAACAAACTAATTTCAGATTTTGCGCAATTTCATTAACACGCTGTATAGATATTGGGTGGCCTAATTTTTTCCTTAATATTTGTAACAATTTAAGTATTGCTTTCTTGGAACACATCTAATGGCTTAGAAAACAGTGTAAAGTGCGTTTACGAGTAGCAATTTCCAATATTCCAAGTAAAAGTTTGTAGTATGTTTTGTTCCTCCTACCTCCGGCGCCCTTCCTGGGCAGGGTGGCGGCGTAGGGGCGGCCGGCGCCGGACAGCTGGCTCTGCGACTTGCTCGTGGGGACCGAGCATGCGCTGCTCTCAAGGTTCCCTGACAACGAACAAACTCAGTCTAAAGAATAAGCAGGTATAAGGATGCTTTACTTTAGACGACCGCTTGGCGCTTTGGTTCGAGCGTAGGCCGCTCGGCTCACTGCATCGGGTGGTTGCGGGTTCGATTCCCCTCAGGGTATATTTCGGAATAGGCCTTTTCGAAATTTTCCCTGGCCTGGGTGTCACTGGGATCGCCCCCAGTCCATTTTACGGTACCTATAGTACAAGCGTTGCTTAGTTTGGGACCATACAGTTGGTGTGTTCGTCTGGCGATATTTATTTATTTAGTTCTCTTTGATCACGGAACAGAGATAAATTCATGTTTCTGATTCAAAACTGCCGTCTGTGAAAGTCTAGTGGAAAAATAACTACTTTGTTTGCGCTTTCGGAGGAAAATAGCGTCGATTTTGAGATAGATGGGCGACAAAGGTGTTTACTAACCAGCATTGTTCAGCGAGACGACGGTCATGGCGACGAGCGCGCCTGAGTTGCGGATCAACTCCACCACGTGCTCGTGCGACGCCGCAGACACGTCCTCGCCGTTTATCTGAGATATATGAATATAAACTTTAGCTAGAAACCAATACAGTTCCGTTTGTAAGATAATGTTTTGAATGGTTAACTCTTTTTGAAAATGCGGGTTTTCAACTCCACATATAACACAATATTCACAGTATAAATGTATACTTTAGATTGTAAGTTACCTTACCTTTTCCCATTATCTGGGGTCGGCGCAGTATGTCTTTTCCTTCCATACATCGCGCTTTCCCGTCATACTCACATCCACTCCAACCACGTTCATATCATTCTTAATACTATCCATCCATCTTTTCTTGAGCCTTCCTCTTGCACAGTATCCATCCACATTCATATTCATCACTTGTATTGTAAGTTATAGAGTTTAATTCAGAAGCGAATATTAATGGTTGACACTTAATTTTGTGAAAGAAAACTGCAATTGAGATTTAAAATTCTTACAGAGCCCTGTAATAGTTTACTGTATTTGAGTAGCACAGCCATGTTTTGCAACGACTAGGAGGGAATGAATGTGACGGATACTTAACAACTGTTGTGTTTACGGCGTTCGTTGTTTTGCAAAACAACAACAAAGTTTTAGTAACACACCATTATTCACATCATAAATGGGGATGCTGACTTTTATTTATTGCCTAATTATACGCGGTGATATTATGGTCTTACAACGGCGAACCAATTAATGTAGATATGTATTTTGATTGAATATGTATTCTTTTTTCCAATACCTACTTAGTTCGGCGTTGTAAAACGGTTCATGTGTCACCCGAATGAAATTAGTCTTATATTAACTATATCTCCTGGAATGATCTCCAAATTATTCTACATCTACAATTTACTTTAAAATTGACAAAAATACAGGCTATTAAAGTGAGAGGCTTTTGACTATAGTTTTGGATAAATAACTTACGAATTAAAAATGGAAAGCGCCCCTAAACATATGTTATGTATTAATATCACAATCACAAACTTTAATTTTTAGAAATCAGACGAATATGCCAAAGGTTGTATGGAAAGGGATCCGTTATAGTGTAGCGTGTTAGGTGCATTATTATATTTATAACTTCATAATATGTACGTCTACCCGACCCATCAAACATGGGACCATTTATAATGTCACGTTCAACAATATATCTCACCGCGATGAGGAAGTCCCCCTTGCGCAGACCAGCGCGGTCGGCCACGCCAGCCGCGTCGACGTCGTCGAGGTACTGCAGCGCGGGGCAGCGCTCGGAGGGCCGCAGCTCCATGAGCGGCGAGGACGCCTTGGCGCCGCGCAGCACGAACCCGAAGCCGCGCCGCGCGCGGTGCAGCACCACCGTGCGCGTCTCCATCGCGCCGCTCCTGCGCGCACCACACGCATCAACACCAGTACCCTCATATCTCATCACTCAACAATATACTCGTATCGATAGTTTTTCGTCAATCGATAAGTTCTAATAAAATATATAAGTAAACTAGCTGACCCGACAGACGTTGTCCTGTCTTTTAGGGGTATGAAAAATAGATAGTAGCTGATTCTCAGAGCTACTGAACAGCATATAAAATTTCATAAAAATTGGTCGAGCCATTTCGGAGGAGTATGGTAACTAACATTGTGACACGAGAATTTTATATCTAAGAGATATTGTATAATAGAATAGTTAAAAATAGATGGTGTAAATTAGTGTATAAGAGTGGTTAAAAATTAAAACTGTAAAATATATTTTTGTATATGTAAGTTAATAAATAAAGGTGAAACATTAAAGTACGCCACAGCATCATGCTTGTTTTCCCCCAAGGGTTCAGTGCACACCCATTCGCCTCATGGTATTTTGGTTTCGTCATGATCGTTCGTTAAGAGTTTAGGAGTCACTGAGGTAGTCCTCGGTCCATTGTACGGTATCCACAGGCCAATAATTACTTAGTTTGGGTTCGGACAATATACAGAAACGGTATGATTGCCGTCTCTACAAGAAAAAAATAGTTAAATCACATCACATAACTTTTGACTTCGTAATTTGCCTTGGATTGGGATCGCCCCAAGTTCATTGTATGGAAGATACCCCTAGTATAAACGTTGCTTATATAGTTTGGGGCCATACAGTTGGAGAGTTAGACAGGCGATATATTTTATTTATTACCTACCAAATGGAGTACCTACCTACAATGTAATTTAATATGTTAACTCACGATTTCTTTATCCTGGGCGCAGTGGCACTGTACGTCTTGCTTAGTGCCATCTCACGTCGGCCAGTCACCCGCGAGTGGTGTATTGGACCTGACGCTAATACCTGTAAATACATCAGATATAAGTTACCTACAAATGTTTATACTCACCCCTTTAAATCATAGCCTTTTCTGTGTCATATGGTCACTCGTCACAATTTCTTTCGTATACGTAACATCTATTACATACAACCACATTCTGAGACGTCCTAAACTCCGCTCGACACCAACGTCAATCATTTAATAAATGTTGAGCGAGCACTGGCTAAGGTCAAGTATTTCAAGACCTACCTTCTTATTGAAAAAAAATATATATTTCCGGTCAATTTAGCCCATTGAGTATTAGAAACACTGACTTATAAACTAGTTAGTAATGGTACATAATAAAATAAAATAACATCAATCACAAAATAATTTGAGTAACTTAGAAACTCGTAAGTACCTATTTTAAGCATGTTTCACAATATTATATTTTTGGTTTTACCACCTTATCAGAGGATCCCAAAGAATAATATAAGATCCAACTATGTGGAACAAATCTGTTATTGGCAGTTGGCAATGTATAAAATATGTAATTAATATGAATTTATAAGTGCTGTTGGTTTTATGGTAAAAAAAAAGGAATGTACAGTGATCCTATAGGAATGATCATTTAGGCTCTCTCCTCGTATAGGGACGTACGACAATGGTGTACTGCGTGGTGGGTATACTGCGCCTAGGCGCAGGGACTCCCACATACCCCTTCTGCCTCCCCCGAGGCGGAAGGGGATTCATAAAGGATTTTTCAATCGCTAAAAAAAAGGTATGATGTATAGGTACCTGGTGCAAATGCGCCGTGTTCTGACGCAGCCTGACTTCCTGCACGCACTGCGAGGGGAACAGCCCCGCGGCGCCCGAGCCGCGCACCGCGCCCTCCAGCAGCCCGTCGTCCGTCGCGCCCGTCACTGCGGATGAGATAATTATATGGTAACGAACGTTAATGCGCAATGGACTTATCGTTGGGTAGAAAAATCATTGTATTCCATCTTTATCTTCTATTATCTTCTTATTTATCAGTAATTATTTTTAAAATTTCTATTTTAGGTCGAGTAAGATATAACCGTGAGTTCGCACTGGACGAAACATGTACATGAAGCATGTTGTTGTCTCTATTTTTTGGTGTCATAAAATAGGGACAACAATATGTTTCGTGAACATGTTTCGTCCAGTGCGAAGTCACGGTTAAGTACAACTTTCTAGAACTACCAGCGAATAAAGTTTAAAAAAATTTAATTTACCAAAATTAACATTGGTAGATATCTATTCTACATATGTATCAGACATCGTTATTGAATTATATTATGTCGTCTTATGGAAGTTAGAAACAAGGTGCTGATGAATTATTACTTCCGACCATTGGTTACTCACGTCGATTGATGGCAATGCAATGAGTGTTAGTATGGTAATTTAATCAGTAGCTCCTACAAAACGCCTGCCTATGAAACGACTACAACTTTCTAAATCATAGCCGCAGATAGCTTAAACTTAGGACTGTTAAAAGCATCTAATGCTCTGTAGCCTGAGCCATAAGGTCGATATTGAGTTGTGTAACTAGATAATGTTCACCCTACAATAAAAGCTACTGGCATGACGAGGCATAGGCTTCGCGGTATTCAGTCACCGCTCAAGGAACCGCATTGGAATGAACACTAAACTAATCCAAATTTTTGCCATATTTTCTGCTTCAAGTTTGGCATTTTAAGTGTTACTAAAAATTGCTATATTTGTATGTGTTCTCGGTAAATGTTTGAAAAATCTTAAGTCACCTGGGTATTAATTTTGAACGTATTCAAATGCCGGTCAAGTGATTGAATTTCTTCATTCGTTCGCCAGTAAAGCTGCACGTTACCGATAGGGGCGCTACTGTGAAATGTACAGCAAGATTCTCTCACTTGATCGGTATTTGATGTCGTCAAAATTTGTACTAAGACCCTGAAAAACTACATTGTACCGTCCATACCTTCAATGATATCTCCCTGATTGAGCCGCACGTGTCCGGCCGCGGTGGGTTCGTAAGGCTGTAGACACACGACGGTGGCGCCGCCGTGCAGCGAGCACGTGGTGTCCGAGTTGCTGGTGCCCACGCCGCTCGAGTCCGATATGATGTCGCTAGCGTCGCCCGCGCTTTTATCTGTCGATAGTGGCGCCGCTCACCGGTCAGTACCGTTAATGGGAGCCATCTTGACTTGGCGACCATCTTTGTGAGTGCACTTGTACGAATTCGATATTCGTTTTACTGAATGGTTTTCATTATCGCACAAAAATTATAATAAAAAGTTGCCGTCGTTGGTCACATTCTCAATTTAATTAAATATTCAAATTAAGAACCTGCCAGTAATATTGGTCCATTCCATCTTTGATAATAGCGGTACCAACCTATTTTGTAAGCATCAAATGTATTTTTTTTATAATAGAGTAGTTAATAATAACAGTCATACAGCTTTATGTTGCTTGAGTAATATCGAGAATCTAAATTTTATTTACACATTACCTATAACTAAAATCTAATAGGGTAACTCGAAAAAATATTTTTGTAAAAAAATCAGGGAAGCGAAGAAGCGGGGTCGATGGGTAAGTAGGTACTAAGTGAACAGTCAAGGCACATAGATCATGCATTCGTAGTGTGTGGGCGATGTCGGTGCATGGTGATGGTTGTCACGTGGCGTGGCGCCGGCCAGAGCGGCCGTGGCGCCAAAATCCGGCGGCCATATTGGAAAATGACGGGGCGTGCGTAGATACGACTTGGTGTAATATTTTTTTTATTTTATTTTTAAAGGTAAGTAATTTATTATATTACATGACGGTAATTGATACTATATTCTTCGTTTGTGTATGGTTAAGGGATGGTTGAACTGAAAGAAGTCTTCAATGTTACCTACTTAGGTACTATTTTTATACGGGGCCTAGGTACTAATGGAACGGAAGAAACAAAATGATAGTTGACGTTAGTTTTCACGGAATGATTTATAATGCAATGTCGTGTCTACGCATACACCGTTGTTTTCCAACACTCGTCCATCCTTTAACTTTTACCTGTAATAATACTGGCATCATCTTCGTGGCTCGGGTGACTCGCGTCACTAATGCTGGAGGACGCCGAGGAGAATGGTCTCTCGAGGCTGCAGGGGGAAGCCGCGGGGCCGGGCTGCCGCCGCAGCAGCGTCTCCAGCTCCACCGGGATCCGAGTGGAGGAGGCCAGCGAGGACCTGTCCCCCGCCAGCCACCACCCCCCCCACGCCGCCGACCGCCGCTTCGGGTTATACCGTGGCGGACCACGGAACGGCACTGAAATATTTTATTTAGCAACCGAACAAACTAATAACGGAAACGTGCAACAAACAATTCGAAATATGAAATTATTCCAACGTAATTTCTTTTTTTTTGGTTACAAAACAAAACGGTGTGAAATTACAAAAATATAAAAGTAAATAAATACAAAGGGGTTAGAGATACCTACATAATAACGTAACGTCACCTATGGGTTTGAATCCAGCATTTAAGTTTAAATACTCGATCTTCGATAATGTAATTAAATATACAACCATCACCATCATGATAAAAAGCAATGGAATAGAAATATGTAAATAGTACGAATGAAACATGCGATCGTAAGTATTTCATGGATATACAAAATATATCTACGTGAACAATATCATGTAGCTGGGTACATAAATATTTTGATCTATACAAATAAATAAAATTGGAGTGTCTGTTTGTAATATCAAAATAACAGCTTTTCACTAAATGCATATGAAAGTACATACGACAACTATAGCAAAAACGCGAATTAAAAAATTTTTGTCTGTCTGTCTGTCTGTCTGTCTGTCTGTCTGTCTGTGTGTTTGTTCCGGGTAATCTCCGAAACGGCTGGACCGATTTCGACGGGACTTTCACTGGCAGATAGCTGATTTTATAGCGGGTAACTTAGGCTACTTTAATTTTAGAAAAACAATTAGGGTTCCGCGTAAAAAAATAAAAACACTTGAAATCAAAGAGTATCTCCGAAACGGCTGGACCGATTTTGACGGGACTTTCACTGTTAGATAAGTTATAAGCAGTAACTGAGGCTACTTTTATTTTAGAAAAACAAAATTCAAAAAATGGGTCCTGTCGCGCGGGCTTAGAACGCGGGACCGGGCTTTATTGTTAAGTTAAATTCCACGCGGGCGAAGTCGCGGGCTCAGCTAGTCTTAAATAAAAACGTCATATTTTTTGCAAAAAGCATTGCACATAACTCGTGGAAAAATAGATTCCTTAATCAAATTCATAGACTTCGTATTTTTTTCGCTTCTATGTTTATGATCAAATAAATAAACAAATAAATATAATTGATTTTAATAAGTTAATTAAATTTGATTAAGGAATCCTCTAAAAAAATGTAAAATAATTAAATAATAATTATAAGTGTGTGAGTTCATATAATGCGCCAATAAACGCCATGCAATAACAATATTTATGCCTGGACTCACCAACTTCATCTGCTTTGTAGTTTTTTATTACTTCTGCTAAATCTAGGTTTCCCGCTATCACTGCCACCTGATCAAAAATAAAAATAGATTTTAAATCAGAGTTAACATTGTGGATTAATTAAAAAGAACCATCGCCAAACCTAGGTGTTGAAATCCATGATATCTATTGTATTGTACGGTACCCATAACGCAAACGTTTATTTTGTAGTACCGTCGTATCCAGATAGGCAAATGCCTGTGTCTTACAGTCTTGTCAATTAGGTACTACAACAAGGCCGGCACTTACCCCGAAATACCTTAATATTTACATGCGCAAAAAATCCCTTATGCATTGGAATGGAGAGTAGGGCCCGTATTATTAAATCGATCTCAAGTCTGAGATCTTGGAAATGTCATTCTTATGTCATACCACTACAAAATGACATGGCAATAGCACACTTAAGATACGCTCTCAGACTTGAGATATATTTATTAACGGGCCTAAGATCCAATCTAGGATCCAATACTTGCCATCTAACTCTGTGTATTTACAAAAGCCATTTTGTGATCAGCATTTTGCCATCCATCCATCAGCCGGAAGATGACTGCTGAACGTGGGCCTCCTCCAGTGACTTCCACACGGTCTCCCGCCAGTCACTAGTCACATCCCCCGGCTATCTATGCCCCTTACAGTGCCATCAGTTTACATTGTCTTCTGGCTTGTGGGTGGTGTTCTATATCCTTTTTTCCCGAAGTAATTTCATTGTTTGAAGCGAAGCTTCTATACGGTCGATCCGGGCGTTAGCCGCCCGGCCACTCTATCCGTGCAAATCGTCAGATGACGTAACGTTACACAACAATGTCAGACCTGCGACGCCCTACACTTTATACCTACTATTAACAAAAGGGAATTACCTGATAAGGCGTCTGATTAGCAAAGTTCAGTGCTTCCTTGTCACAGCCCCTGAAGAGGAGTTGTCTCGTGCACGAGTCCTGCGCGTTGACGGCGCACACGTGCAGCGGCGTGTTGCCGGACGCGTTGCGCCCGTTCATGTCCGCACCGTAGAACAGCAAGTGGTCCAGATGCTGGACGAGGCCGGTGCGGCACGCCTGGGTATTAGAGAGATGTCGTTTAGTGGGAGAATGAGACAAATGATTGTAATCTTTGACCAACCAATATATATTTGGATATCCCTATGGGCTAGCACGATGTTGAGTAGTCAAGGATTTTTAGAGTGAAGAGCTTAGTTGGCGTTCGCATTTATTCAATCAGGACACTTATAAAGTTGTTATAGCTCAAACACTCAAATTACTTTTCAGAATTGAGTCTTCCCTACCAAGGGTGTTTAACAAAGAATGTATACTACTTATAGTTTAGATCTAATTGATACTAGCATTGGATTGTATATGTTCAAGGATTTCCAAATGATCCAATACTCTTTGTGAAATGACGCTAAAATATAAATATAATATTTACTAACCTGATGCACCTCCTGCCACCCCTGCAGATCCGTCGCTCCAATCGTCGCGTGATCATGCAGCAGGGTCTCGCACAACAGTGGGTCCGTTTTATTCGTCACAGACAAGTACAGTGGCGTGAGGCCCTTCCCATCTTTGTAATTAGGCGACGCTCCGAGCTCTAGGAGAGTTTTCACGGCTTCTAGGGAGTTCTTCTCGACAGCCCTGTGCATGGCAGTGCTGCCATCTTTAGTTCTGTAGTCGAGGAGAGCTCCTCCGTTGACGAGCGTTATCAGCACTTTGGCTGGTGTTTTTAGGCCGGCTGCTATGGTTAGGGGTGTTTCTATAAAGAAAGAGAGTTCATTTTTAATTTTTATTTGTGAACGTAAGCCTAATTCCTAATAAATAGACCATAATTTATAAAAAAGCAAATTAGTTTTTTTTTTATAGTTATGTCATAGTTTATTATACTACCATTATCTGAACCCATTAAACCATAATCCTATTATATCCGTAAATAAATCAGATCACAAAGACCTATAAACATATTCCAAACAGAGGTTTGTATAATACGGCCATTTAATGCGTAATTGTCACATTAAACAAGGAAATGACGAACTGAGTCTCAAATACACACACCGCCATTGACGAGCAAATTACGGACAATGGTATAATACATTTTAATAACAATAGCACAGTTTTATTCGAGCCATTCAAGTAAAGAATGGATCATTTAAATCACAAACGAAATAGGCGTTCGACAGGAACACATAACTCAGACGCCAAGGTCATGAAGAACGTTTATCGGAGATTATCCACGGCTGGCTTGATACGGTTTTCTTACAATGGCGGTTAAGGTGTATGCAGATGTTAATGTAACCATGCAGTTAATATCTTAAATTCTATGAATTACAGTGGCCTGCAATCGTGAAAAAACCTACATGTTAGATGGAAACTCTAAGCTGTCGAAGGATAATATTATTAACGTGAGAGAATCCACAATTTTTTCGCCTCTTGAAGTTTGAGATAGGACTCCGTTTAAGGATAAATATTACTTTTGCTGATTATTCAAAAGAAAGAGACCCAAATATGCTCTGTAATGCTTAAGTAAAGACCCACTACTTACAACATAGGACTTTTGATTTAACAGTAACTCTTTCACTTGTGTAACAACTAATATCCATATAGACGACCGCTTGGAACAGTGGTTCGAGCGTAGGCCGCTCGGCTCACTGCACATGGTGGTTGCGGGTTCGATTCCCGCCGGGGCAAATTTTGGAAATGGCCTTTTCGTAATTTGTCCAAGTCTGAGTGTCACTGGGATCGCTTCCAGTATGGTACCCGGATCGCCCATAGTTCCACCTTTGCTTAATTTGGGACCATGCAGTTGGAGTGTCAGTTTGGCGATATTTATTTATTTCTATTATATCATTGCTCAACTCAACTTAGCATCTTGGCTAAAGTTGACATGCAGTCTAGTCTTGCCTTATATCTCATTCGAGTGCAGAACAATGGGAGATTATAATCTGTATGTTAATTCAGTGCGTGTCGGAGGCAGCTGCCGGGCTGTTGGCAAATATTAGCACCGAGAATGTACGGGGCTGAGCTGATTGGAACGAAATGGTATCAGATTATAAACGGTATTTAAAAGGTGTGGTGATGATAATTGGTTCGTTTTGTTTGAACAATGAAGCCTTAAGACGAGTTTAAATACTTGACTACACATCCTCTAATCTTTAGAAAATTAATATATCGGAATTGTAAACTATGACTTGAATTATGATGTCTCTAGTAACTAGTATTATGAGACCCAGATTTTTTTAAGACCAACTTTTATTGAAATCATCTGAAATATTCAGAGTTATTTTTCTAACTACTCATCGTACGATTCTATTAAAATACTAGCTGACACGACAGATATTGTCCTGTCTTAACTTTTAATATTGAATTCGAACTGTTCCGCTCAACTTTGTAATTTTTTCTTTCATAAAACCTTCTGACAATAATAAACACAACAAGAATTAGCGAAATCGTTCCATCCGTTCACGCGCGATGCGATGACCAAGGAAATAGAGATTCATTTATATCTATATATAGATTATTAAGGAGCACTTACCACCAGTCTCCTGACAGTGGAAGTTGGGGTCGAGTCCCTTAGCACACGCCTTGGTGATCTTGTCGATCTGCGCGTGCGTCACATGCTCCACAAACCGGCGTAAGTTGGCGCGCGAGTGCAGCGCCTTCAGGGTCTTCTCGTCCAACTTCAGCATCTTGTACACTCGCCGCTTGTATTTTAGCTGGAAACATTGGATAGACTGTGTGAATGGATGATCCAGGCAAATTTTTTCTAATGTCCATGGAGACGTCAGATCTTACTGAAAGTTCCGAAGAGTTGGATATACGGATTCGACAGCCTAATAGATTTTGAGAGATGGAAAAAATTAAAGATTACGAGCAGTCTTAATGCTTACCTCAAGATATCCAACGGGCCCATTGAAGGGGTAGTCACCGAGGCGGCGTTCCTCATCCAGAAACTTGCCGGCCTTGCCATTAACTGGCGGGCAGAACAGGCCATAGTTGAAGCTCTCTTTCAGCTCCTGTGGACATAGACAGACATCTCTATGAATAATTAATAACAATCAAAGGTATCTAAAGAAGTCCCATCAGGGCTCGAATGGTTCAGCGTTCTAGTCATCGATTTGTGGACAGTACCAGCAGAAAAAGATTCCAACACGAAGACTTTTCTAACACAATGCTCGTATGAAAACCACGTTGATGACGTGGCAACGTGTGCTAGCAGGCAACCACAAAATAGGCAGATGAACTCTTAAAAGTGGCTTGAAAGAAATGGATGCAAAAAGTATAGGTAAGACAGTTTGGACATCTAGGTAACGAAGAAGACTTGAGATCAATAGTAAGGAATTTAGTGCAGGTGAATTAAATAAGAAGCAAGTTTCGCGTGACCCGGGTCTCCAACTAAGACAGTACAACCATGCTAGACGAGTCTTGAACTACATAAATGAAGGTATTAACCATAACTGGTACCAACTCAAACAATTTATAACCATTAAAACCTTATCATAAATCATCCGTCCACATTCGCAATACATTAATTATCCTTTTCGAATTATCTTCCGCAAATAGCGCATACAAATGGTTTAAACGTCGGTGCATCAACCGTTGTGCGTTTAATCTTGAGACTAATAGTTATCTTAGCTCAGTGTTATTAACTTAATTATAATGTTAACATGATACTAGCTAATCTTCGTTGATAATTAATATAAGTAAATTTATTGAGAAGGTCTGACTAAACTAAACTAGAAATTATAACTATTACGATAGATTTTGTATGCGATCTGTATAATTAATGGATGCCAGCTAATTGGGAGTATTACATTTCATCTCCTTGAACTTTGCCTTTTGAAATATAATTTGCAAACTTGTTGCTAAATGATTTATATTTTCGGATATTGACTGTTTCAAATTAAATTATTTGGAAGTGTATTAGTAAGGGAAAAGATGAGATGCAAATCTGCACGCCTGCTAGAACTGAGTTTCCATCTTTGTCTCCACGTCAACGTTAAATATGACGATTGGATACCAGATGCTAATGAATATCTAGATGAAGTTAAAAGAACACAAGACTCTTATCCCAACTATTCTCCACCTCAAATGAATGTCGCTAACTTTATAGTAAAACGGCTATTTTTAATACCCAATAGCTGGAGACCTAAGAATACTGAAATCCATAAATAGCCCAACAAATAAAGTGAAATGACGGATGACAAAGGTTCAGTAAATCATTGTCAGAAATAATTACGACCGCTAATGCCTCGACTCAATCAGGGTATAGTGGTTTATGACGTCGTAACGCTATTCTGGCCACGTTCGTGTTTAATGATCTCGCCTCTTGGTCCGGCACGCGGTTAAGATCAAAAGGATGTCCGCTGAGCTGGAGAGAGGGCAAACAATTGGATGAACTTGGCAAAATTATAGGGACCTAAGTAATGGGGATACGCGTATTTGGGCCTAGTATAGCGAAAAATGTATAAGTTGGGATTATCTGACTTGTAATGTATGTAACACACAGTTTCTCTAATTAGATACATATTAACAACACGTATCTATGTATAGCTTGAACTTAAACCTATCTCCCTCATAATACTTCATGTATAGATATGTACTTTATTAACATGTACCAATATATAATTTATGCTCTTTGGAAGATAAGTTACAGTTACTTTACTATTTGTAATGTAGTTTTTGTTTAATGAACCAAATGTAAAAGTACTTAAGTGTTATTTTTGCAATACGATATGAATCTTCGAGTAAATGAATGTTGACGATTCGAGGAACTTCAAGCTACACGTTGCATCGGAGTAAAAGACGAGATATATCTCCGTTTGCAGATAGGAAGGCGCCACGATTGATGAAGTACCACGTCGAAAAGATAGCAGTAACGTTTCAGAGCTACAGGTCAACATCAGGTCGACTGCATTGGTGTACAATGCAGAATTTACATATTCTGTTACAAATGTTTCAACTTTCCGTAGTTAAGGAACCTTTGGTCCATAACACAGTACAGGTGTGTTTTTTTCTTTCACAATTAACGGATTCAATTCACGGCTGAGAAAATAGATGTTCCAAAAATCTAACGGTACGGTTTTCATTTTCATCAAAATCGGTCCCAAGAGTCCCTTGTGCCTTTTTCATTATTCCCTTTAAGGTAAGTATATTTCTTCTTTTCGACAACACCACCATCAACCGGGTTCAACTATAGCTAAGAACCATCTAGGTGGGCCCCATAAGAACAAGAAATAATCATCAAAATCGGTCAAGTAATTTAGGAGGTGAAGAGTTACGAACACACGCACAATGGAATTTAATATCTAAATAAAAAATAATAAAAATAAAAAGATGATTAACTTCACATATTCCGCGATCACTGAAAGCAATACCTTTCAAGTTATTCCTCTTAAAGTACGGTGATCGTAAAGAACCTTAGATCTGTAGCTCATCTAAGTATAGAACTTATAAATGACTCAGCCCGCCTTTATTTATGGCGCCGTCTGACCAGTGCGATGATAATGTTCGTTCTAATTATAATGTTATTTTATCTCAGGTGCTGATCGAGATCTTCCATTCGTTACGCAATTATTTGTACTAATTCCACTGCAGAATAAATGGCTTGGTAATCATGGAATAGATTATTGAAATAGTGTAAGGAATTATAGATTACTGAGTAATAATTCCCCACGCATTAAGAGAAAGTGTGGTATCAAAATAGCATTGCCGATATGTAGAGGGCCCTGCAGTGTACCTCTGCCTATAATGATTTAATCGTTCTAGACTTCTGCCGAACCCTTCGGCAAGACAGTATAAATGGTCTATTGTATTATCGAGTTTCGGTTAGTAAATTAAGGACGTTGGATGTTTTTACAATCGCTGCTTCAATATCTGTGTTTGTGTGACGAAGCAGACACCAATTTGTGATACCGTCCCTAATTTGGGCTCGCAAAAAATAAGGACCACAACATAGATGGATGTAAATATTTGGCCACTGAAAAATCACGATTAGAATAGAATTTGAATCAAATTTTTCATAGGTTTACAATTATTTTCTTTAAGTTAGTAGGTGGAGATAGTCTGTCCTTTTTCACACTTAATAGGTAAGTAACCTACGTTTAACCTAATTTTCGCGGTTACGAAAAATAAAAACTTCCATCGAAAATACAATTTTACAGTCAATCTCTCGAATTTGCGATATTGGTCGGCATCGGCGTATTCCGGCGATATTACATCACCACCGAGGGGATATCGGGATGTGCCCCGTGACGTCACGGATACGGAGCCCGGATTACCCATGCCATCTGCCGGATTAATATCAAAGATTAAAGGCGACATTTTTATGATTTGGTTCGGGGTACTTGTCCTGTCTACTGGCGGTATTAATTAGCTTTGATTTGCTCCATGTAGGTATTAGTTCTGAGAACAGACCTTACCTTTTACACTCTAAACATAAAATTTTAACAAATTTTCAAATACATACCTACATTTTCAGAACAAGTAAGTGTACCTATGTAATGTAGCCTGTGTGTTCCATTGTAAATACCTAAATAGATTAGAGTTTTTTATAGAGTGCTTGAACTAAATTAAGTTTCTAGAGTTCATGAAATAGATAGGTAACATGTATAGGTAAAGTTCTTCTTATTTTAACAACATCATATTATGTAATCACTCTTCTTGTTCCTTCCACAATCATTATGCTTATACTCAAAACATCAGATGAACCCATACCTACATGAACAACCAGAAACAATTTCATTTTCTACGCTATTTTTGGCCTTACCCCGCGGAACGTGTATCATACTAATATTATAAAGAGGAAAACTTTGTTTGTTTGATTGTAATGAATAGGCTCCGAAACTACTGAACCGATTTGAAAAATTCTTTCACTGTTGGGAAGCTACACTATCCCCGGGTGACATAGGCAATAATATATTTTCAAAAAATTAGGGATCCTTAGTAAAACTCGAATAATGTAACCGCAATGTACCCGTGGGACGCCGGGGCGGGCCGCTAGTATTAAATATATGGAATACTTACCTACTGTATTTTGTTCTGTTTCCCATTTAAAAGAGTAGCTACCTACACTGAAGACATCCAAGACACTTCACCGATATCTTACGTAATGCTGGTCAAGATAATAAATTTATCTTATTTGGATTACAAAGTGATTAAACGAGATAAGGTCACTCGGCCCAGATTATCCACATTTTTCCCAGTTAAACGTAATTCATACAGTAAATATTATCGTAAGTTGAAGATGAATATACTGTGGATAAGAGACTTATCCTCGATTAAATATGTATTTAAATAAAACTAGCTAACCCGACAGACGTTGTCCTGTATTAACTTTGAATATTGAATTCGAATTATTCCGTCCAACTTTCTTATATTTTTATTTCATAAGAACCTTCTCCAGACATTACTTAACACAACAAAAATAATTAGCGAAATCTTTCCATCCGTTCACGCCTGATGCGATGACCAAGGAAAAAGGTATTCATTTTTATGTATAAACTAGCTGTGCCCGCGACTACGTTCGCGTGTAATTAAACTTAACAAAATTTTGGGATTATTCATCCCCTGTTTTATCCCCTTGGGGGTAGAATTAATCAGAATCCTTTCTTAGCGGATGCCGACGTCATAACAACTACCTGCATGCCAAATTTCAGCCCGATCCGTCCAGTGGTTTGGGCTGTGCGTTGATAGATCACCATGTCAGTCAGTCACCTTTGAGTTATATATATTTAGATATTTAATATTTATTATATTAGATAAGTAACTAATATATCAGTTACAACTTCTTTCTATAAATCACTACATTTAATGACAAATATACTCACCTAAGCGTTTAACCTAGGAGATCCCTCAGGTGCTACACAGTTACTTTTTACTGTGGTATCCAAAGAATTTGTAATAATGTCTTATTGGTATCAAATTCTTTAGTGGTAACGAATTATTTTTCAGTGTGAAGTTAGTAGGTTAGTTTAGGATCACTATATGTACGTGTACTACTATTAGGTTAGTAGGTAGGTAAATCAGATATACCTAAGACAATTTTATCTCGCGCCATCGTGTATGAATGAAACTATTTAACTCTCACATTTCGTAACAGTTAGCACTAACCTAAACAGTAATATTTTAACTTTTAATTCCAAGATTTTATCACATAGTAGTAAATGACCCGTCATCAGCTTGACAGTCAGACTCCAATGATGTATGGAACCTTGAGAAACGTTAATACAGCGGCACCCGATCCGCCATTCTTCTCAAACAGAATGGTATAAAAGCATATGAAAATGGAAATACCACTATTGAACAATACAATTAACATTCATATTTAGAGTAGGTTTACTGCCTACTAAGCGTATGTAGGTGTTCCTGTTAGTGGTAAATAGGGTGACCACAAGAATCAAATGTGTACAGGACAAGCTGTATGAAAAGTATTATACTAGAACAAAGGCAAATTTCAAAAAACGCATCCTAAATTCACGATTGGATGCCGCTGCAATAAGAATATTATGGTTATGTTTAATTGTATTATAGTCCCTATGCTGTGAAAAGTTTTCTTCAATAAACCCGGTGCTATTAAATGCATGTGACTTCATTAATTTAAGACATAAATATCAAAACATAAGTTATTAGAAAGAACTGAAAACTAATTTATTTACCAGAGCATAACATATTAAAATGAGACACTCTATATTTTCATTTAATTGAGTTATAAAACGTAGCGGAGTAATATGTCGTAAATAAGGAATTTTCAATTAACCGAGCGGAAATGATACGACATGCGTTACGTTTCGTGCTAGAGATGATTTGATTTTTAATTGATATAATTTTAAAGTTGCTTTTATTACCTAAGTATTAGTTACTACTTCCTTACATTACATACTTACAGGTAATTAAATAAGTATTACCTATTGCATCGTACGCTCTGCCTATAACCACCCATCACCTATAAAATAAAATGTTTACATGTAGACAATTTTATTGCATAGCACTGCAACTGGGGCGGTAATTTGTAGTGGGGTGACATTGACACTTGAGTGAGTCTGGCGATATTTACTATTATTATATTTACTAAGCTGTTTATTTTTTTCAGGACTATCCACACACATACTCAACGCCTAGTGTCCCCAGCTGTCACATACATAGGGCAATTAAACCGCTTTTCGTTAGCATACAATGGCGTTGTCTACAGCTCCAGCCCGTCTCCTGATTCTGGGTCAGCGAATTGATTGCTCGTTATGTTCCTGTACCCCAACTAACTGGCTACCGAGTTTATTGACATTAAACTTTGCTTATTTCCATCAGCTGGAGCTCTGGATGAATAGTGTTAATAATTTGATCAATTAAATTTGATTTATGTTACATCGTAATTAAGCGGTCATCCTAATACTGAGAATAGGTACAGAAGGGAGATCATTTTATCGGTATGAGGTTTATTTTCCCACTAAGTCATAGTTGATTGTACGCGTCGGTACGCAACAGTTTTAAATTGCTTTGTATGTGACTGCGTCAGATACTATTAACCATAGAAATACCCATTTACCACTATACCTTTTTTATGTTATGTTCCGAACGATTAAGGTGTCGGACGAAAGTCGTGGTGTGTACGGAAATGCATTGTTTGAGATCTATAAAACAAGTAAATGATAGAAATAAATAAATATCGCCAGACGAACAAACCAACTGTATGGTCCCAAACTAAGCAACGCTGGTACTATGGCTACAGTACAATGGACTGGGGGCGATCCCAGTGACACCTAGACCTGGGCAAATTACGAAAAGGCTATTTCCGAAATTTGCTCCGGCGGGAATCGAACGCCTACGCTCGAACCATTGCGCCAAGCGATCGTCGGTAGATACATATAGGGTGTTTTCGGTGCCGTGATGGGAAGCAATCAATTTATAGCGGGATGTGGCGCGGCAATCGATGTGCGGCCCGCGCCGGTCTGACGGGCCGACAGACGGCACCCGTGTCGCAGGAGGTGACTACAATGCCAAACATACGTTTTGGGGTTCTAGGCTTGTATTACCAAGAGGGCGTGAACTCCTTAAATGCATCCAAGCAAGAAATATGGAAGTAATATCGTCTGGTCAACCGACCTATTGGCAGACAGAAGGAAAATCCCAGACGTTATCGACTTTTGTGTCAGCAAAGGAATCGCGAAGAACAACATTTCGTGCAGGAGTTGCTTGGACCTATCCTCAGACCACTCTCCAATCATAGTAGAATTACTTACTACCGCCCAAGAAAGCGCCAAGAAATGCGTACTACACAACAAAAGAACTAACTGGGCCCTATTTCGAGAACTTACAGATGAAGCATTCCAGGAACCAGTCAGTCTGAAATCAAAAGACGAAATAACAGAAGCTATTCTCTACTTCAACAAAAGTGTGCAAGATGCAGCCTGGTCTTCAACTCCACCACCACCACATAGAAGCAGTAATAACTATGTAGCAAAACATATATTAGATAAAATAACCGAAAAAAGAAAAATACGGAAGCACTGGCAACAAACTAGAGACCCTGTTGCAAAAAAACAGCTCAATTACGCCAGCAGACAGCTTAAGCACATTCTAGACAAAGATCGAAATAACGGATTTCGTAATTACATTTCTGGCCTGGATGCTACTGCTTCCTCGGATTATTCCTTATGGAAAGCCACCAGAAGGCTAAAACGGCCCATTAGAGTTTCTCCCCCCATAAGAAAATCCGATGGTACGTGGGCACGGACAGACCAAGAGAAAGCCATAACCTTCTCAGAACATCTTTCAAACGTCTTTATTCCCCACCCATATGAAGGCTCTCCAATAGACGCAGCAGAAATTACTGACCACCTAAATACTCCTAAAAATACGGAGGAAATGCCTTTTAAATTCACAAAGAGAGAAGTTGCCCGAACTATAAAAAAATCGGACCCCAAAAAGGCACCAGGATATGACCTCATAACGAACCGCGTACTACAAGAACTACCCAAATCTGGCGTAACTTTCCTTACGTCACTATTTAACGCCATGACCAGACTGCAGTTCTTTCCTCTAGAGTGGAAGATCGCACAAATCGTAATGCTACTGAAACCAGATAAACAACCTGAAGAAGCCAAATCATATAGACCCATAAGCTTGCTACCTACGCCATCCAAAATATATGAATCTCTACTGCTGCAACGAATCCTTCCCATACTACAAGAAAAAGACTTAATTCCTGACCATCAGTTTGGGTTCCGCAGTAAACATGCCACTGTCTACCAAGTGCACAGAGTAACAAAAAAGATCATGGAATCACTGGAGGAAAAATTGTATTGTGCCAGTGTATTCCTGGACATTTCTCAAGCGTTCGACCGCGTGTGGCACGAAGGATTGCTCTTTAAATTAAAAAACGCCCTACCGGATTTCCTGTACGAAATACTAAAATCATTTCTACAGCAGCGCCACTTCATAGTACAACATGGAGAAGCACTGTCCGACCTACGACCCATAAAAGCAGGAGTTCCACAGGGCAGCGTAATGGGCCCCATACTCTACCTACTATTCACTGCAGATTTGCCGACATCTGAATCCTTAACCACTGGAACCTTTGCTGACGATACCGCCACTCTAGCTACACATAGTGACCCCAAAATAGCCACACTAACACTGCAAAAAGGACTTAACGACATATCCCAATGGCTCAAAAAGTGGCGGATAAAAGCAAACGAAACAAAATCAGCCAACGTAACGTTTACCTTAAGAAGAGGATCTTGTCCTCCAGTCACACTAAATAGCATCGAGGTCCCACAGGCAGATCACGTGAAATACCTTGGATTGCATTTGGACAAAAGACTAACCTGGCAAAAACATATCTTCACTAAGAGGAAGCAGCTTGGCATCCAAATACGAAAACTGTACTGGCTCATTGGGCGCAAGTCTCAACTATCTCTTGAGAACAAAATACTTCTGTACAAGGCAATACTGAAGCCCGTCTGGACGTATGGAATCCAATTATGGGGAACAGCATCTCACTCTAACATAGAAATTATACAAAGGTTTCAAAACAAAGCACTGCGTATGGTAACCAACGCTCCTTGGTTTGTGCCCAACGAACAATTACACCGAGACCTTCAAATACCCACTGTGAAACAAGAAATTGTGCGCCATACCAAATCCTACAAAGAACGCATCGTACAACACCCAAACACTCTGGCCCGACCATTAATGGAAAACCACAACAAAGCGCGTCGATTAAAACGCAAAATACCTCAAGATTTGATCCAATCACAGTAAACATAATTACTGTCTAAACAATGAGGGTGTGACACAGGTCACATACCGAGAGCGCCAACAATAGCACCAACCAACCTACTGCTGAATGTCCCATGAAAGGCGACAGATTGCAGTAATTCAAGGGAAAAAAAAAAAAAAAAAAAAAAAAAACTTAGCTTATTTCCATCAGCTGGAGCTCTGGATGAATAGTGTTAATAATTTGATTAATTAAATTTGATTTATGTTACATCGTAATTAAGCGGTCATCCTAATACTGAGAATAGGTACAGAAGGGAGATCATTTTATCGGTATGAGGTTTATTTTCCCACTAAGTCATAGTTGATTGTACGCGTCGGTACGCAACAGTTTTAAATTGCTTTGTATGTGACTGCGTCAGATACTATTAACCATAGAAATACCCATTTACCACTATACCTTTTTTATGTTATGTTCCGAACGATTAAGGTGTCGGACGAAAGTCGTGGTGTGTACGGAAATGCATTGTTTGAGATCTATAAAACAAGTAAATGATAGAAATAAATAAATATCGCCAGACGAACAAACCAACTGTATGGTCCCAAACTAAGCAACGCTGGTACTATGGCTACAGTACAATGGACTGGGGGCGATCCCAGTGACACCTAGACCTGGGCAAATTACGAAAAGGCTATTTCCGAAATTTGCTCCGGCGGGAATCGAACGCCTACGCTCGAACCATTGCGCCAAGCGATCGTCGGTAGATACATATAGGGTGTTTTCGGTGCCGTGATGGGAAGCAATCAATTTATAGCGGGATGTGGCGCGGCAATCGATGTGCGGCCCGCGCCGGTCTGACGGGCCGACAGACGGCACCCGTGCTGCGTTCACAACGACAAGTTGCTCTGCACTAGTTGCCAATCGTTAAAATGTATTTAGTTATTACATAGGTTATCGCTATAGTTATTACTCGCGTGATCAATCAAGCGGCTTCGCAGTGCTTCGTGCTGCTTGCTTGTCTAGCTGTTAATTTATTCTTAGTTTTTAGAGTTGCATAGCTACTGCGCTCAATATGTCCTCGATTGTCCCGCGACGTTAGCGATCAGTCAATAGGTTCGAAGCTTTTGCAAAACAAAATTAAATTATGACAATTATATTGAAAACTTTGGCTTCAGTACATATTCAGTTATGTAGAGTTTTATTTAGGGTCTAGCAATTTACATATTATACTTAGCCTACGTAATTGTTTTTGTACCAACGTATTGCCTCTTTTGTCACCAGCGGCAACAAAGCCGGTGGTGACAACTGGTACGTATGCACCTTTACTCGCATGTAGGCCAAAAGGGCCGCAAGTCATATCGAGTATCAAGTCAAGTGACTTGTCTAAAGTGTCAAACTAAACGGTACTACTCCAGTTCGTAAGTGGACCAGTGGTCGGAGATTGATGTGCTTTGTCACATGGACGCGGCCCGTGACACACTGTGCACGGGCCATTGCTCAAGGCACTGGCGCGATTATGGGTCAATTTGTATCGTGTGTAGCAGGTTAGTACTTACGGTGTGGGATACGTTTCAATTGAGCAGTCGGCACAGTAAGCGTAAGCTGTGGAAATTTAACAATGTATTTTTTTTTTTTTTTTTTATTGCGATATAGGCAAGTATTTGACCACAATCTCACCTGATGGTAAGTGACGATGTGGTCTACGGTGGTGCATACTTGCCTAGAAGGTACCTGTTCACTCTCGACTTTAAAACATCCAGGTTATAGTCAACCGGGAACAAAGACGCCGGCAAGGTGTTCCATTCCTTGGCAGTTCGCACAATAAAAGTGGAAGCGAAACGCTTCCACTAAATAATAATATAACTAAGTATAATATATATTTTATTATTTTACCATCTGGCATCAAATGTATGTACCTATGTATGTATTTTTCCACACAAGTTATAATCTTAGCAGGTATTTTTAATGTTAGTTGTCAATACAATTATTATTTTAGTTAATAAGGAAGTAAGGGTGATCAATAAGTTACTAACTCAAATACTATGAATCACACAGTTGGAATTATATACGAAACTAGCTGTGCCCCGCGACTCCGTCCGCGTTCTGTTGAATTTTTTCCTGAATTTTCTTTGCTATAAACCTCACGGAGCCTGAGACCTTTCCAACGAATGCAAAACCGTGGAAATCGGTTCGTGAGTTCTGGAGTTATAGCGTCAGGAAGGAAAACCCGACTTATTTTTATTATACGAAATTAATCATATTTTAAATCAGAATTCACTTCATCATATCGTCACCGAAATAGTATTGAATTCATTCACGGAATACCATTCCCATGAATGAACACATCATGAATGACACGACACAAATCCGCGCGTAGAAAGTTGATGAATCAGTTGCAAGTACCTACTCGTACTACCGATGGGTGCGCGTGCGACTCTCCTAACAATTTGTACTGTAACTTGAGAACAAACCGGCATCTTCGTTGGACTCTTGTGTTAGTCTTAATGCGTCCCAATCTATCTACCTATGTTTCTCGGTTTCGGTCTCTTTGAAATTAACCTTTTGGTTTCACAGTTACGTATTCATATTAAATTAAGCCGTTTTTGTTAATTTCTTAATTTTCTATTCTGTAAAGTACTCGTATTTTAGAATAATACATGTTAGCTACAATGGCTTAGTGATTATGCGCATTTAAATATTTTATGAAAGAACGTTGTAATACCTACAAGTAGCAGTAAAAAAAACTGAGACAGACGTTTAAAGTTTCGAAGTCAGTACTAAATAGTTAAGTATGATATCATAATTTAGCCATTTTAACCATTTTGAATAGCGAATTTAAATTAGGTCATATATAGTATTTGTCGCGGAAATAGTGCTGGTTCCTGATTAGGTGGGTACGGCTACGCTGGGCTAAATCCAATAAGGGAAATATAAGGGGGATGCAGAACTGTAAGGGTCAGGTCAATGTCACGCGTGTACATTACCGGCACGATGGAGGCGGGCGCATTCCTCGGATGGTATGGCTGGATCCGCAGATTCTTCAGCACAGGCACAACACTGGAGCGCTCCCAATGGTTTTATAGTTCACACAACACAAATACAAAGAAGATTAGGTAGATTTTACGATTAAGAAATTTTGGCACAGGAGCACGCACGAGAACGTCTATACCACACGGAAATCGGTCAGTACAGTACCATGAATGGGGGCAAAGGACGACAGCACAAAATATCACATTAATCGGGGGTAGGCAGATGACGGTAGACGGGATACATTTTGACTAGCTACCTACATACAAAATTCTAAAGTAAACAGTTTTTATTATATAGTGCTGGTTTAATATTTTTGAAAAAATATTGCTTAATACATTAATATTTTTTATATAAGTATGGGTTAATATACTATATACAAAAATTTACTAATTTCAATATTAGTCATAATACGAATTTCTAGATATTATTTCTACTTGTCCAATCGTGCAACAGGTTAATGTCACAGTAACCTAGTACCTCAGATAACTCTAATTGCTGGTGGTCACAATCAGAGGCTGAACAACAATAGTAACGGGAGTTTGCGGTGCACTTACTGCTCACGATTCGATACTGTTGTAAACAGAGAACAAATTGCTTACGTGACTTGTTGATTTACTCTCCAATGTTGTTTACTCACAGAATATTTTAAACATGACCTTTTCGCAGATATCCAATGAGTAATTGTTGCTAATTTTTCCTAAATATTTTATAATTACTGCAAATATTTATGTAATGATTTTGTTTTCTCAGTCCATCCTTAGTTCTCTTGAACGGTAGAACTGGGCTAACTTGGATTTCCACCTACTAAGAACCCATGATGCTTGTGAACTCGATCGTGAGACACGTGCACCTCATGCTGAGTTTCTATGGAATTTCATCAATATTTGACGACCGCTTGGCGCAGCGGGTCGAGCGTACGCCGCTCGGTTCACTCCACCGGCGGGTTGCGGGTTCGATTCCCGTCTGGATAAATTTCGGAAATAGCCTGTTCCTATTTTTCCGAGGTCTGGGTGTTACTGGTATCTCCCCCAGTCCATTGTACGGTACCCATAGTACAAGAGTTGCATAGTTTGCTACCATACAGTTCGTGTGTTCGTCTGGCGATATTATTATATTATTACCAGCTAGCTAGACGTTGTCCTGTCTTTTAGGGGTATGAAAAATAGATAGTAGCCGATTCGATCTACTGAACATGCATATAAAATTTCATAAAAATCGGTTGAGCCGTTTCGGAGGAGTATGGTAACTAAAATTGCGACACGAGAATTTTATAAGATTTAGTGACACCGCCACATGCTAGTTCGCATAGTCGCAATAAAAACCATTAACTTTGTATTTTCCAAACATCGGTAAAAAGCGACGTGTGTTAAATCACGATTCGTTTTCAATCTGCGGCCGACACAGCTCATGGCCAGTGTCGCCGGTGTGGGCCACGTGAATCATATTGCAATATTTTCAACAAAAAGGAAGATGCCTCGCCAGGATTCGAAACGACGGAAACTGATATCATGGATTTAACTCATGATTCTGGACCCCGTGCATGTTATTATTTGATTTAGCATGAAATCATTATAAAAATCTATATCAATACTAGCTGTGCCCACGGACTTCGTCCGCGTAGTATTTAATGTAACAAAAATTTCGGAATTATCGGGTTAAAAAGTATCCTATATGTTAATCCCGGTTATAAACTATCTGTGTTCCAAATTTAATCCAAATCCGTTCAGTAGTTTTTGCGTGAAGGAGTAACAAACATACATACATACATACATACCTACATACATCCACACTCACAAACTTTCACATTTATAATATTAGTAGGATGATCAAAGTGACCTTAACTAAATAAAACAATAATTACTATTATAGACATAGATCATCATCATCATCATCATCAGCCTATGCTTGTCCACTGCTGGACATAGGCCTCCTCTAATGAGCGCCATAGCGCCCTGTCTTCAGCTTGCCGCATCCAGCATCTGCCTGCAGTCTTTCGCAGATCGTCATCCCACCTGGTCGGAGGGCGTCCTACACTACATAGACATACACTGCAATGCAATTTAAAACTCAATACGCGTGAGCGCGCATTTTATGCTAAAATCAATTTAAACATGCTGTACATTTTTAGCATTAATCATGAAAATATCGACGGAGAATTCCAACTCTGGGGGAGTACAGAGTTATGAGTTGAATCCATAGTATCAGTTTTCGTTACGAGGTCCCTTACACCTTGTATATCAACGGAAACATCATCCTCCCCTAATGTTATTTTTATGGAATAACCAGGTTTTGACAGCAGCTTCGCTAGCGTAGATTATATTTTCTTGATGTTGACAACAGCGCCACCTGCCGGTTGCAACTATAGCTAAGAAGCACAAATAAATCATCAAAATCGGTCAAGCCGTTTACGAGGACAAGAATAACAAACTCACGCACTTCGGAATTCCATCTACAATGATCTTTAATTAAGTGATTTAATGCGGATTAGACACTATTTACAAATGGTTGTTTGTATAGTTCAGTTATAGCGTTAATTCACACAAAAAAACCTACACTACACTGTCTACATACAATTTATTTACTATAATAGCCGTATTTGAAATCTGGATACAGTAAATTGTATATTATCAGTGAGGGGAAAACCGTGTAAACAACCGCTTAGATAGTAATGTGTCGAGAATAAAAAAAGTGGTTCGGCTTGAGTCTGTCATTAAGTGAATAATAATAATTGTATTTACCATGTATGTGTGTGTGCCTTTATACAGGTTGAAACAGAAAGGGTATACTTTTTTTTTTAAAACTCACCTTTGTAATTCTCAATTTACCAGCTTTAGAGGAAACTTGAAAAAGAAAAGGTGTTACAGGGATATGGCTGTTGACAGACTTCATAAGTCTACAAAACCTTTAGTACTTCAACTGTCCCACAAAGCTGATAGTTTTATATTTACAACAAAGTATAGTTGCAAAAAAAGTAGTATACCCTTTCTGTTTCACCTAGTATACAGGTAGATAGATGTACAGGTGATAATATTAACCGGACACCATACAATCGGATCGCGTTACGTCTGCGTCTGCGTTGGGCAAGCGTATTGCAAATCAAACAGGTTCGTCGTAGGCTTTGACCAAATTCGCCGATAGGTCGTTTGAATTAGTAGGTGAGATTTATACTCAAGACTTTGTTTTTCATTATCGGCTCGGCTGTGATCTGGACGCGTGGGTGATTCAGTTATGGCAGCTGTAGGCGTTGGGGCCTCGTAATTTTGACCAAGAGGATTGTGAACGTCAATATTGAACTGTACCTGACAATTATCAAAGGTTAAGTTGGTATAATCCTTATAATCGAGGCTGGGGTTGCGGATTAATAAAGATTTGGGTCGCACATTCCTATTATGAATTCTTCGTGATGAGAATACGCATATACCTCTGTTTACCTCGTGAAATACTGTAGTTTTAGTATAGTCATAGCAATGATAATATAGCTCTTTTAAAGTCCCACTCCTGAGGACGGGCCTCCCCTCAATAGGGGATTCAGGCTGGCCCAATGTGGGTTGGGATGGCGGATTTCACATGTCTTTGAAGATTGGCTACATTTTCAGTAGTTGTATAAGTCAATAAAATTTAATCAGTCTTCAAAAAGCTTTATAAGTCTGCGAGCAGTGTGATTTAATCACCTTTACCATCCCTTGTTCTTAGTAGAGGGACTGATAATAAGGGCTTAATGTAACTAAGCAATCAGAAGGTGACTATATGAGTACTTGAGGTTTCTTAAAAGTTTCACTTACGAAACCACCATGACGTGACCTTTATAAAACAGAAAGCGTTATTTCTTTATATCCAATTTAAGTATAGTCTGTTAAGTAAATTTTATGTTGTTTATAATCGTTTCAATAATAATAAAAATATTTTAAGTAATGCCTGCACGATTTGCTATAAATGCAAAATTTAATTACGATCGTTAATTTAATAGTGATTATGATGATTTCAATTTTTTAATTAAGAGTTGTAGAGTTATAAACTCCGAGATTTATTTATATCGAATACAACAATTATTTTCAAACGATTTAACAGGAAATCACTTATTAGCAGTTTACAGAAAGCAACATCATTATTTTTAATACAATGGTACACATACACTAGTTTAAAACCATTAACAATGGATTAATTAATATCGCCAGACTAAAACACCAACTGTATGGTCCCAAACTAAGTAACACATGTACTCCTGCCCTTATCCCACTCGCCTTCATGCCGGCAATGTGCGAGTAATACGTTAGGTATTACAAGTACTTATACGTACGCTTCATTTTAGACTTTGTACTTAACAGAAAAAAAACAATGGGTATTATATTTTTAACGGACTGGAGGTGACAAATCTCAATGACATCTAGATCATAATTAATATTAAATTGGGCCTGTTATAAACAAGCGTCGTAAGTATCCAGTTGATTTAAAATCCTACTAATATTATGAATGCGAAAGTTTTTGAGTGTGGATGTATGTTTGTTACTCTTTCACGCAAAAACTACTGAACGGATTTGGATGAAATTTGGAACACAGATAGTTTATAACCGGGATTAACACATAGGATAGTTTTCATCCCGAAAATCTCGAAATTTTTGAAAAGTTAAATACTACGCGGACGAAGTCGGTGGGCACAGCTAGTATACTTATATTATACTTAATGGCGAAGGTCATTCCCTCAGGAAATTGGCACGACGTTGCAAAACTATGGGTTATCCACAAAAGCGAGGACTCGGTATATCAATTACAGGCATGTAAAATGCTTTGGAAAGAATAATTTGCATAGCGTTCGCCGGCCGTAATAGCATGAGGTATGGGTAATAAACGATAATCGGACCCCGGGGATGGTCTCGGACCGCACGATGGTACGCCGACCAGGACCTACGGAGAACTAGATATGATTGGAAATCATCAGAAAGATGCAGCAACTTTTAACTACTCACAATGCATCCATAGAATTGAATTGAAACTAATTTCACGTAGTTAATTAGTTTTGTTTAAAAATGGGTTTTAGTCTTTAAATGTCATAGTTATCTTGAAAATGTGAATAGGACAGCGTTAATCACAGTCAATATTCAAATATTTTTCAGTGAAATTTGTAAATCATCTCTTTGAATATCCCTGAGAACTATCTCAGCTTTAGCGCTACGATATATCAAATTATACAGAGCAGACGTGATAGAGCAATAAGTTTGACGTCTGACCACGTTATAACTGACTGATTTGTGGTCTGTACGCGTCAAATAGTTAAACGAAAGCCCTTAAATTGATATATGAGCGTCAATAGCCTAGTGGTTAGAGGGGCTATCCTCGTAGCTGAGAGGTTCCGGGTTCGATCCATGGGGATCGATCCTGGCCATTAAACTATTGACGTGAGCCCACTCCTAGCACAAGCATTAGCTTAGTTGGAGGGGCTAAAGGGAATACTAGTAATATGATAAACACACATTGCTAGTAATCTTTTTTTTTTAAAAAAAAAAAAGATCTTCGCTACATGTAAGCTACGCTCTATAGAACAAGCTCTTGTAGCATCTCTACATCGTTGTTCCCGTATGTCACGCGCGCATGTCGGCCCGTGCCGAGATTGCAGCCGACCGGCCGCCACCTCGGGCCACGTGCCTCTCCATTAGAGGCATTACCTGACCACTACGGACACCACTTATGCAGTCACTCATCTCCTGGCAACGGTATTTTTAGAAGGAAAAATACAGGTAAGTACGTACTGTTGTGGTTTTTGTAACGATGAAATTGCTTCGGTCTATAGAACGCATTGTTATCAAGTTGTAGCCGAACACTTCCTTATAATAATTATAATTTTAGCCCTTTTTGACGTCCCACTCCTGGGCACGGGCCTTCCCTCAACACGAGGGGGATTCAGGCCATAATCCACCACGCTGGCCCAGTGCGGGTTGGCGGATTTCACATGTCTTTCGAAAATTAGTTAAATCTTCTAAGACATGCAGGTTTCCTTACGATGTTTTCCTTCACCGTAAGCAAGTAATAATCATATATAAATTATAATTCGCAATGTCATTCTTATGTCGTTCCAGTATAAAATGACACGTCAAACGCTTACTAAGACCGCTCTCAGACTTGAGATTGATTTATTAATACCGGCCTTTGTTGATATAACTTATATTTCATCCATTGTTCTTTTCCTCTTCTGCAAATGCAATAAGTATTCAACGTTAGTGTTGCCTGACTATCGATTGCCTATCGATAGGTTGTCGATACTATCGTGACCTTGAAAAATAGTCATAATATCGATAGGCCTATCGATACTATTGCAATTTTACAATACTATCGATAGTATCTATCCAAGAAATTGAGCTATACTATTGATAAAGTGCAATAGTATCGATACTATTGGGTATAGATAATATCGATACTATCACTATTATGGCGTAATTTACTGCAATCACTGCCGATACTATCGATAGTTTTACTACATCGATATTTATCCAGAGTTCAATAGTATTGCACCGGAATTTTAGTCAACATTATTAGTTCATTAGTATATTGAAAATAGTTGTATCTAGTAACTTTCCTTTACTCACTTAATTTATGCGTCTGCGATGAGTTTGACCCAGAGTGCAGAGTAATTCCTAAGGTTTGAATTCAACACGATACTATTGAATTTTGGTAAAATATCGATGTAGTAAAACAATCAATCAACAATCAACTATCGATAGTTAAGCAACGCTACTCAACGTTAAAAGTGCTCATTGGCAATTAGTAATAGGTACGTACACACACATACCGAGCAGCTACGCAACCATCGATAACAACAACAAAGTTGACAAAATGACAACTATAGAGTGATAATACCCATTTGAATGCTGGGAGTGTAAGTCCAAGCATTATCAAAAATTCAAAAACTTATGAACCGATTTCACCGACCATATAAAGAATTTCGCTTATGTGTATCCTCAGGTAACGAAACCATAGCGTGCGTTAAATTTGACGCAGAGACATCTATCGGAGTTATTAGATAACTTAATATTTCTGAGTATTCTTTTCTTATTGGAAATGATTGATGTTTTAGTTTATGATACTTATACATTTTCACTAAATGAAATAAATGAATACAATATTTTTTATTTTAAATTACATCATTTAAGCCCAATATATGTAAGGTTGTTTCTAACGTTGTTGCCGTTGCTATCTTCATTTATATCAAAATGTATAAAAAATACTCACACTTCCGCCTGATGAATGAGAGTGCAACTGTTATTTTGAAATCGCATCGAAACAGTATTATCACTTCCTGCAAATGCGTCCGTAAAAGTGCATAAGGGCCAACATGCATAAAGGATGTATTTTTTGGTTACGCCGTTCGATGATTTCTGCATGGGAAATTCTGCGCCCTATTTACATGTTGCGTCATTACTAGCAATAGGTGGTTGTGTAATTGCTGATTTCTATTGTTTTTCCTGATACCACCTGCTTGGTGCGCTCCAAATCTACTTCTCAGTAATGCGTGGCGTAACACACCGGTGTTGCTTTGTGTGAAGCGGCAACATCTGTAGAGCTCGTAAATAATTCATTTCTATCAGATCTGTCATTCAACATAATGTCATGTAGACAACAATTACTCAAGAAATGTCGGGAAACTGGTTGCTCAAGATTACAAACATTTTGTTATAGTTATTTGTTTAAAAAGTATTTCTTTGTACACGCCGCCATTTATATTACAGGACCTAAGGACTAAGATTAAGACAATAGTTTATTTCTCAAATAAAATATCAGCAAATAAGATCAAATTCTAGTAGTCTAATATACTACTCATTGGATTATATTAAATACGAATTCATCGTCTATATTCCAAGTATTTTCAATATCATGATGGAGAGAAGAGCGACACCCTCAATTGCGAAACTCTCCAATGTCCATGTGGGCCGATTGGCGGATACCACCAATTATTCCATTACGCCCCATCAGCAAGCGGCGGCCACACAATTAACACAATTATATGAATTACTTTCACCGCGAGTTTGTTTTAAAACATGAAAAGCGAACTATTTAATGACATTCACGTGCTATTAGATACACTAATTAATAACCTAGGGCTCGCCAGGAAACTGTAAAATATATATGTATATGCACAGGGCCACGTTAAGTGGTGTTTAAGTTTAAGATTAGGGTATAACCCCCGAGGTTTTAATACCATCTAGACACGGAATTTTCATTGCTGATCTTAGATATCGTGACCCCTAAGGCATTATGGGAAAATATCTTTCTCCAAGACACTTATTATACGTAGCAGGTAAAATAGACACGATTGTTAAGGTGTAGATATAATTTAAAAGGTAATAATTTGGACTTTATCTTATCAATCCCTGTTTCATTTTCGTCATATTCTTAAGGAAAATATTTTTATTAACTTCTCTCTAAATTGTTCATCTCAAGTTTCATTTGTGTCTGTAAGTCTTGTATTTTAAATAATTTCAGAACTAGGTGTCAGATAGGTTGAAAACTTCAGACAAGTCCCATTTATACCACAATATTGATTCTACCGAACTTATCTGTAATGCGATCGTTTTAATCAATGAAAGCCGAGAGACCGTTAACTCATCGGCGTCGAAAGTTGGCGAGACCCCCCAAGACGATTATTGTTTCTAAAACTAATAAAGCCTTTGCGGCTGACGGGCCTTTACATTATTGACTAGCACGTAAAAGAGATATTAATAGAGTTGGGGCTGTCTTTGTAAAGTATCAAGTCTATAATTGTATTGTAACTTGGATCATCACGAAATATTTAGAACTATGGAGCAGAATTCCAAATATGGCTCGTAAAAAGGATTTTTCTTTTGTGCGTCTTATTGTTACGACGCAATTTACAAACATCAATAGAAGTCTTTGTCTTTTGAAGATGTTAATTTTGAAACAGCTGAAACTATTTCAGTACAATATTAAGAATTGTTGAATAAGACATCCGTTAGAGATTTTCTAAAAATCTTCAGAAATTCAAGTATATGAATTTTTCTAGTGTGTTTCAACATGCCAACCCTGGTCTCTAGTCTTCAAGATCTGTCCGTCCAATTTAATAGTAGTGGCATAAAGAGAAACAAGCATACACATCGACCATTCCGCAGGACATCTTGGAGTAAGTCCAAATAACAAATAAGCTGAGACTGCGGACATGGCCTCGTATATAAATAGAGCAAACGCCGTCCTTTGAGAGCTTTTGCGGTAATCTCATGTTTGCCATGTCAGACTACATCCTTGTTTGTTAAAACCTAAGTTTAGGTTTGCTGCTAATTGAAGAAGCATTAGGTCGAATATACGATGGTTTTATGGCGCATATACGATATTTATTTCTAACAGATGACCTTTTAAATTGCTTGCTACCAAACAGCGGTACTAATATTGTTATAATCAGATTTGTTTTCCTCATCTTTATCATTTACTTTAGCGCCATTAAACTATGTCTTATTATTTGCGTGCACTGCTTCACTTAGTGTTTGCGGATTCAAAGCTACTTCTTAATAGTCTGAGTAAATAAGACATTCCGATATTATGCTGTGGAACCGTCAGGACATGGTGGCGCGAACTCCCGAGTTAATGGCGCTGTCAACACTCAAATTTATGTGTTTATTGTGTGCTGGCAATAAATAACGCTGTGTTGCTATAACAAACATTATGTTGTAAATCATAATGTAATTGGCTGTCTGCGAATCAATGGCTAGACATTTTGTTTTATTAAATAATGAGAAATATTTGAGTTTTTCTAAAAGTGCTGAAATCTGATCTTATACTTGTAGATTTTACTGATATTGTTGTTTCAAAATGCTCTATAGAAGTAATTATTTAATATCAGCGAATGCGAGTGAAGTTAATAGATAATAAGAATATCATAACGCGCACCAGTGAAACAAGGCCAATAAAAATAAAATTTCAACCACAAAACGTTACTAAAGGTAATTCATCAATTCTCGCAGCAGCACTCAAAACAATAACAGACTTTCCATTTTATAACAATCTGAAAAGCTTCAACATCGCTTAAAGCCGCAGAAAGTGGATATTAAAACTGGCCCACTAGTTCCTGCCCACTGACCCACTTGTGGGGAACAGTTTTATTTTGTTCCTGTACAACTCTGGGTTCGTTTGTAACCGGTTAAAAGATTGAAATTGAAATTGTTCTGTCAGTTACCAAGCTTTCAAAAGATTGGTACGTGTGACAGATAAGACTCATGCCAAATTGAGCAATGTTTTATTCTGATTGATACTACGGAATTATAAATATGGACCAGATATAGAGTTAAATTGTAGATATATTATATTATAGTTTATCGCACTCTCCAGGAAGAGGGTTAAACACAAATTGTACCAAATAAAACGATGAATATTTATAACATCCGCGAATTTAATCCGCTCGTGTGTAACATGAGAGCGACACGCCGCCGCCGCCGCCCTTGCGGATGTCGCGCGTTTTCGTTAGCCCCCCTATGCGCGACGGCCGGTGTCGAAATGTTTATAGATAATTTGGACAATTTGTTCGCGCCCTCCATAATGGGTGGCAATGAATTACTTATTGTGTTGGGAATATTATCAGTCAGATTACTGCGTTGTTATGAGTACATATTCCTGTGATATTTAGACTTTGGAAGAGTCTCTTATGCTGGAATTTATTCCAGAATTTATACCAGAAGTTATTCCATCAAAATCACTTTGTGAATTTGTGCCATATTGCCTTTTATAATAGATAGATAACATACATAATAGATTAATATCTATTATGTTCATAGCATAATAAAAGTTATCAGTAATATTAATTTTACTACTTAATGCGTGCCACGTGCGCTATCTGCGTATGCGTAATGATGCGAATAAACTACTGATAGGTAGCACTATAATTATTTATCATACAATCAGTAGCCATAAAATAGTTCGCAAGATGTTACAAATTAATAAACGCAATACGTAATCGGATATCGAATTAATCGAACAATCGATTAAGTTTAAGTAATTGCTATAGTTTAAAGCAGTGATACCCAATATAAGTCTATGGTATAAAGTGGTATTTGGAGTTGGAATACCGCGGGCACCCGATACTTGGTATTCGCTTTAGGGTTGCGTTATCATCATTTCGACATGTGCGAAATAAATAATTACAGTATTAAAACTACTTATCAACTAACTTACAGTAAATATGCATAATAACAAAAACAAAATAATCATTAAAATTATACATTCAAAAGTGCCTCCACATCGTCGTCGATGCCAAAAGTGCCCAGCAGGCTGGCCGCATTTAATAAATAGTTTAATTTAATTAGAAGTACCCAAGTAGTAGTACCCAAGATAATGTATGTAGGGTACACAATGTATTTATTAAAGTAAAAAATAGGTACAATAAATTTGATTGCGTTAATAAAATAATATTTAAAAATAAAATTGTAATTTTGGTAAGCATCAGCAAAATTAATAGAATTTGCATTTATATATTGTTTTGATCTGTTATGTTATTTTTCATCTGTATCCCGTTCAATATGCATGACCTACCAATAAGGATCACACTATGCAATGCTATTGTGCCGGAATCCTCACGTGGCAACCTTACCGTTATCGATTCTCGGGATCGACAGAGTCGGCATCTCGCGGGCGTTGGCGCAAATCAGACGGAGTGCGTCCTGCCATTATCGGACAATCGCTACAGATAAACAACGAAGTAACGCGCGCCTCTCTACAGTTTATACACTTTCTAGGATAACAAAGATTGAGGCTGCTCGGGTTGTTTTAGCACTAAGTTGGAGATACTGACTGGTGGAACGTTGAAAAAATAAGTTCTACTTACTTAGTCAGATAAATAAAATGTGCTCTGGCACTACTATTTTTAATCATTTACTACACGAGTTGATTTATTTAGATACACAAAGATAAGGTTATCTTATTATACATATTTACAAAGATAAGGTTATCGTATTAATCTTAGTCTCTCAAACTAAGCTAAGGTTTGTGCGACGAATGGAGTCAATCAATCTTCAATCTAAATATATATAACTCAAAGGTGACTGACTGACTGACATAGTGATCTATCTACGCACAGCCCAAACCACTGGACGGATCGGGCTGAAGTTTGGAGTGCAGGTAGATGTTATGATGTAGGCATCCGCTAAGAAAGGATTTTGATTAATTCTACCCCCAAGGGGATAAAATAGGGGATGAATAATCCCGAAATTTTTGTTAAGTTAAATTACACGCGGACGAAGTCGCGGGTACAGCTAGTATTTAAATAACAAGGAAGGAAATCGAACTCTGGCACCTCTCGGTTACGAGAGCGCACCCTCTAACAACTTAGCTTTACAATTTTGTCATCTATTCTATCAGTTAGGTCACCCATTGTCCTCTGAGGGCCAACGACAGTCGCATCTTCATGTAGCTAATCAGCCAACGCCGACAAAAAGGTTAATGACTAAAAAGGTGTTTGAATCCCAACAAATAGGTAGGTACCTATTTTAAGAAAGATCTTAATATACCTGCGCGACAATCTTTATTGGGTTGAGATGTTCTGTGCCTGACACTATAGGTTTTAAAATAATATACAGCAGTAAAGAGACACTTAACAACTAGGCCAAAGCAACATAACTCTGAATGTAACAAAAAACCAATGTGCTTGTGAAAACATCAGATCGGAATGAAAGTATAATTGAATGGTTCTCATACGTCATACGAGAGCATCGTTATTGGTCGAGATATTGTATGATTTATTTCGATGCAGCCCTGAAGTATTATTTACATGAATATTTATTGCACGCTGTCTTGTTATACTCAGCACTATATATCTATTGTAAACAAAGATATTACCGTTGTAGAAGGGTTGAATATATAATATTCATATATATTCAAAATATGATATTATAAGACCAGTAGCTCTACCACGTGTTCTACTCTCGCTAGCCGCTAGTCTACGTATAAACTAACATTTAGCCATAAGATATGACGCTGACGCTCGTAACTAGCAACTCTTGCGAACGTATAAAATGTATGTTGAACTACTTTATAATTCAAAAATTCTTACAAAACGTATCTTATTTAATAAGTAACAATATATTTTCTCACGTAATTATTTTTATCTCTTGAACTTACGAACGAGACTACGCTCTATAACTTGAAATAACACCTCTTACAGCATGCTGTTGTAGCTTATGCTGGTACGGTTTTAAGGATTAAAATTGCATGAACAGTAGAGTGGACAGTTTGCGCCATATCTTGTTGGGTTTAATTCGGAATGCACAATGCTTGTTTGATCAATAGATCACCTCTCATTACTACGCTGACCGATCACATGTTGCGAAGTCGATAATCATATGTACGAGAGAATGTTTGATCAGAATCTTATAATGTTGGGTATCGGTTTCAAATGTTGGTTCTAATTTAATTTTAGTTTGCAGCAAGATGAAGAGTGAGCGAGTGAGTGTGCGACCTTTTCCTTTTTGCTTTTTTAAATGCCGGTCCAAGATGGCGTTATGTGTTTCGGAGGGCAGGTTTAAGTGCCCTGGCTTTATTCGAATATCTGTGACAGATTCACAAGCAGTCGAAAGTCTGAAGAATTCTGGTTATCAGTAGTTAGTAGTAGTTAGTAGTAGTAGTAGTAGTAGTAGGTCAGACTGCGAACAACCTATATGAATTGGCAATCCACCATAATTAGTGAAGCTGACCCTTTTAAAAGACTAGAAAGGTCGTTAGGTTTAAACAAAATTAACCCACATAAGTTGTTTAGCCTGAATGCTCCTCATACTGTGGGGGAACCCGTGCCCAGGAGTGGGAAGTCAAAAGGGCTATATAATATATTATATACTCTGTATCCATTAGCAGAGGAGAAATTAAAAATCGAAACTAAATACCATAATACAATCGAGACGAAATACACATACTCGTACCTAAACATAAAAACTATTAACCCTTTGACAAAGGTCAAAGGGCCCAAAAAAAAATAAAAAAATATATTATATATATTATTTACTTTAACCGTAATTATTGGTATTTACCACCAAACATTGGTTCCAAGTTTGCCGCCGTCGTCGGTGAGTTGCACAACAGTCGAGTGAGTCCGCGCTACATACGAAACATCTTGGGTAATCTGATCCCATTCGATCATAAGCTAAGCAAGCACTTGTAACCGACTTGTACGATAAGTAAGTGTACGTACTCACGTCTTCGATGTGTCCTGATTCTATGATGTTGATTGAGAATCTGGTAGAAACCTTGATTCGATTGAGAGAAAATAAAAAAAATATCGCCAGACTGACACACCATCTCCATGGTCCCCATGTCCCATACTAAGCAACGCCTGTACTATGGATTGAGAGCGATTCAATTTATGAAAATACCATTTCAGAAATTAGCCCAGCCGGGAATCGATCCCGCAATCAGCTGGAGCAGTGAGGCGATTGGCCTCCGCCAATCGCCTCACTGTTACAATTGCTTACCACTATGCCAAGCGGTCGTCAAAAGAAAGTTACCAGATTTTGAGTAACAATTAAACATTTTTAGGTAAGCTTAGACAGGAGCCGCATATAAATGAACGTATCTGACAAATAACTATTTACGGTCCTGAAGGCACCAAGCACACTCAGGCACTGCATGCAAATTTATGGCTTATGCCGTAACTTTTAAACCGATTTTCCTATCACGTAGAAATTTAATGGCATCATTTGTTTTCCAGTAGCAGATCTGAGACAACTGGCCAGATGTTAAGTATAATTTGAGAGCTATTCAACATTGAGTAATATCTCCTAAGTTATGTACAAGCAATTCGGCTAATAGCATTTATGCATTGAGTAAATTCTAGTGGAATTGATCACTATTTCATTGCGAACCCATTATTGTATTTGTTCAGCAACTGATTATATTACCATTACCCGCAGTCTCTGTATACAGCTCACTCGATATTTATTAATTATTCAATTCATTTTAGTTATTCATGATTGAAAAACGACAACAAATAATTACGCAAATATTTCAAGCTGAATTTCATTTTACCAGGACCAATTTTGTTAAAACACTTACTAAACTATATCTATGTACTGGCGTTTTTATTTTCATTCGTTATGTGTGCGCAATACAACAATAGTATAAGTTACCTAACATTTTGTTTATTCGTAATTTAAGGCCAATGTTTGTCACTAACGAGCATATTTTTCAGAATATAATTATATTTAGCTAACGACCCGCTCCAGCGTCACACGGATTTTTTCTAATATTTCTAAATATAAAGGCAATAATTTTTAACATTTAAAATTAACAAGAAATGATAGACCATAGGCCAAAGTGGGCAAGATAATTTTGTGTGCCAACAAAATAGGGTTTACTGGCGAAATTGATATGGTGCATTTTGTGGCGTTCGTAAAATAATCTGTTCTTGTAATATGCTAAATAATTACGCTGCAATGTTTAGTTACTGGCGCCTACTGTTTCAAATTGATTTGCCTGATAACCCGCACCTAGATAAACCGCACACTATCGAGGAAGTGTTAAATGACTAATTATATCGATACCATTGTAGATAACATGTGTTGTTGCATTTCCAAGGATAATGATAGTAACGATAGCTATTTCAATTTGGCAATACTTCCTATTTGAATTATTGTACGCAGAAATATTATCAGTGAAGTGACAATTGGAATAATAAGTTAAAATGTGTAACATCGTCACAAAATGGAAAAAAGTGTCGTCGATATTCCGCTGCTTGCAAACTACAATTTCGGTTGCATTGTATAGATCAGAGTTTTCCAACCTTTAGTGGACATCCAACCCCTTTCGAAGAAATAAGAATTACAGCGATACGAATCGATAATTCGAACTAAAGGTTTCGGTACAAAAACAAAGCCATGTAGTCAACCGCGTGTCATATTAAAAACAGCCCTCCCTCAAAATGAGCAAGAGGCCAGAAAGAAAAAATCTTTGTTCCAATTTGGAAAAGTCCCCGAAGTGGTAGCAGACGACCACTGCAGTGCCCCCACATCACGCCGATGGTATTTTGGTTCCAATGAATAGGGGACATGGTTAAAGTATCCATGAAATTGCATGAGGAAATAGTTTAATTGTCACTCTTTGCATGCGGGTGATACTATTAGAAAGGTCGCGGCTAAGATGACAACAAGATTGTCCCGATAGCCGCGGCCCTTCGCTTTCTCCGCCTTTCGCTGGCACAGCGCCCTGTCTGCATGTCGTATTAACATAATGTTATATACCAGTGATCGCAATATGCACTACATTGGTAGGAGGTTACGGTTGAGGTTAGCCAGTAAACAAAAATGTCCGTCAAATTGGCGAGCTTGACTTGAAATAGCATCAATTTATATGCTGAGTAATCTGTACGAATTACATTGAAATGAAATCTAGATACACAAATATTATTTATATATAAATACAAATTACCAATAATAGATATATGAATTAATACAAGGCTGTCAAGTGAAACGAATTGGGTACAGACACGTAATAAAAATGCAAGAAATTCAAGTTTATTATCAACGTAATTAGAAAAAAAAGTGATGCAATTTAAGAACACAAATTAAGATTAAAACGAGTTGTACTCTATACATGACGACCTGAATTAAAACTCGTTCTTATATTGAACAACAGCAGGTACCTATTTGACTGTAAGTGTAAAGATAAAGAATTAAAAAGTACATAAGTAAGTACCCAATATTCATGTGAATACTGCTCGTCATATCCGAATTTTGGATTCTAAAGCTCTTTTCATCAAGTACTCCCAAATGATCTCTTTACCGTGCCACCAAGCTTAAGAGGATCCCTAAAGCGAATCTTTACGAAAGAAGAATCGAGAATCAAAGAAATTATGATAACACCTACTTACTTCAGTACATTTTCGTGACAGGCGTCTGGTGTGCGCGTATGCACGCAGCGCAGGAAGAGATTTTCTAACGTACATACAAGCACAAAGCTACGTAGGGTGCAACCTAACTTAAGACTCTTAAGAGTCAAAGTCAAACCGCCACTATAACGCCTCGTTCTCCGAAGGAGTAAGTAGCGGTGCAATGCGGTGCACCCACATTTCACCAATGGTATTTTCGATCCCAATGTAATAGGGGGCGAGCCTGTTTCCACACCGGGCACATTTCCCCTCAATACGAAATACCCTTCAGTTTTCGGTGAAAATATCCATAATTCACTTACGTCGTAAGTACCTACACAACTTTAAAACAATGTATACATATGTATCTCACATGAAACCAACTGGGACAAGTTAACAGTTCATTTTCAACCCATAAAACAAGCAGTAGAGTTTAAATTGATAGCCAATTCACTTTATAGGACATTGCACAACGGACAATGTATTGGAATTTATTTTAACTGCTTGAGTGTTATTGAACTATCGTAGAGTCACTAGAGTAGTGCTCTATTCGACTGACTCTACTCCACTGAGTCAGTATTATTTGACGGTTGTAGAGCAAAGAAGTAGACAAGCTACTACAGCTCACACACGCGCTGCCTCTACGGTAGTACCACTCTCTAACCTAAATCGTCATAAAGTTGCTATAATAGTTTCGTTTCGTACGATAGAGCCGGAAGCCCAACCAACCCTTTCCCTTACTCTATCCCAATTACCACTCCTCTTTAGATTGGCAACGTGTGAGAAATGCCATGGATATTGCAAGCATCTAGAGGCTATGGTAACTATTTTTTATTATTTTTATTGGTGTCAGTTTTTTCTCGCCACTATTTATTTTGTGGCGTTTTATACTTCTACTATACTTACTATTTATTTATTTCGATTAATTTCGTGCGGGTTCCAAGACAATTTAACTTTTTCCCCGGGACTCGTCGAGGGTCAAACCTCGACGTCATTATTGGTCACCATTGTCGATCCTGGCTCACAGGAGTTACAGTGGTGGGAGTGTGTGGCGGGACTAGTTTTATACTTTTGAAAATTGTATGCCTCTCTGTTATTTTCCTTTTGTTAACTTTTTGGTTAAATCTGTTTTTTTTGTACTTTTAATGGTAACTGATTAAGGTCACGTGAGTCGTAACTCTTGCTTGCCGACTTTGCCTAACGCATTGCTCGCATGTTGCTTACTTGAAGGCGAGTGGAGGGGTGGGGTGATATACAGTCAGGGGCTGACTAAGTTTTGATCAAAATAAGTAATAATAATAATAAATATCCAGACTGACACACCAACTGTATGGTCCCCAACTAAGCAAAGCGTGTACTATGGGTACCGTACAATGGACTGGGGGCGATCGAACGAAGACCAGGGCAATTTACGAAAAGGCCATTTCCGAAATTTACCCCAGCGGAAATCGTAACCGCAACCACCATGTGCAGTGATCCGAGCGGCCTACGCTCGAACCACTGCGCCAAGCGGTCGGTCAAACCAGCCTAGTTCCAGCCTAGTTCAGGTCTATACCTACTATTATAGTAACAGATAGAAATCAGTGTTTGATTGCGTATTAATCAACAGGTGAAATGTAATAAAATAGACGAGTACAGCGAGATGAAATTAAGATAAAAGCCTCGACCCAGATAGGGGGTTCAGCTAACGTTGTGTCGCGTTTATCAGCTCCTAACGAACCGATATCTTGGTGCTAGACGATATTAATATTCCGTCTTCGTTCACCAACGGGTGAATTCCCAAAGGTTAATGAAGTAATGCTTCTGGGTGTTAAAATGCCGAAAAATTGTGAAGTATAACGTAGGCATAAGCTAAAAGTAAAATTCTAGGAAACGCGTGATAAACACTGAAATTTGACATAGCTTCTGTTTATCACATTAGCTTTTTTATTTTACCAATTTGTTAGTAATTTACTAGGTTCTTTTAAAAAAAAATTATAATGTTTGACCTCATATATTTAGTTTACGGCGTCATTATAGGTAAGCCAAGTAAAATATTTTACGCTAGCGACTGGCGACTCTATCAAAGGTAAGCAAATGATAGAGCTACTGGCGCAGCAAACCCTGAGATTCATTAGATCACAACACCGTGCTTACACATTTTTGACAGATGATGGCCGTATTTGACACGTGGATACAGTAAAATGTATGGAAATTATCGGTGTCGGGTTAACCGTGAATGACCGCTAACGGCTGTAAAGTTACCAAGTAGTTCATAGATTTCATTCAGATGAAGGCGCGTTTTAATTGAGTCAACATTCTGCCTTAATAATAAATTAGATCCCTCGTTTTATGTAAATGGGCGATAACTGAATTACGTCAGAGCCTGGTCTGGGCGGGTCTGAGTCTAGGCACGTAGGGCTGGCGGTGACCTATTACAGCGGTTGTATCATCGCTGGTAAAAGCACTTTCACTGCGGAAAGTGGGTTTCGGTGCTACGCGCGAGAATAATGCCATTGCTGCCGAATTAGGGTTGGCAAGTTTTGTTTTACATAGGCAATTATATTTACAAAGGGACATTGATATCTTTGAGGCTGGGAGATCGAAAAAGGCTTCTGATGGTCTGTGAGTAGATAAATTCGTTTTAATGTTATATTTTTGTGGTTATTAGATGTCGCAGCTGTTAAGCCCTGACTATTAAAGGTCGAAGGATATTTGCTTACTGTTTTGTATAACTAACAAAATTCATATAAACCCTAAAAATCTAATAGAAACAAAGAAAAATCATCACAGATCAAGGGCTTGTCAAAGTCTCCAATAAATTAATAAAACACAGTCGCCGAATATTCCTGACAACCCTAACTCATGCATTATGCATTTGTTCTTATGAATAATGATGAATGATTTCTGATGATCGAAAATTATTCGTAATTCGCTTGACTGGTAGAACTGTGCTGTCTTACTTCATTAGTCGGCTGGGGCGAATCGTGTCTGGTGGTCCTAACTGTGTTGGGTGAAATGTACCTACCAAAGTTGATAGTTTAAGTTGAAACTTTATGATTATCAAAATGAGGTCGAAAAGCAAATTAACTTAGTTTGTCCAAAATTTCGCGGTTTGACTAAATAATTTTTCACGTTTTTCACGATATCGACACCTATCCGATATCGGCATGATATCGTCGGAAAGATAATCTTAAATACAAAACCATTTTTTCTGGCCGTCAATCGTTTAAAACTTAAAATTTCAATTCTGAGTCTGACTTGACTGCGCCCTGAGATTTATTTTGATGCTAGTTTTATTAGATTCGCTCCTTAAATTTGAGATTTATTTATCCACCAGCCCTCAAATCACGGCTGTAAAGCACCCTATTTAAAAGGCAAAAGGACATAATCCCTTTATTGTATTATCAGTGCCCACACACTGCTTGGAACTGGCATGATGAGCCAATAATATTTCATGGGTCTTTTAGACGGGTTTCACTGAAATTCGTCAAGGACCTTATCTCTTTAATCCCGGGAAGATGACATGACGGTATTACGGAAGCACACTCCTGCAGAGATACTGGGTTTAACTTACTAGTTTGTGGACTTATGATGACTTACCTGTAACAAAAGCAAAGATTGGTTAGTTATATAAATAAACTAGTTTCTGCCCGCGACTTCGTCCGCGTAGTATTTAACTGAACAAAAATTTCGGGATTATCGGGATAAAAAGTATCCTATGTGTTAATCCCGGTTATAAACTATCTGTATTCCTAATTTCATGCAAATCCGTGCAGTAGTTTTAGCCTGAAAGAGTAACAAACATCCACACTCACAAACTTTCGCATTCATAATATTAGTAGGATATTTTCGACTTTTCTCCTCGAGATAGAGCTTTGTGGCTTATATTCGGGGAGGCCTATGTCTGAGGCTGATGATGATGATGAAATTATTATCTCCGGGAAAATCAACCGTATCTATAAACAAGTCTATACTTATTCTTAACCAATTTCTTAGATATGACATAACGACAGTGAGTTCTTAGTAAACAAATCTTTAGACAAGTATTCTTTAGGCAAATAATGCAAATTTGAATCTGCAATTGAGTTTGTAAGTCAAACACAGGTTCGTTATCCAAATATAGAAATAGAGGTCAGATAATAAACATTTTAGCCTTAAAATATATCCTGCGGTAGCTCTAGGCTGATTATAAACTAGTAATAAGGCAATAACAGTAAACCAGTGTAAGGTCTCAGTGGTAGCCGTGTTTGTGTCTCGGCTGCTAATCGAGTTTACACTGTAAATGGCTTAGTAGTTTATGCTCATAATCAAATTAGAGTTTATTACGATCGTATATTATGTTTTTCAACGGGTAGTTAATACTTTTTAGCTGCGTACTGACTGACCGAACATCCTCGTGAGGCTGGTTTGTCCCGCTCAGTCAGGAAATCTCGAGACTCGCAGGAAGGGCTCGCGCAGGCTACTGCTGCCCTGCGCGAGCGCAGTCATTTGCCATTACCTCACTATGATATCACTCTGAGATCACTATGGTAGCAAACTCTATCTTTTGCTTTCGAGGATGCCTGATCAGTCAATATAAAAAAGGTTCAAATAATTTAGTATCAATATTAACACTCAATTGGTCTGCGGATGATGTAAAAGGCGACTGTTGGAATTAATACCGTAGACTGTTGTTTGTTTTTTTGGATGTTTTCAAATGAACAGAGCCATTACTAGTTGTCAATTTTCAACCGCTGGCATAAGAATGACTCTGTCATCACTAAATCCCAGTTCTATGGTCGTCACAGATTCGTAATGACTTTATTTCTATCCTATAATCATTAAATTAAATCATCGATTTGTCAGTTCCATTCCGAGTCTCGTTACCTTGTGTAAGTGAAAAGGATGTCTCATAAAGTTTTTAGGGTTCCCTGGAGCGTGGATCCATTAGCACAGGACGTGTTTAGTCCGCTCCAATTATACGGGACCCGTATGAAAGTAAAGTTTGTGCTGTGTTCGTTTTAAATTGAGTAAATTAAATGTGTTAATGTGTCTTTTTATGGTTCTAAGAAACTTAAAGTTTGCATTAATCTTGTTTTAACGGTCAGTTTTTGAGTGGAACCATCAATGATTCTAGGTCATGAAATCACGTAGTACACGTACATCTCGTGAAGTGTATATGTTTATTATAATCTAGTTTGTTGGTTTAACGTTCAATATATAATGGGTAGGTAACTAATATAAAAAAAAGTTATTAGGAACCTATTTACATACTAATTTTTTACTGCAAGTTAAATAACGTTGGCCTTTGTTTTAGATATAAAAAACTAAGTGGCCTATTTGCTTAACTAGTCAATAAAAACAAGGTACAATTATAACCCTTGTATCATAATGTTATCGAATATCTTAAATCAGTATTATGTACAACCACTGTAGCCATAACAAACTATCTACTAACTAGCTATAACTTACTACAAACAATTCTAACCTGTAACACTGTTATATAAAGTATAAATTACCACATACAGAGCTATCGAAAAGTGCAATTCATGTTCGCAAAAACTTATGAAATAAATATGAGCAGTTTGATAAATAGATACTATCAAGCTGGCATAGGCAGCCAATAATATAATAATGTGTAACAGCAAAACATTATAATAGTTTAAGTTAAAAAACTTGACAGGTATTAAAATGCAAAAAAATATGCCTAAGCCTGTTGTATTTTTGTTTTATTATGGTGAGTTGAGATATCAAAGCTATACTTAGGTACCTAGTAAAGATAACAGTAGGTGTTACGTTTTGCAACAAAGGACCTTATTGAATAAAACACTGAACTTTTTATAAACGAAATATCTATTTAAATAAATAAGAACTCATATCACATACAAAATACACATTAAATAAAATACCAGTTTGTTTTTTACTTACTTTTTATACGTCTAAGTAGGTATTAGGATAAGCAAATGACTCTTAATTATTTGCTAACCAAACCGCTCATTGGTTGTACAACATACTTATCTGCCATCTTGAGATCGCTTAAGGAAATACTAAAAGACATCAATTACAAGTCGTTAGACGACGTACTCACTTGTTATGACAGCATCTACTTCAATATCTGTATGGCGTATGAGCTGGTTTCAAGGCTATATAGATTACATGTGGGGACAGGTATTTTATTTAGTAATAAATAATCCCCTCGGGTATAGATTTAATCGAATTGTTTTTTCTTAAGTGTGCTTAAAGCCAGATTTCGAGATAACGTCAATTGTGTTATAAAGTTAAGCAAGATGCGGATCAGGTACAGCAGAAAATAACTAAGTACTTGTGTTATTTAAAAAAATAGAAACAGGATGTTTACTTGAAAGTGGAATCAGTTATATTATATGCCAGTAAAACGGGTATTATCAGTAAAACTTTTATTGGACAGTAACCTTATTTCGTTGAAGAATAATGAATTCGTCGTTCTGCTTTCGAAACCACCGGCCGGTAATGGACTTAAAAAAATACTAGGTACGTGAGTTAAAACTTTTTTATTTCGTCCGTAGAACGTGATAATTTGTGAATTCAATGTCACTTCATTGAAACCGGATAGTTGTAATAAATAAGCTTTTTATAGACTGCACAAAAAGTATTGCACTATCATTTTGAATGGTGGACAATAGTTTTTTTTTTATTTATTACCTAATAAAATGCCAATTCTGTTGTCGGAAAGTCACTACCAAACTAAATTGGCCATGTCTCAAAGTAATTCTTTTTTACTCATACGTTACGATACGACTATAAAACTGAAGTTTTTTATTAAAGTAGTTTATTTGTTCACGCGTGAACATCGTCCGAGCTAAGAGTATCTCCGGAACGCTTTGCGGGAAGAGGACGGCACGCTGCTGTGGCGGACCTCGGCGAACTTCACTTCGTCTCTCAGACCGATCTACCTATGTCGTGTCAATTTGTACGTTTTATTTAAAATTAAAATATTGTTAATTACGAAGACTAAGGCTTTATTTTGCTCGCCCACATTATTATTAAGTCATGTTTATTTATCTTACGTAAGTTCTGTTAAGAATCAAAACCAATATGGGTCAGTGATTATTTAAATACTTTTAATTGAAATATCAAAATAGTAATTCCTCTACCTGTGCTGCAAACTAATTTGAATATTTGATTCAGTAAGTCGGTATGTACTAACTTTCTAATCAAAGTTATTGCAGCGGTGCCGCACTGTGATTCAATCCGGTTAACCACGAACAAAGTTGAACAAAGTTGAACAAAGTTGATAAATTTGATAATTTAATTTATTAATCACGAAATAATAACTATTTTATTGTACACTAGCTGTGCCCACGGACTTCGTCCGCGTAGTATTTAACGTAACAAAAATTTCGGAATTATCGGGATAAAAAGTATCCTATATGTTAATCCCGGTTATAAACTATCTGTGTTCCAAATTTCATTCAAATCCGTTCAGTAGTTTTTGCGTGAAGGAGTAACAAACATACATACATACATCCACACTCACAAACTTTCACATTTATAATATTAGTAGGATTTATTACATATGAAATACTTGCCACCGAATACACTCAAAATTGTTACCTACAACGTAGAAGAAGTAACGTGGGAAAATCAACTAGTTTTCGGTGGAATTGCGAAGTTTGTTACCACGCAAAGTGGTTGTTTTATTAATACATTGGAATCTGAGGCGTAAAAACATGATGCTTAACTTTTATATTACTGAATTTATCTGGAATTAAAATTTTAATTACAATTTTACGATCTCTCAAGCCTGTCCTAATGTTTATTTCTTCCTCTTAATAGCAGTTAACAACAAATTTTAAAAATATACCTAATTACATATTTTTAAATATTTTTCAATGAAAGTACAATATTTTGCTCGTGGTTCAGCTCCAGTCTGTCATCGCTATTACACTATTCTATCTTAATATTTTTTCACTTATGTTTTATTATCTTTTAAGTTTGAAGAACTTCATGTGTACTTAAAGTAAAACGAACCATGTTGTCAGTAAAATAATCTTTGCGTTATCTTATTTATACGATACTTTAGATTGTTTTATTTGTAAATCAGTTGCGCAATGATTTATTTGTTAATTTACTTTATTAATTAACCCCGGTATGAGTTGTTGATAGTTAAGCATAGCCGCCGGTTGGTTGCGAAATTACGACAAAAGGCGAGACATTCTTGGGAACTTGTTAATACAAAATAATACTCTCATTTTAAATATACCTTGAGATAAGATTTTGAGAGTTATTTGCTGATCATTTAGGTTTCGAAATGCACTGGAGTTTGCTCGTAATAGGCACTTATTTAAAGGTATTTCCATGAGATTGATGCATAACTATTCTAAATGATGAATGTAATGTTCTCTGTGATTAAACCTTCCAATGAGCCTCACCTCCGAGCGCCTTCTGCCCCAAGTGTCACAATATAAATATATTTTTTGTGCCTATCAGTATTATACAAATAAATGATAACAGACTTTGACATAATCGATCTATGAAACCTTTTTCTCGTTGACGTGTTACTAAACTTAGCAAATAAACAACCATTTCCCGCTCGCGTCTTATCCCCACCCGTAGGGGAACGCGACACTTGGAGCATTCAAATCTTATACACCTACGTAGGTGCTCGTAACACTCTAGGGGATAAGGAAATTGTTTGTTAGTATAAGTTTTGATAAATAACTGTAAGATAACATTGCAACATCATTAGTACTTATACCTTCACACGCGCTTACATTATAATAGTCATTATTATAATCAAAGAGCGAAAATACAATCCCACAATTTTAATTTCAATATAGCAAACTCAACTTTATATCCGTAACAATACGGTTTATAAACTACTAGCAACAACGTTGCTATGACCCGTTATTAACTAATTTCCTACATGATTAAGTAATACGACTCTTTATATTTTTTATAACCGATTTAATTACTCAATTACATACAAATATGCGCCGGCACATTTCTGAACGCATGTTAAATAACAAAACAGTGTCTTAATCGAACGTTTTCGGGGATACTTTAGTTTTACGATCATCGGCCATCGAGATTTCGCAAAAATGTTCTGTTCTTCCGCGAGTTGAGTAAAATTGGTAAGTATTCAATTTATTATTTCATAATACGTTATTACCGAAATAAATGAACTGACACAAAAAGAGTTATGACATAATACATTTTCATTGATAGTGATATATTATTTAGTAAGTATTATCTATATTAAAATATTGTGCCGTCAGGGACGCTCGAAAGAAGCGAAGCTTTATGGTATAAAGCGTAGGGCGCCGCAGCTGCCACTCTCTCTGTACACCTTCCTATATTTGTATATCGTGTAACGATACTGACGCTTAGCACGGATAGAGTGGCCGCGCTGCGAGCGCCCCGAACGTCCGTATAGAAGCTTCGCTTCAACATTTATTCGAGCTGATACTCAAATATAATAATTTTAATAGCGTAACTCGAACTCGAATTTCAATAATAGTAGACCTACATTGCATAATTTACTGTAGAGTGTGTTACGCAAAAGCAACACGAAGATATGCCGTGAGACCAGTGGGTCAGATAGTGCGATTGTAGACAAAAGACGACCACACGTGGAGCGCGGCTACATACTCGTACAATGAAATGAAATGGGACATGTTGAATTATAAATGTACTAGCGAACCGCCCCGGCATCGCACGGGTATTTTTCGGGTATCAGTGTTTCTCTACTATATTATGCATGTTTTATACATATAAACCTTCCTCTTGAATCACTCTATCTATTTAAAAACAAACGCATCAAAATCCGTTGCGTAATTTTAAAGATCCTAAGCATACATAGGGACATCATTATAGAAGCGACTTTGTTTTTAAGTGACATCGCTGTACAAATAGATTTAAAGAAAGAAGAAGAAGACGCACTTGCAGCTACTAAGAAATTAGCAGTTGGCAAACAAGCGTACGATCTACCGATATTAAGCAGTTACTGTAGCCTATAGATACTAGCAATACCAATAGCACTGCTCGCACATTGCCAACCTAAAGAGGAGTGGTATAGGGGGAGGGGGATGGGCTGCCAGCTCTCTCACCCATCATATGAAACATAGCTATCATAGCTATCCGCCGATCTATTGTGACTTACCCCAGTCGAGCCTGCAGTATATACAATTAGCTATTGTTCACTGGCTATAGCTTCTCTCTACTACAGTTATTGACATGCTTTCTGCGGGAGATAAACTCGCATAGCACACTCCTAACACACCCCCATGGCAAACAGAACATTCTGTGGCACCATTAATGGATTACAGCTTGAATCCCCGTCGTAGTGTGGGGAGGCCCGTGCTCAGGAGAGGGACGTCAAAAGGGCAAAATTATGTCTTTAATATTAATTATTATTATACCATTAATGGTACAATATGGCACCGTACTCACACAAGCGGGAAACAAGTCGTCTTCCTATGAACACTCATTAAAATTAATTTAACACATACACAAATCAGGCACACATACTTATAAGGCCTCATTTTAATAAAGCTTAAAAATTATGTAGGTATCAAAATATCAATGCATGTCTCCCTGGTCCTCTTAATTTCATACAGATGTATCAAAAGATACTAATTGATTGAATTCCGATCGCGTGTCGATCGGCCGTAGTGAATGCGCACGCGCACGCTACAAGCGAGCCGCTCTCCCATTGGTTAAAATAAATACTTCAATTATTTAGGTCAGTATGTAAGTTCGGATCTATTATTGGAGAATGTAGCTTTAATTGCGCCTTCGAGAATCACCTATACGTAAGGAGATATGATCCTTTATAAGGTTTTTTACTTGTTATATTTTTTTCCTAATGTCTGTCTGTTTGGGCATGAATTCTACCTATTATTCTTGTGATTTTTCAGATACTTCAAGCAACAGAAAACGACGGCTCACCAGATATCACTTGATTAGACTGGGGTGACCTTATCAGTCATATTCACTGAAATACTAATTTTTTATTTTTATTTTTTTACATTACGTCGACTCCCACGCAACGTGGCGGCTCCATGGCTGGGTCCTGAATCCTAGCTCCCACTGGGGGGTTAGTATAAGTTTTCGAGATCGAGTGATCGAATGTCCCCACATGAAGAGCATGGACGATTCCAAAATTCAATACCATCAAAACTACTACGAAGACCCCTGGGCCGTAAAGTAAGGATTCATCAAATGCAGGCAGAACCACCAGACAATCATAGCATAACAAAATGTTCTATACAAACGTAATTACGTGTTATCACAGATTTCCCGTCGAGTCTAATTGACGGCGCGTTGCGGGCTTTAGAAGGAAAGATATTTGTCATTGATACGGCAGCTTGTTAGTTTGGAAGCTGTGATTTGGTATTGGAGGTTTGTAATTGACAGATATATGATAGACGGCTGATGTTAAGCAGTCACTGTAACTAATAGATGCTTGCAATTCCAAAGACATTGCTTGCACGTTGCCGACCTAAGAGTCGTGTCGAGTGAGAAGAAACCAGCTCTACCACAGATATAGATTTACATAATGACGTATAAGATTACGCGTGCTAATGACGTCACAGTAGGTGTTAAAAATTCGGCACGCTTGGTTTCAATACAAATCATGATACTTGCGTTATCTATGTAAATCTATATCTGTTAGCTCTACCCAACTAGCTTCAAGGTGCAGAAAGATAAAATCACAATCGTCAGGATTTTGCTCCTAATCGGTTACTTTCATAACGACCCGTAACAGCTTCTAGTGGGGTAGATTCATGATACATCAGTTGAACAATTGAAAGTGAATTCTGACTGAAAGTGGTTCTATCATCCACCGTGCAAGTAAAACCGCAATACAATGAACACGTGCGAGCGGTTACACAAGTTTACTGAGTCTGTGAATCATAAGCACCTGGCGTGCCGTGTACGAGACATGAGCCGGATTTAACTTGGCAACTTTTTTTGAGGAGCTTCTATGTTATGGACTAGGGCACAGTCTAGTAAATCATACAGTTGTCCGACGCAATCTCGAGTAGCTAACAAGCATAATTCATATTATATGGTTACTCGGGTTATGATATCTGACTGTATTTACTAGACTGTGATTAGCGAAGGTTACTTAATATAAGATATTATTACCGGATTAAAACTCACAAATTATCAATTTGTAATTGACTCTGGCGCCGATTACACTAACAATAATAATCACAAGCGTATAATTATCCATATCACAGTACTATACATGATATCGCGAGAAGAACCTTTGGATCTCGGGTTGATTGAACTGTTAGATCTCGGATGAAATCTATTGCGGTGAAATCCATGGATGAGTGTACAATGCGGCTCTGTACTGAGTTCTACTTTTGCAAATTGGAAATATGCACATTTTACAGATAATCCATTCTCAGCGACCCTAATGTTGCAGGTGGTCTGTTCACGCAAATTACTTGATCTATGTTTAAGAAACTTTAGCTTGTGTTGTTACTGAGACTAGAATACAAGACTTTAAGGAACACGGAGACCATAAAGAGGTGGAATAAAGCTCTTGGTGATGGAGACTTCTAAACTGGACATAAAGGCAAAATATTCGATAATGCGATAGTTTTAGTGGATAAAAATAACTCCGTCCTAACTTCCGTTATCTTCAGTCCTCTGTTAGTGAGCTGAGAACCACACAGAGATGAGGTTGACTTTGAAATAATACGAGCGACCACCCCGGACAGTACTTATTTATCTACGATTAATAAATTTAATTAGAATATATTATACCTAGATATAACGGTCAACGGTCAACGGTGTTTACGTAACTAAACACAAAATAGGAGTATGAACACCCTGTGAGGTTATAGCTTGTAGGCCGCAAGGAGTCTGGTATAACCCGCTGGCCTTCCCCGGGACTGAGCACCCAGGCCAACCTTAGCTTATTTTTTTGACCACGTAAATAAAAAACTAAGCCAAGTTACTGCTTCGAACTGGATATAACAATGCTAACTAAAGACACCCATTTCCATATAAGTCTTTCATAAAACCATATATTTAACGGTACACCCACACAAACACTCCTTAGAGGCATATACCGCGAATTAATTCCGTATCATACTGACAAACTGTAAAGTTGCCTTATGTACTACTGAGATTGTTCCGTCAAAAATTGAGCAATGAACAAAATCGTAAAGTTATAATTGACTGCCGCAGGCGTTTTGTTTTATTTAATTAATGTGTGTAAGAAGGTTTTGTTTAGTATTTTGGTGGGAGTAATCTGTTTACGTTGTAATGGCAAGTCTATAAGCGATTTTGTTTCATAGCCCTTGATTAGCCCACTCATAGAATCAAGGTTTACTTTAGTCACATTGTATCCGCCGAAACTGCAGGTTTTTAGAAAGGCTTTTTAGAATATTTTGAAAAATTCCTTCACAATATATCAATAAAGAATTGGTACTCATAAGATAATAATATAAAAGTGTAGTTATTTTTTTAAAACAACCAATCATCTCCACTCACGACGAGATGTAGTTGAGAAAAAAATAATCGGTTTTGGTTGACCTGAAAACTTAATAACAAACAATTCATTTTATTTACTCTCGTAGACAATTCTAACAATAAATTAAATAACGCTAGGGTTGCATTCGGTCACTAAATATTACCTCAATCTAAACATTCCCGCTGAGATTGATATCAGACCAATTTACCACTAGAGCAGCGAACAGTTGATTACAATTAAATAGTTAATACTTACGCAGTTATTCACATGTATCAGTTCAATCTAGGGTTGCCGCTGACGTCTTGAAAATGTTAAGTGCAAACGTGTCTCAAGCAACTGAATAAAATAACAATCAAGATCCAATCTATGGAAGTATAATACGTCTCTTGGAGAAAGCCCATATTCAGTACAAAAAAAAGATATGAAAACATGTTACAAGACAACTCTCGTTGGAAGACCGAACCGCGTAACCGAATACGTCAGTTTTGACGTATTGCAAGTCGATCAAGATCACAGATATACATTTACATAGTTACGCAAATGTATGTACTTACTTAGCGTGTCCGAAAACCCCGACCAAGCGTCGAGGTTGGTCGCCGATAACTTACAGTTCTCACGACTACAGATATAAAAATACGAGTATGAGCGTGATAATCACTCGAGGGAATCGTAGCGGGCGGAGGGGCATCGGCGGCATCGGTGTCTTTGAAGCGGTTTGGATTTCCCGTCCGTCACTAATGACGACACAGTAGGTCTTAAAAATTCGGCATGCTTGGTTTCAATACAAATAGAGATATAATTTCTCTTCCCTGAGAAGCATATATATATCCTGTAACGATCTTGACAATTTGAACAGCTAATTTTGAAACAGTACATCATGAGGCAGCCCTACAGCTTGTGATATCCTTCAGATTGATTAAACGAGCCGGCCACGACTGCTCGCGGGACTGGGCCCATCACGACAACAGTCCGGTGTCTTCCTGCTCCAAACATGTTCAGATAAAAAGCTCTTTGTGTTCTGGTTTGTGTACAAACTTACGAATGAACTCACCTTACTGATTGTTGTTTAAGAAGCATCTTAAGTGGTTAGGGATAAAGTTGGTAGTGGTTAAAACAACATCCACATACAATTGCGTTCACACAGAGCTCTCTAGATTATTTTCGCACATACTATACAATTAAAACTATTATAAAGTTATGTTTCCACTGCGCGTTTCGTGATGGCGGAATAAACGTCGTTGAATTCTTGTTAATTGGTGTGAAACTAGCACAGAGGTTTCGGAAAAACGGTTGTGTGCCGTTTTGGAAGGTTGTCCTGTATATTGGTTTGTTATTGACTACTGCAACTCTTGCCGCATCTACTAAGTCAACGCAATCAAAAGATACGGCCATTTATGTCGCATATTTTGATATTTTTCGCAAATTCATTTATCAAAACAAAGGAATCATCGCACAGCCCAAACCGCTGGTGTTAGAATCATGAAATTCTGACAGTAGGTACCTTTAATACCGCAAATATCCACTTAAGAAGGATTTTGTAAAATTCCACCCCTAAGTGTATAAAATAGGGGGTGAAAGTTTGTATGAGTAAAAAAATATCTCAACTTAGAATCATGAAAATTAGTATGAAGGTTACTCATTACAAATAAAAAATATAATTTTCAGCATTTTATAAAATTCTACCCCTAAGTGTGTGAAATAAGGTAAAACAGTTTGTATTGGGGTCCCGAATTTGTACAAGCTGGAAGCGCGGCTTTAGGTAGATCTTGCTGTAAAAACTCGAAACACTGCAGAAAATCTAGAAAAATTTAGGACACTAGCACATGACACGACATTGCAATTAAAATTATAACAGGAGAAATGGGTTCACTAAATCACGAGCTACATCCGATCAAGTTAAAGTTAAATTGATTCCCCGTCGTTTCTGAATAAACTCGTAATAAGTTTGAATCGCAATGTAATTTGTTGGCTTAAAGTTTACAATGCGTTTTTGTTACCTTAAAGGTATTTAGTTTTGAATATTATTGTGGAGTTTTTTGGACGCCATTGTCTTGTGTTTGTTTACATGCGTGCTAAATAATTTGAATAATTATAACATCCTCGTTGTTATGGATAAATTATTAATGACGTATGTGTTAACGAGATAGGTAACTACATAAATTAAAAGGTGTTTTCTCAATTGTCTTATGCTGCAGAAAAAGTGAATAAGTACATATATATTTTAAACGGTGGATGCGTAAAAAACTTGGATTTGTCGCAGATGAAAGGTAATAAATATTACGAGACAATTATAATGCTAAATTTACAGACTCAATTTCTTGGTTGACGGGATACCGAGATCTTTTTATCGCTAAAGCGTATAAGTAGGTAAGTACCTAAAAATTTAGGTAGGTAATTACGAAATACGCAAGGACAACATCGCCATGCCGTGGTGTCTAAAATTTAGATTAGAAAATAACTATTTAGATTTAAGATAAATAGGTAAATAAGTTTGAGAATATTATTTAGGTTGTGTAGGTAACTAACAGTTTGACTGCTTTCGGTTACACTTGCGGTAAGTACCTACTTGCTTAGGTAGGTAAGTACTTTTATTAGTGTACCTAGGTATATGTACTTGTGAATATCTGCATGAATAGGTAAGTACCTATATGAATATCTATGTAGGTACTTACTAACAACAAAATATATCCCATTTCAATTTAAATTATTTTTATCTACACTGCCTACCGTGTTTCAAAACCCTATGCACGCCACTGCTTGTCCGGTTTTTTTGTTAGTTGAACGTGTACATGTTAATAGTTCCCAGTAAATTTGCGAAGCATTCTTTACTGTAACAATTTATCAGCCATTGCTTGACTGTTGGTAGATTTTGCCCCCACGACCAAAGTGGCACTGCAATACGTATGCGTAAAATTGTTGTCTTGTTAATTTATATACATGTCGTGTTACAATTCTGAAAAAAATACAATAAACTAAAAAGTAACAATGTAATTTACGCGAATACTACACATTGAAATAAAATTATTTTTCGGATTTTATCGCGTTTATTTAATTTATGTTCCCGACGTTTCGGCTGCTTTACAGCAGCCATGGTCACGGGGGGACTGAGGTGTTAGACGTCTTGATGTCATAGTTAGTAACTGGGTACCCTCATATTAAGTTGTTGTTTGCGGTCCGATCCACGCAGAAAGTGCTCACAGTGTCTCGAGGTCTTGCAATGGTACACTTGGTTTTGGATTTAATTATATTAATTACTGGATCCCAAGTTGGTGGTAGCACCCAGCCATCTTCCCTATTGAAATTAGGATGTTTTTTAATTTCAATGGCCTCACGTATCATCCTTGGTCGGAATCGGTGTTCTTTTGCGAGGATCTGTGGTTTATCAAATCTGATATAATGGCGGGTGCGGTCCTGTACATGTTCACAGATTGCAGACTTCGTGGAGCGCCGGTGTTTCACGTCAGCTATATGTTCTTTTACGCGGGGTTTTACTGATCTTTTAGTTTGCCCTATGTAGGAGAGCCCACATTCACGTCGGGAACATAAATTAAATAAACGCGATAAAATCCGAAAAATAATTTTATTTCAATGTAATTTAGTTGAGATCCATTACAATAATGCCAATACAGGAACAATTATATTATTGATTATAAGTAAAAACTTAATCAAAAGTTACATTAAACAATTACCCATTACTTCCACTACTAATTGATTATCCTACTTATATTATAAATGTGAAAGTTTGTGAGTATGGATTTATGTTTGTTACTCCTTCACGCAAAAACTACTGAACGGATTTGGATGAAATTTGGAACACAGATGGTTTATAACCGGGATTAACATATAGGAAACTTTTTATCCCGATAATCCCGAAATTTTTGTTACGTTTAATACTACGCGGACAAAGTCGGTGGGCACAGCTAGTATGCTATAAAGAAATAATAAATATCGCCAGACTGACACACCAAATGTATGGTTCCAAACTAAGCAACGCTTGTACTATGGGTACCGTACAATGGACTGAGGCGCTCCCAGTGACACCCAGAACTGGGAAAATTACGAACAGGCCATTTACGAAATTTGCCCCGATGGGAATCGAACCCGCAACCACCCAGCCGAGATTCCTACGCTCGAACCACTGCGCCAAGCGGTCGTCCAAATTAAGCTTATATAACAATTGGCACTAAAGCGGTTCAGATCGTACGTAACCTTCGTTTTGCAGTTCAGTCGCTTGCGCATGGACTTGTTGTTAGTCGAGTTAGTCGATTACAATGATTAGTTTGGTGATTTCCCCATCGAGCTTGATCATCAACCTTGAGAGTGGCAGTTGTTTTGGACAGAGAACATTTAGGTTATCTACGTGTACTTGAGAGCAGTAGATCTAATGTACGATTTCGCAATTACTAATGATCATGAATATACAGTGGACCGTTCAGACACAGGCGATTGCAAAAATAATCCAAGAACAAAATAACCTGAACTGACATAAACGATACGTTTACTACATTTGACGTCACCAAATGTGTAACCACGAAATATAAAAAAAAAGTCGGTGCATATTACATGTAGGTATATTATCTATATTATATATAAATTAATTGCTGTTCGTTAGTCTCGCTAAAACTCGAGAACGGCTGGACCGATTTGGAATAATTTTGGTCTTGAATTATTTGTGGTATAATTCCAAAGAAGGTTTAAAAGTTGAATAAATATGAAAGTCCACGCGGACGAAGTCGCGGGCACAGCTAGTCTACAGTATATATAAAAAATAATCTCTATTTCCTTGGTCATCGCATCACGCGTGAACGGATGGAAAGATTTCGCTAATTCTTTTTTGTTATGTTTACAATTGTCACGAGAAGGTTCTTATGAAATAAAATATAAGAAAGTTGAGCGGAACAATTCACATTCAATATTCAAGTTAAGACGGGATAATGTCTGCGGTTCAGCTAGTCTATATATATATATATATATAACTCAAAGGCGACTGACTGACTGACTGACATAGTGATCTATCAACGCACAGCCCAAACCACTGGACGGATCGGGCTGAAATTTGGCATGCAGGTAGATGTTATGACGTAGGCATCCGCTAAGAAAGGATTTTGATTAATTCTACCCCCAAGGGGATAAAATAGGGGATGAAAGTTTGTATGAAACTTTGCCAATTGTAAGCCGATCGGGCTGAGACTTTGCATGCATAAAGCTACTATGACGTAGACATCTCCTAAGAAAGGATCAAAATTCCACGCGCACGAAGTCGCGGGCTCAGCTAGTCTACAATAAAGATCACAACTTCACATATACTAATGAACCATTTTATAGCTATCACTCTTCCTGTAAAATCTGGCGAGATTCAGACCAGGTCACTAGTACAGTATATTTTTACTATTTACTATTTCGCGAGCAGCATGAAAATTCTCATTCAATGTTACAGGCTTTACAAATTCAGGCAGGCGAGTTCATTTTTCAGTTTTCCAAGTGGCCCTAGAAATAGTTAATTAGCCTAAGTAAATAAAGCTTATTACGAAAACTGGGTCTGCGGATTTCCCTGAAAAACTGGGTACCCATTTATATAACCTTTATTTCAAATGCTCTAACAACCATTTCTTTCCACATTTTGCACTATATTTTTTTATGTATAATCAATTATAGAGCGAAGCATAAAGTTTCACGAAACAATGATGTCACTGTTCAACTAAAGTTAATGTGACTTTGTATGTCTTGCTTATATGTATGTACACTACATTACGACAGAAAGAAGAGTGGCAATATACAGTTAGTTAAATCAAGTTTAGTTTGGTTTATGCACTAACATAATTAGCAGCAATGTCTACGATATCCTTATTAATTATAGTTACATAACAATATAGCTCTCAGTTAAGTGATTCGAGGGTAGGTCACTACGTTCACTGCACCAGGCGTTTGCGGGTTCGATTCCCGTGAGGTAAAATTTCGGATATGGCGTTATTGGCCTTTCACGTGTTGCATTCAATAAACTTGAAAATGTAATAAGGTCAGATAAAGGGTGAGACCCGTTCGTATGACACAGTTTTATACTTAACGTGTTTCAAAGTAACATACACCACGACCGACGATTTGCTTAGTAAACAGTTCCTATATTTTATTTTAACGTTCTAAACTTCTAGCACACATTTTTTCACAGCACTCTCTGACATTATGTAAACGCAGCCTCTCAATGTATCCCGTTGCACCCAATCTGAACTCAATTGTCTTGCAAGTACATCGTGAAACACCCGTTACCTAATTACTGTCCCCTACAATATAGCGGAAGTTACAAATCGACACCTTCGAGCCATTGTTGTAGCATAACAGCTGTTTACAAGACAACAGGCTCTGTTGTAAGCGTCCTACAAATTTATGATATCGACCGATCTACATCTGATGTTGACTGTACGTAGCGTAGCGTAGTTAAATTAGGTTCTTTATTTTTATTGCAAGAAATTTGTTTTTTGTTTGGCATAAGCATTGACGCATATCTATACAAATAAATAAAATTGGAGTGTCTGTTTGTAATATCAAAATAACACTTTTTCACTAAATGCATATGAAAGTACATACGACACGTATAACAAATACGCGATTTAAAAAAAAAATGTCTGTATGTTTGTTCCAGCTAATCTCCGAAACAGCTGGACCGATTTTGACGGGACTTTCACTGACAGATAGCTGATGTTATAAGGAGTAACTTAGGATACTTTAATTTTAGAAAAACAATTAGGTTCCGCGTAAAAAATAAAAACACATGACATCAAAGAGTATCTATTCTCCGTAACGGCTGGATCGATTTTGACGGGACTTTCGCTGACAGATAGCTGATGTTATAAGCAGTAACTTAGGCTACTTTTATTTTAGAAAAACAAGAACGCGGGAACGGGAGCGGTTAAGTTAAATTCAACGCGGACGAAGTCGCGGGCTCAGCTAGTTATTTATAACTCTATACCTACCTTCGAAGCTAGACCTCAGTCCGCACTTATTATATTTTAGAATGTTTACTTTAGGAGCCAATCATTCTGAACTAGCGTTGTGACCTTTTTTCGGCACTATAAGCCCATTGTACGCCTCTTAATGCTTATATATACAACACCTAATACGCTCGGTTACGCCGTAACATTTAGTGATCGAGTTGCAGAATAAATTCGATATTCGGTTAATTTTCAGCAGCGTCCAATAAAGGCTCATAAAAACATTGTTCTATTTCGTCAAGAAACCCGAGAATTCTCATGAGACGAGTCATCAAATATTAGCCCTGAGTATCGAGCCCTACGGGAACGGTAACCGTGTCGAAGCCACGCCATCACGCCACGCCAAAACATGCAAAAATGTTATATAGAGAATATTTCGTAATATGGGTGGTATTTCCTTCATACTTTTTATCGCCCTCCCGTATTTATAAGTTTCTCGCTGTTGTGCTGCTGTAACTCTACGACAAATTAAACAATTGCAAAAAAATGGATGATTTAATTTCAGCGCCGTTTCCAAGATACACGGTTCGAGACTGGAAATCAAATTAGGTTCCATCTAGTTTCGTCTCATACATAATAAAATACCTTCAAATCATGAATCTAAATTTTAAATCCGCATGTGCCGAGAATAATACGATTAAAATCCCAATTTAATTGAATAAGTATTTTTAGAACCGCTTTCTGAATTGTAATCTGGTCACCAGACGACCTCTCAAAGTCATCGGGATCGTTTAGATGTCGGTAACATGAGATGCTCTCTACGTACTGAGATGATGAGCATTTTTTGTTATTTGAAAAGAAATCTTAATAGTTCTGAGCGTCGTCGTGTGAAAGTTGAGAAGATTAAGAAATGAGTTTTAAGAAAATCTATTACTGACAACACTATGTTTTCGTTCACGTTACGTTGCGTAATCATTGTAAACGGTGAAGTGGTTTTAGCATAGTAAGCGCACATCATTTAGCAGGCTTTAGTAGCAGGCGCAAGTTTTAGGAATTGCTGTGTGCAATTGTAAACCAAAATTGCGTTAGCTATTCACGAAAAGCTAGGACAGTTTATTTTGATGTAAAGTGATCTACCAATTTCATGTTCGTTTTAAACATTTTATGATTGAAAACCCAATTTAAATCTTCGTCAGTCGAACCACAAGGGGCTGCAACAATTTGGTTGACAATACAATGTAGTAAACGGTAGAGGTCCTGAGAACAATCCGCTTTCAGATAAAAAGAGGCCAACAATGTATAACGATTTTTCTTTGATCCTTCTTGCAGGGTTGCAGAACAATCTGAGATTAAAGAGTAATTTGCTCGCATTTTATTAAGAAGCTTGACCTCAATCGTTTCTGTTCTTTGGAGTTCTCATTTTTAATTTGTTTTTGCTTTATAATATTAAGTAATACATATATCACTACAGTTTCTATAGATGATGTGGGAAAGAGTCGGAAAAATCTATGTTCATTTGATCCCACTAGCAGCAGAATCCTATTTTAGGCAATAGTATTTAAATGCAGTTCACGAAACAAAAGAAAAACTAAAACAATACATTGAATGTGGTCATTAAGTTAGTGCCAATAATGCTTCCCAATTTTATTGGCATCACTTAAAATTGAGATACTTAAGTTCAACGTAAGCCGGGTTTCGTCCAGCTCTTTATCTCGGCTTAATCTCGGGCCGGTAATCGCTTTTAAAAGTTAGATTAAACTGCTGAATGTAAATTATAATCACTGGAAGTTTGCGTAGAATGTGCGTCGTCACGGGTCCGCGACGGTGCTAGTTATGACGTAGTACGGATAAATTTGGAGCAGAATTTAGCTACGGTATCTCTTTCTTACCTCTAGCTCTAGCCCTCTCTTATTTAGCTTTACCTCCCCCATTAATTAGGGGTCGCAGTACGTCTTGTTCTTCTACTAATTGCACATTTCTGTCATATTGCCGACCATCCCCACCTCCTGCATATCACTCTAAATCCGTGCAGAATTTGAGTATAAACTTATAAAGCTGAAAATGATCATCATCATCATCTCAGGCGAAATACGTCCACTGCTGGACATAGGTCTCCTCCAAGGTTTGCCACAATGACCGGTCTTGCGCTGCCCGCATCCAGCGGATTCCCGTGACCTTAAAATCCAAGAGAGAAACTTGATAAAACTGACATTATGTTTGAGATTTAGCTCACCAAATTCTACATACTCAAGTTCATACCTCACCTCTGTTACTCAGTAATTTATTATGCTTCAGCCATAGTGTCGTGCCATTCACTTGATCGCAAAAGAAAAGGAACGCAAACCGCCTTTTAGATAATATCTATGATTTAAAATCAGACCGAGATAAAAGAGAGATAACGATCACGAATAGATAAACCTCGATAAAAATCTCAAAAGACAATAAATACAGTTTAATTGGCAGACTAAGGACAGTGCCTTACCTACTGTAAAAAAACAATCTGAAGTATTTATAGCGTTTTTGATTTGTTGGATTGTCACTGTTCAGTGTAATGTTTACAACTTTTATTTACTTACATATTATACCAAGAGCCAGCGATAGCCAGACGTTCCATATTTTATAAAGGCTGTCAATTTCTCAGAGCATGCCCCCAACACAGGTAAGAACGATCATCGAGTATGGAGTTGGGATTGTGGTTACTTCGGCAGTTAACAGGTAGTAAAGGTGTATAAAATAGTACCTCAAATTCGTTATAGTATAAAGCTTAATTTTTATATATTTCCTTCGGAATAATATTAGAAATCACGCCATCCATTGACGGACACTTAGTGCGGTTTCAACCCCCTGCCAGACACCCCTAAACTTTAATAATTTATGAGTATACTTTCCTCATAGTATAAAAGCTGGGTTTTACATATGTTACTTGGGAACCCATAAAAAAATATTACTTCAACAGCCGGACAGTTTTAATGGTTTTAACATCTTGCCAGACACATTTAAATAGTTATTTAATCATCCAAGTATGAACGCAATAAAACTATTTTTCATTGGGTTTCTTGAACAATTTCGATACACTAAACTGCCTATCTTACTTACTGATAAGTCAATTTGCAAAATATCACCATAATATCTGACATAAATGGCCGTATCTTTTGATTGCGTTGAATAGAAGCCTATTTTTTTACATCTCCAAGGGATCATAGCATTTGATAATTGATATTAATTTTTACTTGATAACTTTATCCGTTTCCGAGAAAAAGGGTCTTGATAAACAGACAGACGGACAACAAAGTGATCTTATAAGGGTTCCGTGTTTTCATTTTGAGGTGTAGAACCCTAAAACTATATCCTGTACTGTAACTACATCCTTTGGGAGTGCAGTCGCTGGCACAACGAACGGACTACTATGCTAAATAGCCTGTATTTCCTTCGGAATAACATTAGAAATCACGGCATCCCTTGCCGGACACTTAGTGCGGTTTCAAACCCCTGTCAGACACCTCTAACTTTAATAAATTATAAGTATACTTTCGTCATAGTATAAAAGCTGGGTTTTACATATGTTACTTGGGGACCTCTAAAAAAATATTACTTCGTCAGCCGGATAGTTTTATGGCTTTTACATCTTGCCAGACACATTTAAAGTCTGTCTGTTAATAATAATAAAATAAATTATATTATAAAAATACATTTTTTTTTATATATTATAATATAATATACTATTTTATTATATTGTATTATTATAACATATTATTTATTATTATTATATTCTATTTATTTATATTTAGTAAAATGTATTATAATTTTATGAGCATGCGCCTAATAGCCAAATGCAATAATCCAAATTACCAAGCCTTCGATCGCAATTCAGTCGCTAGTGGAATACCAAACATTTGCCCAAGCGTTTGAAAGCTAATTAGCGTTCAATCGCTTGCATTTGCTTTTTTATTGCAATTGAAGTAGCTAACGTAATAAGGGCCCAGTTGTAAGGCACCACGGATCGTAATATGACTAATTGGACCTAACCTCCTGAGCTGATTATACTTGATTCCAATAATAGGTATGGCTAAAGCGCTTGAACGCACGGAAATTGTCCCTGGTTTCTACAAGGTCTGTGTAATAAACTGCTCCAGATGTCACTTGCAGGCTATTTAGCATAGTAGTCCGTTCGTTGTGCCAGCGACTGCACTCCCAAAGGATGTAGTTACAGTACAGGATATAGTTTTAGGGTTCTACACCTCAAAATGAAAACACGGAACCCTTATAAGATCACTTTGTTGTCCGTCTGTCTGTTTATCAATACCCTTTTTCTCGGAAACGGATAAAGTTATCAAGTAAAAATTAATATCAATTATCAAATGCTGTGATCCCTTGGAGATGTAAAAAATAGGCTTCTATTCAACGCAATCAAAAGATACGGCCATTTATGTCAGATATTATGGTGATATTTTGCAAATTGACTTATCAGTAAGTAAGATAGGCAGTTTAGTGTATCGAAATTGTTCAAGAAACCCAATGAAAAATAGTTTTATTGCGTTCATACTTGGATGATTAAATAACTATTTAAATGTGTCTGGCAAGATGTTAAAACCATTAAAACTGTCCGGCGGTTGAAGTAATATTTTTTTATGGGTTGCCAAGTAACATATGTAAAACCCAGCTTTTATACTATGAGGAAAGTATACTCATAAATTATTAAAGTTTAGGGGTGTCTGGCAGGGGGTTGAAACCGCACTAAGTGTCCGTCAATGGATGGCGTGATTTCTAATATTATTCCGAAGGAAATATATAAAAATTAAGCTTTATACTATAACGAATTTGAGGTACTATTTTATACACCTTTACTACCTGTTAACTGCCGAAGTAACCACAATCCCAACTCCATACTCGATGATCGTTCTTACCTGTGTTGGGGGCATGCTCTGAGAAATTGACAGCCTTTATAAAATATGGAACGTCTGGCTATCGCTGGCTCTCCCTCTATATTTACTTGTCATGGACATTACATTTGTCATGGAGTTTATTGAGTTTTTACATAGATATACAATGGTATGTCATGGGATAGGTTACCTATAGTTTTTCTTATTCCTCGTTTGCAGTGTTGCAAGATTTGTACAGATTTATTTTCTTCTCTTTTTTTAGAGTAGAAAATAGAAACATCCATAAATGGATGTAAGTGTTTCGTTTGATCAATCAATAATACAAAAGCGCTTAAACAGTTATTCACTCTTTAAGGAATATTGTATTATTTATTATATTTGTCATGGCACAACCCGCTTTCCAAAAGGGAAAACAAAACTCTTCACGTTTTCTTATCATAATATCTTTATCACAATAATCGTATAAAACGCCCTCAGAATGTGTTTACGTAGACAACGAAGGGCAACACAACTATGACGCACGAACTATGCCTGGCCAATGTTATTGCGGGTAAATAATTTTCTTAGGCTTGCTGCGCCAAGCAAATATTGGACCAAGATATCTGTGGGGTCACCTCTAGGTAACTCGCTGCAGTAAAAAGGTTTATTTAATAACAATGCTCTTGAACTCTGTCTGTTACGATGGGTGCGGAATATAAATGAATTTCGAATGAAGTTATAAATATGATCGTAGGTTGGGCGCGAAGTTTAGATATTTTTGTATCGTATCTATCTATCAATTCGTCTATCGGTAGTCTTTCAGTGAGGTATGATTGTTATATATCTATGTTATATACCAGCGATTACGTGCCACTTGCGACGTCGACGTCTTCGGAGCGATTTCATTTTATGTTCGCTCCTCTTATTGGCTTTTATACGGTACACGCTAGGAGGGAATTATGGAAATGAAAACCCTGAGGCTGTAAAATTGAAGGTAGGAAATTGATAACCAAATAATTTCTTAGAAACTAAAGTGACGACTTTTTTTCCAGATTTATCTCAGAAAAAAAGACAAAAAATAAAATTTGTAAACATATCTTATTTGGGGCAACAAGAATCTTCTTCAATCATTTATACAAATCGATACGCTTAAATCTATGGGAATGAGGACGTGATCTAGTTAAATAATACCTATTAGTTACAAGCGTTAAGAACTTTTGTTTCAATCATGTGAAGAAATATAGTGATGTAACACACAGACAGACATATATATATATAGGTATATCATTAATAATGTAGCAAGGACAATCGGACAATACACCAGTGGGTTACAATAAATCAGTTATTTGTCAGCTATTATCATAAGTTTGATTAATCGGCACAATAAAATACCTAGCTGATAACTTATTTAGGTCGCGAATGTGATTTGAAAGTTAATTAGAATTTATTGGTTATTTTGATCTAGTGTTTCGCTGAAATCGCGTTATACTTTTTTATTTACCCCGCCATTTGTGCCATTGGATTCATGTTAGGTATTTATTAATTACCAACCAGTTCTGAGATAAAGGTTCAGTGTCTTTTAAAATCGTTTTAAAATTCGAACCGGCAACACAAATAGAAAAATTATCAAATTCATAGCGGTTTGTTCTCCGCTATGTTTGTACTAACGGATTCAACTCAAGCAAAATAACCTATTCCACTTTATACCCTAACACTTCTGAGTAAGGTTGAATATTGACGAAGAAAGAATTACCAAAGTTTGGAAACACTTGAGCAATCCAAATATTGGTAATGGCTGGTACATGTTACAGTATGTGCGGTACTTTATTTGCATTATGGATAGAATTCAAATTGAATTTTCAAGCTGAAACACGGGGTTAACGACTCTAGTTTTACAGTTAATGTATTTACTTTACAAGTATTTTTTACTAATAATAATAAGCTAGACCGAAATACCTTTAGATGTGTAAAATTTAAGTTATGATCAGAGGGCAACTGACTAACCATCATACAACATTTGCTGGTTAAAGAGGGCTTTGTTATAATAACCATCCATGGTCGTATTGTGGTCAGTTTTTTAGTTTCAGTATTTGATACACCTGTAATAATATTATAATAGTATAATTACCCACTAATTGTATACTTACCTACTAGGTTTTGCCAAAAGTTTCGCTAGTGTAGATTTATTTTCTGGAAAGGTTGGTTGGACCAACCAATAAGTGCGAAGAAAAAATAATCAAAGTTGGTCAAGCCATTTAGAATTACGAATACATGCACACCGAAATTTTATATAATAAATGAGATTTATTAAATAACTATGTTTGTTTTACCTGCACCTTCACAGGATGTTAATAAATAAGGGACCCTACAGGATAATCGCCTCACACAATATGACTAAAGCATAGATAAATAATTTCTACAGCACAGACACTTCACAATAACTAGTTGCATATTTTGTCGAGCTTCATGCACGTTTATGTTCGGATTGAGATTTCCCGTCGCAAGCCTCCCACACATGGGTGATTTACATTTGATAGTTATTCATTGCACACCCGCGCTTGCGGAGGCATGAATATGCAGCAAAATGACAAGCAACAAGCTATCGTTTGAACATCACGGAGCAATATATTAAATGTCTTGTTCTTGTCCGGGAACAGGGAACATCTATACCATAAAGGAACTAACTTTAGAACGGCGGCAACCATTAATATCGACCTACAATAGCTTAACCCGTAGGTCTGACATTGGTGAAGACGGATGCTTTTAATGTAATCACGTGGAAATCCACGAAAGAATGGAAATATGCACAGGGACCGTAAAAAGACGAAATGAAACACTGGAAAATGCATTTACGAGTAGTAGCCTCTAATAGTAAGTAATAATGAAAATGAAATAGAAATAATGCAAATAACTTGAGATAGTATTTTGCGTACTTAGAGTACTTTGAATGACTTTATTTCATATCATGACAAGGTTTTTAAAATTGGCGGTAATATAAAATAGTTTTCGAGTTTTGAGAATTTTAATTCTATGCCTGAAACTCATGCAAACCCCCAAGTTTTATTTCGGACTATTGAAACAAATTGAACTATGTATATGAAACATAAATTATTGACATAAAAACACGGCGTCACTTCTCATTTCAATTTCCTCCGATATATGTAAGCTTACTAGAACATAATGAATATCGCGTTCATTTCTGTCCGCATCAGCGCGGTGGAGCAGATGCTGTGGTTTCACGAGATTGTTCTGAGATAATAGGTACGCGTGAAGCAGGAAACGCGTAGTTTATACACGTAATCTGTGATTTCCTAGTCAGACGTATGATGAGGATAGTTTTACACTTTTCCTAGTTATCCTACAGGTATTTTGTGTAATGACAGCCTATTTCTCTGATATACAAGCTAAATTAAATTGAACAGAGCTAGATTCTTGATGATGCACGAAATGGGCTTCTGGGATAGCTGATGATAAATTGCGACAGAACGCACAAATTTCAAAAAGAAGATGTGAATGTGGCACAAAGGATCTCAAAACGGTTTAAATATGAAGCTTGAATTGAACATACATCTTAAAAAAAAACATCGCCGTTACTTATTCACTTGTGTTGATAAAACATTGTGTAAGTTTTTGTGATGTGTGTATATCCTTGGACCGTTAATCAATAACATCCTAATTTGGAAGTAAGATTAAAGTATCAGTCAACAACCTAACACTGAATCAACTATCAATTGGAATTAGGTCTAAGGTTGTTGAGAACTGTCAACATCAATTAACGCTTGGAGAGTACGATTCTTAGACACAGCCGATTAGCAATTCATAACGTTCAAGATCATTTTACTGGCATTTTCAATCTTCTGGAGCAAAGATATCATTCTTGAACGGTGTAAAAACCATCGTTACGTCATTAGAAGACGTGGGAAGTTCGCCAACCTACACTGGGTCAATGTCGTGGACTATAGCCTAAATCCCGGTGTATTGAGGGATATTATAGCAAAAAGGTACCTTGGGATAGAACACAATATTGGGGAAATGTAGGCAGGTAGAACTTCCAAACACCTCTGCTTGCTTCTTCTGGGAATACCGGCATGATATAGTATTATCGTATCAAAGATTTAAATCAACCTTATGTATGAACATCGTGATTGTCTGTCTATCAACTGCTTCAAAGGACCAAAAAATCCAATCTCCTTTCTGTTTTTAATACCATTATGTAAACGGCAAAGTCGCTGGGAAGTCGTTGCGGCTATTTTAAGAATTTTCGTGGGCGTCTTTCCTAAGGGCAGAGGAAGCTTTTAAGTCCTTAAGAGGTATTAAGAGCTCCAATATAGAAATGTCCTTTGAATAGTTATATCGTATAAAGCGCTTCAAAAGATTTTTTATAGCAAAGGCATAAGAATTTCTGTGTGCAAACTAATAACAGATATGGGGTTTATTTTAACTGATTAGAATCTACCTCTCTTAACATTTCTGAATTAATCTAGAGTGGTCGTGTCCATAGTAGTATAAGCTTGACAATTCTATATATATATAACCTTACTACATAAATATTTCTGACCAAAGGCCTCCCGTTTTCTCTTCCACAATTACCAAGAGTAACTTCTGGCTACGTCCATTAAAGCAGAATACTGACACAGATACACGGATACTGAATTCTCACATTACAGGAATTGAGGAGTGAGATAATAATGGCTGTCACCATAATTTCTGGAGTTATCCTCAGGGCCAGACTTGATAAAACCAACGGTAAACGAAGTCCAATAATCAGTGTACAATGTCGTCCGGGCGCGGCGGTTGCAGTGCTGCATTCTCAATCCGCTGACTCTTAATTGAAATGTCAAGATGATTGCCATTCGCCGGTGGACGTGTGATTATAATTCGCTACCGGTTTCGCCCTAGGGCCGGAGAGATTGTTTCTAGAAATGAAAAGGTTGAAACTACGTTTCTGTATCTTCAGGGTTTGTTTGTTGACGACGAGTAGATGGAATTTGAAATCCTTTTAGGTAGATTGGTTTTGTGTTTTGTTCTGTGTAAATATGTATGAGTTTGCTTTCACGCCAAAACACGGCTTACTTATTTGCAAAAATATTTGCGATGTTATGCCAAACTAACATAATCATAACCCTTATAAACCTTAACATGTGTAAAGATAGGTTTCTTTTGTTTTGGTCGAATGTCGCAAATATTTTGCTTTGGAGTTGTTTGAGTATAGGTGTAAGTTCATAAATGAAAAATGTATGTAATGTGGTTAGTCAGAGCCATCTAAAATAGTTGTACGGATTGAGATTTAGTTTAGTTTTAACGCTCAAATATTTATCTGCAATAATTCAAAAGCAATTAAATAAACTACCTCAACGACACCGACGCAAGGATATTTCAAAATGTCTAGAAATTACCCGACAAAAGATTTATTAACATCATAATTTACAAGTTTTGTAATGACGCAAAGTATTGAAATTCCCCATAATGGACTAAGAAATACGAACAATGCTGATAGTGAGCATTAATATGGTTTATGGCTTGTCAATTTTCACCCTTCGAAATGAATTTAATTTGAGGTAAAACTAGCAATGAAAATTATGATGCTGTTATATTAGGCGATTAGTGTTGTTTATATCTTGGCACATTTTATGTATAGTGCAATACTTAAATTGATTATTGTTATTTGTTTTTGTAAGAAGTAAGAGTTGATTTTCTATTTTGTCACTAAATAATAGAATGAATAAGTTTAAATGAATTAAGAATTCTGTACTGCGAAGTACGTGTATTTGCGAAATGTTTTTTTATTAGTATTTACGCAAGTGATCACAAAGATGTGATATAAATCCTTGCTAATGATTTAGTTGAGAGCTAAAGCTCTTAACACACTCATTTGCAGTAAGTAAAATGCAGTAATCTCTGCAGTAAACTGCTTGGCATAAAATGCTTTTCTATACTGAAGATTAAGTTAACCGTAAACTTTACTGTAAATTACTGCAGTTTACTTGTTACAAATTATCTTCTTTACTTAGCTTGTATTTGGTATTCATATTCTATGTACGATAATATGGTACTAAAAAAATAATGAGCATACTCAAATTTATTTGACCTTACGTCATTGTGATGATCATAATATTGTTTAACACACGACACACTTTTTATATTTAATAACTACACACTAGTATGATTTTATTAATATTTCTACTTCAATACTTGAATATCAAACACATCTCAAATTTGAGGGCTGCATACAAATAATACAGCTAAGTGGGGTGAAGATTCGGCCGTAAGTAATATTGGTAGGTAACAACCTAAGGTTAGTGTAAAGTGAGATAGAAGTAGAAAAATAGGATCTTATGACTAATCTAGGAACCTGATCAAACCTAGAATAATTCTTATTAAAATAAAGATCTCAATAACCAGTTGTGCGTATCTCTGGTATGTTAAATGGGAATGTACCAGATACTACTTGTTATATTACATTTATTGATAAACTAGCTGTGCCCGCGACTTTCTCCGCGTGGAATTTAATTGACAAAGTTTCATACAAACTTTTATCCCCTATTTTATCCCCTTGGGGTAGAATTAATCAAAATCCTTTCTTAGCAGATGCCTACGTCATAACATCTACCTGCATGCCAAATTTCAGCCCGACCCGTCCAGTGGTTTGGACTGTGCGTTGATAGATCACTATGTCAGTCAGTCAGTCACCTATGAGTTATATAAATATTTAGATACCGCAACAATATGTTACAAAACCATTTTTATTATCAAAGTTATGCCCATATCTTTGTTTGTTTTATAAAATTCACGAATAAACGAGCAAGTTAATAACGAATCGTACATTCATAATGTAATAACCTGTTATAAATTTGAGCCATGGTTTACAAAGATTTTGAGCTGTACAAGATGGTTAAATTTTATGGTGGTTAATTAAGTAGAAATATTATTTTATAACGATAAACTTACGTATGTTTTTTTTAAAAAAATAAACGTAATAATAATCCCAACATTATTTTCCATAAAATCAAATTACTTAGGGTAGGTATTTGTGGACTACTACAACATACTTTACGTAAAACATCGAGCTCCAAATACATAAATCAGTTTCATACCTGACTCATTGCGCTACAGAATGGATAATTTGTCAGTGGGAGGATTGCAGCAGGAGTTCTTAACCCCTAGCGTGTCACGAGCACCTACGTCGGTGTATAAGATTTGAATGCTCCAAGTGTGGCGTTCCCCTACGGGTGGGTATAAGACGCGAGCGGCAATTGGTTGTTTATTTGCTATATTTTGTTACACATCAACATAATAGGGTTTCATAGATCGATTATGTCAAGTCTATCTGTTTTAGTATAGACTAGCTGAGCCCGCGACTTCGTCCGCGTGGAATTTAACTTAACAAAAAAGCCCGCTCCCGCGATCTGAGCCCGCGCGACAGGACCCATTTTTTAAAATTTTGTTTTTCTTAAATAAAATAGTTAGTAAGTTACTCCTTAAAACATCAGCTATCTGCCAGTGAAAGTCCCGTCAAAATCGGTCCAGCCGTTTCGGAGATTACCCGGAACAAACACACAGACAGACAGACAAACAATTTTAAAATCGCGTTTTTGTTATAGGTGACGTATATACTGTGCGTAGTGTAGGACGCCCTCCGACCAGGTGGGATGACGATCTGCGAAAGACTGCAGGCAGATGCTGGATGCGGCAAGCTGAAGACAGGGCGCTATGGCGCTCATTAGGGGAGGCCCATTTCCAGCAGTGGACAAGCATAGGCTGATGATGATGTACTTTCATATGCATTTAGTGAAAAGGTGTTATTTTGATATTACAAACAGACACTCCAATTTTATTTATTTGTATAGATTCTTGTAAAAAGAAAAAAAATGTCACAGTTCCAAAATATTGCGGCATTTCGGCCAAAAGGCGCTCGGAGGTGGGGATAATTGGAAGGGTTAAGTACTATTTATTTAGTAACCTGTGGCATCCAAGCGACGTTGAAGATAGGTACTCATAGGGTATTGAATAAAGCTAAATAATTAATGCACGATCTATGTAGATACCTCTGCAAACCGGATTAGGCCACACTGATCCCCCGATTGACCGATAAAATAGCGCAATACAACGAAATAATTAACATGAATCTCATTTCATAGTATTTATAATTTAATAGTAACAGTTACGTCATCTGCTACACGGCTGCGATTCGCGTGAAATTGAACATTATAATACATCTTCCTGGAAAATTATTTTCTAATTCAGGTATTATTGCTTCAAAACCAATGAGGAAATATAAAAATTGTGGCTTAAAAGCTATTTCCTTATGTTGCAATTGTTTGCGAGAACATAATATAGAACTAGTCTGTTTTGTAAATTAAATAACTCTACATTTAAAATTTAAAAAGCCCCGATGCGACGTCTTTTTTAAATTACAAAAGAGCTGATAATTTTCAAACGGCTGAACAGATTTTCATGAAACATAGCTAAGAACACTCTCGTTCTGAATACCTTTCCAACAAAAAAAAAACTAAATTTAAATCGGTTCATCCGCTATGGCTCTACGATGCCCCAGAGAGACACACATGTGAAACTTATAACACCCATCTTTTTTCGTTAGGTGGTGAAAAATAGTTTTCATTACTCATACTCTGAAAGTAGGTCTGAAGTTGCCTGAGAAGCGGGTTGAAAGTAATACTTTTCAGGCCCGGGAGTTTCGCTTTCAAATGACAGCTGTCAAATTATAAAAAAAAAACTAGTTCCATTTTCACATTTCTATGGAACCATGTTCAAACTTTTTCTACAGTCACTCAATTACAGCACTATGTAAAATTGAAATAACATAAAGTTAAGTATTAATTCAAGAATATATTTTTCTAAATTACTTAATTATAATTTAGTTTCAACAATTTCTTTAAAATAACATAGATTTGGGCAAAATATTTAAAGATGAAAATGAAAAATAATGGCTAAATAATGAAGTTGGCCGGCCAACGAAAAAAAAAACAAAATAGGCGGCAATCCGATTTTTTTTTTCGAGTTGTAGAGTATTGTTAGACTTCCTTGTATTATTTCTTCAGCCAATTCCTGTTTTTATTTTTATTTTCCTTGTATTCGTAATGAAAAGCACAGTGTTTACCTCGGGTGAAAGACTTATTTTGTCCCTCGAACTATTAGCGCCCTCGCTACGCTCGGGCGCCAAACCCCGTCTCGGGACAAAATAAGTAACTTTCCCCACTCATGTAACAATGTACTATTCCGTATCAGGATAACAGTTTATTAGGCATGTCGCTCGCTATAGTGGCAACGGCTACTCTCAGAGTAAGGCGCCCATTGAGATATTAGCGAAGATTAGATTGAAATAAGTTGCTAACAACTAAGTTACCACTATTATTAGGTGTTGCATTATGGACCGGTAATGGTAAACCTGTTTCCAAACAGTAGATGTGAGACAGTAGATTAATTTAGTATTAATTATGTACATTATTATTATTTAGTCAGCGAAAACTGTGAAGACACTGCATGTTTGTGACGATTCAGCTGACTTTCGAAAGAGGTGGATAGTGTAGTGGACTATAATTTGAACCCCTCTTTAATGGAGGAGAAGCCTAGAAGTGATTTAATAATAATTGCTTAGTAATAGACAAAGAGAGGTATGGAGTTTGGTTTAGAGGGTTGCGGGATGACTGGAAGAAATCTATCTTCTGAAGATTGATATCGTGTAAGAATGGATTATAGACGTAAAGTCGAAAGTGATTTTGCTCTATCAATTAAGTTCCTACAGTCTAAAGAATGCCAACGCCTTCTAAAATCATCATTATGTCCATGGTAAAATGCCACACATTGATAATTATGTATTGTTTTAATCTGAAGGGATTTAAAATGCACAAATGCAACGAAATTGATCACCAATGACGAACTAACAAGTTCTAGTGAAAATGTTAAATTGCATCACGCTATTTCTCTGTCCGTCCGTCCGTCTGGGCGATGAGGTCAGCTCGCGGAGCAGGTTTCTTATCCGTGCAGGATAATTATCAATCAACTCTGAGAATATGCACCTACTTATTATTACGAAGATAATATAATGGCTTACCTATATTTTTTGGTTCTAGAACATTTTATCGGATAAGTAATATAACTTCCAGGGAATATCGGGAACATTTCCAGTAACCCCGGGCCAATGAAAATCCTTATCCCCAATGTTTCCAGTATTCCAGTGAATGGCATCACTAAACCAGATGTACATCGAAAATAGATAATATCTACCTTATTATGTATTTTATAGCGAAGAGAATCAGGCTATTTTGTGATTAGAAATGTTGGGAGTAATCTTTTAAGCCTGAACCTCTAGGAACATTCGCGAAAATGGTATTCCTTTAATAATGATTTGATTACAGTTTAAATTCATTAATTCTTTTATGATCATTTTCCATCTCATTCTTAGGTTCAATTTGTCCTAAATTATTGTGATGATTATCTGAGCCTTGAAAGTTGCGACTTAACTAAACAGCAATCACCTAAGTAGGTACTTATGTATATTATTGTATAATATTATTTTCTTAAATAGATATCTATTAAACAATTAATTTAATGGACTGGTGATTAATTTTAATATATCATCCATAAATACCATAGCCACTAAAACGGCTAGTCTACATATTTTATTCCGAAATGAATATTTATTAACTAATCAATCAACGCGATGATAGGGTCAAGACGTTATTAGAGCCCCTTGTTTATTCAGTTGAATTATTTATAGGGATTCGGTATACCTGTGTTAAATTACCATAATCAAAGCACTGACCCTAAAAATATATAAAGTGGACGCAAGGACCTTCTTTCAACCGTAATTAGGAAATTAGTTACAGCTCCTTATAAATAAATTATCGCCACATACAGTACGTTCTAGCGACGTTGATCTCAGGGTACCCTACTGTGGGCTGGAGGCGATCCCAGTGACCCCCAAACCAGGGCAAATCACGAGAAGTCAATTTCCGAAATCCACCCCCTGATGGGAATCAAAACCCGTAACCACTCGATGCAGTGAGCAGCGCAGCCTTCGATCAAACCACTACGCCAAGCGGTCGTGAAACGAAATAACGAAAATACTACCTCCCAAATTTGTCCCGACATCAATCGAACCCACAACCGCCTGCTATAGTATGTAGAGACGATTAAAGCAGTAGATCAAGCTGTCATCAGAATTGCTTCTCTACCCATCGTCCCAGATATATACAAGAAACAAATCAATCAGGGCCGAATATAAATTCGTGCCATTTTAGGGCTCTCTTGCGCAAGGGAATTCATAAGGTTCGGTTACGTCAGCCGAGACATTACCATTTAAAGAACGGCCTACACAAGTCGGTCAGATGATATTTTATTAAAATGCATTATGCAGAGAATGTGCGTGTGATAATAACCAATATGTATGTGTACCTTTAAAGCGGCAGATAGAACAGATCTGGAACTTATTTGTATGGTTATATAATTCCATCATGGAAACTACAATGCTACGTATCCTAGAGCACACATAACTTACTAACTAAAATGCTGCCATAATTTTCATTCGTCAACATGAAAAATAAATAAATTAATATCGCCAGACTTACACACCAACTGTTTAGTCTCAAACTAAGCAAAGTTTGTACTATGAGTACCGTACAATGGAATGGGGGTGATCCTAGTGACATCCAGTCAAGGGCAAATTACGAAAAGGCCATTTCCGATATTTGCACCAGCTGGAATTGAACCCGCAACCACCCGGTCCAGTGAACCGAGTGCCCTACGCTCAAACCACTGCGCCATGTGGCCGTCATATTACTTGATTCAAATTCAATTAACTATGAACATTTAAGTGTACATGTATTATAAACATTGGGGATGGCCATTAGAAGTAAGAGGCAGCTCGATTTTCAGCTTACAGACGTGTTAACGTATATAGTCGTATCAATATTATAACCACAAAATCAAGTGCGCGATCCAGTTACATGCTGACATTCATGGTTTTAATCCCATTTTTGCTCCGAGGGTTAAAAAGACTGGCTTTAAATTCCTAAATTCAGATGTGCTCTAGATTGTCACTGCGCTTACTTTACATACAAGATACATTTCACAACCTTATATAGGTATAAATTGCAGTTTGCAACTGACATACAAAAGAACCGTATTTTTTATCTTACAGATAATAATTTCTTGATCGTCATTTCTGGTGAGCATTCCAGTTCGTGCAACCTCGTCGGCCTTGTGGCCGTCGGCTGTACTTTGCATCGCTATCAAGTTGACACTTATTCCACTTTCGACAGTTTCTATGTTGCCACGTCAGCACTTATGAACCCGTTACATACTTCAGGCATCATGGATTTAGCTCGTTTTCGGATCAACATGACGTCACTATGAATATGATCTCGAAGAAAAACGACGTACAAGTAGGTAGATAGCTACATGAACTAGAAGTAAACAGTTGCGAACATAGGCGCTATTTAAAATAATATCAAAACCCTCAATTCTTGCCAAAACCAACAAATTACATCCATCTCCTATTAGCGATCTACTCTAATTAATTGAAATTAAACGCACCTCTCGAATAAAGTTAGCTTAGCGGCAAATTGCAAGTAAAATTATTTCAATTAGGCTTACAATCTACTGGCAGAAACGTGTGCGTTCAAACCCGAGATTATTTAACTGGCAGGTTAAATGTCCTCATTAACCTACATGGAGGGACAACAAAATTCTACGCTACGGAATATTTTGAACCATTTTTTTATAACTTAGTTCCTCCTCCACTGATTTAAAGGATGTTTTTTGTGAATATACCTGCTAAAAGGTATATAAGTCGGCTTAGGGCTTCTGTTAAAATACAAGAGTGTAAGTAATGTTTATTTTGTGAATTTTCATCAGATATCTCTTGTCCGTTTTTAGGGCCACTTCATCCGATAAATTAGCCTCATTAGGGCATCAGTACAGTACCCTATAGGTTCATAGCGATCCGAAATGTAAATGTTGCTTACATGAGAGAACATTGTGAATTCTCAGTTAACCCAAAAACCGAAATTCTCACTGCAAATTATCACTGATATTAACACCTTTTCTATACAAACATTTCACTCAAAATATGAGACAAATTCTTTCAAAAGGAGGTCGTATCTCAAAGTACTACATCAACATAATGCATGTCCCTTTTAGCAACCCTTTTGGGTGTCCCGAATATGGGCCATCCCGCACAATGTACGGAAAAGTCCGAGATATAAGCAACAAAGAGGTTGTTTTGTTAGCATGTGTCCAGAGATGGTTCTCGTAAGTGGGACGTCGCCGTTACGAGGAGCCATGATGATGAGAAAACACGGCTCTAATTTCGAGAATGGGACACTGGTGATGAGAAAATGTTGTTCTATTTTTGAAATTGGAAACGTTATTTGCTTTTTTAAATGAGAATGGCGATGAACTGATTCTTAACGTTGCCATGGTGATTTATTCATGTTTTTTTCTGTGAATTAAAAACCTAATTTTATTTTTTGTTTTCTCAGGGTGTTCTTCATCGTATTTATTTGGAAAACTTCAAACGGACCATGTCAATACAATGATTTTTTTAGGTTATAACTAATGTGTATCCACGTACCTTTGATAATTATATATAGAGGTACTTACGAAAATGTTTGCCAAGGTAGACAGAAAGATACACTTTGTCAACTCTACATGCAATTATAACCAGACATCCTATGACATAGCAAGACAATTACATATACTTACCTGTCATTGTGCAAAGCGGGGATTTATTATGACTCCAATGCTTACAATAGCCAGGTTATTATGGAAACATTTAACGTCTAGGTGAGTTATTGCCAACCGATTACACGTTGGTTTCAAGGTTTATTTTTAACGACGCCATGTTTTCACGTGACTGTTCGAAATATTTTGAATTTGGAAATGCTATTCGAGTGTTATTTCAAATATGGAATGTGAATTACGGGTTTTATGATTAGAAGTTTTCAGTGGACACGCAAACATTTGCGCCTAATTAAAAAATATACCACAGATTACTTTGTATATTACTATAGCACGTAGGTTTATTGTGCTTTACATACTAATAATATTCATAAATGATATATCACAAGAATTAAATTAATTCAAAAGTGGATATTACATCTGGAATTTTCTCAAAAACCAAAAATACCATAGACGTAAGGATGGAACCTATTTTTAAAAGTAGATAATGTCACGTGAAAATATAACGTCACAGGGGTCATGCATTTGTAATTAGTAAGTATTTTTCATGCATACATAAAGTTCCCTAATACTTCCCTATTAAATCATAGTTATGATGCATAAACGTCTATATGGGGTTGCACAGGCTATCGGGGTTGCAGTTTGAAAATATCACGTACCCTGTACCAAGTGGCCACCTGTGGTTGTGTCCAATCGCCACCGAAAACAATATACATAAATATTATGTTAAATGAGATAAAAAATATGTAAAAAGTAATAACATATAAATAAGAAAGGTAGTATAGGATTGTTTTTATAAAACTATAGTTTAAATTAGGGTTTTACCTATGTGTTAAACAATTTTTAGTAATACAATGCATTAACTACATAAGTCTAAAGGCTGATATTAGCGGGCACACATATACTTAAGTATACATATATGTATAGATAATATTTGTAAATATGTTCTTTAATTTTATTAAGAACTTATTCCAAGAATCCGAAGATACAGTGTTGGTATCAAAATTCTACTTTCTTGTAACCTGTATAGGTTTGTAGGGATATGATCAAATTCCTGTTTTTATAATTTGGCTGCGACATGTTCCTCTCAGATGTCAGTTGACGAGTGCAATCGGTGCGTTCGGCGAAACCATAGATGTAATTTAAAAAATAGTCGAGCGTGCCCGCCGGGCATGCATTCGAAATTACCTTGTAACGGTGCTACACGGACGGGTTCGCAATTGACGGCATGAATGGCCTAAGGCCGGTGATTTTTCCAATATGTGACATGTATCTTGTAGCTTCGATGTCGGCTACGCTTGTCGTGCCCGCCGCTCGAGTAATAACATTCTTTAACTTCAATAACTTAGCTCAGGATCCCTTGATCTTTTAAGTAAGTACTTATTTTGTAATTATACGTAAGTACCCATTATTATAATTATTTGTCGTAAGTACAAACCACTCAGTTAAAATACTAAAAGAACACAAGGAATTCCAAATATAATTTGTTGTCGTAATTTTTATCTCCGTATAATCATTCAATATTACCTACACGTACAATATTATTTAAATTGGAAAGGCTATACGGAACCGCAGAAAACTTGTATTTTGACAAGGTTCTCTTGGCATTTACATTCAGTAGAAAGAGTAAAATATTTATTGTTTGTAATTCGTGTTTTGTTTTTTAAATTACATTCTTGCTTGGTGAGTATGACACGCACCAATAAAACAAGATAAATACAATATTTAATTTTCAAATTTAGAACCAAACCCAGTTCTATTACTACCTACATCGTATGAACGAACTTCTCTACAGGCTGCCACTCCCTCATTCCTCAATCCACCCAATATTTGCATTTCAATGTCATAATCGATTTCAATTGAAACTCGATTATCTAGTGCTCGATGACAAATAATTGTGATTCGCTGAATCACAATTATTTTATCGTTAAATAATATTTGTTTGGCATTAACCTATATAGTTATAACTTCCTTGTTGTTTGGTGTCGATAGAGTAGACTTTACGATTAAGAAGATGATAAAACGATTTTTATTTAAATCGAATTATAAGAAATGAACAATTCTAAACTAAATAATACTTGTCAAAACACGAGTACCTACCAAAAATAAACTCTCACTATCAATACATACATCCCTGGAAATATATTATGTTACGCATATTACAGTAACATTACCATATCACGCTACTTATTTACCGTGAAACGGTAACATTGAATAATGTTTTACAAAACGGAACAATTTGAATAAGCGAAAGTAACCGCTGTTTCTGTATTCGGTTTTGAATGTAGGTAATCGGGGTAACGCATGTAATTTGTAAGTAATAGTTGGTAATAGTGACAGATGTAGGTTAGTTTACTTTTTTATGTTTGATTTCCAAATGTGAAATAAAAGAAATACCCTTATCCACCTCAATGGTAGTACCAACAAGGGAATACATTTAAACGGAATGTAATAAAGTCCACAATTGAAAAGTCAAGTCCAAGCCAGTGGTGTTAATTCTGTAGGCGACAAATCACGACCAAACTAAATTTGTGACAAAAAAATGATTTGGAGTCTTATTCATACATTCAGCGTAGTTATGTTTAGTTAGTTTGTGTAACTACCCAGGATCAGCAGTTATTAAAAAAAGTTATATTGCCTTTAATGCCATGGCCGTGACACATAAGCACTACGGATTTTTTTTACATGTGCGGCATGTAGTTCACTAGGAATTTGACTAGATGTCGCTTATTGGTCTTGGGTGACGTTATCTGTCACTTCTGTGAGCGTCACTACAAATCTTGTCGGTCGTTGAGAGAGAGTGTCTGACTGAACTGTCAAGTGTCTATGGCGCGTATTAATAGATCGAGCTCTATTCTGAGAGCGATCATGAAAATGTCATTCTTATGTTATTCCAGTACAAAATGACATGTCAAAAGCATACTCAAGACGGCTCTAAGACTTAAGATCGATTTATTAATAAGGGCCTATGTAAACCGACTAAAACGTGGCTTCGTGTTGATAGCAAAAAATATCCTGGATGTCATTGGCATTACAGTTAGGTTCGGGTATCCATGAGGATTTCCCCACGTAAAAGGTACTGACCTTAGGCAAGGCGGCCAAGCACTGCTGCTTGACGTCCCATATGAGCTGGTCGCGCGGGAACTGCAGGCTCTTCTGCACGTTCAGCTCGGGCACGTGCACGCGCACCAGCAGCCAGCCCTCCGCGCCCTCCGAGCACTCTCCCTCCATGCCGCTACGCCATCTGAGGAGAGGGATCCTTGGTTACATACTTCGGCACAGATTAAACGAACCTCTGGGGTTTTTTAGACCCGGATTAATAAGACCTTGGAAATTAACTTCTTATGTCATACCAGAAGTAAGTTACAAAATAACATTTCAAAAGCGTACTCGAGAACGCTCTCAGACTTGAGACCGATTGATCAATATGGGACTTAATTAGGTAAGAAGCGTTTAAGGGTTTTAATACGCGACATACAAGACATCCAATAAAATTAAATAGTGTAACACTACTTATTTTCGTTTTACAACAACCGATGACAGACGACTGTGTACAGAAAAAAAAACATAAATATCAGGAAAGATTGTTTGTTTTCTTTTTATTCGTTATATCATCTCTTGATACACCAAAGGGTTATCCAAAGGGTTGAATTAACGAAATAAAATAAAATCATCACCTATTCAACCCGTGGGGCAAAATAACGAAATTGAATGTCCATATAAGACGTTTCGTCGAATAGGTATTTTAAATTGAAAAACATTAAGTACAGTCACTGACGAAACGTTACTACTTAGCTCTAATTATATTTTCTTGATAATCTACTGAAATAAAGATCAGCTCATAAGTGTCACAGTAATTATGGGCATTAACAATTTGTTAACCTATTTCTCGAAAAAGCCCAGCAAGTTTTTATTTTTTATTACTTAAAGTAAGCTTTTTATAGTCACATTTGTCTTCTGACATTGATAAAGTCAAGAACACACATACATTAACTACATACTTTACATAATATAAATATTTTATTTACAACAGTAAACAGACTCTATATCAAAATATACCCATCCAATCTTGGTTTTCCCCATAAATTGGCGTAAAACGAAAGCTAAATAATATTTCCCATTCGCCCTTCAGACTTCAGACAAATGTCCTTACTTCAATTAATTCACTGGCAGACGTTTCTAAATGAAATTAGCGCTTAAGGGAGAAAAATATTGTTTAGTCATATTTCGTTCAGATTTTAGAAATTGTTTGTAGAAAAGCTTTCATACTAGAGATTTTTAGAGATTGGTTGAATAATTATAATTTCGGAAATATTATATTTAGCCCTTTTGACGTCCCACTCCTGGGCACGGGACTCCAAATGCAGGGGTGCGAGCCGGGGTTTGAACCCAAGACCCAAGCTTATTTACAGTTTTTTATGAAGTCAAAAAAAGATATAAAATTCTATATATAACATTATTTACAAAAGAAACCGGAGAAAATGAAACACAACAATAAGTACTAAGTTACAAAGCTTTCAATGAATTGTTATTTTTCTAACGAATTCTGTTCTATTTGACAACGATGTTGAACTTACGAAATACCACAGACCTTATCTATGGTACTGTGTACATTATGATACCACTATCTTTGGTCCCATAACCACATGAATGATGTGTATTTGAAACTGTTCCACCAATAGTAGAGGAGCATTCGTTGTTCTATTTACAAATATTTAATTAGACGTTATTAAAATGTAATAATAATGCAATAATTGTATTTTTATCTTTGTGGGCTGACCTTTATGATAAGATTGTAATAGACTGGGGATTAATAAATAAAATGTAATTAATAAAAATGTGTTGTAATGCAACGGCGATAGCTTGGGGTTAAAACAAGGTATTATTGTGACGGATTATAAATCATATTTTTCGTTACATTTCTAATAATTAAACATTTCAATTCGCACAATTCACAATATTTCATTTTAACAATAAATAAATACACATATTTATGTAAACTGGTGGTTACTTCGGTAAGTAATCACATCACTAGTACTTATACCTTATAAAAACTAGGATTTAATATTTCTAATACCGTGTTCGTATCTTTATGCAATTGTTTATCTCGGGCAGCAGCATAATTACAATTTTATCTTAAAAATGCATTATAAAGTAATTAAAATGTGCCCTTTATGTGAGTGATGACGTCATTCATGACTTATCTATTCGATGATAAATTGATCGACTAACAATTAGGGACACACATTTAGATAAGTTATCTTCTAGGACACTCTAATTAGTCTAAACTCACTACTTACCTTGTTAAACTTTATTGTATCAAAATGTATGGAATAACCACAGATATAGGAATAACCGTTGTCGTCTGTGCCGGGTGAATGACGCCTTAATTTGCATGGTGGGGCCTCCCGCCAAATACTCAAACGCAACTCAAATTTGAGAGCAGAAAAAAATTGAGTTCATACATCTAAATGGGACTAAGTAAGACTATATTTGAGTAGCGTTTCAGTGTTCATAATCCGTATACTGGGGATAATACCTACCTATTTTTTCTCTTTGCATTACCTATAATATATTCCTTGTGTTATTTATTTAGTGAAATATCTTATAACTTCATAATAATAATAATTTTAGCCCTTTTTGACGTCCCACTCCTGGGCACGGGCCTCCCCTCAACACGAGGGGGATTCAGGCCATAATCCACCACGCTGGCCCAGTGCGGGTTGGCGGTTTTCACATGTCTTTCGAAAATTGGTTAAATCTTCTAAGACATGCAGGTTTCATCACGATGTTTTCCTTCACCGTAAGCAAGTGATAATCATATAGAAATTATGATTCGCACATAGATTTTAGAAAAATCCAGAGGTCCGAGCCGGGGTTTGAACCCGAGACCTGGTAGCCCGCAAGACGCGTGCTTAACCAATCGGCTATCACTGCTATGTCTCTTATAACTTCATAATTATCAAAAATACAGATGTTAAAAGAATCAAAAACTGATTAGTTCTAGCAAAACTTAATAACATTATATGATTAAATAAAATATTTATTGTACCTATTTTATTGAAATATTTATTTAATATTTTACATTCTCACTTTTTATAATAGGATACGTTCTCATTACATTCCCATGGAATCTAAGTTAATTCTCAACTTTCACTTTCCCATAAGTAACACCATTTACTCATACCTAGTAAGGTAATTAAGTAAACATACGCTAGATAACTTAGCGGCGGGTTAATTGCAACAGTTAAGATAGAACGCAGTGCGGTGATGAAATACCTAACGGATGATAAATGAGTGTTATTTAAGTGATATATTTAAGTGTTTCAGGTTAGTTAGTACCCCGGTAGCATTAGTTGGTACACGGCTTTTTATACATGTGACGTCCAATGTACTATTAAGACGTTGAGGTTCAAACCTTGGCTTCCTATTTACACACGCTTTGCCAGCGGTTGGGATATCGTTTTATTTTTCCCTACAAGTTTAACGGCGGGTTTTATGGCGAAGAATGTAAACGGGCCACCATTGAACGACCGCTTGGCGCAGTGGTGAGAGCTTAGGCCGCTCGGCTCACTACAGCGGGTGGTTGCGGGTTCGATTCCCGTCAGGGTAAATTTCGGAAATGGCCTTTTCGTAATTTGCCCTGGTGTTACTGGGATCGCCTCCAGTCCATTGTACGGCACCCATAGTACAAGCGTTGCTTAGTTTGGGACCATACAGTTGGAGTGTTCGTCTGGCGATATTTATTTATGCAATGAAGACTCGCTTTATTTTCCTCAATAGCCCTAGCCCTAGCATATATGAATTGTCAGAATCTACCACCGGTACCCCATTACCCTATCCCTCTATCAGTATAGAGAAAGAGAGACATCATATAGTTATTAAGCTCATTCTCTCTTCATTTTTCAACAACCACTGCCGCCTCAGATGAACCATGTCGGTAATATCCTAACTAGTACAGGCAACAGTTTCCGTAGGGTACCGTTACCAGTTCCCAGCCGCGTCTGATTCGTGTTTATCGGTTAACAAAGTGTAAATATTTGAGAACGCAATGCCGGCATTAGGTGCATCAACCTGCTTCGGAGATGAGAGTCGTGAACTCGAATGAAATAGTTTTTAATACAATTTCAGTTTTATTTTAAGGTGCAATAGCCTAGTAGAAGGCGTCAATAGCCTAGTGATTAGAGGGAGCGCCCTCGTAGCTGAGAGGTTCTGGGTTCGATCCCCATCCTGCCCATTTAACTATTGACGTGAGCCCACTCCTAACACAAGTATTAGCTTAGCTGGAGGGGCTAACGGGAATACTAGTAATGTGATAACTAACATAGCTTGTATTCTTTTTTTTTAAGAAAAAAAATGTTTTCTGAGTATTACTTACGTAGTTAGGTGCTGTTTTCAAGACGTTTTTCATATAAACAGCTCTTTGATGTTTCATAATCTTTTTTATAGAATCAAGTCGGCGAACAAGCGTACCACCCGGTCATTGTGTAGCCTTAGGGGCGCTATGACTTAGGTTAGGTTAGGTTTAGGTTAGGTTAGAACAGTGATCAAAATGAAAAAAAAACGCGAAAATTCGTCTAAGTCCTGGCTCCATAGCCCCCTAACTGGGAACTAACATAACCTAACGTCACAATCGGATTCCGGCGCTTCGCCGGCCGCTGCCGCGGCACGCTCGCTTCGCTCGCTCGGCTCGCGCGTTTTGGCCACTGTTCTAACCTAACCTAACCTAACCAAAACCTAAACCTAAGTCATAGCGCCCCTAAGGCTACACTCCAACCTACCACCCGCCTGATGTTAAGCATTTATGTACATAGCCTTTATATTAAAGGCTTGGCTCGCACGTTGCCGCCCTGAAGGGAACCTTACGCTGATCTTCCGCGTGAGGGCGGTACTACCCGCCGTCTACCCAGCCCTTAGGTATATGAAATGGACGGTGGAAGGAAACATCGAATAAAATAATATTAGATATGTAGTCATAGTAAATTGCTGATAACAGTATTACGTCTAAGCCCGTAGGTATATGAAATGTTTTACCACCGTCAAATTATGGTCATTAAAGCAGGGTCGCTGAGCACGAAGAATTTCATACAGTGACCTGTTATTACCTGTCGCTGTCACTTCCGCGTAAATCTAATAGGTCTCGCTCACACAGTTGCCGGTCACACGCAGTTCACGGCAACTATGTGAGTGAGACGTATTAGATTTACGCGGGAGTGACAGAGACAGGTAATAACAGGTCATTGTACGAAATTCTTCGTGCTCAGCGACCCTGCTTTAGACGTAATACTGTTACAGCAATTTACTATGACATATATCTAATATTTTATTTTATTCGATATTTTCTTACACCGTCCATGGGTGGCGCCTACGAGGTACACATTATAATACATTTTAATGAACAGATACAGGTTTTCATGGGGGCATTATGTCATCAATTAACATAGGCCCGCTAACAATCTGCTTGAATTGACGTAACTGTACATTTTTAAGCAATTCACGTGTTTTTTTTTCATTTTTGGTTTTATCAGAATGTTTAGTAACCATAACATGATAGGTAGTGTTTAGAAGGTGACTGGTTGAATCTAATAGCCAGCTACTATCCACGTCGGCAGGTCTAGAAATTTACATTTTAACAACGTTGGTTATAAAAACCTAAAATAATAAATAAATAATAAATATCGCCAGACTCACACACCAACTGTATGGTCCTAAACTAAACAACGCTTGTACAGGCGTTGCTTGCTGTGCATTTTACGGTACGGTCCGATTAGGTCAGTCCGATACGGTCCGGTAAGGCGATTTCCGAAATTTGCCCCGACGGGAATTGAAATCGCAACCACCCGGTGTAGTGAGACGATCGGCCTACGCTCATACCACTGCGTCAATAAATAATACCTACAATAAACTACAAAGATCACTTATCTTAATTTTTTGTCAGTGTATGATTAGTATTTTTTTCATTGGAAGTGGCATACGTCCAGCAGTGAACATCGCTAGGCTGATGATTTTGATGATGGTTAGAAGACTTAAAATATTCTTTACAACAAACTTTATGCATTTTATTATCCCCAGTCCCCCCCCTCAAAATCTGCGATATACATGCCATGTTTCACGTAATACGTTAAAACTTGAAGCTATCCAATCTTAGAGATCCCATTACCAGCGGTTTTCCAAATCAAATCGTACTACCGAATCGTAGATCTTATATCAACAGAATTTGGCATAATTAGATGATTCTGATAATAACAATCTGTCGGCTAAATAATCTGTGATGTCTGTGTATGTACCTATGTACATACCTACGTCACACCTCAAATAAATTTATGCAATCGATGAAAGGCGTGCTGAGTTGATAAGAGATAAGAGTAATGCAACGATTGAGACATTGAAATCGGTTACGTAATTGATACGATAATTTTAGTAAATGTATTTTATGCAGTAAATATTAATAAGTATATTCTAATGTATACTCACTATTTGAAGACTGCTTGTCGCAGTGGTTCTAGCTTAGCCCGCTCGGCTCACTACACATGGTGGTTGCGGGTTCGATCCCCGCCGTGGCAAATTTCGGAAACGGCCTTTTCGTAATTTGCCTTGGTCTGGGTGTTACTGGGATCGAACCCATAGTACAAGCGTTGCTTAGTTTGGGACCATACAGTTGGTGTGTCAGTCTGGCAATATTTATTTACTGATTCTATTTTTGCTCCAATGTAGAGGGGAGATTATCTAAATATATATAACTCAAAGGTGACTGACAGACATAGTGATCTATCAACGCACAGCCCAAACCACTGGACGGATCGGGCTGAAATTTGGCATGCAGGTAGATGTTATGACGTAGGCATCCGCTTAGAAAGGATTTTGATTAATTCTACCACCAAGGGGATAAAATAGGGGATGAAAGTTTGTAAGTATGAAACTTTGTCAATTAAATTCCACGCGGACGAAGTCGCGGGCACAGCTAGTTGTAATTATATAATTATACAGAGCACATTCCCTCTTAATACGAAGGCGATTCGGGTTATAGTCCTCCAGATTGATCCAGGGTGGAAGTTGTACAGGTTTTCTTATGATGTTTGTAACCTTTGAAACTTTTTGGTTCAAACCTGCAGTATAGGCATAGGCGACATAATAGGACATCCAGTTATATCTGTGATCGTTTGCGCCCTTGTTCGATGAAAAATAGGAAGAGTGATCAACAAATAATTGTCGATCAAATGTCATAATTTACAGGGCCCTCAACACGGATTAATTATTAAAATGGAAAGCCCTCAAGGGCGCGCGGTCATTATCTGAGCGTGCTCGTGTCAGACAGGTCGGCCATTGTGGCTGCACCGGCGTAGACGTGGGAACCGCGAGGCCTTGCTCCAGGTGCACAATAGAAGTTCTGTTATTAGAGCAGGTTGAAATAAAAGCGTGGTGTTTGCCCATAGAATCGCGTATTGTGGGTGGGAAAAGATGATTATAATAAGAGAAAAAAAAATCTAGAAAAACATAATCATTGAAAATGTACTTGCACTGTACTTTAGTATTATAAATCAATAAAAAATGCCCTTTGACGTCCCTGGGCACGGGCCTCCCCTCACTACGAGGGGGATTCAGGCCGTAATCCACCACGCTGGCCCAGTGCGGGTTGGCGGATTTCACATGGCGGTTGAACCGATTTCCATGATATCTACCATCAAACAAAAACAAATACTTTTCTAGTTTCCCGTGTTATGTGAAATTTCAATTATTACCTTAGTAGAATTACCTGCCTAATGAAAATCAAACATTTTCTTTCGATGTTAAGTGTTACGTCAACCAACGGAACAAATGCTTCGTAATGTAGGTATATTCGTGTGGAAAACTCAATGAAATTATTTTCTATTTTAATTTTCCGATGTAAACGTCAGTGTTGGGTAATTTATTAATAACAGGCCTGCTGTTAATTTACTGTTTCGGTTGTCATTTTAATTGGACGAGAAATTACCGTCCACTGATAAAGAGTAACAGATAATTAATTAATTGATCGCGGGCACGCACAAACAATGTTCATACATGTAATAAACTGTATCCTGTACTTACATAAAATAGTAATTGAATTTCAATTTTCCCCAATCATTTTATAGATATAGCAGTTTAAAATGAAATTAGTACGAAGCAATTAGTACAAATCAAGCCTTAACGACCTCATGAAGAAACGCTTAATGCTAAAAAGCTTGAAAAAAGCAAAGCACTTATCTCACCGCGTGTACTAATAGAGACAAAAAGCATTTGCTGATCAAAGTACCAAGACAAATAAAGCTTTGTCCGAACCGGAACGGAATTCCTTATGCACGACAGCCCCTATGGCAAGATAAAAATCAATACGCTAAAATATATGACAAAGCCATACATAATTTTACCCTATAATTTGTAGGAACGTTTGTACAAACTCAAGTTGGACGTAGTTTTGCAAAATGGAACCAACCGATACACCCTTCTGCAAACTAAAACTAACCTGCAATCACTAACACAAAGTTTGTGTGGGTTGATTCCATTCTGCAAAACGATATCCAATTGTCTAAGAGGTTGGTGGAGTCTGCCTATCATAGACAGTCTGTCTACATTATTGCGCATCCCACACCAGTCTGCATGTGCCTTAAAACGTGACGAGTCCTAAGGTCGTTGTACTCGATTGTACCTATTACTATTCAAATTTCAAATGTTATTGGCGCTTGTCAAGATGACAGTTATTAATTATTATTTTGTCAAACCATGGGAACAAAAATAATATATTGAAAACTAAATTCGCAGACACCTAGAAATGTAATTTAAATTCCAATCCCCTAGTAGCTTGTGCATTCATTAATACTTACTATTTTTAAAGGGACACAAATAATTAACATTAATAAACACGGAACAAAATATTATACCTATTATACAAAAACCGTTAATAATATTCACAAACAGTGCCGATAAAGCCTACATGGGTACTAGTAATTGTGAAGTGGTGTCGTAAGCAACTTAACAGCAGTATTATGTGGCAAGTCTTCCCACTAGTGGCCGCCGCGTAGGCGGGCCGGATCGGCGCATGCGTTATAGGAAGCACTATTTACTGACTTAATTAACGGTTCGGATGCATTTCTATTAGTGAATGGAGCGAGAAGTGGCATGTTTTTTGAAGCGTATAGTGGTTATGTAGGAAAGAACCAAGCCACCATTTATGCACCGCAAATCATAGATTATATTTTACAGCATTTGTTCCTGATGTAAAGGTACATACATACACACATTTTTCTGGTACCTACAAAGTGCATGATTTTAATTTACATGTGTTTATACTCAAATATACAACATGATAACAATAGATTTTTGTATTTCCTAGCATCCCTTTTATAAATTTTTCACCAAACGTTTCGTTGTTACTAAAATATTGTTTTATCATTTTATTTGCTAAAAGTAGACATTGTTGCAACGTCCAACTTTTAAAGGACGATAATAGATTTTAGAATTAATCTTACCTCAGTATTCCTCTATTAAATCCAACCGCGTTAGTCTTAGTCAGAAATTACGTCAGTCACAGAGGATAGGTAAACAGTAACTCAATCAAGCTATCCGCACTTAGCATATTGGCTCTGTCGCTGCTAAGTTGGTCAACTGTTGACCAACAGTTGGCCAACAACCGGGCTCCGAGTAACGACTGCATTTGTGAATCGTGACGTAAACATGCGTGCGAGTTATAGAATGTTTGCAAATGTCTTTTATAAATGACACTTGTTAAGAGTGATGAACTTAAAAGTACCTATGTACTTTATAAAGGACACTGCATCTCATAATAGTGTAGGTACTTGGAACGTACTCACTACTTAGTGATCTTAGATCATTTTATTCTAGGAATTTAGGAAGTAATAAAATTTGTACATGATACAATTTCGGTAATTTAAATTGTTAAAAAACACCAATAGCTATTAGTTGTAATGGAAATCGATTTCAATTTATTGCAGGACGTAATTTAAATGTATAAGGAAATTAGACATATGTATGAAGTTGTTTAATCCTTGTCAGGGATTTGTGCCTATTAGATACAATTGACAAATGTAAGTGATTTTAAAATCGGCTGGACTATTTTTTATAATACTAGCGGTTGGACTTGTACTCCTCACTCTAGGGCGAAAGTTTCGTAAGAGGCGCTAGACCAGGGCCCTAACCACGCTAGCTACTCAAATCGTAATAGAAAAGCAAACGCTCGCGATTACATTTCAAACGCTACGCTTTTGACGTTTTGCTGACACCATCACCATCACCAATACCATATCAATGTCAGTAGAAATCGTGAAGCTCGTGTCAGTAAAACGTCAAAAGCGGAGCGTTTGAAACGTAATAGCGAGCGTTTGCTTTTCTATTAGAATTGAATAGCTAGCGTGGTTAGGGCCCAGTCCTCTTTCCGTTGCATCTAGGCAACTATTTCAAGTCACAGAATGTCAAGTTACTGACTACATTTCAAATGACCTCAACAGGCCAGTCACAAAACTAAATGAGAGTATTATCGCGATTCTAATCTCTGTTAATTGTGAGCACAAGAACAATAGGTTTTAAAACAAAAAGCCGATTAAAACCGCCGTTTCTGCAGATGCATATCTTTAGTGGAATGTCTCTTAAGATTTACTAAAATAGACCATTTTCCAAGAGAGAACAAATTATTCAATCGGTATTACGTCATGATTTAGTTATTTAACTAATTGCCTTACAAGTCGTTGTATGGCAATTCATTATGAGTCGTAATACTATAGGTAGAGTCTTATATTCATAACTAGCTGAGCCCGCGACTTCGTCCGCGTGGAATTTAACTTAACAAAAAAGCCCGCTCCCGCGTTCTGAGCTAGAGCGACACTACCCATTTAAAAAAAAAAAGTTTTTTTTAAATAAAAATAGCTTACGTTACTCCTTAAAACATCAGCTATCTGCCAGTGAAAGTCCCGTCAAAATCGGTCCACCCGTTACGGAGATTACCCGGAACAAACACACAGACAGACAGACAGACAAAAAATATTTTAATCGCGTTTTTGGTATAGGTGTCGTATGTACTTTCATATGCGTTTAGTAAAAAGGTGTTATTTTGATATTACAGACACTCCAATTTTATTTATTTGTATAGATGTATAGATTCATATCGATATTGGTACCTATAATTGATGAAATACATTATTAAAAAAAAAAAAAAAATAATACAACCAATCGGTGTGTAAACTGAAAAAAATGTAATTACAGTAAATGAATGTATTTTGTTATAGAAAACATGATTTTCTTTTCTATCTATTATTTACCACTTAAAGCAAATACGAAACAGAACCAACTGTGTTTCATTACACTCGATGCTAACAAAGTGATTACGGCTAGCCTCACAATGGAATCTACAGGAACCCATTCTGTTCGCGACACAAAACAATACTGATGGATTATCATCTAATTATTTTCATGTCACGCCTGAAATCGTGTCTTTATAACTAATACCTTTATAACTTTTTGTCTTTGTTAGTTGGATGTTTTAAATTAGATGTTAGGTATTCTATTCTTATAAATATCGCCAGGCAAACACACTAAGCAACGCTTGTACTGTGGGTACAGTACAATATGGACTAAAGGCGATGCTAGTTACATCTGTCCTAGGGATAATTACACATAGGCACATATTAATAAATCAATCCCAAGTCTGAGAGCGGACTTAGCACGCATTGATATGAAATTATGTACTGCTTTGACATAAGAGTGACAATTCCAAGATCGCTCTCATATTTGAAATCGATTATATTACTATACGGGCCTTCGTTTCATTTGGGATTGCGGAACCCATATTCATTTACTGTTATTACTATTTAGGCACTCTCGCTCCTTCTCCTTTTACCTTGTCTAGACTAGCTTGTCTAGTCTGTTCTCTACCTAATGCTGTATTCACGTTGCGAAATCCCGGTAATATGTCTCAGCGTTATATAACACTTTTGTCACTAGTTAAAGACATAAACAACCTAACATTATTCGTATCTTTACGAAGCATATTCTAATGGCAGACCGAGTCCTGTTAAAAGTGTTATGTTGATGGCTAGAGGCTCTCATATTAATACCGGTTATCACAAGGTTGTCCCAACATTTTTTCTACCACCAAAAAACATAAGGTTCAAAAAACTAATGGTGTTCGCTTACGTCATTTGTTAGAATGATCGTTAACATCGAGCAATTTGTTTTTTGTTATTTATTGTTCATAATTCATTTGTAAAAAATACGATTAATTTCGATTGACATCATGTAATCATGTTCTTGACAGGTACCTACGAAAATTAAGTGTACTATTAAAAGGACAATCTGCATGGAACCAGCGCTTTTTTTAAGAACGTGGAGAAATTCCACAACTCTTCGATTTTGTAATTTTAAAAGGACACATTCTACGTATACAACATTCGTGCGTACGGACTCAACACAGACTGAGCATACAGTGTCACGTGTTATCACTCATTAATCATATCCACAGCACATTATCTCCGAGTGTCTGTCTCCATCTCCACAATCAATTATTTGCTACACAGTCCCGAGTGCCGGCCGTCATGCAGAGGGGCGATTGAGCACATTTCACGAACGATAACACGCCATGATTTGTAGGTCACAGTACTTTCTACTTGGACTGGTCTGTACTACACAGTATTATTACTTGTCGGCTTCTTGTGTACCTTTTGTTGGTAATGATAATTTTATTTTAATGTGGTGTAATTATATTGCTGGGAAAGATTTACTGGGTTGCTGGGTAAAAAATAGGTATATTCGATCTTAGTTATATAAGAGATTTGAGGGACTTAAAATCAAATGGAATATTATGTTAATGATTGTCAATATGACACATTAACATTAATCACTTTTGATAAGAAAAAAAACGATTTCGCGTTGATTGTCGATTTTCTACGAAGTACTTATATCGTGGGAACCTTGCATTTGACAGGTCAAAAGGTACTGACGTCATCTTCCAAAAAAGTTAGGACCAGGGTTCGCTTTTAATCACAGTTGTTTCGTAGAAAATATACAGTTTCTCCCCTGTCCGTTGCCACCATTCCTTGGCAACAGGGCAATTGATACGCGCGGGTCAGTAATTAAGTTACTAAGGTAACAGAAACGCGATACGTTTGTCACGCTAATACTAACGAACAGTGCCCGGTGTACTGTTACAGGTACGCCCAACGTGAGAGCTTTGGGGCAATCGGTGACAGCCAGTTATTAGCCTAGAAGACAGCCACGACAATACTAAGGAAATTGGAAAATTTGTTACAATAATGCATTGCGCAGACGTATTATTAAAATCAGTGTGAACGCTTGTAAGTTTTTAATAATTGGTCTGAAAAGAGAGAATTATGAATAAGTATGGCTTATTTTATTTTATTGAGATTGAAGTGGCCTGGCTGTAAAAATAATGTTTCGATAGAGCTGTGGGCTCCAGGTCCATATTCTCGCGTAACGACACTATTTTCTAAAATCCACATTAGGAACAACCATTTTGCGACTATAATTTGTTCTCATTTTCCGAAAACGGTGTTCCCTCTTTAATAAAAAACCTTCCTTTCTTTCACCCACTCACATTTCTCACTAAAGCACCCTTATAATTTCAGTTCCTTTATAATTCAACACTTCTGCCGTCAAGTGTACAGCCACGCACAGTGGGGCATTGCGATGGAATATCGATCGCCGTTTCCGACAAGAGTTGAAGAGTGGGTGCGAAACGTTACGATTGTTCTGTTGACTCACTGGGCGCATTGTATAAGCAAAGGAATGGGTTCTATTGATTGCAAATTCTATTTTTAAAGTGACCTACTAAAGTAGTTATAATAACGGCCCGGAACTATTAGAATGAGCCTCAAGATGACCTCATCCCACGCGCTTTTCTTAAAACCTGCGGTTACGAGTATACCTTTTTGTACGAGTGTACTAGAGGGAGTCCTTATTACGTACTTTATGCCAAGCAGAAAACGACTTCAGACTGTCAGTGGAGATTTTCCCATAGAAATTTTTTAAATGAGACTTGTCCCTCCTCGCACTCCCACCACTGTTGCTCGTGAAAGACATAATCGATAATGGTGCCCAGTGATGGAACGGAAGTTTTACCCGCGAGGAGTCCCTGGAAAAAGTTTAATTGTCTTGGAACCAACACGAATATAATCGAAAGAAAGAATAGGTGGAGTTGGATGAAAGTTATCCACTGTCCATAAAGATATGGTGATACACCTATACCGAAGCCAATGTCAGGCAAATGATACCTATAGTATGCTTATCAAGAAGAATATATACTATTATTTCGATGGGCAAATGTCAACAATCTGTCACCAATATTTTGTTTACTATTTATACAAAATCAAAACAACAGCAACTAAACAAAATTTGTTGATAAACATTCCATATTGTGTTTGGCTTCGTATAGCTGCTGAATTTTATTACAATAACATACGGTCTGAAGTGGCGGCCGCGAGCCGGACGACAGTGGATACGAGTGGCCGAGGAATGAGATGCCTTTGTCCAGTGTCCAGCAAGGGTATTTAAAATCATTCGCATCGATATTGGAAACAAATTCAGAAACTAGTCTATACTTTTCCAATATTAAAGTTATACTGAAAATTATTTCAACTTTAAGTCAACTCAAACTCAAACGCAAAATTGATTCTATTCATGTAAGCAAACATAGCATTTATGAATAGTCAGAATCTACCACCGGTTCGGAATGCTGCTTCTACTGAACAGATCCGGCAAGAAACTCAAGGGTTAAGCGTTTCAATGAATAAAAGGTGGTGTACATTCTCAGGAACAGCAACCGAATATGAGCAGGCAACACCATTGTCACTAAATAAGTATATTGTAATCAAATCTCACTCAGATTAAGGTATTTAATTAGAAAGCTAGTTTAGCGAGGCGTGCATACCTACTCACACTTTACATCAATTTAAATTAAATCTAAAAATCGTAAGAGATCATTTGATAGCTACATTGATTTTTTTTTAATAAAATTCGCAAGAACTTAGACGTTTAAAGTTTAGAATCCGTTGTCGATAACGATTCAAATGATTTAAAATACCGCTTGGGGCAGTGGTTCGAGCGTAGGCCGCTCGGCTCACTGCACATGGTGGTAGGGGGTCGATTCCCGTCGGGGCAAATTTCGGAAACGGCCTTTACGTAATTAGCTCAGGTCTGGTTGTCATTGGGATCACCCCCAGTACCCATAGCACAAGCGTTGCTTAGTTTGGCACCATACAATTGGTGTGTTCGTCTGGCGATATTTTTTTTTTTACCGCCTCAGGAGTGGACGTCTATCGGCTAACACATATATTGTTTCTTATATTTACGCGAATACTACACATTGAAATAAAACTATTTTAGGGTCCGGACCGCAAACCAAATCGAAATATGAGGGGGGTACCCAGTTATTAACTACGACATCAGGACGTCTAACACCTCAGTCCCCCGTGACCATGGTTGCTGTAAAGCAACCGAAACGTCGGGAACATAAAAAACTAAATTAACGCGATAAAATCCGTAAAATAGTTTTATTTCAATGGATAACACATACTTACATAAAGCTTAGACTGATAAAAGTCTTTAGATAGATAGAGCAAGAAAAAAATCAGTGCCGTCTAGGGACGCCCGAAAGAAGCGAAGCTTTGCAGTAGATATTAGATATATTATATTAACGCGTTACGCGTCACGCGTCACGCGTCACGCGTTACGCGTTACGCTTTTCACCGTTTAAGTGCCCGGGGAGCGCCCCGAACGTCCGTAAAGAAGCTTCGCTTCAAAAGACAAAGCAACTTTCTTTCCACATACAGCTAGCTATAGATTATGGTACAGCATAGTAATTGTGAAAGGCATTATCTGACCAGTACAATCAGTTGCTTAATCCGACAGTAATAAGTATGATGAGGTATGACGTGACACGGTTGCAAAGGTTAATCGTATTCACCAATCCGAGGTTAGGAGGTCACGTAGCTATGTGTTAAATAAGAATACGCTTTACAGTTTGCGTATAAAAATACAAATGGAACCGCCAGCTGTTGAGCTCAAACTCAAACTCAAAATTGTTTTTATTCATGTAAGCCAACAAAGCATTTATAAACAGTCAGAATCGACCACTAGTTCCAAATGCTGCTTCCACTGAGAAGATCCGGCAAGAAACTCAATGGTTACTCTTTTCAATAAATGAAAGATTGTGTACATTCTCAGGAACACCAACAGAATATGAGCAGGCAACACACTTGTCACTAAATAAGTAATAGAGAGTGAGTTTATTACCTTACCTATACCACGGAAAATAAGAAGCTATACGAAATGGTAAAGTTGGATTTCAAGCCTTCACAGCCAGGCTCACCAAAATTTAAAAAAATCGTAGACGATCTGTGTTGGCGAGCCCGGCGGTGACTGGCTTGAACTTCAACATTATTACCATTGCGTATCACCTGTTGACTTCTTCTTGGCCGCGGTACAGGTACAAATTATTTCCATAAATCCTCTTTATTTTCTTTTACATTTCGATGAAGTAATCAAATACTATAATAATAATGATACTAAGCTCTTATCACAGTAACCACGCTCCGCTATCACTTATCGTAATGTAGTGAGGCGTGATAAAATTAATTGAACTCACCATTTGAATATAAACGCTACAATTTCATAAATCCAGTTGTTTATCGACTATCAGCCGGTTTCACACAAATATTTCGGAGATATGTCAATGTCGTTACATTGAAATAGATAGGACTTCATTTAAATAGGCTATACATGTACTAACATTACTGTATTCCCTAAAATGGTAAGGAGAAGAGCAATACAATACGTCAAGGCGCCGGATGCCCGACTTTGTTAACCGCTGGCATCAATACGTCAAAACTGACGTATTCCGATACACGATACATCAGTATTGACGTATTGCTAGTCTATCGAGATGCCACCTGGTAACAGAGTTGGGCGTAAAGAATTTGTAATAATATATTACAAATTCTTTGGTTGGGCGCCTGATCTCTTTTGCCCAACTTCAACACTAGCCCACTCACGTAAAAATACTATCAGCAAAAGTAGGTACACACAAGTCCTACACATAAGTCTCTTCCGACAACTTTTTTTGACCTCAGACAGCCCGTTAAGGCAACTGTCAAAGGAGTTACAATAACACGTTGACGGTATCACGATAGTAGAGTTAAGCTGTAAGCAATTGAGTATAAGCTCATATACAGGCTGGTTCGACCGGGATAGTACCACTCTCTCACAGAATATCAGCGGCAAGTAGCTATCTAGCTGCGTTTGGGAGCCCAATCCCGCTCCCTTCCTCTGCCACTGTCCAACTCCTCTTTAGGTCGGCAAAGTGCGAGCAATGTCTTTGGTATTGCAAGGCTAATCAATCTGCTTAACATTACGCAGGTCCTAATCTTGTTCGCCGACTTTGTTAGAAAAAACAAAACCCTGCCCTTCCGAAGCAAGAACTTTTCAATGTACCGAATGCTTACCTACTTGAATAGTTTAATAGTGAGTCGAGTTCGCGAGCTGCAGCTACTCGATAATGCAATATCAGTCACGTTTTCGCAACACGTGACTACAAATGTAACGGGTATGTCTCACTTTGATTAAGACGCAGTGGACGTATTACTATCAAAGGCACTTTGTATTTAAAGTCCAGGTAGAATTTTTTTTATTTTTTTTCTTCTCGTCTTTTGGCGTCGCTTTTCGCATTTAGCCAGTGTCAAGTGAAATTACATCTTCAAGTTTCAAAGATGCATCGAGCAAACCATATTCAGTGAAGTGACGGATAAGCACTTTAATTACAAATTACCCGAATTCTTGGAACGATTTGAAATAGTTAATATTCCACCAAAATGACAAATATGTTTTGGGAATTAAAACAAAAATGACATCACTTTTTCACTTCTCATCAAAAAGTTCCGGATAATCATGAAATCCAACAGAACTCCATTGAAGGACTTTCGTAGTTCTTAATTAGATTAATTTATGAAATTAACTTCCCATATTATGATAAAATTTGGCCAAACACACAATACATACATACTTATACATTGAAATTAAAAATGTATAGTCTGCTTAGTAGAATCGTGTGAGGGTTTTCTTTCGGTACCTATTTTATACGACGATAGTGTTGTACGTAAGTACTAGGCATGGAAAATATTGCTACCGGCAATTCATTTTCATAATGTGAAATTATATTTCTATTTCACTGTTATTTCACCTGGGATATTTCACCGCAAATGATTTTATTCATAGAGAATTTCTACTATGACACGTAATCCTATGAAGTCACTGGTCGATGATTTATCATAAAAATCGCGACAGTATCAAACGCTTTGCGATTTCATTGCAATTATTACAATGATTTTTAACAGTTTCTAACTATGTCGGTAGCAGATGCTACTTATGAAAACGTATAGGTATAATATGATTTTTCACATGCTACCTGTGAAATGTTCCATCACTAGTAAGTATTAGGTAGGTAATTTTTCTGAAAAAGGATGACGCTATACATTTTCAGAACCCCCCTATCCAGGTAGGTAGTTGCAAGACCTGTCATTATTATATGACCTCACGTTTGTATACATACTAGATTATCTACTTAACAACTCGTTTAACGAAGATTAACACATTGAATCATCAGGACTCATTATGACGCCGTTGATTAAAATATTCCAGGGTTATGCCGGTGTGACTAAACAATGACGCATTTGAATCAAGCTAATTTTCACATTATTAACATTTTGCTGTGCAAGCGACTTCATCCGCGTGGAATTACAACTTTTCATCCCGCCTTTTCAACCCTTTTTTCACATTAAAAAGACACCTATGGCCTTTCTCGGGCTCTAGACTCTCTGTGTACCAAATTTCATTTAAATCAGTTCTGTAGTTTTGGCGTGAAAGCGCGACCGACAGACAGACAGAGTTATTTATAATATTAGTAAGGATGTCATTTTATGTGTTTTTTTCACATCGAATAAAATACTTATTAGCAAAGTGATCGAAAACAATAAAAATATGTAATTATAATTATTGGTGCCAAAACGATATTTTATTATTACGGTGGCAAGCGGACGAGCGATGCAATTGGATATTTTTGTGTCAAATGTCGAAACAGCCTTCTGAGTGGTTGCCAATATTTTATTAGATACTGGTTTTCATATAGATTGGTGTGACGTAAGGAATCATTTTTTGTAGGTACGTCAATAAAAAAGCAATCATTAATTATAATTACCACCTCTTTCGTCGGCTAGGACGAGATAGTCGGTAATGAAATACAATTAAAATGATTACGATTTTAAAGATACCTATTATGATGATAATTCAAAACAGGTAAAACTGAAATGAACAAGCCGTAGATAATCATTACTTAAAATTCGTTGATTCTGAAGGAAAGGCTAAAGCGCCTTCTTTCTCCACAAAGTGAGTTACCAATGTACCTACGTACTTTAAGCATTGCATCTAGCTGGGCTGACGTCATTGAATCGAACGACCAAAAGCAAAGACCTTTAGACACTTGGGAATTCGAAAGTTCCAACCCTTTCACGTTAGTAGGTAGAATAGGGCATAATTTACCTATATTCCAGGGTGTTTCAAAACTAGGCTAATCACGGTTGGTTAGCAAGAAGCTATTCTATGAAACAAATTATACATTATGCAAACTTGTGGGCAGCTAGGCAAAACCTAATCTCAGTTTTACCGTTTACGTGCTCGTCTTAACCTTATCACACAGGTGCCAACTATACTTTGTTCTGAGTTAAATGGACTGCGTGTTCCTTTAGTTATAATTTTCGTTATACTTTAAAAAGGAGATGATATGACAGTACGACTGCTGCATAGATCTAGGTCAGAAGTAGGTACTTATAGATTCCAAAACCACATACTTAAGAAACTATCTTCTAACTAAGCTACTTATTACATGAAAAGTAGTACTACTTCCTATTACTTGTAGGATACTGTTCGTTGTACACGCACGGACATGGACATTCCAAAGAGTGATAGGTACCTATAAAAGGCCGAATTATCAAGTAGGTAACGAATAAAGAAGTTGTGTTGGTAGGTAGTGTTTTTCCGTTTAAGGAAAATCACAAGAATACACGTTTCAATAAACCTACCTACATATCTTGCAAGTCATGTAGGTATCCATGTCTGTAGCTTAATTTTAGGTTAAGTAGAAGGTGAAGGTTGTTTGAGTAGGCCAACAATTAGTACTTACTTTAACCCCTTATGACGATATTGAAAAGTTTAAAGGCTAATTGACACTGGATGAAGAACTTTTTTTTATTATTTTCGGAAAAAAAATTCTTAATTAAATGATTTTTTTAAAGTGTAATTATGTATTAAGTATTTATTAAATATAAATTTAGGTAATTGCAGAGTCCCTACTTTAGTACCTACCGGTTTCCACGTTTTATCTTTAATCTTACCAAACTAAGTAGCTGCTAGGCACTTACCCATCTAACTCTAATTACTTCGCGCAAAAACTAAATTTGCATTTGAAATTAATAGTTAACTACCTATTACCCACATAAAATTTTAAAATCCTTAATAATCGAGTCATTACCATCTTAACGTTATCGATCAATCGAATCAAATCGATTTCCTTACACCATAACCCACTCAATTCCATACACGGTAACTTATTTTTCGAAATAGTTCTAGTATCGTAAATATGTTGATTTGTCACGGTATATTAGAATGTAGGCAGGCAGGTAGGTAGGTACCTACTGATTCGAGGCCTACCCGCCAACGGGACATTAATAGGCTGTTACTGATTGTGGTGACCACAGAAAATGATCTCCGAGCGTCACTTACCACAAAAACTTCCCAAGAAAAATCCAATTCGAATGCACAATTCAAAAAAATAACTCGTTTTACACACACATACAAATATTTATCGATAAACACAATAAATCCACTTTAATAAACACAAACACATTCGTAACTCGTTATTTTAATCACTGTTCCACGTTCGATAATGCGCGGGAATAATTTTAGGCGAAGCGCACACGTCCGCGCGACGCGGTTATCACTCGCGACTGGCGAACGAATGGAATGGAACGAACGAATGGAATGCCGTGACCGAATGGTCCGCGAAATACGAGGGCACGGTGACTCTCAGACAGAAACTTGTCTAGTTAAAAAGGTACCCTGCATGATTAAATGATGCTGGGTGGAGATTGGAGATTAGTCCCTTTGTATTGAACTCATTTATTTTAGGATTATAGTAATGCATTTTTACAAATCAGTTGATTGTTAGTCATGGTCCCTTATGAGGGATATTTCTGTAGTGTATAGTTTTAGAGCAGATTTGACCCATTAACATCTCAGATACGTCAAACACGTATCCATTGAAATTGACTGTGCAATTGATTCCGCCTAGATATAATATAATCGTATACTCACTTACTCCTCATAAAATCTCTATCACGTAAAACCTTCAGATTCGAAATTTGGTAAATTTAATTGTCGTGGCTTGCTAAGGTATTTTTGGGGTTAACTTAACGCCCGTGGATGCACGGAGCTGGTAATAACAAAATAGTTATGTAACTATACTTTTATACCTTGACATCTCTATTCAACAAGATTGTACTAACAGAAAATAGGTCTCGAGCTAGTTAAATTTAATAGAAAATCTAAAACAGCGAATCCTTTGTTTGAAGCAACCTACTTTCGCTCGTGTTTGTAGAAATAATTGACATTAGTACGAGAAAGGTAAACTGTTACTATCAATATTAAATCATTATCACTTCTCATGGTGCAATAAGGTTGTTAATCGTTTGGTATCATTTTTATTTCACATGGTGTGGGGTCTCGGATCCACTGTCCGGTTGGTTATCTGACTACTTGTTTCCTTTACTCATTCACGCATGTAGGTATGCGTTGTGTGCGAGACTTCATTTCAATTAGTAAGAGTTTTTTTATAGATCAAATCTTTTTTAAATTGGGTGGTGCTTCCCGATTATATCTTCATAATCTGATAAAAAAAAATAAGTTATAGGTAAATAAATGATTCTAGTCGCTCTGGCTCAAATATCTGCAGGGTTGACATTGAAACTATCTTTTCAATTACCTTTAGCTACAAGTTATCATACATGCATATTTAATATTGTGAAGATGCAACAACCGTCGTCAATTATTGAACATATTAAGTTAACACAGAAAAAACGTTTCACATTCTGCCGCACAATTCATAAACGCAGTAAGTACCACTTACTTACATGTTCTTTACTGCGTTTATAAATTGCGCGGCAGCATAATTCCTAATAGTTACTGTTTGTTCACTAAAACAGCAGCGAAGTGTGTACACGCATATGAATCGATATCACGGCAATGAATACCGATCATAGAATGTGAAGCGATCGGAACTATCTTACAAATGAATAAAACTACATGCTAAATTGTATTTGGTATTTATGTGATTTTGGTAAGCGGAACATTCCTTGCAGATTTATTTTAAGATAAATAGATTTAATCTATTTATCTTAATTATTAGATCAACAATGATAGCTGTGGTAGGTCTTAACTGCCGAATACTGGCATGCAAAATAAATTTATGAGCTACCTAATTTTCATGAAATAATATATAACGATGCGGGAGTTGAGAGTTTAAATTTGCTAAAGCCTTTACCATTTATTTTATCTGTACTAATATTATAAAGACGTAAAATTGTTTGAAGAAGGTTATTTCTGTCACTATACCGACTCGTTTCTGATTATTTATCGCACTGATAGAAAGCTACGCATGCATGTGTACGGATATGAAAAAATTATCGATTTATATAAAAATCGATTTTAATAAGTGATTTTAAAATCTGAATTAATCGACTAAAAATCTTTTTTTTATAATCGATTTTTATCTGCCACACCCCGACATTTAAGTCTAGCGGGAGTGCGAATTTCTATAAGGGCGAATGACTATTTGGTACATTAACCGGTCTCACAACCGAATTAAACATGTACATAGCTGCGCCTGTAATAGGATTAAAACAAGAATCGTGGAGAAGCTATGAGGGATCCCAAACTGACACAGCTGGCGTGTAAGCACCTTCTGGTGCCGCCCTCTTCGGCTCCAGCAGAGAGATTGTTCTCGAAAGCTGGCGCCATATTAACTAAGGCCAGGAGCCGAATATTACCCAAATGCTTACCTAAGCTCTTTCTAAACTCATTGCCTATGGATTTCTAGTTTTTTTATTAGAATAGTTTAGTTTGGTGTTATGTTGATGATAAATTCTAAAACTTTAATTTGTGTAGGTAATTTTAAATCTGCTTCGTTCTATTATTTATTTTTAATTAATAAAACTGCGACTAATACAATATTTTGGATTGTGTGATTCAGACTGTGATTAATATAAAAAATCGATTATTTATACATCGATTTTTCATGCTAAAAAACAATCGTTCGTGAATAATCGTTTTTTATATAGAATAGAATAGAATAGAATAGAATAGAATGTATTTATTTGTGAACATAGGTTTGTGAATACAGTTCTTAGTTGATTAGAAAGTGCGCTATGTTTTGCCATATGGCGTACAAATATATGAATAAAGTTAATTAATAAATCATGCATTGGGATGTACATTATCATAAAAATATAAAATGTCAAATTCTAATATTATATTATATAAACTTATCATTTAAAAACTCGTCAACTTTATAATAACATTTTTCAATCAATATTTTTTTCAGACTATTCTTAAATGTTAGTAATGGCATTGTCTTAATTCTATCAGGAATCTTATTATAAATTTGTGGTGCAGCACCAAATAAACTTTTCTTCATAAGTGCAGTTCGACATTTGGTTTGGGACAATTGATTTATATATTGGGCACGTATAGGCCCCTTTCTGACTGCAGATAATTTCTGGAATAGATGTTCGTTACATTTAACAAACAGTGCAGTTTCCATAATATACAATCCAGGTAGTGTCAGAATTTTAAGAATTTTAAAGTGAGGTATACAACTGTCCATTACGTGCAAGCCACACATTGATCTAATGCATCGTTTTTGCATTTTGAAAACAAGATCTCTATCGGTCGACATTCCCCAGAATATTAGACCATATCTCAGAACTGATGCCACTAGACCATGGTACGCTGTTAAAAGTGCCTCCTTACTTATTTTTCTTGATAGTTGAAAAAGTGCAAATGCAGCTTTACTTAAACGTTTACATATCTCTTCTATGTGTGGCTTCCAAGTCAGTTGATTATCAATAATTATTCCCAAGAATTTTGTTGTGTCAACTTCCTCTATTTTACAACCTTCATAAGCAATAGTAATGTCAGAATTTTCGCATCGTTGATGAAATTGCATAACTTTTGTCTTATTTAAATTAATTATTAAGTTATTACTATTGAGCCAATTTATAATGTCACGGAGAGAGCTATTGATATTATTTTGATATTCCTTAGGACTAGAGCATTTTACTATAGCTGTGCTATCATCAGCAAACAGAACCATTTTGTGTTGTATTATTGATGGTAGATCATTAATATAGATCAAGAAAAGTAATGGCCCTAACACGCTACCTTGTGGCACACCATACTTTATTTGTCTCGTTTTAGAGGAGTATATAATTTCCATTTTACTTTTAGGACATATTCTAGAAATAATAGTACATTGAGATCTGCCACTGAGGTATGAGGCTAAAAGGTTTAGGATATTACCTCTTATACCATAACTATTCAATTTACTTAATAAAATCTTATGGTCTACAAAGTCAAAGGCCTTAGTCATATCAGTGAATATTGCACATACTGGGTTCCGTTTATCCACAGATGTCATTATATCCGATAATAAGTCAAATATCGCCATGTTTATGGAAGTATTCTTTCGAAAGCCTTTTTGTTCTTTACAAAATAATTTATACTTGTCAAAAAAGCCATATACAGACTTATATATAAATTTTTCAAAAATTTTTGAGAATACGCATATTTTTGCAATAGGTCTATAGTTTTTTAAGTCGGTTTTGTCATTTTTCTTATGAAGTGGTCTAACAAGCACTTTCTTTAGACTTTCTGGATAGACGCCATGAGTAATACACAAATTGAAAATGTGTGCAAGCAGTGGCGCTATAATTTCTATGACACATTTGATCACTTTAGTAGAGATGTTATCGTGACCAACAGTATTAGTGTTTTTTAGGCTTTTAGTTATTATTATTATGTCATTTACTGAAATTGGTGGCATAAATAGTGACTGAGATGTAGAAAATTTTAAATTGTTATTGTTCAGTGTGCTGTCAGATTTGATATTGTGTTCAACTTCGTCAATAAAATAATTGTTAAACGCTTCTGCAATGTCCTCACAACGTGTGAACGATGAATTATCTTTTTTTATTAACATGATTTGTTCCTGTGGCAAACATAGTTTATATTTATTGATTATTTGCCAGGTGGCTTTAGATTTGTTAGTAGCGGTATTTATCATATGATTATTCTGTGCTTTCTGAGTTAATTTAATTATATTTCTATAACGTTTAGTATAATTTGTAAATGCAAATTTATTATTTAAGTTGGGTTTATTTCTATAAGCCCAAAGTAATTGCCTTTGTTTCTGACTACATAATTTGAGTCCGCGCGAAATCCATTTAGTTTTATGGTTAGTTTTTATGGTCAGGAGCTTGTCAGGAAAACATAGTCTATATAACAGCGAAAAATCATCAAGGAAGCTATCATACGCTTCATTTGCATTATTTGCATTATACGCTTCCTGAAATGATAGACATCGCAGATAACTTTTAAACTTAATTATATTATGATTATTGATGTCAAGTTTTTTAACTTTCCAAAATTTTAACTTGCATCGCTTATTCACAGGTATTTTGAGTATCTGGGATGTATGGTCAGAGAGGGCAAGATCAATGATTTCGGTCTTGCATTTCTTGCGGTAGTTATGCGCAAAATTATCAATGCAAGTGTTGCTACACAGTCTAGTAGGCTTGCATAATGCTAGTAGGCTTGCATAATGCTAGAATGTCACATCCCTATGCATGTGTAGCTTTCATAGGAGCATAGGATATCTCGAAGAAAAATTTAACCTTAGATGTATTCCTTCATTCATAATAAGCACAGATGGACGAGGTTTATTTTGATAATTATGGTTAGAGCATTATTTGTAATTTGAATACAATCATGTGGCAATTTTACTTCCAAAACTTATAGTATAGCACCTATATAAAATCATCAATATACGAGTAAACCTCTTCCGTCATAGAATTTGGAGCATAATTTCCTGTAATAAACATAGCAGGATTGCGGTTAGGTTACCGTTCTGATTGATACAAAAAATCCACCACAAAAGCCAAGAACAGAACTACATAATTACATTGGCTTATTGCAATGAACCTAGTTGTGCTCGTGAGAATGCACAGTTATAATTAAATGGTTACTTTAGGCTTTTTCTATGCATCTCTTGACTCGAGCAATAGTATTACAAATCGCCTGATATTCACACGTTCATTTATGAAAGCTTCCTTTTATCATCACATACTTACCTAAGTTTCTATATAAGAATCTCCTAACAATCCCTTAAATATTTTGACTTCACCTGTGTACATAACATTGATAATTGTTCATCCAATGGAAACAAATTCAGGCATGTTACCAACACTTAAAATTGCAATAGAAAAAAACATCTGACTAACTTGTAACAATAGTTAGGTATATTTAAGCCAAGATAATGACTCTTTATCGTCCATTACTTAATCTTACATTTCAAGATGTAGGTGTTATTCACGTTAACTCTAAGCGAAAATAAATTAGGTCCAAGTATTTTAAATCACATTAAAGCAATTCAATTTGAATATACAAACTTTGTTAATCCTACTTCACCGAAGTAATTTCAAATTCAAATTATACGTTTTCACTCTTGAATTATGTTTACTCAAAATGTTTGGAGGCTTTATTTTCAAGAATAATGTCTTTCCAGTCGAATTTATGGCAGTAAAAATATATAGAAGTAAATTAGTAGTAGTTAGTGGGGTAAATCTAACATAGACAATATAAAAACATCTGATTTGGATTCATGTTTATCTCTACTCCAGTATGTAGGTACTAAAGAAATCAATTCTTATACCTGCTAAAACAAATAAAAAAGACGCTTCTTTAATGTATATTTTATTTTAGTTCTGTCCTGCGTGATTGTTTATCTATGAAAGATCTATGTCTATGTCGATTATTAAGGATATAATATACCTAATAGGAATTTTATTCACATTGTCTAAAACATGATGAACTACTTAGTGTTATCTTCTATTTTTTTCAAACCCACAGACCAAACATCGGATTAGGCTTAAATTAAATAACGATAATAACTTGGGTGACGTAATCGATTACAAAAATTATTTGAATGATAAGTGATTAAATTTATAAGCGCGTAGAATAGAACCAGATACTCACATCACATCTACCTACAGAATATGTGGTACCTATGTAGGTACTCAGAACTACGCCAAACATTACCTACAGCCTCTGTTTAGGAAAACAGACATTAAGTATAAAATTAGCCTATCTATAAATAATAGTTCTAAATAATTTACGAAAAAATATAAGCGAAGGAAATGTGAGAAGCTATTTCTATTAATAATTAAGACAATTCTTACAAAAATTGCTAAAGCAAAATCAATATTATTATTTTTAGAATTATATAGAACGATCTTTCCATTCGCAGTACGTGGCATCGCCATAAAAAGACATCGTAAATGAATGAATGAACGATTGAATGGTTCTATTTAAGAGCGTTCATTGACAGCAAAGGTATTTGCAGATCGTGTGTAGAATACTTTATGTAACCGCAAGCATTCCACCTGAATAGGGTTGGCGTTGAAATGTTGATAAAAAATCGCGTCAACCCTGTTTGCGACTTACTATTAAAAGTGAAATAAAATGTATCTTGCATAGATTTTTATCATAGTACATCATGAGATAAGGAAGAATATCCGATGAGCATTCTAATTTTGATTTATTTAATAGAGCTAGGTATTATTTACGAACCGTTATATTTCCTTCGGTTCGGACCAAGCGTTTCGCTTCCACTTTTATTGTGCGAACTGCCAAGGAATGGAACACCTTGCCGGCGTCTTTGTTTCCGGTTGACTATAACCTGGATGTTTTCAAGTCGAGAGTGAACAGGTACCTTCTAGGCAAGTATGCACCACCGTAGACCACATCGTCACTTACTATCAGGTGAGATTGTGGTCAAATACTTGCCTATAACGAAAAGAAAAAAAAAAAAAACATTATACATATTAGACATTTTTGGTTCTATCATATAAATAGGCATAATTGGCAGTTCACATCGATATCGGTATTCTCCGATTACCTGCACTGTTCCACGTGCAACCCACATACTTCGCGGATAAAGTGCCTATTGCGTACTCGCCTCTTTGATTAGCGCATATTATGTCCGCCTAAAGAGGATATACTAAATGTAACTAACCTGGATCGCAGGTTTGGGTATCTGGGTAGCAGGAAAATGTATGAAGATTGGGAAAAGGTTTATTGGAAAACCGTAAAGATTGGTTTCCAAATATTTATAGAAAGAAAGAAAAACATTGATTCGATACAGACACAAGGTGAGAAATGACCACAAAAGGAAGTGGGCCACAAAGTTTGGGTACCTCAATGTTACCTGTGCCGAAAAGGCGTTTGGCTCAGCATGAGCTGAAGGGGACCGAAGCCTCTTCCAGCGCTGATTTTCAGTCCATTATAATAGGGTTTTTTACTCCAAAGTGTAGAATACATCAGGAAATCCTCACCGCTATTAACTTACTCAATTTTATCTACTCATCAAATTTTTTGGTAGTTAGTTGATCATCTTTAGTTGTCACTGGGATCGCCCCCAGTCCCTTGTACGGTACACATAGGACAAACGTTGCTTAGTTTGGGACCATACAGTTGGTGTTTTCGTCTGGCGATATTTATTTATTTATTTATCTTTAGCATTCACTGAGGCGATATGGAAAATATCGCGCCTTATCAAAATAAGACCTAATATGCATACAGTTTTTAACCATCTTAGTTCATTGTCCTCTACAGATGATAAAGGTTAAAGATGAGATTTAACAGGTCCCAGTGCCAATATTTATGAGGCTCCATAAAACGCGATCCCTGGAGTAAAGCCAGAAAAATGCTATTTTTAGTATTGAAATATTTTCCTCGCGTAATCCTCAGGAGCGAAGGTTGGCGTGGGCTGACCAAAAATAGAGCTCTATCATGCTCCTGGCTTTGGAGGGGGTGGGGGAGGTCTCTACCCAAGAGAGGGCGGTGTCATGTGGTATAGGTTAAACTCTATATTGTGTTAACATAGTTCGTAAATACTGAGTGCGATAATAGATCAGTGCCTTGGAACATACTCGTACAAATGCTACCGATTCAAGTTGTACCCTGTTATTGCTTATGGTTTTCCCTCGATTTGCTAATGACTGGAAATCAGATGCAAATAATTCACCTTTGCAGATAGTCGAAATTCGATGTTAGGTTAAATATAAATTATGCAAATAACTTTTCTATTCCCCGCAATTGATTTGGCGTCAGTGTTTGATCATTGAAGCAGACAAATAATAATAGTCAACGATCACATCAATATAAAAATCAATATTCAAATCGTTTATTGCGTGAAGACTACGGGCCATCACTTACAAAACAACAAAACCGTCCTCCTGTCCGCAGAATACCTTGAACTCCTAAAACGACGTGTTTTTCAATGTCATCCCAAAGTTGTTAACACTTCATTTGCGCAACACATGCAGGACTTTATGCTCACTTACATTTATAACAAAATTGCTAAAATATGTGACATTAAATACAAAAAGGTACACCAAGCTAAAAAAACCGTGCGAACCTGGTTACTCACTCAGTCATACTCTGAAACCGAAAGTATGATTAGTATGATAGCCTAATAAAAACCTAAATACTAATACTACTAGCATACTAATAATTTTACAACTTTTACTAACAATTCCCTTTCACATACATACATACATACACCACCACACACTCACATCACATGAAATGCTCAATCACAGACCACTCGCTCACCACCAATCACAGAGAATCATTCCGATACATAATTCAATTGTTTTTGTTTGTTTGTTCGTCTTATTTTTGTAAATGTTTTGATATTGTTTTATTTGTTTTACTATTTGTATTCATTACCAAATTTTAGTGCCTACATTATTTAGCTTTTAACTTTTTATTTAAATGTCCCCATTTGAATGTTACCTAATTTCGATCTCGGAAACTTCTCCCAGGCAAAATATAAGCCGGCTTTCACGAGACAGGCTTGTCCTAGTGTGGAAGCCACAGGTACCATCATCCTTTTTTCACTTACCATTGTTTTACAACCCTAGTTTATTTCGCTTATGTACCTACTAACATGTAAGTGTGTTGAAATTGATGGCAAATAAATTTTATTATTATTATTATTAAATTGTCATTTTTACATTATGTTATTTAATTCTACAACCGGATCGGAACGCAACCTCGACTGAGAAGATACGGCAAAACTCAGCGGGCTTGTCTTTGTTCAACATTATTATTTTTTACTCAACAAAAAAGATAGCCACATGTGACACCCCTTGAAATGTAAACGTGATAAAACCCACGTTTCTCCTAGGTGTTAGCCTAACAATGTAGCCCTTTATCCAGAGCGGTGAGGCAACAAGCCCTGATCTTGGCCGTACACCGTATCACGGACAGACATGACACTGCGCAAGTGCCCAGTACAGTTATCCGTCCAATCGATGCCTTAACTACGCCCATAGGTAAATGATTAAGTTTCTGTAGATAGGACAAAGTTTCTTAATGCCTTTTTGGATTGGAAATAATATAATGTATTCGGTTACAAAGATATTAAATATCATTGCAGTGCTTGATCCATAAGTAATCTGCCAAATCCCTATTTAATTCCTTCCTCGTTCTTTAGTGGAATCAAAATTGCAAATAGATAGATCCCGACTACGTGTATGTGTTTAGTTCGCTTATATCATACACGAATGAAAATTATTTTAATTGGATTTTATTATGGTACATTACACTATGCGTGGCTCAACTTGCACTTTAACTAACCCGGTGTTATGCTAAAACATTCTAAAGTAGTTCTCTCAGAGGCTACTTTCTCATAGGCAGAAAACGGCTTCCATGTCTTTTTACTTTCATAATCTTTGCCTCTGTCCACGCGGACCGTTAGCTCGGATCTCGGAACCGCAATGATGCGATTGGTAGATGATCGAATCGAAAATCGTGCAAGGTTAGGCTGTGAGGTAATAACTATTGTTACAAATCGTTATTTGTTTTGTTGTAAACTTTTTCTGTTAGTAGATAGTAGTGCAACGTTATTTTGACAAAAGGGCGCGGTAGAGTTAGTATTGGTAGAGATTAGAGATAGGGTTGTTCGTGATATTAATATTATAAACTAGCTGTGCCCACGGACATCGTCCGCGTAGTATTTAACGTAACAAAAATTTCGGGATTATCGGGATGAAAAGTATCCTATATGTTAATCCCGGTTATAAACTATCTGTGTTCCAAATTTCATTCAAATCCGTTCAGTAGTTTTTGCGTGAAGGAGTAAGAAACATACATACATACATACATACATCCACACTCACAAACTTTCACATTTATAATATTAGTAGGATGAAATGTACTCTGTGTATATTTAGTATCGATAAGCAAATACTAATATGAATTAAAGCTAAACATATTGTGAATTCTAAGTCTCATTATGGTAAAATACGAAACCCTTAAATAACTTAAATCATTTTTGGGATTTTTTTGGTGTGATGTGTTTGTAGATCATAGATTTTTTTACAAATTTTTAATAGTGAACACTCGATAATTTTGGCCAGCCCTACTATTTTCGTCAGCAAGACGCCTCTGGCAGTCAAATGGTAAGTCGTGTGGATCCAGCATTAGATAGTGCCTTATCAACAGTATATTATCTATGTACCTATAGGTGCTAGCTAAGTTTATTGGACCCGATAAAATATTTTATACTGGCTATAAATAGGTAGTTACCTACTTCTACTCGTATTAGGTAGGCAGCATTAGTTAGATTACACATTTTAATCAAACATGCTAGGTAGAATTGAATAAGTAGCCAAGTGCCGATTTAAATTTTATAAGAAATCCCTTTTCTTACCACGTTCAAGAATTCTCATCACGCCTTTATTTCCTGAAGGGATACGCAGAGATGCAGTGCAGGGTCACCCACATTTCACAGATGGTATTTTGGTCTCAACGTCATAAATGACGTGTTTAGTGTCATTACACTGGCTGGACACATTCCCCCTCATTGCAAGGGGGATTCATGCGACCATACCCTGGGGATAGCTAGACTGCGAAGTTCGGAAAATCTCCCTCAACTGTGAATTAACATCAACAATAATATTCAGCCACACTTTAAAGCTTGGGATAAATCGAGCGATCTCATATTCTCATAATTCTCAGAATATTCCCTTTACATAGCTGCCGATCTCCCAAATTATTTATATCACAGAGTACCTTGAGATAAAATTATAATCATCTCGCAACAGCCCTCGAGTGCCGTCGTGCCCGTGACGATATCTACAGAATTATGAGAAGCACTCGTCTATAGGACCCTTCTCGTTTCGGCTGAAGCACTTGATTCGGTAGAATTTGATGGCAAGGTATCCGATGACGCGGAATTATCGATAGCTACAGGGATATTTTGCTGTGCCCGACCATGTTATACCATCTTTGTAATACATATGGAATGCAATAAAGTATTGATTGATTGATTGATTAGAAGAGAGAAGATCGTGTAACGAAATTTTGGACTATGAGATAATGAAATTTTAAAATGATCTTTGAAAAATCCGGCAGATTTTTTCTCCATATTTATATCCTATGCTTACTGCATGCATATAATTAGTTGTGGCTTTGCAGATTTTAGGTACTTGTACTTGCAAGGTCTGCGTACCTACGACTCCAAATAATTTCTCATCATTAGTCTTATATCACAGACATGAGGTCTCAGGCCGTAGAGGACGTAGAGGCTGTAGACGTGCACGGCGGCGCCACGGCACGGCACAAGCTTCCATAGTGATCCATAGAACACTGACGACCGTGCCTACTCACGGCGAATTAACCGTAGATTTTCACGGCGAAAAACCGTGTGTGTACAAGAGGCCTTACAGTGTGCGCGAACGCACAGCGCATTGAGACATGACAAACTTTTTATAGTGACGGTCTCTTACTTAGACAAGTATTATTTGTGAATACAGGACTGCTAGAATAAAAATTCCAATACAACTTCCATGTAGCATACACTCGCTGAGTATTCCAGTAGTCATTAATGTAATTAAAGCAAAAAAACTATTAATTATGCATTTCCGTCTCCCCCTCCCTCTCATATAGCTACTAATATGGTAAATTTAAACCTTCGATAATTAGAATAAATACATTACTTACTGATAAACCATTTATTATGACGTCAACACAAGTAATTATCCACAGATACGAGTTTACAATACCTACGTACTTAGGGATCATCTTTTTATGCTGTTCCTGAGAATGTACACCATCTTTAATTCATTGAAAAGAGTAACCATTGAGTTTCTTGCCCGATCTTCTCAGTGGAAGCAGCATTCCGAACCGGTGGTAGATTCTGACTATTCATAAATGCTTTGTTGGCTTACGTGAATAAAAATAATTTTGAGTTGAGTTATTATTGTATTCAGCTCCGCTGAGTATTTAGCTTCGTCTATTGTCTATTTAGCTTCAACAAGAGCGTCAACGTCTCCATAAAATATTGTTTACATTATCAATATCGCCTTCCATGCATCAGAAATTACAACGACAGTACTTACCTAATCATGAATCTTCAAAATAGTCGTAATATGATGTACTAATAACTTTACCTCCCTTTCCAAAGGTCCCATTCATTAGTTATCCAGTTCCATCCGCTCCAAAAGGAATTTGCAGCCATCCTTGGATGTCACAAACCGAGGGCACAGATCAATCGGGCACCCAGCACCCGTAAAAATCTAATTCACCAGCAAATAAGCAAACACGGCTGAACGGAAGCGGGGCGCGAGCGCAATCACTGTTCAGGAAACGAGTGTTTGACGACGATTTCTCGACGGACGCGCGCTCTGTGAATTAGTGCTTTCAGTGTGGGCTGGGCTTGGCTTGTTAAAGCTTAATAAGCTCGTATCTCAATTTATATTAATAAAACTTGATATTTTGCTAAGATCCTTAGGACATGCTAAAAATAATTTATCTAGGTACAAACATAATCATCTGATGGGTTTCTTTCTAGAAGCCGACCTTTGATTAAATCACTCGCTTCCAAAAACCTGTACCTACCAATGAAAAATGTTTAAACTATGAGATAGTGTTATTGGTACATCTTTATACATTATTATTAAAATAAGACCTTATGTACGTATATATAAGGGTGTGCGCATTACTGTTGTGGACACCACAGACTTGTGAAAAGACAAATAGCGATTTTGTCTCCATCTTTCTAATGAATTAAGATACCTAGTACGTTCTAATTCCTGTATTTTTATAGTAGGTACCTATTCTCTGTCGTAATTATATGATGATAAGTGGAAGAATTTATAACGATGTATAATGCGTTTTACAACCGGAAACGTCTGATAGCTAATAGTTAATACAATGATTTATGGGATTTAGATAAAATTCCTTCATTCATGTTTTTATAATTATGTTATTTTTATGCGGTGTATTGCAATCTAATCTTTGTTCTTATTTATAAAATTGAGTCTGGCAGTTAGTTAGACTAGCTGAGGCCGCGACTTCGTCTGCGTGGAATTTTGATCCTTTCTTAGGGGATGTCTACGTCATAGTAGCTTTATGCATGCATGCAAAGTCTCAGCCCGATCGGTTTAAAAATGTCAAAGTTTCATACAAACTTTCATCCCCTATTTTATCCCCTTGGGGGTAGAATTAATCAAAATCCTTTCTTAGCGGATGCCTACGTCATAACATCTACCTGCATGTCAAATTTCATCCCGATCCGTCCAGTGGTTTGGGCTGTGCGTTGATAGATCACTATGTCAGTCAGTCAGTCAGTCACCTTTGAGTTATATTTAAATAGATTGACAGTCATTAGGTCTGACTTCGATAATCGGTTCGTACAATACGAAATGTGGGTGTAGGACAGTGCTGCCGATGCCCTACAGTCAGGGAAATATATATAGCAATAATAACAGTTTGACATTTTATTTAATCTTACCTCACCTAGGTTCTTAAGGGGATTCTAGGAGGTGCACAATCATTTCAAACTCGACGTGGAATTAAGTTTACACCCAGGTAATGTCCAGTATGTTTGCAGTCCCATAGACTGTGAGTCATAGACAAGAATGCGAGCCTGATCCACAAAGGAATTCGCTATACCTCGTGTTACCGGATTTTATCTATGGAACGCTTGCTCCCTAAATGGACCCAACCTCTAACAATCATACCGTCCTTTTTACTCTCAGTTGTATGCGTATGGAATGATAGAGATAGGTAAACAGGAGAGCGTTCGTTAGTGGAACTGTCATGGATAATTCCTTTTTAAATTCCACTCGGGTGCATTTGAACGGTCGTTTTGTGAATTTATTGTGTAATTTTGAATTGATTTTAAGAGTTTAAGTAACAGGTAACGTGTGGTTATTACCGGGATTATAGTAGGTATGATTACTTGGGTTTGTTTTTCATACAAAAAGTTGGAATGGCTGCTTTAGTAGCTGTAGGTCAATGAACTTTTAGTAAGGTACTTATATTGTGGGTGGTCAGTAGTAGGCAGGTTCTTATATTCTTTTTTCAAATCTTTCGAATATTTACGCAGTATATTTCAAAAGGCGATCAAATAATTCTAACCTGTTTTGTAACAATTAAGAAAGGAAATAAGGTTTATTTTGCTCTACATCATTTCACGAACCGTGCCTAAGTTACTGTTTACGCAAAACCGGCGTTATTCACAAGAAATAATGACATTATACAGTTCGACGGCGGCTCGCGTGTCAGCCCGCTGTATCTTAACTAGGGTTGCCACTAATCAGTTATAGAAACTTAAAATGGCTTGACTGATATTGAATAAAGTAAGTTATAAGTCGTTGTACCTATTATGTGACAGTCATATTGCATGGTAACTATAGGTATATGAATTTAATTGTTTGTATCTCATTATGTCAGAGAAAATCTGTTAAGTATTTATAACTAGTACCATAATCGTGACATTTTATTGCTTCCATTATTAAATAATATGTATACTTAATCAGGTAACCCATCAAATAACATAATATTCATAATCAAATCATTTTGCTTAGCATTACTCGTGATCTTGTCACTTTCAAATACTGACCCTTCGAGGAGTATCGCGTGGCAACCCTAATGATAACGAGCGCGATGACTCGGCGTGATTAGGCATCACGGCACATTATCCTAATGCGATTAAATTGCCTTTTCATACATAACTAAATGTTGGGAATATAAGTCGGTGCGAGCCCTGATTTATTATTAATTATGGAAACTATAACATAGGATGTAAATAACCTGACCTATATATAACTGTAATATAGATATTTTATTACATTAATTAGAGATATAATAAATTCCTGAAACGTACGCATTAATTTGTACATAACGTTGTTTATGACCGCTTTAATTGCTTCCTTAATTCAAAACGAAATAACATTTCCTAATTTCACGAGCGGCACCGAAATTAGTTCATGAGTGTAACGACTTTGTAACGTTAAATGCTTTACGCGTTAAATACATACATAAAAATAGTTTAGCCCTTTTGACGTCCCACTCCTAGGCACGGGCTTCCCCTCACTACGAGGGGATTCAGGCTGTAATCCACCACGCTGGCCCAGTGCGGGATGGCAGATTTCACTTGACTTTCGAAAATTGGGTAGATTGTCTAAGACATGCAGGTTTCCTTACGATGTTTTCCTTCACCGTAAGCGAGTGGTAATCATATAGCTTAAGGTGAAGGCGCCTGTCTAGCCCGCGAAATTCAAAATTTTTGAGTATTTTTATAGTTTATCCAAAATCTGAAAACATTTAAGACAAAATTTTGTGATTTGCGACAAACACAGTATGCAGTGCGTTTATTAATACATTTATTTTACTCTAAATATTATCACGGTGGATATGATACTAGTTAATCACTAAATATACAAAAATTGCCAGATTATCTGGATAGCTGTCGTTCTTGAAATGTTTTAGAGTAAGTTGGATATATTAATAAATGCACTGCACACGGTCTTTGTCGCGAATTACAAAATGTGCCTTTTATTATTGTCAGATTTTGAAAAAAAACTAAAAAACCTCAAAAAATTTGAACTTCGCGGGCTAGATGGGCGCTTTAGCCTTAATGCGTTAAACTATGAAAATTTAGGAGTAGATAATAAAAAGTACAGTAATTAAATAAATAGCTAGGTAGTAGTACCTAATGGCACTATATAGAATGATCAGCTTATATTAGTATACCTAAATCACAGCAGATGCCCGTTAACAAGTTTAATCCAGCAATTTGAGCATCGTTCTCAATTCCATCTAATTGCGCTAACGCGACAGTTAATCAAGAGTACCTGCTGGATTACTATTTGTAGCCAGCTCTAAAAGAAATGAGTTTTATATTTTTTTTGAACGGGCAAAAACTATAAAATATCTTGGCGTAGTTATCGACGAACATCTGTCTTTTAAACCGCACATATCAACTTTTGCCACCAAAGTTAGAAAACTGACACATGTAATGCACCGCATTCGTGATGTTGCAGATTCACAAACTATACATTTAGTATATACGGCACTATGCGAATCTATAATTGCATACTGCATTAATTCGTGGGGTGGTGCCTGTGTTACCGCTATGATTGAGTTAGAACGAGCTCAAAGAGCTATTTTGAAGGTTTTGTTTAAAAAAAATAGAAGATACTCTACACAGGCTCTATATTCGGAGGCTCAAGTTCTCAATGTTAGGCAAATATACATACTAAAAGCAGTTCTCATGCAGCATAAAAAAATAATAACTTCCGAAGCTTACCCAGCCTTACTACAAAAGAGAAAATTTGGGGCTCCACCTTTAAGGGTAAACTCTCGGTTTGCACAACATTTTTTACGATTTCTAGGCCCTTACATTTACAATGCCATATTAAAGTTTTGTGACATTAAGAGAGACACTTTAAACGTTGCGAAAAGAAAATTGAAGAATTGGCTATCCCAATTACCATATAGTGACACGGAAGACCTCATGAAAATTATTTCATAATCAGTCATGTACTAAATGAACACGAAGTATTTGTATTAGATGAATTGCTCAATGATGCACAAAAATACTCGTTTTGGCAATTTTTCAAGTAGCTGCTATTATTTATACATGCATACACGCACTCACACACACGCACATACACACACACACACGCACATACACACACGCACATACACACACACACACGCACATACACACGCACACACGCACATACACACACACGGGCACACAGTCCTTGCCAGCCTCTTACATATTTTACCTTCTAATATTCCTTTTTTGAATTTTATTTTAGTTATATTTTAATTTTTATTTGAGTTTTTTGTTTTGTTTTGATTTTGATTTGTATAATTTTCTATTATTCTCGACATCGCGATGTCGACGCGCAATTGTTTTGGCAATATATCTGGCCCTTAAGATACAGGCAATGCCTAGTTTAAGGGTCACAAGTTAAGCACTCTTACATAATTATTGTTCTGTTCCTCAAGTCTACGGAAAACATTTGTAAACGAATTAACCTGCAAACATGTAGACTTGAGATAAATAAATATTTTTTCATTTTTTTTTTCATTTTTTCATACGTTCGCTTTTTGTTCGCTACCAGGTAGAGTCTAGATAGAACTTGTGTGGAAAATTGGAAATTTATCTAGAAGCTGATGTGGTTGACGGTTTGGTAGAGAAATATTTTGAACAGATGCTAGTGGTTAGCGTGAAATTCATGGTAGAGTTCCTGTAAATAGTCAATCAGAGCAGCGAAGCACACACATTTAACTATTGAAAATACTTTGTAATATATCAATAATCTAGTAAAATGAGCTATACTAATTTGACTTTTATTTAAAATGTAACAAAACATACCTAATCAGGCGAAAATGAAAAATTAGAAGTGCCTAGCACGTGGATCTAGTGAGTGAAGACAGCGCTAGCGTACCAAATAGCATCTAGTTCTACGAGCGCCTTCCACGTTATTATTTTCCTGTGAGTCAACCGCTTCATGTCCCAAACTAATACCAGCCCTCAAATGGAATATTGAGTATGGAGCAGTAGAAAAGCGGAATGTCATTCCTATAAAAAAATATTTTGAGAATATCGTCAAGCGGTTTCTTTCAATAAGTATTTTACAAACACCCTAGACTGTCTAACAGAGCTCAATATCCAAAGAGGATGATTTAATAAAATGACAGATAGTTCTTCACAGGATGGAAGAGTAAGTCAGCCCACTCAATTATTTCCATCGAGCAGTACTCGCACTAACTAAATTTGTATTTTCATTTCTCAACTTTTTTCAATCCAATCTGCAATCTCATTGAATCTCATTGTACACATCTTACTGGCTAAGTAACTCATTTCCTGGCCAACTATGGTCAATAAAAACTTAAGAAACCGCAACCTGACCCCGATGGCCATACACGGACAGTGCTGTTCCGCTCTTATTATATATCTCTTGCATGAACAGTTCCATATTATGTTAATAGACAAAAAATCATTTGATGGAACATTTAACTCAATGAAAATTGTTACTGAAAAAGAGGTTTTTACTGAAAATAACCCAATGCTGTCTTAAAGGATAGGGTACTTACCTATATTGTTAAGCGCTCTAACTTTTTGTGGTCGAAAATTTGCGCAAACGAAGCTGAGGGTAAAAGCTAATAAAATAATCAATGTATAGACTACATAATAATAAATATATAGGTAGGTACTTGATTCTTCGCATGTTCAACCGAACATAGATTATTTTGTATGACTCATTATGGCCGATAAAGGTCGTTAAAGTTAATAATCAAAGGGAAACAGTAGGAAATGTAGTATTAAACTTGAAATGCATCTCATTTTATGTGAAAAGCAGGCGACGCAACAGCAAAAGGGTAGCGAATCGTAACTCAAACGCCCGCAGTCATCTCCTACTGAGCTACGCAACTGGGCATTTAATCTTCAATCAGCTACAGTGAGATTAATTATGGTGTAAGCAAATTGAACGAATGAAATCATCAGCAGTAGTTCAATTGAATGAAGAAATTTATAATTCCCAGTATATTTTAATGACATGGCCAAATTGTTACAATTGTTGTAATTTCAATCCTAAATACCAACTATTGGTATAAAGTCTAAAGTTCAGTTCACCGAATCACGGTTCACCGCTGCAATTGAAAGCTGCTCGGACTACCTAATCGAGTGATCGTTTCAAACCCACACAGTACCTATGCTGCATAATTCTATTCCACCATCGCGATTGATCCAACGATCCAATTATGATTGGATCACTTGCGTCAGTTTAGGCAATCTTTCAAATGTAGTTTTTTTTTTAAATTGTGATGTTTTAAATATCGAATTGGTAATATTATAAATATCTTTGCATTTGATTAAGGACATTTGTCGAACTTGAACTACTGACCAAAACCTACCATACGTTTTAACCCAACCGCACGATATGAACAGTTATGTGAGCGCGAATCGAACTAATTGGCGATGTAAGTAATGTTCAATGCGCATACGCGTGGAGTGGCCACTTCCTGATTGGTCTCACCGCGATAGAACACCCTGTGGTTTAGTTTCTATGAATGTGGTCAATTATATTTTTAACTAATAACTTTTGCAAGTGCATTCATCGCGCCCAATTTAATATTTTTATTTCTGTATAAGGCGACCATTATACAATATAGGTATACCTACTGGATTATATTTCCAGACATTTCACTAAACAACAAAATAATATTAAATAATTATTGGCATTTATTTTTCTAAATATTGTTACAATTACAGTGTATCTAAGTACACAAAAGCTTATCTGTCATTTCACAGTTTAATTGGAAAACATAATTGGATTTTTATAATAAGGTTCGCTGATTTCGTTGATCCATAAATCTCGTTCACGTGAAAAGGATTTACAGAGAAGAGAATAAAAGTTTTTTGTTTGTATAACAAGTCTGTAATAAACAAAGCCAATTTTGTTAGACGTAACATCTTGATAATGCTTGGCAATGTTTTTTTAAATTACCTTTCCACCGATTTATAACCCTTATATTTATTTTTACTGATTAAGTTAATTAAATACGGAGGTAATTTTAAAGTATTATTTTATTACAACTTACCAATAAAAACCGAATTCATGGATTAAAACGTTATATTTAAAATATCAATATAATTTATCTCGTTCACCAAAATTTATCTGTCGTCCATTTAACATGGATCTTCCAAACCTTGACCCAATATAACAAGGTCACAGACCTTACTTCACACCGTAATGATGTGTCAGGTTAGGAGAGTATAAAGCCAGCTCGCGGCTAACTGTCTGCCCTCTTGACCGATACCCTGGCATGTCGGCTGCTTCTTATTGGAAATAAATTGAAGAAGTTAAAGAGATGAGATCCAAGCGATTTTGGACCTGTTAATAAAATTTCGCTATTTAAACATTTTAGAATTTAATTCCTAAGTCCTGTTTACCAAACCTCCATCATAATGTGCATGTACTGTTAAAGTGTGACTGAATAAAAGTAGTAGATACTGAGTTAGTAGAGACTTATATTTAAACTTTATATTCCGGTGTGCGCGTATTCGTAATCATTCTCCTTCTATACGGCTTGACCGATTATAATGTCTTTTTTTGTACGGATGGGGTCACCTGGATGGTTCTTAACTGTAATTGGACACGGGAGGTGGGCCTGTAAACGACATTCAGGAAATACTCTAGCGAAATTGCGGGCAAGAGCTAATATTAAATAAAATGCTAGTGTAAAAGTTCAAGACCAACAAACACATAGCTTACACTTTCCATACGAGGAAACTTTACAACCAAATTTTATGTGAGTACCTACATAATTTAAAATGACATCTGGAAAGTAAAGTTATTACGCGGAAGCAGCGCTACATCGCTCGCAACTCGTTCCTTGCACCGCAATGATTACGGCACAACTTTTTGCCGTCTGTCGCCGCGTACGGTAATTCAGTTATGCCCGTGACTTCATTGATTGAAGTCTGCGCGCTCGGTCACTGAGGGGGAAGGGGGGACGAGGGGGTGTAGCCTACTGTTAATGCCCCACTTACAGTAATTGATACGCTGATCGATCGCAAATTAGACCCTAGAGATAGTTTAAATTGACAAATTACTGAATCACTTTTTGTTAGAAACGAATGGGATATGTCAAGTCATTAGTACCTAGCCATTGTTAATCCATGTTACAGCTTTGTTAATACGTGCTAAGTGGATTCGGTCAGGTAAATGTAATGTGTAGCTACAGTATATAAATTAAATAGAATCGTGCGTGACCCACCCTGAAGCTAATTTTGTTTAGCAATTCCGATACTACAAGGTCGATCTTCTTTTACATGTATCCTGGTAACAAATATTATTTACATGACAGTTTCCAACGGAATATCATATGGTGGGGTCACGCTTTAAGACATGGAGTAGATAAGTATGAACTTTATAGAGAAAACAATACAATCGATCTAATATCAGTCTAGACAAGGTATAAATAGATATTGCCGCCGCGCGCCGCCATCTCACTGTAAATTTTACCTAACGCCAAAATACCTGAATACTGGTAAAAATAAGGCCATAAAACATCTAACAATTCAACATACCTTCCATAATACTCTATCCTATAAACCCCTTTAGAAAAAATAGTAAGCTGATAAAGCGCCCGCACACCCCAGGGGATGTCAAATAAAAATGTTTTCCAGATTCAGAAAACCACTTCTACAAAGTAAAGTATTGTACACTAGTTCTCACGTATGAGGCTTAGGATCGCGCCTTGGCAAGGACCTTTGACAAAGTAATGACGGAGCGCAGACAAAGGGCCTACCCCTACCCTTATACATGCCTCCCTTGAGGGTGTAACAGCCTACGGGCGAGGGTATCTGCGGCTTGAGTGGATAGAACACCGTTTGAAGTACGATTCTTGGATTTTTCGTGTTCAAATATATGTTTGTCGGATGTTATTATTAACTAAACCGTGTTTGGGATTTAGAATTTATCGTTTGCGTTGATATTACAAATCGTTTGGTCGTTTCTAAAGACTATGGAATGTTCTTTGCGACTTCATAGCAATACATTATAGCTGTAATTAGTGTGCGGCGGCAGCGTCTCCGCCAATACGAGTTATAATGATAGTCAAACAATTAGGTATAATACGATATGCGTTTATCGAGATCGTTGTAAAGAAAAAAACTTAGTAGATATTCCTACTAATATTATAAATGTGAAAGTTTGTGAGTGTGGATGTATGTATGTATGTTTGTTACTCCTTCACGCAAAAACTACTGAACGGATTTGGATGAAATTTGGAACACAGATAGTTTATAACCGGGATTAACATATAGGATACTTTTTATCCCGATAATCCCGAAATTTTTGTTACGTTAAATACTACGCGGACGAAGTCGGGGGGCACAACTAGTATAATATAAATAAGATATTAACAATACAATATAAATAAATATACTTACTATAATATGTATATCTCAAGCCTGAGAACGATCTTAAGTCGGGTTTTGACAAGTCCTGGTATGACATAAGAATGACATTTCCAAGATCGGTCTCAGACTTGAGATCAGTTTATTAATACGGGCCTAAGTATTCTATAGTAATTTTAAAAATAGAATAAGAAACATCTTAAAAATAATCCACAAAATTTCTCACTATACAATTGGCCACCCTACCCAATCTGCCAAATAGAAGTGCCGCCCGCCATTACAGATCGCACGTTTCAACTCACCCAGTGTTCCACCGTGTCGCGAGTGGCTCGAGTGGTTACCCGACGTGGTTACCCTAGCGCGTGTAGGTACTCCTTGATTGAATAATGTAGCGATTACGTACCTAACTGCTTACCGCCTAGATTGGAGAAATTTCCAAATTAGATTTGGTTAAGAGACGAATTGTTGCTTTGTGTTTGTATTTTGTCGTCGATGAGCAAAGATCAGATAAATAATAGAGTGTTGTGAGGGCGCGCGTCCATCACGGCAATTTTCTCGAAATTTAATCGCGAGCGTTTGATTTTCTATTACGATTTGAGTAGCTAGCCTGGTTAGGGCCCTGGTTGGACGTAAAGCGTACGTTTAGTGACGTTATCAGGATTTTTTTTAAAGGGGCGAGTGGGGTACTCCGATAAAAAATATCACTACGCATGTAGAGTTATCATTTTAAAGTTACGAAATTACATGAATATACATACGCACATTACTTATAATATATTTCTTATATTTATGCATTCAGTTACATTACTTATTTCATGCAACATAAACAGAAAATTATGTTTTACTCATACCTAGGAAACTGGGTAGGGATATGAAAGCAGGCAATCAGAATAAATGGTCGTGCTATTTGAGTTATTACGAGACGCCTTGAGGTTCCTATGGAATAAATACCTATGCTTAGTTTAAATTGAAATAATATTAATACAATGCTAGAATCATAACAGTGTATGTGATATTACCGTTACCAGTACAACGAGGATGACTTAAGTTCTAAATCCAAATTCATATACCTATTGATTATTATGCATCATGTCCCCTCACTAGTTTTCAAGCCCAAATTCTTTATTTCAAATTCTTAAAAATACTCAGTATACATAAAAAGAGTTTATTTTAATATTTTACTGACGCCATGTTACATACAGGCTCGTGGTATTAAATCTGACTGTTTACATCACCTGATCTCAAAAGGCACGGTTTACGGTCTCGACTGAGCGTTGAGATAATATTATATCATCGTGTATACGTTATTAAGCTTTTATATTTTAAACGGACCGAGAATGGCGAAGCGTGAACCTAAGAATAAGATAATGGTTTAAAATAATTAAAACATAATTTACCTTGTTTCAGATATTGGGGAATATCGGTGACCGACGTTATATTATTATATTATAAATAGTCCGCGTGGAATGTGGACCACTCTTAACATTTAGGGGTATGAAAAATAAATAGTAGCCGATTCTCAGACCTACCCAATATGCAGACAAAATTTCATGAGAATCGGTCGAGCCGTTTCGGAGGAATATGGTAATTACTTTGATAAAGGAAGAGTAACTAACATTGTGACACAAGAATTTGATATATATGATTATTATTAAGACTAGATTTGTTCCTATGAACGTAGGTAGTGCGGCGCGCGTCACCGTTCCCTCTTTCCCCTGCCCAGCACTATCACCACGCACAGGTAAAGGACTTTTCTCACTAAAAGCATACCACGTTCCAAAGACAGAAGCGCTCGAAGCGGTTCCATTTGCAACCGAGCGCTTCTGTTCCGAAGTGGAAGCAGCATTCCGAACCGGGGTGGTAGATTCAGACTATTCATAAATGCTTTGTTGGCTTACGCGAATAAAAACAATTTTGAGTTGAGTTTAGTTTGAGTTCGTGCTTCGCAGGGTAAATTAAGTGGTCGGTCCCGGCATTGAAAGTCATTCAACCTTGGAGGCGTTTGGGCCTGAAATTTTCACCCCTAAAGTTGGCCACTACTTACGGCTCATGCGAAGAAAGATAAAAATAATATTCAACATATATATTTTTTTCTTTTATTTTAGGAGTTCATTCGCTTAGTGAATATGTCACTCCGTAACAGACTCTACTTATTCGTCCTTATTACATATTTAGGCACACACGCCCACACAATAGGTAACACAGTAAGTACCTATTACTTATATCTTCTTGAGGGCAGCTTTGATCATATTAAGGATTGGTATCATGCCATCAGACAGAGGGTCTGACAAGACGATATCGGTCGAAATGCATTTTCTAAGTGCTGCGTCCCGTACTAATATTCACCATATACAGTGAATGCACTTGATGGTACTATTACGGGACCTCACGAAAACCATAAAATGCAGTGCCGAGTGCCAAACTGGTTATGATGTTATCTCGACGCATTCAAGCGTCAGTTTCGTCACCAACCGTTATCTGCTGGTTACGTAACCCACTACCGGTGACGCTTCATAACTGTACTACACTAATAAACTCGAAATTGTAACGGATTAAGAGATTCGTGTGACTTTTTTGATTAAAATATTGGATAGCATCGTCATGTAATTTTAAATACGATTTTTTATAACGATTGTTTAGGAAACAAAAATCATGCCGAACAATGTTATTTTAATCACAAATCACAGTCTCCAGTAAAATTGTTTAAATTTGCCTTTTATTATTTTCGAATTAATCCATTCAATTTGTTCATTACGTGAGCTAAAGAGTTGATATACCATCTATTTATTCACCTAGCATATATGATATAGTGAATGTGACTTTACCAAAGATATCCTTAAAAAAAATTACTACCGGACCTAACACCATGCGGAAGAGGCTTCAATCGCTGCATTCGCAGAAGCGTTGCCGTCGCGTCGGGGCTTGCGGTATTTACTACGCATTTTGCGGTGCAGGAGTAACGCTGTTACGTCATTCGGCACGTCGCTTAATAAACTATTGATGGCGCTTAACTTTGGTTGATGATTTGTGCTATTATCATCACCCATTTAGATTAGTCAGAAAATGTGTGTTCTCAGGCAGTTTTGGGCATCATAATGATTAAGAAATCCGCTCGAATTATCCTCACTCATTACAGAAGTAATTAAAATGTACTCTGCGCTAATTATCTATACTAGGTACCTACATAAAGATTAAGTACACTGTCGTTCGTTGGCAAAGAGACTACGAATTATCCATTCGTGCGAACTTACAGCATTCGGTTGGCTTTTAAGTATCGGTGATCAATTGTCGACCAAAGAATCATCAGCTGAGATTTCGTGTATTTATTTCATTCAATAGATATAGGGACTCATTGCTAAAATTTCAGGCAGGAGGAACGATTTGAAAGCTTCATGCTCAATAACAGCACACGACTAGAAGTGAAGAAGGTATCAAATTAGTTATCCGAGCGAGCGGCGGCGTCAACACCAATATTGGCCCTCATTAGCATATTATTGGCGTTTGCGTGGGCGGCACTGTACACTCCCAGGGGAATCTAATAAGTGTAATGGTGATAGCACACTTGGCCTCGCCGCACCGCACGCACAAACGTTTGGAACCGTACTCTTTCGATACACAAATAAGCATACCGACTGAAGGTGAAGGCGCCTGTCTAGCCCGCGAAAATCAAAATTTTCGAGTATTTTTATAGTTTATCCAAAATCTGAAAACATTTTGTGAATTGCGACAAACACAGTATGCAGTGCGTTTATTAATACATTTATTTTACTCTAAATATTATCACGGTGGATATGATACTAGTTAATCACCAAATATACAAAAATTGCCAGATTATCTGGATAGCTGTCGTTCTTGAAATGTTTCAGAGTAAGTTGGATATATTAATAAATGCACGGCACACGGTCTTTGTCGCGAATTACATAATGTGCCTTTTATTATTGTCAGAATTTAAAATTTTCTAAAAAACCTCAAAAAATTGAACTTGGTGGGCTAGATGGGCGCTTTAACCTTAAGACAAATTTGGCTAATATATACGTCAACTTTTAAGTCTTGCTCACATATTACGGCCATGACAAGGCGGGCAATGCAGTTATTTAGCTAATTTTGCTTTGTGTACCAACTAAAACAACACCAATCCCAATTTTGTAAGACAGCGCATTTCAAATCTTATTACAAACATTTAATTTCATGGGAGCCATCGAAAACGCCCTCTAGTGTCGTAAACATGAAACTTTATTTCGAGTCGACTAAATAAAAATAGTTGTACCACGAGGATCGTAAAGTCCCGAGGCGCTTGCAGCGAAGCCTAAACGTAAATTAAATACCGCCTTCTTATTATCTCAACTGACAGAATATAAAACAGGCAGGAGTTATTAATATAGTCGCTCGCTAGATGCGGCTAGAGCGTAGTCGATTGTAGATTGGTTGACAAATTAGGCATCGATAATTATTCATTGCTCGATATTATCGGAAATGCAAGTTGACATTGTCATTTGAATCGACTTTATTATCGGAATGTAAATTTATTACGTGCCTAAAGAAATACCTTGTATTATTTCCCACAGATTTCTGCTACAAAATTAAAATAAATAATGAACGGGTAATAGGTGGATATCGACCACAGGATAATTAATTATATAACTCAAGTAGAGATCCGCCTTCTTCTTTCTTTTACCCTATTCTGAACTCAGTAGTTCATGAGTAATAACGTATTTTTTTCTAAAGTAGATTAATTTATTATTTATCTATTTCACTTATGGAAGTCCAACAGCTACATACAAATTATTAAGTTCAGTAACAGAAAGCCAATTACAGGTTTTCACCTATAGCAGTAGATAAGTACAATGTCATACTAACTTATTAAACTATTAACTTGTTAGGCAATGATATAATATCGATGATATATCATAGCTGTAAGCGCAGAAATCAATACAATTTATCTTATAAAAATATAAACTTTCAATCATTGCTACTCCACATATCTGCGGGATATCGTATCCAGTGATTATTTATCTCATTCTCGACTATCCTTCAGGCGACCGGGCGTCATGCAGGGACAGATAAATGTGTCTTGTAGTCGAATAGTTATCTTAATCGATAAATCTTTTATTTTTTGATATTCAGTAGAGACAACACTAGAGTTTAATATCGTTGTGATTTTTATTCTGCGTACATAAACAAAACCAATGTCATAGAGGTAGAATAAAACGGAATCGTAAAACAAAAGACAAAATAAAATAATATGTAGCATAAAATATACCAGAAACTATTCAGTTTATTTATCATTACAAGTAATTTAGTCCTTTCTACTAAGTTATGGAGTGAACTCACATTAGTAGTTTAATGGCCTCGGTGGGGATCAAAAATCCGGAACTTCTCACGCTTCTTAAAGATGCTGTCAGTGGTACACTCAGCATGGCAGACCACAATATTATATAATCATACCATGAAGCATATTATTTATTTGTTTTTCTCTCCGCATTGTTTGTCGCTTATTAATAAAATAAACAGTTCCCAGATATCGTTATTCAACTGAATAGTTGACATATTACGCGTAATCACTATTAATGTTGCAACCCGGCCGGTGCGACGCCTGATCAGTCGAGTCGATAATGATAGTGAAGAAGATTATTAAATAATCGGCTGAGAATCATTTTAATTAATATTTTTACCTTTACAAAGTCAAAGACATCCTATAGAAGGAAAACTTTGCGGATAACATACAATTTCATTCGCAAGAATCTTTTAACTAAAACCCAATGAGGTAAAGGCCCTCTATTTTGTACCCAGGTAGGTATATAGTTCCCATGAAACAGCAAGATTATGTTGAACCATTTCTGAAAATATTGAAGGATAGAAGGTATCTGTGTGACGGTGATTATATCCACATGACAATAGCCAGCTACCGGAATTTAAACTATAAGTTATAAATAATAGTGGCACTAATTATTTTTCACTGCAGCCATGGATGTGTCTATTATACCTATGTGGCTGCAGTGAACTCGGATTATTAGCCTTTAAACCACTCGTAGCGAAATAATTTCTTTGAAATTCAAATTCCTATCTACTATAGGAATTTTATCAATTTTCATTGTATGAAGCTAGATAGTTTATTTGTAAAGGGATTCGGAAAGAGGTTTGGTCCTTCTTATAAAACACCTCAGACATTGGTGCTCCTACTCATATTGATTATAATCAACCTAAGTTACAGGCGGTGGCTTGTATTGAATAAATATCGGTTTATAGTTATTCGCATTGAGAAAGACATACCGGACCTTGTAAGGGGCCGCAAAGTGCCTACCGACGCGATAAGGATCACCATAACTCTGTTGAAGTGGTAGAAACGCCAATATAAGCGCGAGACCACACTGGCGAGAATTCGCTTACAAGTTTTTGTAGGTGTTACGAGCTTAGAATCAATGGCAAGCAAGAAAGCGTTTGAATAACATCAAAAGCTTCTATGTTTTGTGGTAAAATTAACGTGATACATTGGAATTAGAATTTCTTTTACGCTCGCGCACAGGCAGTTTATCGGCTGTCACTTTTATTTCTTACCTACATAGGGTTTGCTCACAGTCTTGTAGAGTTAAGTTGTTATCATTATCTTATTATGTTGTTTATAGGAGTAACACTTATTTGTGATAGGAACAAGAAGCGGCAAATCCCAAAAACAATGAAACTGTACACCGCGATCTACAGCTGCGATAAAAAGTAATAGTAAAGTATGTAACAATAAAAGTAAAGAGCTTATTTTTCCTCATCGGGGAAAAGAAGCAAAGATTTATTGAGGAAAAATGCATAAATGTTTTATTTTTCTCTGTTTCCACAACGCATTTATATTACAGACTGATTTTTCCTCTACATAGGCCACAAGGGGCCGAAATTCTGGCAAACTTGGTATAAGAAAAAAATAACTAACAAATAGCTATCTACAATAACTCTAAATTGAAAATTTAAAAACCCCCGATGCGACGACCTTTTCATCAAATGTATACAATAATCAACAGGAAATCTGTGTAAAAGTATGAGACATTATTTTGTTATGACATTATAATAATTGACATTAGAATAAACAACGAATCTTAATATTGATGCCACGGAGGTTTCATTCCTAGTAAAATATTATCAATTATGATTCAATTTGATGTAATAACTCTGGTTGAGGTGGACGGGAGCAGCCCAACGCTAAATTTATTTTAAATTATATTTGTTCTTTTATATTTTTTCGCAATGGCGGAACAGCGCCCTCTAGAATTATTATAGCGTAATATTCCATGACCATTAACAAAATTTAACGCATGCGCGTATCCATCATTTGAAACGTGACTTATGGAACGTCTTTAGTTCATACACAAATCTCATTATAAAAATTGATAAAATATACTTTTTTCCAGAAACAGGGAATCTTTTCAAATTTATAATATTGTAAAAAGCCAGTTCAGACTATTACGATCATTTAAAAATATAATAAATCTAAATCCAATCATCTCAAATTTTGAATGGATTCGAGCCGTGGAAGTTGGTTTTGGCCTAGAATGTGGCTTTTTTACCTACAAAAGAGCTGATGATCTTCAAACGGCTGAACCGATTTTTATGAAACATAGCTAAGAACACTCTCGATCAGAATACCTATCTAACAAATTAAACTAAATTGAAATCGGTTCATCAGCTTGGGCGCTACGTTGCCACAGACAGACACACAGATACACAGATACACAGATACACCCCTCGTTTTTCGTCGGGGGTTAAAAATAGATCCAAATTTGTTTTGCTGTAGTTTCTAAATGCTCCAAAAAATTACGCTTGGCGTTGGCGATTCGATATAAATACTTGGGGCCGAATTAATAAACCGATCTCAAATCTGAGAGCGATCTTGGTAATTCTTATGTCATACTAGTATAAATTGACATGTCCAAAGCGTTCTCATGACCACTCTAAGACTTGACATCAGTTTATTCATACGAGCCTTACTTCATAGGACTTTTGCGCTTGCATAAGCGAAAATTTTCAAATGTGCACACCCCTTTTCCCACCGCCAGTTTATAACATACTCACTGAATAGGGTACCTGGGTATTTGAAATAAGTATAAACGCTCATGCGCCCTTAGTATTCTGTATATGGGTGCTTCCACGTTTTAGCGAACAAGTTTAATTATGTTCTTAGTCCAACGTTGGATGTACGAGTACTATTGTATAAAGATTACGGTTACGTGGACATCCCATTCGGTTTCTTAATGGTGGCTCTTATTAGTATAGTTTATTGAAAAGGCATGTCAAGAAAGATGTTGTTAAAAGCCTCAAGTCATAGAAGGATATAAAACTAGAGCTAGTTAATTAAAAAATATACGTAATTTACCTTTACACCATGCTCCTCAGTTTTTCTGCCAATAAAACAGGAATCTGTAAAGAAGCAAAGGTGTTTGGTTACTCAATACAATTTTTTGTCTAGTTGGGTTGGGAGGTACTCTTCCATACAGTCCACTAGCAGACGCGGTGACTGCCTTTTAGAAATTGACTTGCCTTTTAAATAACCCCATGTGATGTGTTCCTTCATCATCATCATATACATATTTAATCATTACTAGTACTCGTATTCCCGTTGTAATGGTCGAAATTCGAGCATAATTCATTTAAATTTTAAACGTCATTATGGTTTTATTGTCAAAGATTTTTTGATACTACCACCCAGAATGCTCAATGGAAGTCCCGCCAGTATTGTATTCCCTTTGGTCCCGCCCTCCAAAAACTGTCACCGTTTGTCTGTCAGACAGTCAGTCGGCGTGGAGGTTACACATGTGTGTGTCAATTCATGGTGTGTGTGTGTCAGGTCATACTGTATGTTATGTTTTATTTATTGATTTTAATATAAAAATATTAGCTTTCTGCACTCTATATAAACTATAAGTGTGCCAAATTTCACACTCCTCCGTTCGCGCAATTTTCGTTCCGTTCGCATTATCGGTGTGGCTACGGAATTACATTTTATGTCCATCTGACATCATCCCCACTTTACTTTCCCCGTCAGCATTTATAAGATTCTATTTCCTAAACACCGCAAACACTTGAACGACTATTACTGACACCCTGTAACTCTTATATCTATGTTTACGTCTGTTGCAGCCATCCGTACCCATAACTTTGACCGCAAACTCTTATGAAGCGACAAATAAGGTTCAAAATCGGTAAATGAAACTCGCTTAATTATTAACGTGGTCCTTATTGCTGAAGCATTAGGGTACATTATTTAATGTTATGGCTCTTGAGTATAACGGAGGGCTTCGACAATTTGCGTTTATTGCATGGTTACTGCTTGTCTCATGGGTGCGTTTGCACTCTCTCAAACTGAACTTATTATATTGCCATCCCTCTCACGGTTTTAACGTGTGAGCGAGACATAAATACTTTGAATTGGTATGACTGACTTATGACATATCACTGATGAAGTCACTAGCTCCCAAATTTCGTTGCTCTGCAGTACAGTCAACAAACTCGACGCTTGATCACCTTAAGGTTTCATTTTGTATGCAGTGACCAGCAGCCACATGCGACTAGCATGGTCATAAAACAATTAAAACAAAGGGTTCTCGGGAAAAGGACTTTTGTCTCATCGGACGCTTTTCGTCTCATTGGACAACAACATAATGGGCGAGGCATCCATGACTACTGCCTGCAAGGGAAAAGTGTTAAAAATTGATCAAGCGTCAACTTTGTCGATGGTACATAGGTATAACAGAATCACATGAAAGCAAATGTAGAGCCAAGCGGAAGCCAATTGACTACAGCTCAAAACAAGCTAGCTTGACCAGGATAGCACCACCATCTCACATAACATCGGCGTAAAAAAAATATTATAGCTGTGTATCAAACGATGAGTGTAGGGTGAGAGAGCCGATCGACAGTAGATCGATGTTTGTGGTTATTACACACTATAACTGCCCCTAACGTGCCGACAAAGGAAGATCAAAGGAAGATTCCACCGTCTCTACGCAAAGAGCACTTGTTTTTCAACCATGACAGTCCTGCCATTCAAATCATCCTCTCCCAGTATAACTACCTCATAAACAATATATTATCCGCACAGTCGCGCCGGCACACGCCACCGGCGCATTAGCGCGGCGCGTGGGCAAGCCTTGTTTACATTGTACTGATTGCATTTTATTTGCACTGAACTGGGTTTACGGACTTCATTATTGACTGTCTATATGCGTATCGTTCATCATCTCTGCTTGAAATATTAGTCTCCAGAAAACGAGGGGGTTTACTTTAATGTGATGCTTTGATACTTTTCTTAATGGTATTTTTGTGTGAAGCAGTGATAGCCGATTCGTTAAGCACGCTGCGGGCACAAGGTCCTGCGTTGACCTTGGTTCGCACCCCTGGGATTTTCGAAATCTATGTGCGAATCATAATTTCTAATATGGTTATCACTTGTTTACGGTGAAGGAAAACATCTTGAGGAAACCTGCATGTGTTAAACATTTTTACCAATTTTAAAAAGACACGTGAATTCTGCCAACCTGCACTTGGCCAATGTGGTGGATTATGCATGAATCCCCCTCATAGTGAGGGGAGGACCGTGCACAAGGAGTGCGACGTCAAAAGGGCATTTTTTATTATTTTGTATGCCACTCTTATTTTGGCACATTCATTAGTCAGATCCGAGAATCCGAGTATTATTTTTAGTACCTATATTTTACTAAACGCTTTGTACCTAATTACTGCTTAAATTATTCGCTTTATGGCTGTTTTGACCTATTGGACTTTAGAACCGTCTTGCATACAATATAAACATATACCAAATGAAAGAAAAACTAGTTAAACATACATAGCATTAGACAAAAGTTACATATTAATGTTAAGGTGAAGGCGCCTGTCTAGCCCGCGAAATTCAAAATTTTCGAGTATTTTTATAGTTTATCCATAATCTAAAAACATTTAAGACTACATTTTGTGATTTGCGACAAACACAGTATGCAGTGCGTTTATTAATACATTTATTTTACTCTAAATATCATCACGGTGGATATGATACTAGTAAATCACTAAATATACAAAAATTGCCTGATTATCTAGATAGCTGTCGTTCTTGAAATGTTTTAGAGTACGTTGGATATATTAATAAATGCACTGCACACGGTCTTTGTCGCGAATTACAAAATGTGCCTTATATTATGGTCAGATTTTAAAAAAATTCTAAAAAACCTCAAAAAATTTGAACTTCGCGGGCTAGATGAGCGCTTTAGCCTTAAGCAAATAAATAAATGAATAATTGTTTCAACGTCTGTCTAAATTGATCCAAGTCTCGTAACGTAACCTTATGTTACTAATGAATTCCCCGTCAGCTCCACGAATCTTCAACATTAATTCCAACGAGCTTTTTATTATCAAGTAAATCAACAACTCTCCAGGGGTGGGGGAGGGGGAGGGCGGAGGGGTACAGGGGGGGCAACGTCAATCAAACAACTTCAGACGTCCGTTAATAGAAACTAAATTTCAGTCTTATCTTGTTATATCAGGGTTTGAGATTTGGAATTAAGAGATGATGACAGGGCTGAGCTTACTTATACAAGATACTGTTACCCGTGGCTCCCGAAAGTCCCGTCGAAATCGGTTCAGCCGTGTCGGAGATTAACCCGAACAAGCAGACAGGCAGACAGAAAGCCAACCAATTTTTGTTATAAAATATATTTTTATAAGTATAACTAAAGGCATTATTTTGACATTACAAAGAGACACTTCAATTTCATTAATTTGTACTTATACATTGTTAAGTAGGTATATTATATATCACCCCTGTATTCCCCTAAGGGGAGGCAGAGGCAATGCAGCTGCATTTCTCTAAAAGTGTTGTTGCCGACTTGCCCGGTGTATAAGTTTGTGGTAAGTTTTGACTATAATTTTAAATAAATCCTTCACAGAATCACGTACGTTACATAATAAATTAACCCAGATTTAATAACAAGGAATTTCACAACACATAGCATAGGAGCATAGGTATCTATCGTACAAGCCTAATCCGAGATTAGCTGTATCTTTACACGATCGCGACGTCAGGGGATTAAATCTGATTTACCGATTTAACTAAATTTTGGGTGAAATTTTGCCCAGTTTATTAAACAATTTTAATATTACAGATTTGTAACTTTATTTCATCGTGTGTTTTACAAAGTGGAGATTATTTTAAGAGAACCCTCGGTAGGTAATAAGTTTTATATTTTCAAAAACAAGAAATTCATAAAAAATAAAAAGTAGATTACGACCCAGAGCTACGTCATACAAGTAGTTACATACGCGTGTTAACAAAGTTAAAAAAAAAAAACTCAAGAATTAGAATTAATTTTAGTTTTAAAGTAAAGTTGCACTGAATTTCAATAGGTGAGCTTTAATGCAGTTCAATCACACCATTTTTCTATAGATTTTTGACAAATTCCTAATGGCCGTTTTTGACACTCTGATACAGTAAAATATATATAAACAAGTTTCTGCCCGCGACTTCGTCCGCGTAGTTTTAAGTAAAGTATTATATGTGTTAATCCAGGTTATAAACTATCTGTGTTTCAAATTTCATCCAAATCCGGTCAGTAGTTTTTGCGTGAAAGAGTAAAAAACATACATCCACACTCACAAACTTTCGCATTTATAATATTAGTATGAAAGACAGCTTAATTTACAAAAAAAACATAATTTAAACACCGGATCAGAGACTAACTCTAACAAATAATAATTTAGCCGTTTTGACGTCCCACTCCTGGGCTCGGGTCTCCCCCCACTACAAGGGGGATTCAGGCCATACTTCACCATGCTGGCCCATAGCAGGTTGGCAGATTAGCCTTTGGAAAATTGTTTAGATTTTCTAAGACATGCAGGTTTCCTCACGATGTTTTTTACTTCACCGTAAGCAAGTAATATTCATATTTTAATTATGATTCGCACATTGATTTCGAACAGCGCACAGAGGTACGAGCCTCTGTTTGAACCCAGGACTTGGTGCCCGCAACACGCGTGCTTGACCAACCAGCTAACTCTACAAAATTTTAAATTAATTGGCAAAAGGCGCCCATTTGGCTCTCTACATCTAACTAAAGGCATTTTTAACAATTACTTAATCATCACATCTCCGTGTGTCCAGTAACGGACGCAATAAAACATCGCTGCGGCAGTAACTGAAGGAAGCGTAATATCAGGGTATCAACTTAATGCAGTAATGAGGGTAAATTGAGCTGTTAGATTACTACTTCTACTTGTTAAGTGCTATTATTGATCAATGTGAGTGAATTATACATAAAGTATTTTTATTTTTGTAGTGAATTAAAATATAAATGTACATACACATAGTAAGTATTTTATATACTGATGTAAGAACTATACTTACACATCTTGTTGCCAGACACTTTTCTTAAATGAATCCTGAAATTTATCCTCGCCTGGGTTAGGCTGGGTTGGCAAAAGTCTTGAAGTTTAAAATTAAAATTTAAAAACGTTTAGTTTATGCTTTTTGTTTATTGTTTTTAATAAATTACTTGTGCAGTTAATTTATAGTTTACAAACAAGTGTTTTAAAGTTACACCGCACAATAATCGTACAGAATCCGTACAGTGTGTAAAGGTCTTTGTAACCTCGGCTCACGAGTATGGCTTCCTGAGGTCGTGTTATAGGATCAGAACTCGATTAAATAATAAGGTATTTTTAGTAAAGCCCAGCTGTTGCCAATAGACTGGTTCGACTGGAGTAGTGGACCCCTCTCACAGAAGAGCAGCGTAAAGTAGCTGCTTTTCGTACCATGAGTGAGAAAGCAGAAAGCTCAACACTCCCTCCTTTACCCTCTCTTTGTCCCACTCTCCGGCACTCACGGCAATGTGCGAGTAAAGCCCTTGGTATTGTAAGCATCTACAGCTTACGATAACTGCTTAACATCACGCCGGTCGTACGATTGTTTGGCGACTTTGTTGTATACAAAAAATGATGTTGTATTATTATTAGTAGGTGTACCTAACTTTAGTTTCAATAAAACAACGAAATAATACGTAAGTAAACTAAATTAACGAGTTTTTCAAAAGAAAACAGCATGTAAGTAAGGAGGTATGTTCCATAGAAAAAATGGTAGGTAGGTGTGATCCTTTTGCCACTTATCTATTAAAAGATGCAGAATTTACACGATCAAACCCAGGAGCAATAATTAATTGTCTTTCATCCTACTAATCCTACTAATATTATAAATGTGAAAGTTTGTGAGTGTGGATGCATGTTTGTTACTCCTTCACGCAAAAACTACGGAACGGATTTGGATGATATTTGGAACACAGATAGTTTACAACCGGGATTAACACATAGGATACTTTTTATCCCGATAATCCCGAAATTTTTGCTAAGTTAAATACTACGCGGACGAAGTCCGTGCGCACAGCTAGTTATTCATAAAAATGTTTTCTTATTTTTATCGACAAGCTGGATGATGGGGTGTGTCGTTAGTATCGATATATTAAGGTGTTCATAAAAACCTCTAGTCATTATATCTCATTGTTGTGGTCGGCACTAAAATTGCTTCATCGTAAAATAATAGTGCTGGGGTGGTTTTCGCAACTCGCGATGTAAGTAGGTAATATTTCGTAACAGGTATTCGCAATTCCATTCCGTGCTTATTTAAAAAAAAACGAGGATAATTTAATTTATAACAAAAATAATGATCCTGTATAAATAGTAAGTATATACTTTTATTTACGTACTAATCTTCTGAAAATATAATACTAATGCTATATTTGTGTAGGTATGTAAGTAGGTATACGCACTCCAGTAGATTATTTTGCAATTTTTTCTCATACTCTTCTGTTTATCGTAAAAATATTGTCGCACAGCCCTAGCCCATACTCATAAAATTACTACATATCGGCACTACAAAATTATTCCTTTCGTAACTGCTTCAATATCAACCTTAAGTCATTATGTCAGAGTCGTATTTCAATCGATGCGAGCGATAAAAATGTTCGATGAATATGCGACGACGACACGCGGCTAGTAAAATAGACGCTATTTTCATATTTTTCTTTTTATTTTATCTCAGAACAAGTCTCGTGCTCTATGCGGGCAATGCGACAAAGTACTCTGCAGAAAAAATACACAATTTCAAACCGTAATTTTTATGACATTGGGTGGTTATTTGAAGGGTAGAGTATGAGTTTAATGATACATAATGACTGATTCTCGTATGCTATTTCTGAATAAAACTGACACTGATGTTTTTTAAGATCGTTTATATTGCTTAATAATATCTAAGCTTCCCACATTTCAACATTTGACATGCAAATATACTTTGAGTATCTACCATACCCTATTTTAAATCGGGAATGAAAGGAACAACTAAGTATATTTATCACAATACCTACAGATTACTGAGAAGATAAGCTTTACACTTCAAATGGATTAATAGAGAGAATAATTTAAAGAAGAATATAAACTAAAATAAGCACTGAAAATACCTATTAAAACGGTATCGCGACCTTTTTATGTTTATCCGGCTCAGGCGGATGAAAACGGACGAAAAATAATTCTAACGCGAAATAACCGGACCGCGGGCGAGAACCGTCAAAAACCATTAAAATTGTAACACTATCTGGTTAGAAAATATTGCACAACGAATGGGAATCAGCTTATTCCTAAGCGTTTTCAGAGACAAACTGGAACCCCTGTGTTCACACACAGACTTACGGACAGTTAGAGCGGTAATCGATTGTTACCAATACTTTTAACAAACGGTTATTGCTCCAGGAGGTATGAGCTAGTGGCCGACATAACTGGACTCCGTAAACCTTAGAAAATCTGCTGTGGCTAGCAGCTAGGGGCTGAATAAACTCATCAGTATATACAGCTTGTACTGAAAAACTCGGTGGTACTTTTGTGTATAAAATTTTTCACACTGGCCTCTGCTTCGGTAAACAACGAAATCCAATATGAAACCACGTATTACGTAGAAAACAAAAGACCTAATCTAGGGCTGACGCGCAGGTGCGAAAATTATTACATTTTAGAGCAATAATAGTATTCAGAATAATCCTAATTTGTGGGTGTTTCTTAAACTTTCTTCAGTATTATTTTTTCTTTTATTTTGAACTAACTGAAATTCTGCGCTTATTAACAAGATGATTAATGAAATTAATTGTTTGAGGTATTTGATTAAATAATAAATAGCTTTTATACTTAAATTATGTCGATAACATTATACGAAAATTGATTAGTATTTTAATGTATTCGGCTTTCTTTTAAACCACATAAAACCATGGGCTGGCTGACGTCATGTTCTTGTAACTGCAATTTTATTCAATAGTCGGGTTGTAGCAGCCCTGTTCTAATCAAAAGTCAACACGTGTGTCCCAACAGTCCGAGCTCAGCAAATATCAATATCAGTTTGTACACAACTGGGAATTAATTTTTTGTTTATTCTTCTAGAAATCCGCAGATAATTCCAAGACTGTTTGTCGTTAAGAATTAACGTAGTAGGTACACCACATATTCATTTTCTGCAGGAATTTCGCCATAAAATAACTCCCAGTTCAAGATTTTCCTGTTCGAACATTTGGTATGTTTTTGTATCAAATACAGTCTCTTGTTTCTTTTCATATCAACTATGAAATAAATAAAAAAGTTGGCCGTCACGGACGCCCGGCTGTGTAGTGTATAGTACGCGCGCACACACACAAGAGAGTCAAGAGCGTGGCGTTGAGAAGGGTATGACGGCATGAGAGAGCATCATGCTATTTGCCGTGACGGCAAAGTGGTAAATTTTACTGTCGAAGTGCGCCAATAGATATTTTACATAAAAAATTGGTAAGGTTGTGACAAATCTATTTACCTACCTTCCAAAAGTTTTCACACTACTTCACGCTAACACCACTTATAACTACAAAGAAATTATTAAATCAATACACAAAGCAGGAAATAACACAACTTTAAAAAGAAACATGAACGAGAATATGGTATGTTCCCGTGGGAATCGCGGCACGGACGCTGGGAAATGGAAATTTGCAGACAATCAACTGTTTTAATATGTATTCAATAGGAAGGTTTTATGGTCTTGTACACATTGTAAACATCACTGCAATTTTATATGAACCGCACATCGCAGTAACCAAAGTGTTATAACGTTTAACAGAATTGTTACAAGCTGTTAAAGTTGTATAGAAATGAATCATTTGGTAGAGCCGCAATCTTTAACTTGGGAACAATTTGATAACCATTTCTTTGATATCTACTTTACAATAAGCTAAGGCATTAAGTATGACTGTCATCTGTCGAAAAGTCATGCGGAGTTCGCTAACCCACGCTAGGCCAGTGATGGACTAACAATGATGTGAGTCACCTCAAATTTTTCTAGAGTGATCGCCCCCTATTACATTGAGACCAAAATGCAATTATAAATCCAACTTATAAAAAATACATTTCTTTGACCCTTTTTCAAAAGGATAAATTACTATTCCTTCAGGTTGTGTAACAAACCATTGAGACTTATCGTTGAGGAGCTATATCCGCTCAAGTGAGAAATTGCTCAACTAGCCCCGTCCTACCCTACACGAGTGCATCTCAGCCTACCCTTTCGATGTATACAGGTGTGATGTTGTATTCAAAATCTACGTGTAATATACAGTCAGTCAATCACCCTCTTCGTCTAGTTTTCATTGTGACGTAATGAAACCTGACATGACGCAATTCCCAACTCTTATTGTCAAGGTAATAAGGTTCACATCGTAAATTTCTAAGGGCATTATTATTTGTGGTCAAATAAGGTTCTCATATGCAGGTTCAACCGCAAATTCGAAGCTCTTCCGTGGCGGTGGGAAGTGCTTCCCGTGAGTACATTGGGTGCGAGGCATGAAAGATGAATTTTAAAGCTGGTAATTTAACTAAAATAACCAAATAAGTAGAGCCATGTTATGGCCAATAGACATGTACAGGCTGGTTGGAACTGGGCAGTACCACTCTCTCACAGAAGATCGCCGTAAAGCGCCTATTATAACTGCGTTTCGATAGTAATTAAAAAAGAGTGGTCATAGTGACTGACACCACCAGGAAAAGTTACGGAAAGCCCATTTCAAAAATTTACACCGCCGGGACTCGTTCAGTGATCTGTGCTCAAGCCACCAGGGCCCTAACCACGCTAGCTACTGAAATCGTAATAGAAAAGCAAACGCTCGCGATTACGTTTCAAACGCTCCTCTTTTGACGTTTTGCTGAAACGAGCTTCACGATTTCTACTGACATTGATATGGTATGGTGTCCGCAAAACGTCAAAAGCGGAGCGTTTGAAACGTAATCGCGAGCGTTTGTTTTTCTATTACGATTTGAGTAGCTAGCGTGGTTAGGGCCCAGATTATGCGGACCAATGCATTATATTCGACATCCGCTTAGTGCAGTGGTTCGAGCGTATACAATTGGTGTGTTCGTCTGGCGATAAAAAAATTATAATATTATCTTCCAAGAACTAGAAAAGTAAGTGCAAAATCCACCGCGCTATGCGGTTAAAAAACAAAGTGTACAGAGTTCATGGGCCTAGGACAGTCCGTCGGCGCATGCCGTGGAATACGTTACAAGCTCCCAGCTGTACAAAGTTCAACTACATCGGTGGAATGCAAGCGTTTTGTGACGCTTTCGATTCTGTACCACCACTTTTTGCTTTTGTTTTAACGCTGTTGCCTGCACGGGGAATCGAACGCCTACACCGATTTATAGTCGTTGTCTCTATTTTTGTACAGCAGAAAACAGGGACAGCACTGTTTATTTATGTAAATGTCTCGTTAGTATCATTGCCTGTAAAATGATTTGGGAGAAGGATCTCATCTCACCCTCGGCTTGTCAACCTCCAAAATAATGAATAAATGACACGCACTGTCATCCAAAGGTTGTCTGTAAGCAATCGCAGACTGGGATAAAACCGCCCAATGTACACTACTGTTTTATTACTTACTAGCTGTGACTTCGTCCGCGTAGTATTTAACGTAACGAAAATTTCGGGATTATCGGGATAAAAAGTATCCTATATGTTAATCCCGGTTATAAACTATCTGTGTCCCAAATTTCATCCAAATCCGTTCAGTAGTTTTTGCGTGAAGGAGTAACAAACATACATACATACATACAAACATACATCCACACTCACAAACTTTCACATTTATAATATTAGTAGGACTAGCTGTGCCCACCGACTTCGTCCGCGTAGTATTTAACGTAACAAAAATTTCGGGATAATCGGGATAAAAAGTATCCTATGTATTAATCCCGGTTATAAACTATTTGTGTTTCAAATTTCATCCAAATCCGTTCAGTAGTTTTTGCGTGAAGGAGTAACAAACATACATCCACACTCACAAACTTTCGCATTTATAATTTTAGTAGGATGTTATATTTTTTATTATTTCGAATTGTGGTGTAATGGTGTGATTAATTCTAACTGTATTTTTAGCTCTGTCTCTCTGTTTGGAAACCCTCGAGAAAGGCCTATGTTAAGTGCACGGCTCGCAGGTGAAAGGCATCTCTTGCTATCAAGGTTGACACATTTACTTTAATTACCCTCACTATGGTCTATTTCACATAAATGAAGTCCTGCGGAAAAATATAGAACTAAATTAAACACAGTGTAAATTGTACAGCTGACACGCGACTACAGTGCCGCCTCTACGGGACTTTGTATGTGAAATCACTACATAGTATAAAACAAAGTCGCTTCCCGCTGTCTGTCTGTCCCTATGTATGCTTAGATCTGTAAAACTACGCAACGGATTTTGATCCAGTTTTTGAATAGATATAGTGATTCAAGAGGAATGTTTATATGTATAACACATGCATAATATAGTAGAGAAACACTGATAAAAAATACCCGTGCGAAGCCGGGGCGGGTCGCTAGTACATAGTATAATGCATGTTGGTTGAAGTGATTTCGCGTTGGGTGGCAAGCAACCCGATACTTGCACACTGAAGTAATGATATTGTTTACTCATCAACAATGCGCAAACAGCGCAGTATCTTCGGACTGCGCAACAATAGCTGATAAAGGATATGAAACCAGATTAGTAAAGAACACGAGATCTTGGTACAGCTTGGGACTGACTCAAATATCTACAGTCAATAATAATGTCAAATTGTAGCGGGTCTTGCCCTACTAGTCCGAATTGCTTTATGTAATTCTTGGTAATCTCAAACGGCAACACACTGGAGCTGTCGTATTTACATTAATATCTACTACCCTCTGTAATAAACTGGTATAAAAGCAACTGGTGATAAAAAAAAAAAAAAAAGACAAGCCTGCTAAGTTTCTGGCCGTTTCTTCTCAGTCGGTTCCGATCCGGTTGTAGATATATATATAAAAAAGACTATTTGTAAGTGCCCCCGTAGGCCTAAACAAAATAAACGATTTGACTTCTACTTAACTGAAAATATTAAACGTTATTTGTTTTGAACTGCCAGCTTTTATTTTTAGGTACTTCTTCCACTGTTATTACTCCTTTAAGCCAGCATTGATAATTGTGTCCAATGATGACGATGAGGTTTGAGTCTCATAGAAAAGCTAAATTGTTTTGGAACCCGCACGAATTGAAAGTAAAGTCAAAAAATTATGCTCTATGACACAAAAGCAAACCTTTTACAGCTTATTGAAGACCGGCTATTGTAAGGCACCACGGATCATACTAAGAGTTATTGGATCCGAACGCGTGAGCTGAATATAATTTATTCCAATAAAAGGTATGCCATATATTGAGGCAAAGATTGATTAAATTTTCAAAACAACTTACAACACCAGCACGCTTCCATTTTTTTTTTAAAGTTTCCCCTAAAATCCATTTCCTTGTGTCCGGCCCAGTGGTTTGGACGTCCATTGTTGTGTATCTGATTTTTGTCGCCATAGCCACGCGACCCCACTGTGCATGCGTCTAATCGATTTACCAATCTGTATTATTTATGACCTATGACATTAGGGGTAGCAAATGGAAAGAAATCGTTTGTGAACATTGTTTTTTTTTTAAAGTTAATCAAATGTTTTTTTACGACTTTGGAATTCATAAAAAACACTCAAAATTAACTTAAATAATATTAATTAAGCAGACTAATTTTTCACTTTTTGGCATCTAGGCCTCTGTGACCTTTTTGGCCATCACCATCCATATCGCAGCCGACATGCTCAAAAAGATCCATCAAGTGTTCCAAAGACTACCTAGTCTTCTTCCGCAAACTATAGGTATCATACTTTGGTCCAGTTATCGGCCCATAATCCCCCATATCTTAACGAGTGGTCTACGACCACAAGCTGGAAAAGTTCTCAGCCTACTATAACCCATGACTTAGGTATAGAAAATATTCTAAACATGTTCTTTTAAGTTGTGTGTTCACGACCACATTATAATAAGCATAATGTTACCAATTAAATTCCCATACATACCTTCACGGGATAATGCTACGTGACTTACAAAATAATTGCCTCTTAAGTGTATAACAATATCGACACCAAGAACGAAGGTACCCGAACTCAATAGAATCGGGTGTCAGGATCAGGGTAGCCCAGTGGGAATGGGACCGGTCTGTTTTCCACAGGTAGTGGGTTCAAATCCCGGTAGCAGAAATCTTCCACCGGACATTTCTCACAAAAATAAATGTATAATCGCATACTAAGTTCCCAAAAGAAAAGCGCACCACCTGGATGGATGGGTGACCGCTAACGGCGTTTATTAAGTACTTCCGTTTGTGTATAATATAATAGGTACAATAGGTACCCCCCTTCTCCCAGTAGGGGGCAGTGACAAGATCAATGGATGCATTTCTTGAGACACAAAATGAAACCAACGCTTCTAAGTACTGACAATGGCGAGAAACGAGAACCGAACAATGTGGGTGGTACAGAAACAGGACGCCTTTCAGGTAATGGATGTGTTTGTGTAAACATAGGTCGTGTTGTGGAGTCACTGACGTATCACACTATTCATGCCCGGCAAACAAAGGATATGATACCGTGTGGTAAGCAGTGATTTGATTTTCCCTAACATTGATTCTGGGTTACAAACTTATATACAGGTTGAAACGGAAAGGGTATACTTTTTATTTCAAAATTTAACTTTGTAATTCTAAAACTATCAGCTTTGGAGGAAACTTGAAAAACAAAAGGTGATACAGGGATACAGCTGTTGACAGATTTCACAAGTCTACAAAACCTCTAGTACTTCAACTGTCTCACAAAGCCGATAGTTTGAGTTTTACAAAGTTAAGTTGCAAAAAAATAGTATACCCTTTCTTTTTCACCTAGTATATTAACTTTAATTAAGAAGTGGAAAATTTTAATAGATTAAATCCTTTTGCTAGCAAGTGAGCATGAAGCCTTCGTCCGTCAGTACGGGCCCAGATCATTCAGAGATCGATAGAAATTTGAATAAGAACCCTAAGATTTACATACAGTGTGTTGAGTTATCAAAATGCGAAGCATCCATTGGCCGGTGAGACTGCGACGAGATATTATCGTCATTTGACGCCGACACCACCGGCCCGGCGCAGACGCAAGGAGGTGGCCGTCTGATGAACGGAGCGGGAATATGGACCTATGTTCACAGTAGGCATTGTGACAATTGTTTGTATTGCATGATTCTAATAAGGTTCTATTTTGTCCACAGCTTCGCTAGCGTTGTTGCCAGCTTGCATTGTTGTTGAAATCCAGAAAATTTTATCTGAATCTGAGCCCAACTAAATCTAAGAACCATCTAGGACAACTCATAAGTACAAAAAAAACATCATAATCGCTCAAGCCGTTCAGACGGAGAAGAATTAGACTTTTTACAAAGTAGACATAGGAATTTTATAAAGTAGTTTTAAAATTACTAACAGATAAATATTTTTTTAAATAAATTCAAAATTACAAAAAGAAGTCTGACTTCATAACTCAGTAGTTTAAACTACTTTGTATTATTTAATATTTCACAATATGTCAATAAAGAATTGATACTTAGATACATTATGATTTAATATAAAAATATATAAATTCAATATTAGGTATTATTCCTATTGTACTTGTTTTTGGGCTATGCCCCGCGCTCAATTTTAACTTCTTAATAGTTACTCCTTTACAAGACAGCCTGCCTTTATGATCTCCACCACGTGTCGGTCGGAGACCTCAGCTATCTAGGACGGAGGCGAATGACCTCGCATCTCACGACTGTTAATGCCCGCATCTCCCCTAAAGTGGCCTTGACTTGGTCGCCCCCACCCCCTAATCCCCTATAAGGTACAGGCTTTTAGGAGCTTGTCATTTTATCCGGTAATAATGTAAATTACATTACTTAGTCCCCATTAGCGAAATATCAATCAAATCCAAGAAGAAAAGTGATGTAACTAATATAGAATATTGGAAGTGTGTTTCAATAAAAAATACACATTGACCTTCACCTATACCTTTAGCAAGGGCCTTTGATAAAGGACTGTATAGCGGGCTGTTACTAGTTCGATATCAGTCTTAAACATTTTGGAAAATATATTTTCTTAATTTGCCATGTTTTGGGCTTGAGTGTTCCCAGAATATACGCGTAACTGAGTCTAGGACTATACACTCAATGCATTTATCTGGAAATATTAACTTAATTAACAAGCAAAAACATTTTTTTAAAATTAAATAAAATCAATTGTTACGCCGCCACCGCTACCACTGTCCCCCAGTCCGCAACCTAACCCGTTAAAATGCGACAGGGCTCGCAACGGCCCTCCAGGGACGCATGGGATGCGCGGCTTGATTAGTTCACCACATACACCGCTGGCATACTGATGGCGCCACTGGCTGAAGACAGTGCACCTTTATGAATATTTCAATTAATACAACGTGCACTAGCGGGAAATGGTGATTTAAATCTTGGAGAAATATTGATTTCATTTACATATCTAGTATTATAATGAATAGAGGATGGAATATTCAGTAAGTAGTTTTAATGATTGATTTCAAGTAACATTTTTCCGAGCCAATGAAGTCGTAAAATGGTAGTCCTTTGATATTCTGCAGACTTTGGCACAAGGAATAATAATTCAAGACCAATTTCAGATAGACGTTAGTAAGACAGAAAAGTAAACATAGACTAATTAAACGGAGAAAATAGTACTACATTTGAATGTTATTACAATTGCACAAGGTCAATGGTATGTAACCTTGGAATACAAAATGGGTCTTTGAGCTTGGACCACAAAATTGAAGGGCGAAAGCATAGATCGTTAACATTTATGCGCCAAATCGACTGCATACCATTTTGCAGCACTTGTGTTTTATTGTACCTACCTCTGATGAGAAAATAATCGGTTCTGTAATGGCGGTGACAGACATAAATCTAACTACGAGCAGAACAAGTACTTACTATTCTTTTTTTATGGTTTTTATTAATATTTTTTTATGGTTAATTTCAAGTCAGGCATTACCATAATATGGCATTTTCTTTATTTCGCAATCTTACGTAGTACCAAATTCGTCACATAAGTATATTGCGATACTGCATTAGGTGGGTTAATTTGAATGCATAGACAATCTAATTTTCTCCCCGGCGCTTCTAGCGTGGTAACCGTATGTAACCCGTCGCTGCCGCGCCGGACACGTCCCCGTGTGAATAAAAAACACCAGCACGGTCGAATCGTGTGCGGCTGACATAACCAAGATTAATGAGTATGCAGCCCCTTCTTTTTTAGCTGACGGAGAGGAAATCTTTTTAAGATACCTAGTATTTCGACGTCCGCTTGGCGCAGTGGTTCGAGCGTAGGCCGCTCGGCTGCACATGGTGGTTGCGGGTTCGATTCCCGCGGGGGCAAATTTTGGAAACGGCCCGTTTATAATTTGTCTAGGTCTGTGTGTCACTGGCATCGCTCCCAGTCCATTGCACGGTATGCATAGTACAAGCGTTGCTTAGTTTGGGACCATACAGTCGGTGTGTCAGTCTGGCGATATTATTATTATTATTATTATTATTGTGAGCACTTTGTGAAAGAGAGCTGGGTGATGTGGTATTCCTACCCATTAAAACCTCTCCAGGAGTAGCTTTCAGCACGCTAAAAGGGCTCCAGGATTTCTGAGCTAAATGCAACAGTAGTGATACCTAAGCGCGAGATGGAGTATGTTGAATAGTTTACTTTTAACAAAAGCAATTTGATCGGACACGAGCACGAATTAAGTCTTGTAAGTACTACGTGAATAAATAAATAAATATGCATGTTATATCATATAAATCAGGTATGCAATACCCAACCCTACCCATGCATTATCTCGAAAATCCATTATCATGCAAAAATAACAAAAGGTCAATTACGGCGGTCGCGCTGACCCCGCGCGCCAACCCTGGGGCACTGTTAACCATATATCAACTTACGCTGAAGCCATGACGTGCTACGTACTTGCAACCTGTTATTATTTTAGCGAAACATGCAAAAGTTATGTGACCTGAATCCCCTTTGTTGAGGAGGAACTTACCCCAGCACTGAAATGTACACTAAAGGGGGTAATTTGTTGTTGTTTTTATTATGTTTATCTCAACATGCTATTGGGAGTTAAGAAATCAGGAGAAAACGAACTCTAATATTTATAGGAATTTTAATCCATTTACAATGAGTATTTACATAACAGTTGTACGTTATAATGACATTGTAAAGCGGTTAAAACTTTCATTAAATTTGGTTAAAAATAAAAAACCTTGTAACTAACACCCCGTCATTATTTATTTAAAAATCCCATCCGAAAATGGCTCCCAACTTGCGAAACCATTTATTATTCTAAAAACGGGGCTATTTGCAATCACTCACGATACCCAGAATTTGGGATTAGGTGAGAACGATTTTAAGCGATCCGACTGGGAATAGAAAATAATACATTATTTTTATCTTGAGGGGTTTTGAATATTGATGGAACGTGCCAACCTGAAGATAGTTGCAAGTTTGGGGTAACATTGAAATGGGTAAATAACTTAAGTGAAGCAACCATTCTAACATGACAACCCTAAAAAAAAATTGAGCCCACTATCAACTCTGTAGGTACATATTGTGTCTTTACTTTTACTTTGCGTACGTCGTTTTTTACATCTGTTAAAAAAATCTGAGACACCCATTTCCCCCTCATTTCAAAGCTATCTTCCCCGCGGATACTCGCGGTACTACAAAGACCTCCCTAATGGATCTATAATGAGATTTTTTCAAATTTCGAAGAATAGGAGCATTTCGAAGAGGCGGCAACTAAATCACAGGGTTGAGGATCATCGCAGTGTTCTTTTTAGGGTCCAACCAGCATCCATCAACGCTATTTCTTCCATTTCTTATAACTACTCAATTGTTAACGGCATGCAGTCTCGCCTGATTTGGCTTGGATTACCGATATAATATTTACAGTTGTCAGGTTGTGTAATAAAGATGTATACGTTTACGTACTTACCTAATCATTAATTATAAAAAGGTTACTGACATACGGAACCTACTACATTAAATTTGAAGTTACGCTTTTCTGCAGTTTTTATTCCGATCATTATTATGCTTACTCGTGGGTAATGGTAAAATGATTCTATAATTCGACACGCTAGCTCTTTGGACCGTTGAAATATGAATGATTAGGCATTATTTGAATATTTATTTTGGGAATATCCACTTTTTGCATCCTTCCTTCAAGCGACTGGACTTATGATTCGTTTTTAACTTCTACCGTGTTTGTGTGTTGTAGTAAATACTTAAGTCACAAATTTAATTATATAGTCCAGAAATTTTTAAAAATAGAGAATTTCCAAAACCTGTTATTCTTAGGCCTGAATTAATAAATCCATGTATGAGAGCGATCTTGGAAATGTCATTCTTATGTCACACATTATTCGTGTATTGAAAACGATTTATTTATAAATAATTGTAAACAGACATGTCGGTATGACGTAGCCAAGAAATTATAAAGAACTAGCTTAAGAACAATTGATGACTTGTTCATAGATTTGCCGGTGTTAAATTGCTAAGCTGCTTTATTAAATTGCTGATTATTATAGGTGAAATTGCTAAAGCAAGCTTTACCGAGAAAACATAAAGTAATCATTTCTGTTCTACTTCTTCATCCATCAATATTTTTTCTCAGCAACAAATACGTCACACACAACAGCGGTGGCTATTTACACGCCAAACTGCTGACACAGCGAGGGGAGGGGGGATCCAAAACACAGGGCCGCGCATGCGCGAAGCCTCCCCTGGTTTGTCTGTTCGTTAACCTCGCCTTTATGTAGGGACTCCAGTAAGAATATAGTTCCAGGAATTGTCCTCAATTGTGTAATATTGAATAACCATTTGGCGAAAACACTTAGGTTTTCGCCAAATGGTAGAAAAGAACAAAACTAACTTAGAATGAACTGGGTATGCTTGTCTCACGAACCTACATATATTTTTACAGAACTGGTAATAAGTACAGGGTGGTCAATTGAATACTTAGCCCACCTGGCGTACTATATCGAGATGATTATACAAAAAGAAGCTTTACAATAGTGGTGGAGAGAGATGATATTTATACTATTTAAAATCAGGACCATTACCAATGTGTTTTACCGTACTATGTTAATCACTATCCCGTACATGCGGTACATGATAAGATCGATAACTAAAAGATAAAGGATACGACATCCATAAATCCGGAATCGGACTTAAATGAAATAAAATATATATTTTTTATATCTTGCGATTACAAAGAATAATATTCATCGTGTAGGTATACTCTGTGGAATTCAACTATCCGCATTGTCCATGATTTCATCAAATTATGGTGTCTCTACAAATGGGTATGCAGTGGCTAAGAAAGCGGATTCGTCTCGAGTATTGCAAGGTCGGGAAACTGGGTACATGGGGTGGAGGGGGGCGCCACTGTGTGGGCCTGGTTTTCGGTATATGAATTTCAATTGGCATTTCACACGGTTAACGCGACTCCGATAATATTCATACATTTTACTGTACCTGCAATAAACTGAGACAATTCCTGGCTACCATTATAGAACTTAAGAATCGCATCCCCTTCAAGGTCAAACTTATGTTGTACAACTCACTTGCTGAATGTTATATACAATATGGCTTAACCAGCTACGCACGTACATTTAAAACTTATTTGAATCAAATACACTTGCTACGACATAGAATTCTTAAAAATATAGTATCTACTAAAATTAGACTTAAATATCAAGATGACATTATTGGGCTTTTTAAACACTACAAAATTATACCGGTCAATACTAAAATTCATTACATGTTGCTTAAATAACAATTTTTCAATAAATCACTACAGCAGGCATTGAAACATCCTATATGCACGAGGGCCGCCGCTCGAAACCAGCTGTGTACAACTCGAGCGACCAATGTGTACGGTGAGCGGACTACCTCCTATATGATTCCTCGCCTTATTAACAATCTACCTCCTACCTTACGCGATTCTATTACACCCAATAATATTAAAAGAAAATTAAAAGAACATTTCTTAAGCACCGTGGTGTGTTAATGAGTTTACCTTGTTCCATAAAAAAAAAACTATTAATTGTTACACCTACGCATTATTATTGTATTATCTAGTTATACCTACCTACATTTAACATTTAACGTATAACATCAATTCTAAACTTCATTGGTTTTTTTGTATGTTATGTACTTAGACCATACTACATGTGTTTAAATGATAATAAATAAATAAATACCTACAAACATCTCATATATAAATGAAGTAGAAGAAAGATGGATATTATATTATATTTCCGTTAAATGTGAATACGAGGGCTGGTACTAAAACGGATAATTGTCTGGCCAAAATTTTGCTATGTATATATATAGAAATACGTCTAAATTGAATATTCAAAAACCCCCGATGCGACTACTTTTTAAACTACAATAGAGCTGATAATTTTCAAACGGTGGAGCCGATTTTCGTGAAACATAGCTAAGAACACTGTCGATCAGAATACCTTTATAAAAAAAACTACATTAAAATCAGTTCATCTGCTTGGACGCTACGATGCCACACACAGGTACACCTGTTAAACTTATAAAATCTCTCTTTTTCGTCGGGGGTTAAAAACGGTGTCGGCTTCATCGAGTGAATGACCGCGCAAAGATAACGTAGATACAGGAGTCCTTCATGGAGATTGACACAACAATATTTTTTTAAAGTATATTTGCTAATGTTTTCTGAAAACAACATTTTTTAAAGAACTAAAAGTTACCGTGCCTGTCTATTTTAGTTCAATTTGAACTAAAGGCAAAGTCAAATAAGTGTGAAAATCGTCATCTATCTAAATATATATAACTCAAAGGTGAGTGACTGACATAGTGATCTATCAACGCACAGCCCAAACCACTGGACGGATCGGGCTGAAATTTGGCATGCAGGTAGATGTTATGACGTAGCCATGCGCTAAGAAAGGATTTTGATTAATTCTACCCCCAAGGGGATAAAATAGGGGATGAAAGTTGGTATGAAACTTTATCAATTAAATTCAACGCGGACGAAGTCGCAGGCACAGCTAGTCCTTAATAAAGGTGGTGTCATCAAAGTAGGTGTTTGAAGTGGACCCTTTTGACACACCCAATGGGTTTACTGCTGCTTACTGTGATCAGAACACATTAACCTAGTATTTGTTTACAGGTACCTTCATAATTATCTAAATTTATAAAGAGGTTCGATAGAAGATAATTCACTATTATGACCTAGGCGACCTAAATAATACTATTATGTATCTTATCTAGCAGAACGACTGCTTACGACCTGCTTGATGTTAAGGCTAAAGCGCCCATCTAGCCCGTGAAGTTCAAATTTTTTGAGGTTTTTTAGAAATTTTTCAAAATCTGACAATAATAAAAGGCACATTTTGTAATTCGCGACAAAGACCGTGGGCAGTGCATTTATTAATATATCCAACTTACTCTAAAACATTTCAAGAACGACAGCTATCCAGATAATCTGGCAATTTTTGTATATTTAGTGATTAACTAGTATCATATCCACCGTGATAATATTTAGAGTAAAATAAATGTATTAATAAACGCACTGCATACTGTGTTTGTCGCAAATCACAAAATGTTGTCTTAAATGTTTTCAGATTTTGGATAAACTATAAAAATACTCGAAAATTTTGAATTTGGCGGGCTAGACAGGCGCCTTTACCTTAAGCAGTTATCGTAGCGTAGACATGATTGCAATACTAAAGGTATTGTTCGGGCGTTGTCGACCAATAGGGGATGGGAAAGAGGAACGATATTCGAAAAATGAGAATTTAGTCAACCCGCACTAGGCCAGAGTGGTGGGTTATACCCTAAATCCCCCTTGCATTGAGGGGAGGCCCGTGCTCAAGAGTGTCTTTAAATAAGGCACAAGGAATATAAATACATATTGCCCGACAGACACCAACTGTATGGTTCCAAACTATGCAATGCGTGTACTATGGGCATCGTACAATGGACTGGGTGCGATTCCAGTGACACCTAGACCAGGGCAAATTACGAAAAGGCCATTTCCAAAATTTGCCCCGGCTGGAACGAACTCGTAACTACCATGTACAGTGAGCCGAGCGGCCTACGCCCGAACCACTGCGCCAAGCGGTCGTCAAATATACTATGCAAATAGTAAGGTTATGATTACTATAAATAATGTTTGTAAGCCGGGACATAGCATCGCGTCGTGACGTCCTGTGTTGGGGCCTTGCGCATTAACAATGACCTCATGATGCACTGCTCTTGTGAATGGAGGGTCAATGAGCTTTGCATTACGTAGGCAAATAATCGCGAATACAACTGTAAAGCGACATAATTTCTTTAGATAAGATTACATGTATTTGCTCAACTATATTTCAAATGTTTTTCTTCAAGACACTTGATCGTTTCATCATCAAGTGTCTTGAAGAAAAACATTTGAAATATAGTGACATAATAGACATTAAATACCTCCCGTTGACGCTTGGGGGTGCATTTAGGCAAGGACATCTGTTGTTGCATTTGGCATATTGAATATATATATTGAAAAAAATGCGCATATTGGATATATTGTACATCTATATATATATAATAACTCAAAGGTGTCTGACTGACTGACTGACTGATTGACTGACTGACATAGTGATCTATCAACGCACAGCCCAAACCACTGGACGGATCGGGCTGAAATTTGGCATGCAGGTAGATGTTATGACGTAGGCATCCGCTAAGAAAGGATTTTGATTAATTCTACCCCCAAGGGGATAAAATAGGGGATGAAAGTTTGTTGGAAACTTTGACAATTTTAAACCGATCGGGCTGAGACTTTGCATGCATAAAGCTACAATGACGTAGACATCCCCTAAGAAAGGATCAAAATTACACGCGGACGAAGTCGCGGGCTCAGCTAGTACCCAATATTGCTGTGAATACCACACCATTAGTCAGCGCTAGCAGACTTCGCACAGTTTGAAGATTGAGTTGTTGGAGATGCAGATAATTCATCAGCAAACTGATAATAAAGAAGAAGATCCTCATTTCAGGTTCGAATTAGTGAATGGATCTTTTCTTAGACTTCGCAATCGCTTCCTGCATTGAGCTAAAATTTAAAGTGTTGATATTTGTATATAAAAACCATGTTTATCTACAGCTGTGACCTACTGAAAAGTTGTTTGTCCCTGGCTCCCGAAATAAGCAACAACGCCTGTACTATCAGAACCATAATTGTATTGACTGGGGCGATCCCCGTAACACCCAGACCGGATATAACGAATATTTAACTTAAACGACACCGCATCATCCCGGTGAACCAAGCGATTTATTTTAGCAAGTCGTCATTGATAAGAAAATTTGCAAATACCTAAAAGCTTCGCTGTCCACCGACACATAAGAAGCTCGGTAGTATCGTATCATCCAAACTTTGGAGAGGATCCAATAATTCAACCATTTCTCTCATCATTTACATAACCAGGACTAGACAAATTATTTCTCGGTTGCTTTGAGGGTAGACGTAAAATAATCATTAGAAGATTACCCTACATTAAGCCGGTTAATAAGATTTCCAACTGCTTTTTTTATTGTCGCTACCGTGTAGCTACCACATTTGTCTGTAATACTTATGTGAGTGTATTTCGTACTCCGCAACTTGAACGACGCCTGAAATTCAGTTCTGAACCCCTCTCGTTACGATGGTTCCCAGCGTTGGGACATCTAGCACTCACCTTTCTCTCAACAATCCCGCAGAAAGGCGCACACACATCAACAATGAACACACACAAACATCACCACACTAACGACACACTAAGGGTTTTTTATTTTCGTTTGGGACCGCGCCGCGATGCTGACGGTACCGAATCTCGCTCGCGACTAGCCGGTATCGAGCGAGCAGTCGCCTCCCCGCGCCGCTCTAAACCAATTTATAATACATACAGAAGCGCAGCATCCCCTGAACACTGTCCGTGCTAAAATCAACCTTTGATAAACACAAATACAGTCTGATTCAGATTGGAGCCAAGATGCCGCAGAGTCAGATCGTCGCCAGTCCGTAGGAAGCAAGGGTGCGAATTGTGTACGTTTCCTTCGTTCATAATTGAAATCAACGTACAAGGAAGGTCCTCTGAATATTCATAACATGGTCCGATTAATTGACGGCCTTCCGGCGGATCGGTGTCGCGTTCTTTGCTGAGAATAAAACAATTAGCTGGCTGGCGGCCGACTACTGAAACTTAAATTTTAGAGTTGCTTAATTTTGATGCGCCATACAAAAAAATACAAATAACACCGCCTTAACCGCCATAGAGCTATGTGGGAAAACTTTAGATTAACGTTCGAAATATTTTCAGCACTAAGTAAGTAGTTAGATTAAAGACAAAGTCATATCGTTTATTCTGATTTGACCTACAGGGATAATTACTAATTGTCATTTTTACATCATTTTCACATAAGTACACAATGATGCCCACTACTCGTATGCTTGATGTCTAGTAGTAAACCGCACCTCCCCCAAAAATAACAATAAATTCAGCCAAAAACAAAACAGTATAAACTCCATTGTTGAATATACTTAGGGACTCACAGATTGGCAACTGCTTGGGATTTCTTAACAGAAAGAAACAGAAAAAATTAACGTTCGAACGTCTGAAAGTTAGGACGTCGGTGAACGTATTTGAACGTATACGTTGCATGACTTGAGAGAGAACCGAACCCAAAACTCATCTAGGCAGTCCGCTCTAACGGCCATTTATCTCAAATGGCTTGACCCAGAATGGTTTGACTGAATAATGAATTTTTCGACCACATAAATATTACGTAGAACCAATTCTTGGAGTAGGGAAGTAGGGGGCTACTTCCGAGGGGGAATAGTATTCGTAGCGCCACCCAACATGGCGTGGAGCCAATAAACTGTCCCAGCCTCATCCAGAAAATTTTCAAGTAATCTTAGCCTCATGTCCAAACTTTGTACTTCAATCTTCTTCATAAAATCTTTGAATAATGATCTGGCGTTATTATATTCTACTATACTGGCTCACCTAATTCAATTTTCGACATTTATCCACCTTGAAGTATTATTTTGGACTTTTGACACGCTGTATACCTACTCATACCTATCCTACTAATATTATAAATGTGAAAGTTTGTGAGTGTGGATGTATGTTTGTTACTCCTTCACGCAAAAACTACTGAACGGATTTGGATGAAATTTGGAACACAGATAGTTTATAACCGGGATTAACATATAGAATACTTTTTATCCCGATAATCCCAAAATTTTTGTTACGTTAAATACTACGCGGACGAAGTCGGGGGGCACAGCTAGTACAACATAAAGTTCTACAAAATATACGGAGTGTATGTAAACAGACCTACCACATCATTAAGGAAGTTATCAAGGAGTTTTCGGAGACTTAAAAGCAACTTAAGCTCCATAACGAGTGAACTTGCGCGGAAAATTAACGACGGAGGTGAAAACGAGTTTATTTTTCATTTGGGAAACGCCAGGTGGTGGTTGATAGACTTTTTGATGGGTAGGGGTAACAAGTTAGTGACTGGAATATAACAATTTGATATCATGTGGCACACAAACCCAAAAATACCTGGTTCAATTCGGATTGCGATTCAGTAAACTGCCAGGAAACTGAATTAGTCAAATTAATAGATCATCATCTTTATATCTAAAAATGAATCTCTATTTCCTTGGTCGTCGCATCACGCGTGAACGGATGGAACGATTTCGCTAATTATTTTTTGTTGAGTATTGCATTGTTGTGATAGTGTTTTGTTTTCAGAATACTCAGCGCCACATAAATCATCGTCAGTACTTCGATGGGCTGATTTTATATGGTTGTTTCGCTACCTAGTTGGTTGCTATCAACCAAAGCCTTCAATAGCAAAATATTATTAAAACAATATATACGCATATGCATGAGTATCTATCGAGTCATGCATAGCTGTGTATGTAATGTTTGTTTCGCATTTTTGAAACATCTATAATATTATTATAGAACAAATTCTTAACCAGTGCGGAGTTTTTGTATGTTGTTTGGAAATGTGTTCTTTTCCAATAACGTCTCAGGCGCGCCACCTCTGATAAACTGGCGATCGTTACAATGTTTTAAAGTAAGCATGTTGCAATAATGTTAACTGAAGATTTTTTCCGTAAAACATTAAATAAATTGCGCACTGCTTAAAAAATATACTATAGACTTTATATAATAAATGTATCTTAGAATATTATCGATTACATAGTATTCCACTTAATTAAGTACAAGAATAAAATATATTTTACTTTCCTTTGAATTGTTAAAGCTTGCCTATAATATTTTAGTTTCAATTTAAACATCAAGATACCTCCTAGCAATAAGTTATTTTGGATTTCTGAGAGAATTTTATTAAATTACTTGGGTAACCTACTTCTACAAGGGCTTAATTTTATTACTTCAATATCTTTCGGCAACGAAACTTCTAAGCTTACAAATAATGTATTTATTACTTTGAACTGTTTTATACTTCTGCAATCGCCCATATAACGTAGATAATAGAAAATATATAAATATCTAACCAGGTTTATAACATTTCAGACTGTAAATCTAAAATATAACAAACCTCATTTAGAACAGAGAAGAGGGTTTTGTCTTACAAAAGATCTATAGATTTTTTATTTATATTCGAGATCCTATGTCAGCATACAATATATGAGAGGTAGGTAGCGTCCGATATATCCTATGATAACCAGCGGCGACCCTTCAAGGATTCCGAGAACGACTTCGATTGCTTTATTTTTGTTCAGATATTCGCATGAATTGTGTATTCTTTGTTTTCAAGGAAAAGTGAAGAAATCCTTTTTCTAATAAGATCTACTTTGTAGATAAGAGGGAGTACAGCTCCTTATGTAATTGGAACACAAACTTAATGACTATAATTACTTAAAAAAAAAGTTATTATAGCATTCAAAATAATGTACCTAATATAAACTGTGTGTCTGGTACAGAGTCCGTTCTCCTCTATCTAATCTCTAACGATTTCCAAATCTGACCAACTATTTGAAATATATCTACCTCGTCTTAATCGCCTGTGATTGAAGATACAATCGATCTCCGCAGACTCGACTATGCAAAGACAAACTGAAATAAATATTAATTATCTCTACTCTCCTATGAATGAATTAAGAATGAAAGAGAGAAAATCCGTGTAATAGTCTCGTCTAAAAGACACGCGCCTGCAAATTGGGAGAGAAGTTGACAACAGAAGATGATTGACGAGTGTCATAAGTTACTGTCCACTCATTAGACCCCTATTAGAAGCAACCGGGGTCTAACCCAGCCCACACCGAAGACATATATCATGTAGGTAATGACTTCCCCATTCCCGTCCTAATTATACACATTGTATTATTTACAGCATGTTTTAAAATTCCGAAATAATAATGTAGGGTCATAGAAGGTAGCTGATATTTTGATGCCTAGCAAAATCAGAGTGCCTCTACATAACTGTAATTTTTTCCGAGATGCGGGCCTTTGAATATTAGTCACACTTTACGTGCGGAACTAACTTCTGAACTTTAACACAAAGCAACTGAATCCATAGCTTGCCCGGTCGTCGCTTCGCAAAAGAGTGATTCCACTAGCAAACCTTCGTTAGCTCGACTGTACAAGACTAACGAGCTCCCCCCCTCCCCAAATTAGGAGTGGTGGTAACGTCATGTAGACGCGGAGGGCGCCTGGGGGTACGCAGCCGCCGGTAATTGGCAGCCAGTGAGGGACTGCAGCCAAGTGGAAACTCACGAGATGAGATATCGTACGAGCGGAATCATAAAATATTGATTATCCCTGTGTACCAATCTAATCCCGTATAATCAAATATTTTTAATACTCGTAACTATTAAACATTGAGAACTCGACCGCTTGGCGCAGTGGTTCGAGCGTAGGCCGCTCGGCTTACCGCACATGGTGGTTGCGGGTTAGATTCCCGCCGGAGAAAATTTCGGAAATGGCCTTGTTGTAATTTGCATAGATCTGGATATGTCACTGGGATCGCCCACAGTCCATTGTACTCATAGTACAAGCGTTATTATTATTATTAAATACTCCACATTCATCAGCTACTACACAATATAGTACTTGCGGTAACCAACATAATACTTAGTAGGTAGTTTTATATATAGGTATTTAATAGGCGACGAGAAAGAGACGAATCCAGCGAACTACGATTTGACAGGTAGATACAATAAAAATCCATACGTACGACCAACAAAATAAGTAACACATTTCTTAAATCCTAATCCTATACTTGCACTGACCGAAATATTATTCTGAAATGTTGCTGCCTCTTTTTTACGACAAGAAATGTTTTGTGTTAAAAATTTCGTCCAGTGGAAACCGAGGAAAGTTTCTAAAAGACTAAAATGTTTGTCACACTTTAAGAGGGGTTTTTTTTCGATATAGGCAAGTGATAATCTTATAGGTTCTATATGATTATCACTTGCTTACGGTGAAGAAAAACATCGTGATGAAACCTGCATGTCTTAGAAGATTTAACCAATTTTCGAAAGACATGTGAAATCCGCCAAGCCGCACTGGGCCAGCGTGGTGGATTATGGCCTGAATCCCCCTCGTGATGAGGGGAGGCCCGTGCCCAGGAGTGGGACGTCAAAAGGGCTAAAATTATAATTAATTAAGTATTTGACCACAATCTCACCTGATGGTAAGTGACGATGTGGTCTACGGTGGTGCATACTTGCCTAGAAGGCACCCTCGCCTTGCCAGGAATATTTACCCCATAAACCATTTCTTTCTTTTATCCATGACCTAAGGTACTAATTACAATATTTTACCTACCAACCTAATAAATTATGAGCAATTATGTTACGAAGTGTAATGTTTTTGTTTATAATTGACAGTTATGTACAGAACAAAGTTTATCAAAGACGGTTAATTTGTCAAGATGATTGACACAAAACCGTGTTACATTATCGCTATGTGTTAACGGGGTGGGAATTTCTTGATAATGTACAATGTACTTGTACGTGGACTTGTTTACGGTTTCTGGTTTTAAAATACAGTAAAACTGTTAGGCCAGGCATATTTTTACAGTAAGTACAGTACAGGAATTACTGCACTGTGGTCTCATTCAGATACAGTTCTCTCATGAGATTGGCATAATACACTGCTATCTCCAGAATGTTCATGAATCATTGCGGTACCGCTTTTGTAACTCTACAAGTCTACGGTACAGCATGGTCTTCAGCGATAAGAAAATGAATAAATTATAAAATGTAATTCGTTGATTTTACCGTTTCACCTTCATTTATTCATTGAAAAGAGTAACCATTGAGTTTCTTGCCGAATCTTCTCAGTGACGCAGCATTCCGAACCCGTGGTAGATTATGACTATACATAAATAATTTGGAGTTTGAGTTTGATATATTTTTAATAACATAAAAAATGACGGAAACATAACTGTTTCCGAAAAAGAAAGATACAAGAATTTTTAATACGGCCGGTCGGTTATAGTTGCCCATCTTGTAATAGGTCATTAGAGACTAACTCAATGGCCAGCAAAGAATTCCGTCTGTTCTAATATCCCCAAAATTGCTTATTTCACCTTTCTTAGTAAGCTTTGCTGCAGTATCAATTCCAATTCGACTATGTACGTACAATTTAATAAGGATTTAGGTCTTAGCTCTGTGCTCTCTAGGGAAATTATTGTCTACCTACACTGTACCGAATAGAATAGGCACACATTTTTGTACAATTTCGTGGCAAGTTATTTTGTGGGGTAGTTGTGAAATATTTTGTAAACAAATATCATAGATAAGATGTTACTGTATGGGTATGAGACAAAGTAAGATCAAAGTAAGCACGGTATTAATAGTATATTGTGTAAGAAGGGATCAAAACATATTTTACGGACATTCGCGATGGCGCCATTTTGAATCAAGAGCGGAGCGAAGGATTCTAAAGTAGGTACCTATACTTAATTCTGAGCGTATAGAGGGATTCAATGTAAACCTATGTTCCAAAATTAAAACTTATAGAAAAAGTCTATTGGATAAAAAATAACTTTGGTCGCACTTTTAAAGAACAAATCGTCAATTTTCTTACCATATGGGATGAAAAATAATTTAACACGGCCGAAGGGGTGGCTTGAGCAGTTAGAAAGAAACCCATTGTTGATTGTTATGTGATATGTTATTTATATGTACAGATAGGTCATCGCCTTTATAATTAGCTAAGGAACCATGCAAAATATGTTGGTCAATTTGATAATATTAATCACAAAATACTTGAAAACAAAGCTTACTTACATCACGTCAGAAATACGACTATAGTGTTGTGCAATACTTTATATTATGTAGTAAATTTTATTTTCATTTCATTTAAATAAACTCTACATTTCAACTAGAGAAAGCACAATTCATCCGCGGACAGTCCGCCGACAGTGTCGGTGTCTCGGTTGTCACATTGTGCTATTGTCGGCGCGCTGTGCCGGCGAAGTCAGTCGGCGAAGGTGGCGCCGACCCGCCATTCAATGCTAATGATCGAATTAGGGGACAGCTAGGTCTGTGGGTGGACGGCAGGGACTTTTATGGAGAAATAGTATCTATATTTAGAATAATAAAGGTTCGGTGGCTGTGACAATAGACTATGAGTCTCGCTTGTTTGATTAAAGCCCTAAATTTATTGGATTAAGGGGCTTGATTTGAAAGATTTTACAGCCGAATAATAAAATTTCAGGATTACCTATTAAAAAGAAATATAAGCGAGAAATTAAGTTTTGTGGTCAACCTAATATCCAAATTAAATTGGGCACAAACTATACATTGGTCAGTTATAATATACATATTTGTAATTTCTTAATCGTCAATCATAGGTAGGTACATATTTTCGGCCAGGGTACTGCCAGCAGATGATCGACAACATCTCGACAGCTAAGAATTTTACCCAAGAATTCACGAATATAATATTAATGACCAGGTTTTCAATTGGTTCTAAATTGGCAGACTTAGGGCATCGGTAAACTTAACAGTTGCTTTCCTTAAATTTACTTAGGTACAGTCAACATCAAATGCAATAATCAAATAATAAATTATCACTACTTAATAAAATATAAAATTATTTTTTCTAGGCTGTAGCAGGTTGTCAGTAAATAATGTTGATAGCAGTGAACTTAAATTAAAGATCGATTTGTATCATCATCATCATCAGCCTATGCTTGTCCACTGCTGGACATAGGCCTCCTGTAATGAGCGCCATAGCGCCCTGTCTTCAGCTTGCCGCATCCAGCATCTGCCTGCAGTCTTTCGCAGATCGTCATCCCACCTGGTCGGTATATTTGTATAAGACGTCGCCACTTATGAAGTCGAAAGTGAAAATCATTCGATTTCCGGCCGCTGCATTCGGCTGCAATTTCCGAGGGCGGGCCCGGCACGAGAGAAACGGCGCTATTGGGGAAATTGCATCTATTTCCTTAGTCCCGTCGACAGGTGGAAGAACGTCAGATTCGGGGTCGGCTTTACAAGTAAATAAATAAAATAAATATCGCCAGACGAACACATCAACTGTATGGTCCCAAACTAAGCCACGCTTGTACTATGGGTACCGTACAATGGACTGGGGGCGATCCCAGTGACACCCAGACCTGGGCAAATTACGTAAAGGCCATTTCCAAAATTTGCCCCGGCGGGAACTGAACCCGCAGCCACCATGTGCAGTGAGCCGAGCGGCCTACGCTCGAACCACTGCGCCAAGCGGTCGTCAAATTGCTATTGCACCAAACATCATTTATACATAAATATATAATATATCTGTGAGTATAGCACTTTGATCGCGCGTCTACAAGAGGTCGCCAGGGTATCGATTGCATCCGGCCTTATATGGGCCAACGCCGGCTGGTCAGATTCAAACTAATTTAAAGTCTTACTTATTGCAAACGCACTACTGAAAATCAAACGACGATAATCAAATCCCAAATCTTTTAGCTCAAATCCCTGCACGTGGCTACCTTGTCGCTTCAGTGACAGCTACAAGCGATACAGCGGCGAAATTACAGGCAAGAACTAGCGTAATTACGTGTGTAAACATAAACATAGTTAGCCGTACTATTTGCGTAAAATCGTACTACGTAACTACCTACTAGCGAGAGTTCGTTAGTAAGTGTCCTCTAAAATAAAATCGTAGGGCGTGGAGGAGTGGGAGACGGGGGAGGGTAATCAAAGTTTTGATATACCGCCGCGCCGCGCCGCCCTTCGCCGACTGAAATTTGGCTAAAGGTGAGACTACGTTGGGATTATACTGGAATCACCTGGAATTAATGGAATATATCTGGTAGTATAGTAGGGATTTTCGTGTTAGTTCATGTGAAATTAATTTAAGTATAATAATAAATAATTTAAAGAAAATTATTTTAATGAAACTCAAGTATTACATGCATCAATGTTAAAAGAAAAAATGTTGACATAAAGTTAATATAAATTGACGTCTGGCTTCTCATTTATATGTTACTAGCTGTGCCCACCGTCTTCGTCCGCGTAGTATTTACGTAACAAACATTTCGGGATTATCGGGATAAAAAGTATCCTATATGTTAATCCCGGTTATAAACTATCTGTGTTCCAAATTTCATCCAAATCCGTTCAGTAGTTTTTGCGTGAAGGAGTAACAAACATACATCCACACTCACACACTTTCGCATTTATAATATTAGTAGGATTACCTGAAATTGATGGAATATATCAGGTAGTATAGAAGGGATTTTCGTTTTAGTTAATGTGAAATTAATTTAAGTATAATAATAAATAATTTAAAGAAAATTACTTTAATGAAACTCAAGTATTACATGCATCAATGTTAAAAGAAAAAATGTTGACATAAAGTTAATATAAATTGACTTAGAGCTTCTCATTTATAAGTTATGATCTTTATGAGAAGCACGTTATGAGAAGTGATTATGACAAAACTTTTATGACTTAAAGGGGTACTAATAAAAGATCAGGAGTTAATACTATCTACTTACTTATTTAGTTTTTCTGTAGTGTTAACATTGGAGATAATTTTGCCTTAATTTGTGGATATTTGAAGATGCAGTGTTTACTAAGTAACTACTTATTTAATTATTATAAGGTCTTTACTATCTGGTATGCAGTTAAGCTTAAAAGATAAGGTACTGGCATATTATTACGATATACTGTCATTCGGGATTGAGTTGGAGAACAAAATCCAAATCAAGGAGACATTTACAACGTCTTACGTAATCCGGCACAGTGTTGCCAATATCTCTCGTCAATGCTCCAATAAAAAACAAATTGGATAAGTTTGCCATTCCGCCGTGCCTTCTTGTCCTGTCTGCGCTCTAGAAGTGACTTTCGTCGGCAATGAAACGTGTAATAAACTGTTGACTTTGAAAAAGAAATAAACATTGTGAAATATTTTATCAAGCTATAACTTTTGTAAATTTTCTTTGTTTTAACTTTTTCTTTGTCAGCTTGGTAGAGTATGCCTGGATACCTTGCATTGAGGTGTGCCCGACTGCCTAGTAATTTCAACAAGAGCGCACCCTATCTATTACATTAAGGTCAAAATATCAAGGAGGAAATGGAGGTGCATTGCAGTTTGCAGTGTATCTCTGCCTACGCTTTCAGGGAATAACGGCATCATGATATATGATTAAAGAAACCTACTCTCACACTTTCGCTACTTTGATTTCATTGTCTTCGTGTTGTGAGCTATAACTTGTCGAGCCACCTCCTTGGGGAGCCAGCGTGAAGATAAGCAAGTAAATAATCCACGCGGCCGCGGCACGTGTCCGAGTTTGTTGACTCAAGGGACGCAACGGGGGCGACTTTGGACCTATTAATAGGGCTGCCACGCTAGAATAAAAGGGGTTCAGATATTAATTTTGGGAGATCGATTCGATCCTAATAATATTTACCGTATTATCTTAGAAATTATGTATAGATAATAGTATTATTGAAACACTTTGACTTTGTAAATGTGAAGAAGCTGGCATTTTCTGTCGCGAGTGTCCATGTTTAGGCAACCCTATTTACGTAATGATGAGGTATGAATGGCGTATGTTAGGGTGGGTATCGATTGCTGCAGCGTTGCCTAGCAACGCGGGAGGCGTCGTGACGCCGCGGCCGCGCCGACGTCTACCTAAGTACTCTTATTTTTTTAATATTAATGAGTAGATACTTATTTATACTGTACAATGTGGTTATTAAATTAATCACGCCTTTATCCCTCGAAGAGATGGGCAGAGGTGCACTGGAGTGTAGTGCAACATTTCGGATAAATATAATTAATATTTTACGTAGAACCTAACAACTAGCGACTCCTAGCGAGCGTAGATAGGTACTAATCGATCGTGGAGTTCGATCGCGGAGATTTGTAAGCCGCATTAAAATATTAAAAAAAAACAATTTTATGAACAGAGGAGTTAGTATGAGTTGGTATTCAAATACCGATCGAGCGTTCGAATCCAAACATTCACCAGTAAAGCTGTGGGTATCCTCTAGCGGTGCCGCTATGAATTTACGTACCTATAAAAATATTATATCGCTTGATCGGTATTTGATGCTGTCAAAACTTGTACTAGGCCCCCTGGACCAATCAGCATTACAATACGTTTGCAGACCGCCTAACGTACAAACGGACGTAGATATACAGGATGTGTGGGCTAAGATATAAGCTTACTTAACACATTTTATTAAAAAAAGGTTCAATAGCAGTTGTTACTGATATTTTTACAAAATTCAAAATTTTATTTTAGGATACAATAGTTGTGGATTTACTCGTCCACGCACCATTGAATGTTTAACCCTGTGTAGGTAGATAGATTACCCAAGTGCAAGATACATCAAATAGGTTTGGTAGTAAAAAACGAGCTTCGATAAACACCTACCAAGAAAAATTGAACTTTATTTTTCAGTAAGTAAGTGCCTACTTAAGTAAAATATACGTTCTAAATCTGCTCGCAGTTTAGAATTTCTGATGTAACCGACGATTTTTGTCGATACAAAACAATTCAAGAATTGGTGTACATACACAACCCGGGTGTTCCCTCGATTGCATATGTACAACAAAATTTGAACCTAAGGAAGGTAATTGGTTGTGAATAAATAAAAGACAACAATACCCTATATAAAGTTATCTAGAATCTACCTCTATAGATAAATTGTCGCGATTATTTACATTTTTAAATTGTCCACACATTGCTACCAGTTCATAACTTAACAGCAAATCATAGCGATTATCACGCCGGAGGCACTGCACAGCAATTGATGGAGCCAATCACCAACTAATAACTCGAGTTCGTACGGTTATATGCAGCAATGTATTGTGCACAGCGCGATGCAGCCGTGATTAATTGATACTGTGACGTCGTTGAAGGGGAGCTTATGTGATGGATAGAAGGCCGTGTTGCATTTGAATTGAATTTAAAATGATTTGCTGAAGATTCTACGATGTACTAAGCTGAAAAGTATATTAAGTAGATAAAATATTTTATAAAAAATAATTAAACCGACTTAAAAAAAACGACTACGGGTGCACTAAAAAGCTAGAAATAACTGCGAACCTTATAATTCATTTCATTTGGATTCGGTGCCAAGTAGAGATAGGTAGTTAACTACCTAAAAAGTAGTCGTAACGTGGTTTAATGGTAGTGGCCTACCGATCCCCATTCGAACTAAAAAAAAATTTATATCATTCCATAATTGACGGGCTTAATCGGTGAACATACCTACATAAAACGAACATAGAACCTCATTGAAATAAAACTATTTTACGGATTTTATCGCGTTTATTAACTTTATGTTCCCGACGTTTCGGTTGCTTTACAGCAGCCATGGTCACGGGGGGACTGAGGTGTTAGACGTCCTGATGTCATAGTTAGTAACTGGGAGCAGCCATGGTCACGGGGGGACTGAGGTGTTAGACGTCCTGATGTCATAGTTAGTAACTGGGTGTACCTCACCTCAGTCCCCCCGTGACCATGGCTGCTGTAAAGCATCCGAAACGTCGGGAACATAAAGTTAATAAACGCGATAAAATCCGTAAAATAGTTTTATTTCAATGTGTAGTATTCGCGTAAATATAAGAAAACAATATAGAACCTCATTATTTTTTGGAAGTCGATTAAAAACATATACCTACTTAGGTACCATAACGAAATTTTTTTTTACCTTTTTACAAAATTTGCGAACAATAACAGCGATTCTCAGACAACGATCAACAACACCCCTCCCTGCCTGTTTACTTGGAATAATAATTGAGGATTTTCGACGAGAGGATGAAGCAACAGGAAAACCATTGTAGGTAGCTACATAAGTGTTGTAATACCGAGAAGAACGTAGGTATACGATACTTACCTACCTACCTTACTTACACTAAAATAGATTTATTAAAATAAAATAAATAACGGGATCAACAGTGCTAGGTATTAACGCAACTAACAAAGTAAGTATACTAACATAATAAAATACGTCTAAAAATGAACGAGCCAAGAGTGCCTGCTGCTCAATAAATTATTACCGGCCCGAGGGAGCAGCAGGGGGAGAAATAAACGGTGAAAAGTAAAACTAGAGAGGAGCACTTTAATATTTAAATTAACCATTTGCTGAACGATCATAAATGATGGCATTTATCGACATTAAAGAAGATGGGTACTTTATGTACCTGCATCATGAAAATGTTTAATAAATCATAGGTAGGTACCCATACCTATTATAATTAGTAGGTACTAATGATAATAAATAGCGCACGATGAACGCACGAACTGTATGGTCCCAAACTAAGCAACGCTTGTAATATAGGAACCGTACAATGGACTGGGAGCGATCCCAGTGACACCCAGACCTGGGTAAATTACGAATAGGCCATTTCCGAAATTTACTCTGACGGGAATCGAACCCGCAACCACCCGGTGTAATGAGCCGAGCGGCCTACAGTCGAACCACTGCACCAAGCGGTCGTCTTACACACCTACTAGCTCAGTTCTTTCGAAAGACTTGTGACTTAGCGAACACGCTCTGGGCTGGCCGCCGCATCCCCTTCGCATAGGAACACAGATATAGATTTACATAGATAAGGCAAGTATCACGATTTGTATTGAAACCAAGCGTGCCGAATTTTGTAACACTTTCTGTGACGTCATTAGTGACGGGAAATCCAAACCGCTTCAAAGACTCCGATGCCGCCAATTCCCCTCCGCCCGCTACGCTCATACTCATATTTTTATATCTGTAGTCGCGAGGACTGTAAGTTATCGGCGACCAACCTCGACGCTTGGTCGGAGTTTTCGGACACGCTAAGTACATACATTTGAGTTATCTATGTAAATCTATATCGGTGCATGGGAACATGCTCGGTAAATGCGATGGCAATAGACGCCTCCTATTACATACAATACAACGGTACATCGGGACCAAAATATTATCATCCGCGAAATATGGGTTCACCACAGTGCGCCTCTGCCGTCTCTTCGGGAAACATGGGCATGATGATGTTTTTTTAACCCCCGACGAAAAAGAGAGGTGTTATAAGTTTAACATATTGTGTGTGTCTGTCTATGTCATCCAATGAATTTAAGTCTTATTATTACAAATTCTTTGATGGCATCACATGGGATGGGATTTTAATTTTGTTTATTTTTGTGAGAAAGGTATTCTGATCGAGAGTGTTCTTAGCTGTGTTTCATAAAAATCGATTCAGCCGTTTGAAAATTATCAGCTCTTTTGTGGTTTAATAAGTAGTCGATGTGGCGGGTGTTTTAAATTATCAATTAATTAAATTAACACAAATATAACCAAATAATTTGTAATAATAATATTATTACAACCCTACAGAGACACTATGTACAAAGTAAATCATAATCTACATTCCGTTCTTTCGCGTTTAATTAACTGTCAAAACACACCGCTATTCGTAAGATATCAAGTCCCCGATAACCGGTATAAATCGATTTAATTATAATCGATACAATACTGCCCTTAGAGACCGAGGGATATCACGATCTAATAACTTGTATTTAGAAGTTAGAGTCCATAGTAAAGTAAGGTAGGTAGTTAAAATATTTTCGCCACACAGACAAATCGTCAAACCCCAAACTGGTACCTCATATTAAATTATTAACACGGCATTAAGGGCGTTACTAAAACAGTATAGTGGAAATGTTCCTCTAACAGGAATCGAACCTGCGATGATACAAGTCAGGTTAATTTGGAAAGATAATAATGACTAATAATGATAAGCTGTTGATGACAAACTAGCTTATTTCTGAGGCAATGGACACGTAATCTTAAAACCTGAAGTACCTACAAACCGGGTATCGCACCTGTACCCTTCTTAAAAAGGCTTGTATAGCAAGCTAATAAAAATCCAGTAAATACCTGAACTCCAAACTCGAGCAACTAGCATCACCAGACAGGTCTTCTAGGCGGGGCACTGAAGCATTCTCCCGATGGCAAATGCTTTCACCGCTCTCGAAGTTTCAGCAATACTCCTGAAAGTTTTGAATAGATGTCGACTTGAGGTAGGATTTATAAAAATCTTTTTGGTTTGATAACTTGTTATTTTTAATTTTTGGTTTGACCTACTTATATCAAGAGCCTGTCAAGTTATAAATTTAAAGGTACCTTAGATTAGAAACCTATCTTAGATGTTTGTTTTTTTATGATTTGTAATGAGAACATTTATTTCATAAGTAGGTTCCTGGGTTATACTTAAGTTAATTGAGGACCTAGATTTAAGACAACAGTTGGTATTAATAGGTAAGTATTCCTATTTATGTGATTGACCGCTTTTTTAACAATTAGGTACCTAAACACTGAAATGCGGTTTGCAGCGGAATCTCTAGCTACTTACACTGTAAATCCGATTTGCTCGCCATTGAGGAGTACCTACTTATCTATATTAATTAAGGTTCACATTAATCACCACATAAACACACAATTTTAGGTTTTTATTCACAAGAAAACTCATCACATCACATTTACTAACTACCTACTGCGAAGTAGGGTTAGAAAATAATAATGAAGGTAAGATGCTGCGCAGACTCACGCGCAGCTCACCCAGACGCGATGACCACGCCACACTGCTAGCGAATTCCAAATTTAAATTCGTATTTAGTTTCCTTTTGTTGTCGTTAAACTGTTACTGTCACTGTATATCCTATCTAACTTAATGTGTATAATTCTAAATTGAAATTTTTCATTGTAATTTTATTTTATTTTTTTCTCTCTTTGTTCCCGAGATGTTTATGCGTACAATTTAGTGCATGTAGTGCTCTTCTTTAAGTAATGAGGCACTTAAACTTAAGTCTGGAGTGATCTATTGTAATTGTTATAGTGTACTCATTGTTAAAGAGCCAAATAAAATAAATAAATAAATAAATATTTTTTTATTTTCACTTGCGTTCCATTTTTGAATCTGAATCATGTAGGTGCGTACTACGAATCAATTCAAGTCTCCAGACTTGAATTGATTCGTAGTACTCCATACCGATTAATAATTATTAGCTCGTGTCCCACAGTTTGGTACGAGCCTCCCCTCAATGCAAGGAGGAACGTCAATACTAGTAAATAAGCACGTTATTTTGGTATCGGTACCTACTTAATTTCAATAGATACGAATGTTAATAATCGATATGTTTTATCGCTTAATGTTCGCGTAAAAAACAACATTTGTTTACTTTGTTTGTTGTTTATAAAGGCGTCAATAGCCTAGTGGTTATAGGGGCCGCCCTGGTAGCCGAGAGGTTCTGGGTTCGATCAACATCCTGGCCATTAAATTATTGACGGGGGCCTACTCCTACCACACGCGCTTAGTTTAGCTGGAGGGGCTAACGGGAATACTAATGTAATGAACTCACATTTCTAGTAATCATTTTAAATAAATAAGAAAAAAAAAATCTTCAGTTAACGACTTGGCTTCATCATTCATTCGCTATGATTAGCTCCATTACTCACAGCTTATTAGAACTGGCTAGCAGCAATATGATCCTATTATGATATTCGTTATCTCCAAGAGAGCCTGCTAGGCCCTAGGCCGTAGGAGTACCTGTATTGTAAGGGAAGCATATCGTGTTGTATCCGATAAGACTTACCGGAAAATTTACGGAACATTGGACTTATTAACTTGTGTAAAGAATCTAGATGTGTACCCTTTGCTACATAGTTAGCTACGAGTCTGCCTTATAAAAATAATAATAAATAACGCCAAACTGACTCACCAACTGTATGTTTCCAAATTAAGTAACGCTTGTACTATGGATACCGTACAATGGGCTGGGGGCGATCCCAGTGACACTCAGACCTGAACAGATTATAAAAAGGCCATTTACCAAATTTGCCTAGATGGGAATCGAACCCACTGCCTACACTCAAACCACTGCGTCAAGCGGTCGCCTTAGTGCCTATTTAAAAGAGAATCAATAATTTGTATTTTAAGTCTTATTTAGACAGAAGTTTGAGAGAAGAGTTCATGTTGTAAAACTAAACTTGACTAAACTAAATCTATTACTCTGTATAATTGCAGTGCGTATTTCGTTGATAGCACGTATTTAATAGGGGGCGAGCCATTTGCAATTAAACCTGCATTCATTTAAAAAAAAATACGATTTTATTCTACCTAAAATGATCATAAGAATAATAATTACGTAAATAGGTAGGTAGGTACCTACCAAACCTATAAAGCTACCTACTCATATTAATTAACATGAATATTGTGTAAGCACCTACTTATTACACGAGCTTTGCATCAAGGGAACCGATGTATCGGATGTCATATTGCATCGCACACATACCTGCCTGCCTGCCTGCCCACAACACTGAATAAGCGTAATTTTATACCGTTGCGAAGTCACGTAACGTCAACATTGCGACAAGCCCCACTCGCGTTCAGCGAAATGATGGCAGGGAATGACGATACGTAGAAGAAATGGGGCGTGCCATAATAAGTTTGTGTTCAAAATGCGGTCGCCTCAACACCTGTCAATATTAAAATGTTTAAGTTGCACCAATTAGAACAAGGGACGCTTGGAAGGCATGACTTTCTTTAAATTCATAACCAATCATAGCTAAGAACGAACGGGAACATCTGCTAGCGAACAGAAAACGCATTAAAATCCGTCCATCCGTTTGGGATGATGACACAGACATATATACAGTTAATGAGGAAAAAACTTTAGCACACATATTTCTGTTGCTTTAAAAATATTACCAAACTAGTTATGGTATGTGTAGTATTTTGATAAATTTAAGAATTTTTCCGGTAGTTACTAATTTTACTTACCAAACAAAAATCAACTGGAAAGAAATCACGAGCACAGCAGAGGTAGCAGATAATGAAATAAAATAAGTGAAAAGGGATTCTACTCTTAGCAACGATTATCGATATATCGTGACATCGTATAGTGTCCAATCCAGGGGTACTCCAGGAGTATTTGGAGTTCCAAATTCCATCTTTTTTCCCGTCGTAGGTAATATCATCTGTACGCAATAGTACATTGTTACACGAGTGGTGAAAGTGACTTATTTAGTCCCAAGACGGGGTTTGGCGCCCGAGCGTAGCCAGGGCGCTAATAGTTCGAGGGACAAAATAAGTCTTTCACCCGAGGTAAACACTGTGCTTTTCATTACAAATACAAGGAAAGTAAAAATAAAAACAGGAATTGGCTAAAGAAATAATACAAGGAAGTATGAACAATACTCTACAACTCGAAAAAAAAACAAAGATCGGATTGCCGCCTATTTTGTTTTTTTTCGTTGGCCGGCCAACTTCATTATTTAGCCATTATTTTTCATTTTCATCTTTAAATATTTTGCCCAAATCTATGTTATTTTAAAGAAATTGTTGAAACTAAAATATAATTAAGTCATTTAAAAATATATATTCTTTAATTAATACTTAACTTTATGTTATTTCAATTTTACATCGTGCTGTAATTGAGTGACTGTAGAAAAAGTTTGAAAATGGTTCCATAGAAATGTGAAAATGGAACTAGTTTTTTTTATATAATTTGACAGCTGTCAGTTGAAAGCGAACCTCCCGGGCCGGAAAAGTATTACTTTCAACCCGCTCCTCAGGCAACTTCAGACCTACTTTCAGAGTATGAGTAATGAAAAATAATCTTGTATCGTTTGTTATCGATACAATAGTAAAAAAGATGGAATTTAGAGTAAGATTTGGCACAACAAATGTCACGTTATCGATAATCGTTGCTAAGAGTAGCATCCCAGAACAGTAAAAGAACATTCGGTGACGATGGTTATCCGCTGCTGTTTTGTAGTAACGTTCAGATCGAGACTTCCACTACGTCACATCACACGTTGTACCATCATGACCACGTGACTGTGAGGTAATGGCCATTTCAACCCTGAACTTCTTCTCTCTTCCAAGTCCTTGAAGTCTTGAGTCTTCCGAACAACGTCTTGAAAAAAAGACTAAGCTTGCACACGCAGGTATTTTCATTCTGGTTACTGAACGTTCATTTATTTCATACGGGGTTCTCGTATCGCATCCGACAGTAGAACCCGAACATTCACTATTATTTTGAAGAAGGAGCGACACGCTTTTTTAACTTTTTTAAGAAACATATATGAGATTCATTTCGCCGATAACAGTTATTGAATAAAGAAAACCGCATTTAAAATCGTTTTATCCGTTGTACAGTTACGATTTTACAGCCAGCGACAAATCAAAGTTATAAAACACTAGTTTACATTGCGTTAGGGGTTAAAATACTTTTAAATAATGTATTTAAATAGACTTACCTAAGTGACGAAGACCAAGTTTGCAAGATATCTTCGAGAATTCCATGAAAGATCCTGAAAAAAACATTGTATAATTAACTTTTCTACATTACTTTAAAACCAGTAAGGGCCATGGTTTTAATGAAAACCTACCTACTTCATGGAAACGTTTTTAATCTTGATGCTATTACCCGAAAGGATAGGCAGAAGTATATCTATTGCTGTACACCTGTTTCACCAATAGTACTTAGTTCCAATACGATAAGGGTAACTTACGTACAGGATACATTTTCAGAATAGGCTATTGGCAATTGGCTAATTATATTATAATTTCTTAACATTACATTCAAATGATAACATGCGCGACCAGGAATTGAACCCGCCACCTGATGGACTGATAAATAATTAAAGGGCATTTGGTACTTGGGACCACTAGATAATGATAGTCATAATCATAGACATGATGCTTGTAATAATTTAAAAGCAGTGATAGTCGGCTCGCTTGCCAATGATTTGGCTTTGCTGTATGGTAAAGAAATCATCGTGAGGAAACCTGCATGTCCAGAACCAAACCAGTTTACGGAAGAAGTAGTGCGAAGACGTAGTGGACTATAGCCTGAACACCCCTTACATGGAGTTTTTTATGGCCTGAACAGGAATACTGATAGCCGGTCTACCAGATGGAAAGTGGTAACCGTCGCCCAGGACATTTGCTACTCAAGTATCTTAGACTTACTATTAAGTACATTAAGAAACTTTTTATATTTTTACTAAAAGGTCGAACCTTCAGCTTAGAACTATGCTAATCAAATAAATAGAGCATTTACAACTCAAATAATTAAAGTAGATATGTTTAAAAACTTACATGGTGTGTCTTTGTGGGCGGGTTGCGCAGAAGTGGCAGCAGGCAACGAGCATAATGCTACCTCCCAATAGCTGAGTTTGCATTACTGAGCCAGCGGCAGGGGTCAACACTTTGTTGTAGAGTTTTATAACTAAATAATGACTCGCTTTACGCGTGGCTTCGCTCGCGTTTATTAACTGTTGCTAGTTTTTAGTAGGTAAGTAACCTACCTGAAAGTTGGTTTAACTAAAACCGGCGCCATCATTTACATTTTGTCCCATTTGTGTCAATACCATACTAAAAGTTATTTCAAGGCCCGAACCGAACAGAGGGAAAGAGTTCACTCTTTTGTCTGTAGGTCTGCGAGATTGTAGTTCCGGAACGGATGGACCAATCTTAACGTTTTTTTTGTTTAATAGCTGATACCTATTTCTGAGGTATAAAATCAGTTCAGCGTTTTCTAAATACAGTTAACTGGGTATTTTGAAGAATAGTAAATATTCTAATTAACCAAATCGAAAAAAAATCCAAGAAGTTTGAAGCCCGATGAGATCGCTTGTTTCTATTCACCTACGTAATCAATTAAAAAAAACACCAAGCTAATGCATCAACTGTAATAGTCCCAAATTAAGTATCGCATCTACTGAGAATAGACTGACAACGAAGTGGGAGCCGTCCCAATGACATCCAGACCGCAGTAAATACTGAAAAAGACCATTTCCAAAATTTTACCAAACAAAATCGAACCCGATGTAGTGAGCGACCTGCACTCATAGGTAACATACTTAAAGCTGTAGTTAACTACTTTTTCATAATAAAAAAATGTTGAAACTTTACATATTTGGCGACACCTGATCCAGTATCATATTGCCTTGTGAAACATTGGTCCGGAACGTTCCCGGGCTGCGATTAATACCTTGCACAACTGGATTTTACACAATCACATGCCAACCCTACATTTAATGCCATTCCGATTTAATTTATAAAACAAAGGAATAAAGTTTAATTTGCAGCTGACTGTTATCATAGGTTGACACGTTCTTGTTTATATGTTGAAGGTACCTACGGTTATTGTGCGCATATGCATAATAATATGATCGACTCTATATAGAAATTGGAAACTTCATACCTTTTTTATTTGCAATGTTGCATTGACGTCACTGTATACTTGTATATGGTATTTAGAGGCACGTGTCTGGTTTAACCAGTGCCGTAAACTGTCGATTGAATCCCGGCATGATCTTAGGGCTTCTGATTGTAGAGCCCTAAGATCATGCCGGGATTACTCTATTCTACTTTACTCTATCATCAGTTCATGCGTTCCCCAGGGTCGCTATCTTCGGCGTTAGGGATATAGTTATATGACAAATAAGATTCCTCGGGTGACCGCTAGACCACTCTATAATTTGCCATACAAATATGTAATGCAGTTGCGACTAGCGAGCATAAAACTCATGGTAAAGCTAGTTTTCTGAGCAGTTACTGACAAATAACACTTAGTCCGATGTTGCCTGAAATTGTTCACTGCAGCAATATTATCTATCTTGACTAGATATAAGCTGTTATACTAGGATAATGGAGAGAGCAAATATTTTAACTTGATGATCTATATACTAGACTAGCTGTGCCCGCGTGGAATTTAATTGACAAAGTTTAATACAAACTTTCATCCCCTTGGCGGTAGAATTAATCAAAATACTTTCTTAGCGGATGCCTACGTCATAACATCTACCTGCATGCCAAATTTCAGCCCGATCCGTCCAGTGGTTTGGGCTGTGCGTTGACAGATCACTATGTCAGTCAGTAAGTCACCTTTGAGTTATATATATTTAGATTAGGAAGTTGTTTTGTGGAAAACACCGTTGAATTGATAAATTTTAAGAGGACAGTGTACCGCGTTATGCCTTCTGGCGGTGACCTGACATCACATGTACAGACTTGAAGGTAATTGTATACTTATGTTTCTCGTCGTGTATCTCTACAAAGTCGAAACTTATACGTCGATTCTGCCAGCGACAAGGATAGGTGGGTACTTTTGCTTTAAGACTCCACGTTATGCTTGTATGAACCGAACCTACCCTCATTCTTTAAGATTTATGTGCAGGATACCTTCAATTTTGAATTGAATCTATGTTTTAATGAACTTATTCTTTGCCTCTAAATTTTTGCTTTAGTTAAAAAATAACTTCCTACCAAGGTTGATTCGTAAATCAATAAAACTCATATTTATCAATCATACAATATGTATTTAATATAAGATACAGTACTTGTGACAGGTGGACAAACCATTTGAAAAATAATCCTTAATAATCACTACATTGAACAAATTTCAAATTTAAATTAACATTCACTATTATTATGCCCAAAAGTGTGATAAATTAATTGAGGTAGATTACCCACCAGTCGGCGGTTCAAAATTATAATTAATTTCACCGAATTTACCATAGGGTATAAGCAAATAAGACAACGCATTAAACATTATACTATATATAATTAAATATCTACAAATTGAATAAGTGCACACTATTTGGAATACACAGGCTCCACATAGTTACTATTGTACTCAAACATTTACAATAAAGGAGAACATTCATATAATAAACGCATAATATAGGAAACATGTTTGAAAGACAACTCGCGAATTACCACTAGACTAACCCCGCGCGGCGCCCCCGGGCCCCGCCCCGGGATCGTCCCGGGACATCCCGGCCCGGGTGCGGCCGCATCTCGCTTCCTAAGGCCCGACCAGGCGCGAAGCAAATTACAGTACTATGCAGAATAATACTTAATAATAAATACTTAACTATTTACATTCCATGAGTTTCGTTTTTGATACGATCAGAAGAATAAAATGCATAATTTATTGAACACTATAGTTTGTTCTATTATTCTGATCGATGTCACCCCAAGGGTAGGCTGTGGCCTGCGTCTGCACGCCAGCTGTAATGTGTTTCACGCCTCCATACATCAGTGGACACGCCGAAACTATAATAAGGACTTAAACAACATTGGCAGCGAATACTATTGTTCCCAGTACTCTGTCACCAAACAAGATTTTGCATGCGAGTGAGCTCGCTACGGTAAACTTAAACTATCCGCTGAGCAATGAGTGAAGGGTCCCCCACAGACATGCAAAACCGAACAGCAACCGCCCATCGACTCGACACGTACGACTATTGAGGCAGTGATAAAAATATATTGTATCTTTCACGCTTACTCATAACTATATCAATGTATTCTTCGATATACATAATTTCATCACCCCTTAACGGAGGCTCGTCACAAAATATCATCTCTGACTAACGTTTCAAAGACTAATACTAAACTACCTTTAATTAAAAATTTTGTCCGATTATGTGCCAAAAACTAGACATTACATCGCGTTGTAATCAAGGCGAAAATAAAGAAATTTGTACTCAAGCATCTTGCTAGGCCGGAACGTGTTCGCGCCAAACGATGTTCTCGTATATAAAATTAAATTTAAATTGAGCGACACTTAACATGGTTAAGGAAACACACTCGGATCGCGCACCGGCGCATCCCCAGCCACTCCGGTCATCATCGGTTACACTGCCGATATCTGAGATCAAAATAATCAAGTCCATATTGTTACACGGATAGAACAAAAAACCATTTTTTTGTCTCTCTGATTTTGGTGTCGAATTTCACTATAAAAATAATTTATTTAAAAAAGCGAGCCAATAAAATATGGCACTACGATCAGTGCTGAAAAAAATTATACTAAATTTTCTTTAAATTTATTAAAAAAATAATCAGTACATTGGAAAGGCTCCAACAGGAAGTCTACACTGTATATGATAGCATACGATCCCCATAAACACACGGACAATCAGGCACCAACTTGACTACTAGAGAAATTTTCCTATAACACTTCTTTGGGTCTCACGCCTACTACGGATCGTTCAAAACTATATTCGCCTCGCTCTCGCACGAAGCGATTGCCATACAGTTTCGAACAAACTCTAGTTCCATTTCCTACGATAGACACAATAGTGATCTTGACTTTACAGTACGCGCCCGAGACCAACCGCACCGAGAAAAAAAACAACCAAAGATTTTTATAATTCCTGGTATCCCTTTTAGTAGTTTTACTCAACAGTTTGTAATAACAGCAAAATAATTACACAAATATTTGTTGTTTTACTAAACGTTTTAAAAACATGTTCGCTTTCACGGGACGCCCGGCTGATGTGAAACATCTATAGTATGCGCGCGCACAGTCACATAGGGAGTCCAGAGCGGTCGCGTAGGAGGGCATGACGGCATCACAGAGCGTCATGCCATTTGCCATGACGGCAAACTGATCGGTGTTACTGCCAGTGCTTTTAGATGTTTCACATGAAAACACTAAAAACAATACTAGGGACTACAAAAATAGTTTGCTGTCGTTTTTTTTTCTCACTGCGCTCGCACACTGTTCACACGCCTAAGGCTCCCACTATAGTACGAATATACACATCCAATTTTCACATTATTTTAATATAGGGGCCGATTTTTACACTACACGAAATGAATCTAGTAAAATCTCCGTCCCTTGTAACGTGAAGCGACAGTTAGAAGAATAAGTTTGGTGTTATTGTTTTTTTTAAAAGTACATACAACACGTCACACAATTCCTCCTAACTTAACTACAGGCACTAACTAAAATACTAGCGAGATCGTGTGAGCACAGAACACATGTTTTTTTTCATTCACTTGTATATTACTTATTGCTAAAAGGCATTCGATCTGACAACTTCTGTATAGGGCCATCCAAAAGTTTAACACCAACTTAGGTCTTTAATGCTGTTGACGTAGCTTTCTTGGTAGTCACTGTTTAGTGTATTATTTCTGTATACTAATAAATTGTATTCGATCATTACATGAGTCGTTTCAATAAACTTTCAATGCAAAATCGATTTAGATCGCGGAAGTACCAAGAAATGCAAATGCTAGAGTAATTTAATAAAAATAAAAAATGACTATTATTTTGTTCGATTCGGAATGAATATTGTAAACGATTACAATATTTACAAACTAATAATAAGACTGAATGTTTCTTGGAATTCCGTTTTCTAAAAGCATTTTGCGATTACAATTTTCGATGATCACAACCACTGCACAACACTAATTTTCTATCGATGAAAACGTAAACTTTTGTACAATACACAAACTTACATTGTATTCCAATAAATTATAATTATGTGTGAACATACTTAGAAGTCATTTAACGCTCAATAGCTTTATCTTAGCTAAAGTCGCTAATCGCTAGCTTAAACGTAAAGTAGTGTCTATGACAAACTGTAATTACTGATAGGAACATTGTACTGTTGCTTGCACCTCTGAGGAAACATTTCCAGCACACGCTGAGCTCTCTTTATGAAGGGTGTCAATGATATAGAGACCTCAGTTTATACTGGAAATGTACCCTGTGATGGGCAGCCAACGGTACAATTTGCCATACACATATTTTACGTAGAGCGACAGATACAACATCGAGGCCTGTATTACAATAAATCAATCTTAAATCTGACAGCGATCATGGAAATGTCGTATCAGTCCAAAATGACTTCTCTAAAGCATTTGTAAGGTTGCTCTCAGACTTGAGTTTGATTTATAAATACGTTCTTAAATTATTGTCATCGAAAACTAGCATTGTGCAGATCAACAGTCCATTCAAGTTCACATCTCACGGACTGACAGGTTACCTATTTCCCGACAAACACAACACTATTGTATATCACACAAAAATACGGCTTATGTCTTGTGCGTGAAGACGTACATCGGTTATTTTTAATATAATATCTTATCACAAACATTTTATTGCTAATATTACAATGTCGAGGCTAACGACGACACTGTCGACTGTTCAATGTTAGAAAAGTAACTTTATTCTAAGAGTATATTGTCCACAACTTTTTCATATTTATGTATCTCTGGCAAATATGCTTATAAAACAAATAATTGTAGGTACGAGGGTCGTGGATAGTTTGAGCTATAGCTGTTTACATATAATGTGCGTGAATAGGTACTCACATTTTTTATTAAGCTTATAAATTTCATTCCAATGAAATATGTGTACAGATGTAAACACATGTTATATTTCATTTGGGGAATTTTGATTACAATGTAAGCTCACACATAATTTTACTTTGTGCGGATGTAAAATCACACATAATATTAATATTAACTATTTCATTTGGTGTATTAAGTAAATTTAAATGGTTGCGGATGTAAACTCCCGCAATATTTCATATGAAATGATTGCTGTTAACTTACGAATATGTTACAATTTATTAAATGCGTTTTCTAACTTTGAACAGCCGACTGTGTGCTTGGTGTCTCCGTATTACACATGATTGCTAACACAACTCTGAAATGGCAGTGACAATTCTCAAATGGCAGTGACGTACATACAAATAGACAGTTGTTGATTCATAAAAGCATCACAACAATACAACGGAAGAATAAACCGCGTCGAATATCGAACAAAATCTGACATCTAACGACTACAACTATATGAATCTGATATGACTACACTGGTATATCTCGATACAAAGTGAACACTAGTTTATTGGTAGGTCTGTGCATAATCGAGGCACTTGTCAACGCGCCCGAGACCGGAAGACATAACGCACCAATGATATTATATACAAAATATGAGATGTAGATAATATGTATACGACTAAACTTTGAGAACATCATCCATGGTATTTTTGACATTGACACTTGACAGTTCTGATATCTCTTTCTCTCAGAGTCGAAAATACGATGGAAGCCATTTGTTGTAAAAGAGAAGCAACACTAACCTAATTGAAATGACTGTCAACGTCAACGCCATACTATCTAGCGATTTCTGGTGAAATGAAATTGTATTGCTTCATGAAATAATACTTAAACATACCAAGGTTTGACTCTACTTAGAGAGAGATGCAATCCCCGGGTTGGAAATCTTTGTCGCCACGTTTTTTTCGCAGTGCTTTATCTTGTTTAAGTATTACATCTATGTTTTCCCCACATTAGGATGTCTAGAATGAAACTACATGATCTTGAGGATGAAGCAAACAGTCTGTTTACTACCGAGCATCAAATAACGCAATCTGCAGTATTACAAGGGAATTGGAACCGCAACATATCTATGTTTATAATATCATTGCATGGTATAACTAATTCTTCTTGGCGCCTCAAGCGAAAGCAAGACGCGGGGAGAATTAAAACTAAAAGCGAAAATTATACTAAGCTAACTCGTATCGCGTCCTAACGTACCTACTATGTACAGGTTGGCAGTGATGCAATATCGCTGGTCGCTGGTCGTCGGCACGACTAACTAACTTACTCAGACTACTCGGTCCGCGCTCCGTCGAGCGATAAATCCTAAACTCGACTATATTACACAATTCGGTACCTTACATTAACATTCGCTCTAACTATGTACAATGTACGTTCGCGTGTACGATGAGAACGGACGCATTAAGGCTCGATCGACCGTTCAATATCATTATAAAAATCATCAGTCTTGTAAAAATTTACTTACGCGGGACATCAACAATCTTTGGCGAGAATTTCCCTAAGTCGGATATCGTCGGTCCTAAGTCGGATATCGGCCGGCGGCCACACCGTCGAATCAACATCTGTCTCGTTCGGTATCACACGGAGTTGTTTTATCACTGACCTCTATTAAACACGCTGGCCTGTACAAAACAGTTGTTTTCGATCTTAATACAAAGCGCCACTGTAAGGCAGCAATCAGTGCCAAATACACGCCGTATTAAAGATTTATAACCAGTGAATAGAGATCAGCATTTCGATCACAATACACGTGTCGTCTAGCGTTGGGAAGTAGATATCAAATCTATCTATATACACACGCCGCATTTCTTACCACAAAAATACATTCAAAATATTTAACTACAATTATTTTAGTTACATCATGTTCTATCGACCCTATCAAACTGCACGCGTAACTCCATTCATTACTAGCACGCGACATGGCCGATAACGATGACGTCATCCCATCCACTTCCCAACCTGACCGTGTGACACCGACCGACGAGCTACACGATTATCGTCCGCAGGGCCAGAACGCATCGCCTCCGTGCCGTCTCCCCATCTTTCTCTTCTTAGCTCCGCTCACCTCCACTCTGTTCTCCTCTTCCTTGTATATTATCGGCATGTTGGTGGCGCTGCACTCGCGGGTCTCCGCCGTCCTCTTCTGCTTGGCGAGGAGATTGTTCAGTAGCCGCGACGAGCAGGGGCGGGGCGGCGGCGGCGGCGGGGGAGGGGGCGGGGGAGGCGGCGGCGGGGGGGAGGGGCGGCGCGCGCGGTACGACGCGCAGAACTGCTCGTACAGAATCACTTTGGTGTGAACGGGCAGCTGCGCTATCTCGACCCTCTTGATCCTCTTCACCTCTCTCTCTGGCACCCACTCGTCCTCCAACCTGTGAGAGAGACGGCGATTAATGTGTGCTCGCGTATCGCCACACAGAAGAAGCTGCAAACACGAGGATTTGTTAAATATCAATTTTGACCTTTATTGCATCTAAATAAAGTTTATAATTCCGATTGGTTTCGTTCGGGTGTGTTTGCAGCGATCGTGGGTACCAATCCCAGTATCGTAAGAAACGAACTAGTACACATGCGTCTAGAAGCTTGAGAATAATGAACGTACTAAAGTGTTAAGTGGTGTTAAGGTAAGGTGAGGAGTAACTAAAATAATAATTGCCCGACTCCAAAATACACAAAAGGATTGGCAACCCTTAGAGTTGCTAGCAGTTAAAATAAAAAAAACAATAGATTCCCAATTAAATTAAACAATATCAAATTTTTTTCTCAAACAAAATATGCCAATTGTTCAGAACATCAAGACGAATTGATAGACAAATTGCTAGCAACTTATCAATTTTATTGATTCTGTGTGACATTTGATATTGGCAACATAAAGCATGCCAAGCTAAAGCTCCAGGTATATTGGAGTCTATTACCAGGAATGTTTGATAAATGGATTGAATAAATTTATGTTCTAGAAGTAATAAATTATTAATTAAATAATAATATTGCATGCACTAAATATAGTGCGAAGGGTGTACACACACTAATTGTATGAAGTCAAATAATAAGAGTATGAAAACGGGAAATATACATACATATGATCACGCTTATATCTCATAGAGGTGGTTGGCAGATACCACTGATTACCACTTGCTACGATCCTGACACATCTCTTACGTTACATCCGCAATTATAATTTTCTGAGACACGTGTTTGAGGATACTACGGACGTGACCATTCCTAAACATACCACTAAATACTTTGGTCGTAAAAGGTAGTCCTCAGACGTCGACATAGGTTCGTCATTCGACTTTCACTCATCCTCTCCTCTTACTAAGCATACTTTTCTCAATCTTAGGCATATATTAACAAATCGATCTCAAGTCTGACACTTAAAAACCGTCCTTAAGATCCGTCAGCAAGGACGCTTGGTATGACATAACAATGACATTTACAAGATCGCCCTCAGACTTGGATCGATTTGTGAATACGTACCTGAATCACCAAATCATCCATCAGCTTTCATCCGGTCACCAAGTCACCACACATAGGTAAGGCGTAAGGAGGGCAATTACAAGGAATTCACTATACTTTCATGCTTTTTGAAAGGGTATATTAATAGTGTTTATAATTATTACTTTATAAATGATAATGAAAAAGAAAAATGAAATTAATATAAAATGGGCATTATTATTAAACGCTTATAACATATAATTGCTTAAATGAATGAAAAGCTGTCATACACAGGTTGAATCAGAGAGGGTATATGTTTTTTTTCAAAACTTTAATTTGTCATTCTAAAACTATCAGATTTGGAGGAACTTGAAAAACAATAGGTGCTATAGGAATACAGCTGTTGGCAGATTTCACGAGTCTACAAATACAAAACCTTTAGTACTTCAACTGTCCCACAAAGCCGATAGTTATAGATTTACAAAGTTAAGTTGCAAAAAAAATAGTATACTCTTTTTGTTTCACCTAGTATAACATGTATTCTAACACTTATTACCCACCTGCTGTGTTTACCTGACTTTACATAACATAAAAACGCGGTACTCTGTGCTGTCGAGCAGATCGATTATTAGTAGATAACAATTATGAATTTAAATTAGCATTACAACTAATCATTGCCTATTTTTTATGTTCCAGGAAAATATGCGAATATGATTTTTTCAGAAAAAAAATATAAAATTTTGCAAGTTTTAAAAAGACAAACAAACCTCTTTATTATATAAGCTGTGCCCACTTTCGATCGTGTTTTTTTTTGCTATCTACACTCCTGAGGTTTAGTTCCCCGTAAACGAAATTATCCTTGGAAACATTTCATCACCAAGTTTCGTGAAAATTAATTTTAATAGTATATTTTCTGCACATTCAATAAGCGATCATACAAGTTCTTTAATATACAGCTAACGATATAATTATATTGCATATCGTTTAATTAACTCTGAACCAAAGAGGATCTATGAGGAACTGTGTATTATTAGAATACAAATGATAATTGGCAAACTAGTACTACCATATCTTGGTTCACTGTCGTTATTATTATTTTTTAACTCCAATGCTTACCTGAAAACACCATTACGTCATTGTAAAATGTAACCAGTGGGTAACTTATTTTCTATACACACTATAAATGTATAAATAATAAATATCGTCAGACTGACACACCAATTGTATGGTCCCAAACTAAGTAACGCTTATACTATGGGTACCGTACTATGGACGATCCCAGTGACACCAGGGCACATACGAAAAGGCCATTTCCGAAATTTGCCCCGGCTTGAATCGAGCCCGCAACCACCATGTGCAGTGAGCCGAGCAGGCTATGCTCGAACCACAGCATCACAGATATAGATTTACATAGATAACGCAAGTATCACGATTTGTATTGAAACCAAGCGTGCCAAATTTTTAACACCTCCTGTGACGTCACAGATGGCGGGAAATCCAAACCGATTCAAAGACACCGATGCCGCCGATGTCCCTCCCCCGCTACGATTCCCACGAGTGATTATCTCGCTCATAATCATATTTTTATATCTATAGTCGCGAGGACTGTAAGTTATCGGCGACCAACCTCGACGCTTGGTCGGGGTTTTCGGACACGCTAAGTACCTACATACCTTTGCGTTATCTATGTAAATCTATATCTGTGGTATGAACCAGTCGTCAAATTCCATTGTGAATAGTAGTTAGGGAGTAAGGGTATACTGACACATGCGGCGGGTAGTAGGTGACGAGCGCCTCCCGGCGGCCGGCGGCGGCGTTGTACCGCGTGGCCGCCAGCGCCGCCGTCAGCGCCAGCGTGTGGCGGCCGGCCGGCTCGCGCAGCGGGCACGCGCCGCCCAGCCGCCAGCGCGTGCCGCGCGCCAGCCGCCACGCCAGCCCCTCCATCATGCCCGGGTCGAAGAAGTCGAACATGCGAGCTGCAATACCACACCGCAGCATTCATTACTCTACCCAGCCGACTTTTCTCTATTATTTATAATAGGAATGTATTATTCAAATTCAAATCGTTTATTTTGTTTAGGCCTACGGGGGCACTAACAAATTGTCAATTTTACATATTTTTTATATCTACAACCGGTTCGGAACGCGTATAAAATTTCAGGCAGAAATTATCTAAATACGAAAGCGAAAACCGCATCAAAATCCGTCGATAAGATCTATGCGGACGAACAGACAGGCGGGGATAGCAACTTCGTTTTATACTACTATTTAGAGATTGAAGATTTTTATCCCTTTATCTTATTGATTCTCCAACAGTAGAGCAGTGCATTACATTAGAGCCCCATAGAGCTAAGATTAGAACCCCTGCCTTTTTACACTTGCTCCAGTCTTTTGCTATCCAAGAGCAAACCGGCTTTTCCCACCATATCTCTTGGGGCCAGCCGCGTTGCCGTTTCCCGCTATTTGGGATCCAATGCGTGGTTCCTATAGCCTATAAATGATGCCTTCCCAATTCCACTTCAGTTTTGCAGCTGAATTGGTTAAATGCAGAATTCGTGATCTAGAGATAGAATTCCTTACACAACCGTTAAGGAAAAAATAATCATATCTACACTTGTGGTGGCCCAGACGCCCTAGGATCGAATTTAAGACTTTGTGGGTACAGCAATTTGGGTAAAATAAAATGCTGTGTGCTCAATAAACATATAATTGATGGATGTTCTTTAAATAGATCAGTATGATATTTGTGTACTCACCAGACCATGGCTGTCGTCTGTACCGCAGCTTCTTGCCGTTTCTCCGGATGAGTTTGGCGGAACTGTCCGCAGACTTCTTGCTGCCGCTTGCGCCGGGCGAAGCCTCGTTGAAGTGGTTGTTTACGTGCCGTTCCAATAATATCTGGAAAGTTAGCGAGCGGGTGAATACTGAGGTTTAAAGACCATTACGGAATAAAGTATATTCAGTGCCACCAACATATCTGGCCCGGTGGCCAAAATAGGAACTAAAATGTTTAATAGAGAATACATTTCATATTTAAACAGTCTTGTTACCACACTAGCGACAATCTCAGCGAGCCAGACAAGTTCGTGGGACTTTATGTAAGTATATAGTAATAATATATGAGAGGAAGATTGTTAGTTGTTTTTTTTTCAGAAATCTCTTTCGCAATGAGAATTAATGAGTACGGAATTTACGAAATTAGTTTTTTTATTTCCAATTTACTTTCATGGATTTCTAAATGCGAAAGTCATGTATTTTTAGTATCGATTTATTTATAACTAAACTACCACTGATTTTAATTAGAATTGTTTCTAAAACAGGGTGTAAATTTACATTGTTTTTACCCTTTTAATTGTTTTTAAAATGTCAAACTTATCACTTTACATTGTTTGTTGAACAGGGTTCAATTTCCATTGTTTCATCCCTTCAAATTGTTTTTAAATGTCATGTCTTAAGAGCTACTTAATCCTAACACGGTTCACTACCCAGTACTTGCTTTACACTACACTCATTCCGCGGCTCGGCCCGTTGTGGAAAACGAAATTATAGTATAAACAAATAAATTTATTGTATTTAACACTTTGATGCCAATTATTTTTACGACGACGTTTAAAACGCACGTATAGGAATTATATTCAAATATCATCATTTGTAGACAGACAAATGATTTTATGATCTTTGATTAGTTTCAATTTGAGATGATAATGCCGAAGTCGTGGTCAAAAGGTTAAACCCAACAAACTTATGGTTCGTACAAAAATAAATAAAATGCAGTGGTTGCAGTGTAGGGGGTGTCCCTTGCATCATCTTCATCGTCTCCCTTAGGAAAGAAAACATACAACAAGTTTATTGCTCGCTAACAACATCTTACATGGGGGTGTGTCGTGATAGTAAATGAACGTCGGCATGGCATCATCACGCGAACAACTTTAATTTTTATGATCAAAAACCAATTTACTTGAAATACAAAGATCCATTTTATGTAGGATTCCATTTAAATGTTTACACGCAATATGAGTTAGTCACATTACTAGTTGTCTTAGCCAAATGAACTAAGTCAAATCTGAATCGAAAGCGAACACGTTCCGTGTGAACGGAAATTACATTGGAAATTAGTACAATCGACCACCGAACCTGGAACCTCTCATTACATGGGTCCGTCTTCTTGCTCCTTCCAACCATTAGGCTATTGACGCTTTTAATTTAAATTATTAACTTCCGTAATTGATAACACAGCTGGGCAAAATTATCTCCCACAAGGCGTCGTCGGTATCGGTCCTTAGCATTCATCAAGTTGTTTTTGAAGGCTTCAAGATTGTATATTATTAATTATTATTAAACAGTCGAATATTGTTATATTGTGTAATATTCCATCACAAAATATACAGTTCAGAACTTAAATCTAATTTTCTGTTTGTTTTCGCAATAATAGTGATGTGCCACTAACGATCCAGTGATGGGATCATTATCACGTATTTTACAAGTTTGTATATTTTAACTGTTAAACATAATTATTTCGCGACGTTGCATTGAGATAGTACACGTTTTGATAAAAGTAAATAAATTAATGACCACATGGGAAATTAAAATTATGTTCAATCTCGTATAATGTTCCAATCACTAGACAGACGCTTCTTCACGTGAAATGGTGGAGATGAGTACTACTTATAATTAAATCTTAATTACAAAATAACAAATTAAAATCTTATCAATACAGTACAAATCCACCTACCTACCTATAAACGTGACAGTAATAAAAAACGCCTCAAATATCTAAGTAAATGTTCTCGATAGTACAATTCAATCGTTCCCCCTACTTTGGGAGAACATAAAAGATCATTACTAACTTTATATACCTAACCTATTTACAGTTATGATAACATATCGCAAGGGATTCTTATAAGCCTATTTGGATTTTAAAAGTTTTCAGCTATAAAATAATAAAAGTCTATTTAGTAGCCATGATTATAGTTTGTATTCGACTTTTTAAATCAGATAGCTCAACGGGTGGGGAATTGGGGGAGTCATCATTAAACGTTTTCTATAAAAAAATATAAATAGAGTGTAATTTCATTAAATATAAATATATTATTTATATATTACGTAGATTAAATAAGTGAAAACACAACAATTATGTATAACAAACATATGATAAAAATTTAACTGAAAACGACCTGTTTCAGGATAAATATGCAAGTTGCCCAGATCAGTTTAATTAGACATTATTACATTTTCGTAAGATAATATATTTTAAATGATACGAAATCATACTAATCCATAGAAATAATCTTGAAGGACTTAAAATTGACCGAAATTATTTAATCATCAGGACTTAAGGAGTTGAGAGCAACTTATCATTTGCCAGCAACGTATCAATTAACAAGAAATTATGAATTGACAGCAACTTAATATGTTCTTTCCATTGAGTCAGGCCCACTTAATATGTTAAAAGGAACTTATGATTTGACAGGGACTTCTGAATTGACAAGGACTTATAAATTAACAGGGATTCATGAATTGACTGGGACTTATGAACTGACAGAAATTCATGAATTTACAGGTGATTAATAAGCAATACGACATTGTTGTGTTTTCCCTTCACCACACCCCGTATACAGCCCGTAATTATACCTGGGTGGAGAACCGCCTGTCGCAGCCGTCGACGATGCACTTGAAGGGCTTGTTGCCGCCGTGCGAGAGCGCGTGCCGCTCCAGCCACAGCCGCGAGCAGGAGGGCTTGCCGCGTACCTTGCACTGCTGCCAGAGGCACACGTAGTTCTCCTTGCCCGCTTGCGTTTCTACGTGTACGTTCTGGAAGTTGTCAAGTCATATGCTTAGTATATAACTTAAGGATTTTTGTCCGACATAGTCTATCAGTTTTCCCAACCCATTTGACCATGAATTTTCAAGCAGAGGATAAAAATTAGAGGTTTCGTGCAATGGAATCTGTGATGTCTTGTTATGGATTTAGTAATGTTTAACGTAAATAAATATCAAAAGTCAGCAGACTAAGAGGTTTCTTAGTGTAGGTATGTAGTGCTTAGTTTGGCACCAGATAGTTCCCCAACTGCAAAGCTACAAGCAAAGTTTGTTCGACAAATTACGATAAGGCCATTTTCGAAATTTGCTTGGACGGGAATCGAACCTTTGAATACCCCTTGCCGTGAGCCGAGCGGCCAACACATAAACCAATACCGTGGTCAATAAACTATTTGATTTGATAAGTAAAAACTATAAGCAATAAATAATTCAAGGAACGGAAATGGCAACTAACCTGTAAATGCTCTAGGAGATCAGGATCACTCTCAAATTCCCTCTTGCAGTTCTCCCACAGGCACACTGTCACACTGGACGTGGTATCTGTACTAGACTTCCTTTTGTCACTGCCCGCCTTCGCCGGATTCCGCGGCGGGAAACGCAGCGTCTTCGGCTGCTTCAGGATCGGACTCTTCTGGCTCTGCGTCTCCACCGAACACACGCTAATACTCAACGACAAGGAAGAGTCCTCGTCGCAATCTTTACTCGTCTGCGAATCACTCGGGGAATCGATAGACTTGTCCGTACCTATACCCGACTCGGATTCCGTCGTCGCACCACAGAAATTAGCTTCTATCACAGAATTGTGGACATCAGACGATACGTCCTTCAGAACGGTTATCTGCGTGAAGATGGTCTCCTCCCGCCTTGCGACCTCCTCCACTTTCCTCAACTCCAAATCCGTGCTCTCCTTTCTGGGCTTCTTCATCGCTTCCCCTATCTTCTCTTCTCTCACTCTCTTAGCAGCTAACTCTTCGAGCTTCTGAGATATACTACTAACTTGTGCAAAAGGCCTCGTCATTTTATTAGTTTCTAAGGGAACGATGTTATTGTTTACGGTTTTAGAGAGCCACGGTACATCACATTTCGGAGGGATGACCTCACTGATCTCCGGTTCCTTCACCGTGCTGCTGGGCGGCTCCGTGCCCTGGATGGGATTGTCGGGCGGTTTCACCGGCGCTATGGGTATACTACTCGTGTGAAGCGCTTGCGTGAAGTTTGTGACGATAGGCGGGGGATGGTGAACAATGGGATTCGAACAAGTCGTCTGCGAGGACGAGGCAGTATTCGTATAACTCCAAGTTTCTTTCACATTCATATTTGGCACAGACGTAACGATATACCCGGGCTGCGGCATCAACACAGGATGACTGAAATTGACAGTGTAATTGGGTTTCGGTTGCACTGTCATGCCGACAGCTTGCATTCCTGTCACGTTTTTATTCATCACTGGAATAGACTGGCTGGTTACCGGGGAAGGTTTGTTTACGTTTGGATACGTCGACGTCACGGCGTTGGCGAGCTTTAAAAGAGTCCCGTTTATGAGTATCGATGCCGCTTGTTGATTTTGTAAATGGTCCTGCCTTTGCGCCGCCAACTGTGCAGTTTGTGGGAGAACAAAGTTCGGCATCTTGGCCATTAAATTTGGTATTTGAACGACAGTGCCGTTTATGTTCTGCACGAGAGGAAACACAAACTGACCGTTCAGTTTTGTCGGGCTAGAGACGTTAACATTGGTTCGGTTAAATGCTGATAAATTGTTTTGTTGGCCCAATGTTTGTGCAGGCAAGCCGTTTTGGGGTATCCTCAAAGCTGTGAGCATAACATTGCCAGCATGAGGTACGGCGACAAACGATGCTAGATTGTTGGATGTTACGGCACCATTACAAGGCTGCGGAATGTTGATTTGGTGGCAGTTTTGTAGATTAGTTACGGGTACGTTGAGATTGCCTAGGCTACCGTTCACGGTCATTGAGACCTGTCGCACGCCATTCGGGATATTCATCTTTGGCGCGGTGCTCGCTTCCCCTGGCACGCTTTTCATTGGAGAACTCTGCATTGGGTTAGTACAATTTTGCTTCTGAAGCTGAACTTGCTTGAGGTTATTGGCTTTGGACCACGTCAGGTTTTTACTGTTCGCGATGCAAGCGGATGACTTTCGATTCGTTCTTTTAGCAGGCTGCGTCGTCTTTTTTGGCGTTTCTTTTCTAATTGGTGTCGGTTTGGTTGTTATGGGATTTAAACTTAAATTGTTAGAACCACATGTAACACCGTTCATTCTACTGTCTAGTTTGGTCGTAGAGCTGACAACGCCGTTCATTTTTGAAGTATCTGTCTTCGGAACGGATGCCTTTTTTACTGATTGACAGGCGGAGGTTGTCGCTGCAACTCTCAAGCCTATCAATTCATTTGATGCGGGTATTGCAACCTTACGTTTAGGGGTTCCCATAGTCATATTGGTCAGGATACCATTGGTGGATGGGTCCAGTGGAGCTTTTATATCGAGGCGTTGTTTCTTACCCTCGACCATGCCGTTGAGAGGCCCGCCCGAATACTTATCTTTGGTGAAGGTGTCGGTTCCGTGCCGAACTTCCATAAAACCGTTTCTGGTCGTATGATTCCTCTCCTTCATATCTCTGGGTCTACCAAAATCGGCGAAACCATTGGCATAAGTACTCGGCGTCATTTTGCTGAGATCAGTCGCTTTGACGTCCACGACGCCGTTGACCGTGCCTGGTCGCCGCTGTGGTTCCTGTTTGCCTACATCCATCAGTACCTTAGGGTTGAGAGTTTGGGACAAATAGGAGATGTACTTCTCTAGGTCATGGGTGACATCATTCTTAGGTAGGCACTTCTTCTTGGCGTCATCGGGGGGCGCGTGGTCGCGCTTGAGCCCGTTCTGTGGCTTCATCCTGTGGTTGAAGTACTCGGTGATGCGGCGGTGCGCTGGCGGGTGTGTGCGGCGGGGGTGCGGTGGCGGGGGGTGGTGCGCGGCGCGACGCGGCGCCGGCTCGCTGGCCCACGGCGGCATGCGCGCGCCTGCGCCCGCGTCCTCGGCGGCGCTGCTCGCGGACTCGGGGCTACGCGGGGAGCCCGGCTCGGTGATGTCGCTACCGCTGCACCCGCTGCTCTCCGTAGGACTCAGCACCGCCACACCACTGAAACAATACGATTTGACTGTTAGCTTCATTGTAAGACTAGACTAGTCTAGCAATTTAATCTTGCAATACAAATTATTACGTATAAGGGTTAGTGATCGGTATTCTAGTCTAGACTGATCGACCACACGACGACGGACAAAAGTTCAAATCTAGTTAAACCTTTAAGCACTAATATCCAGTATGTATTTTTAATTTTTTAAACTTGTTGGTTCGATTATGTCATTAAATAGTATCAATATTGTATTATTGTTTGAAACAATTAAGTCACTAGTTTAATGAAAATCAGCTGTTCAAGGTTTGTATTGATCGCGAGATGACGGAGGAGTGCGGGTCGGGGGGATAATTCCCGTCAGTGTGGTGGTGACATAATCCGTTGTTATCGATTATTAATTTTATAAGAACACATGGGCACCTTATAGACAATGCCGTTAAGCAGTTTTTACGTATATCGCAAATGGCCTGTCCTAGGCTTTTTGTAGCTTTTTCATAATTTGAGATATTTTAGGTATCAATATGACTCCAACTATTACAACGCAAGTAATGTCACGTCACTTCATCCAAAAAATGTCGATACCGAGACTATCGATATGAACATCGATGCGGCGGCGGTACGTCGCTCTGCGCGCAGCACTGGGTCGCGGCGCAAGGTGCAATGCCCCGGCCCAGTGCAGTGACGCAACCCGCCCGCTGCACTGACCGACCGGCCCGAGACACGCTATTATTTTCGGCTCCGTGACATTCACCGCACGTACTACGACGCTGTGACGAATGAACTAACAATTCCAATACCGCTACGCAATAATCGACCAGACATTTACGATGCACTTTTCCGAACTTAAACTTTTCTACTCGACTTTAAAGCACAATTTCACTTTTTCACGTAATGAAAGATGATACATTATTGCATAACAATGAGCATATAGGTACCTATTGTTCGTTTGAAAAGACGGGATATTTTACGTCGGTTTTATTCAACGCCGGTGGTAGGTATCAATCATGCTCTAACTTGACACTTACGTGAGTTACAAAGTGAGACGGCCGCTCCATCCGCTCGGTGCTCTTCACACGTGAAAACATTTATTCTCGGATCGTCCTACCGCGTAACGTAACCCGTTTTAGAATCTTTTGTTGGATCCACAGGTAACGTGGAATAACACAATTTTGTGGAGCATCTTTGAATAACGTGCGGGAGTTTCATCTTTGTGCTGAAGTAAATGGGCTTATTTCCCTTTAACTACAAAGTGAGGGTGCGAGTGGGTGGGGTATATCTTCCTGTCAGGAGAACACCCTCGCCCTTTATGAAGCCACATCCATAACTATGGCCTCACACTCCCCCCTCCTGTCTCGCACTTCGTAGGGCTTTGTTACTAATTGACCCAATTTTTAAGAAGTTCTTTTGCGAAGAATTCCGCACCTCAGCTAGGGGAGATCTTAATTTGATATCGAACATAGTTAAGCCAGAGTTTTAATTTGCCAAGTTTTGATTCCTTTAATGAGGGTGGACTTAAAAGTAGACTTCCGTCAGAATTTAATCATTAAACATTCTGAAATGTAATGATAATTATAGGTTCCTATTAAAATTTTATTTTTAATCATTTTGTCAGATTTTTTGAAACTTTGTTACATACCGTAGGGTCTTTCTATAATTTTCTTAATAAATTGCACATTCACCCCTATAAACAATTCTTAATAGGTAATAAGCGATAATCGTTGCATATGAAATTTGCATCTCCAATGTTATAAGTGCGGTAGAAGTCCCACCCACAAAGAATTTATAAAAAATCTTTGCCCACACACGACGATAAAAAAGTTACAATACAAGCAACACATAGGGCAATAAGTAGCCATCATTAAAACCACATCCGTCGGAACAAAGCTATGTATTATTCCTTTATTTTTTTGCGAATTGTCGAAAGCAAAAGTGGCCTGTCGCTGATCGTATGTAGGTGAGGCTCAGACGCCGCAAGGTCGTGCCCGCGCCGATTTCGGTCGTTCACCCGCGCTCCTCGCGGCTACATTGTAAACTCAATTCGAATATAGAAATTGTTCTTTTTGTTTTATTTAAAAGAGTTTGTTTATAGGTAACTATTGTATTTTTATTTGTTTAAAATGTTAGTTTTCTGCGCGTGCGCACTGATAAGTCCGCACTGAAGTAGCTGGCTATGGATACCCTACGCTACGCCGCCGCATCGAACAGATAATACCCACCTAATTAATAGTTCCTTTGCGATTTCCCTAAAACTTTCATATGACATTGGTCTCGTCACTGCCAATGCGTTTTTCCGTGGTTCATATAGAATTGATAATACCTAACCAATACCTATAAGTACCTACTTGAATAAGTGATTGTCCCTATATTTCTAGGTACTAATTACGCCATTACACAAGTCATCATTTAAAGCATTCATTTTTATATTAATATTTTTTATCACATAATAAGTCATCTGCTTGTGAGTATACCATAACACCCTCAAAGTTACTTGCAATAATACTTTATAATATAAATTATTTCGTATCATATAGGTACCTTGCAACGTAAACAAGTATTAACTGCCGATGCCGAAGTAATTAATACCATCGGTATAAAGTAAACGATTAAATAATATTAATGATGCTAATTGCAGGTTGGAGACGGCAACCTGTACCCTAGAGCCGATATTTCATCGTGTACAGTTAATTAGTGAATTATGTTAATGTCACCGATAAAGATAATAGTTATGCGTCGTAGTATGCACTTTTATTAAATGCAAGAGAAATGCATCAATTAAAACTGTATACGATTACGACATGTACATAAAACGCACTCCATTTTAAGTCATAAATGTTAATTGAAAATAAATCTTAATACCGTTGACGACAAGGCATCAAATGTAAGCCTAAGGTGTCGCCCTCGCCTTGAAGTAATTATGCAAGCATAAAATTACGAATGGACATGAATATACCAATAATAAATAAATAACCAACAAATGTCATACAACTAAAGACGTGTACTTTCTTAATAGATATGTGTGTTTGAACCGTAACACATAAAATTTAAAATATGAATAAGTAATAATTATGTAAGACGCTATCTATGTCCATAATTAGTATGCAATTGTTGAGTGCACGTGCACTAAACAAGTCGTGTTTACATCCGGTTCGCGGAAATGTCGCCGTCCGCGCTAATTATTATTGTAGGAATTTACTACGCTTCATATCATTACAAAACAAGTTACTATTGTATGAATGTTACGTAGTACGCGTGCAAGCACTGTTTCTTAGTAGTTATTGTTTACAGATTGTCCTGTTCCATTTCGGTGAAAATTTAAATGGTCACTTTAGTTATTCGTTTTAAACACGGCAGCACTAAAATTTTCGCATAATTTCTCGGCGTGTTACCGCCGCATGACGTCACACATGAGCGATCAAAGCGCAAAATGATACACGTCAGCCACACATGCCGCGCGAATGACCGCTTTGATTCAGGGTGTGTGCAGCTAGGGAATCATTGGATTACAGATTTGGTATCACTGTGTGGTATCACTGTGTGGTAAGAGATAATATTATAGGTACCTACATACCGTTTCGTTGTATATTAAAAGTAATAAAAAAACAGTGTCTAGTGACGCCCGAAAGAAGCGAAGCTTTATAGTGTAAAGCGTAGGGCGCCGCAACTGCCACTCTGTATACCTACCTATATATATCGTGTAACGCTACGGACGTCTGACGCTTAGCACGGATTGAGTGGCCGCGCGGCGAGCGCCCCGAACGTACGTATACCTACTTCGTTTTAATAAATAAAAAATACAGCAGAGAAGCTACTCCTGTGCCACTATTAACTTTCGGACGGCTATCCCCACCCTCTAAATAACGAGTGGGCGACTGAAATGCGAATACGCACGTCACTTGCACATGGCGATGTAGGTACCGTGCGAAAGGGCTATTTGATTGCACATGCGGCGTGCACTATGGGAGATTTTGTGTCAGTGTGTGTAGGGTTACATCAAATTAATGAGCGTAACTTTTTGGGAGGGTAAAAATATAATTCGGTTTAAAGAACTCCCCCTTCATTGTAAAATGTAACATAAATGTCACATTAGGATGTCAGCTTTTCATATTATGTATTTTTCGATAGATAGATACTCGTACATAAGTGGCTTTTACGAATCTTAAACTTGAAAGCTAAGGTAGAAAAGATTATTAAGATACATTATTTTTGATTCATCAGCCAATTACAGCAGGGCCACCCCTAACATTACAATAAAATATCCAAATAAAAAAAACAAAACCAAATCCAAGCACAAAGACAATTTTACAACTTCCCAAATTAAGTCTGTTCACATTGGGGTCGTAAAATGGAATATTATTTCGTTTAGCGCTGGAAATTGATCATCGCGCATGGGGCTCGCCCTCTGGGGACCGGCTCCTTGTCGGGTTCCACTCAGGGTTGCTTTGTGTTACGGAACCCTGCTGCGTGCATATGCGCCTGAGGGATGCGTGTTGTCCGAAGTTTCTAGACTTTTTAGTGTCGCAACGTTTACGGCACCCGGGAGAAATAATTATGATTGAATAAATGTAAAGTATAATATACATAAACATTAATACATGTGCAATGTATTCAAATATGTATTTAATTTGAATTTAATTTAAAGTCTACGTCCGCCATGACAGGCTTAGACAGTGTTGACTAATAGACTACATCGTACTTACCTAGGTATACCTATATTTTTATTAAATTAGAAGTAGACACAGTGCTTACTCTGTTCGCTATTAATCAATCGCAACTAAGCTAAATTTTAAATACATTTTGCTGCCCTGTGCGGCCAAGAGAAGGTTATAGATTTCGTATAGTCATGTTTGATTTGTGTGCCAACGGAATTATCACTAGTGCTTACAATAATAAATAAACAATACATAATGTATGTTGTCCTGGTCATTCCACTTTCAATCTGAATAACTGCGGTACTGGTTTTCAATGTCAGTGTAGTTATGTCAGCGCGGCTGTACGCGGCGGCCATTCATCGCGCGGAGGAAGTGTCGCGTGAGAATCGTGTCACTGGAGGGTGGCTCCCTCTTCCACCCTTTAAGGAGAAGCGATGGCGAGAACTGCGCTCACGGACCTTTACAATCACTCACATTTTCTAGTTCTGATTCAGTAGTTAGACAAAGATAATTATCATAATTCCACTATGTATATCATGTTCCATTCTGGTCGCATGTATCTAGTAATCGCTACATCGTTTTCAATTGTTAAACCGAGGTAGATTGGATTAGTATTTTTAACTGCTTTAAGTAACACTGCTTTTTTATGCTAACCCAGATGATCTATGTATGCTGTCAGATTATCATTTATTTCTGTGTTCTTCTGCCAATTAGCATAACATAATGATATTGAGTTCTTTGTTATTATATTCATTTATTAAATACAGAGACGCTCATTCACTACGGTGGTACATTTTTTGAAGATTGAAAATGTAAGCTTCGAAAATTGATGTGAAAATTGCATTTTCGTCCCATGCTTCCCCTTAACACCGCCGATTATTATGCAAAGTGTCCGTCTACTAGGGGTGGGTTTTTCGCGCATCTGTTATTTATTTAAGCGTTTTATATTCATAGAATTGCGTAACTTCGACGCGTTGGGCTTACACTTCATTACACCGCGTTACAACCTTATGATTTACACTTTGATTATGGATTTTAGATCTTATTTGCTGGGTATAGAGTAGTGGGTGTGCGTGAAGGTGAATATAGGTTACGGGGCGCACCCACTGTGACGCTCCCACCAAACGTCGATTGATTTTGTGGATAAAACTGTTTTTCATTCAAACTGCTAGATGTATTAGGAACGAGGTTATCTATAGTTACAAGCGAAATAATAGTACTGTATAGTTAATGATAAAGCTAATTAGTAGTAAAATCAGACAATAATCGTTTCTTGCTGGCTTGTTTAAAATTATCTGCAACTAACTTGTAGACCATTAAAACGTATTGCAGTAACCATTTCAGCAAGTAGGTAATTAGCTTGTAATAGAAACATCGATTATTTTTTAAATGACAATGTTTTAGTTATTATCACGAAACACTCAAAACATTGGTGCCCTTTTAACGTCCCACTCCTGACTGGAAAATAGATGTTACTATATATAGACGCGGCATTTCCTTAACAGATACTTGAAGTCTTGTAGATAAGGGTGCCGACGGCCTAACTTCGCCGTAACAGCCTTCAGAAATTCAATTTCCTCCTCAAATCCTATCTTCATATAAACAGGGTAGGCCTACCGATACTACAGTAGCTCCGCCATGAGTTTATAGAGTCGTTAGCGTTAAGTGTTATCGGCTGCAAGCCTTTTAGATTTTAACAACCCAAGATTAGAGTTTAAAATTGCGAAATGCGCGGTACATAGACGTTGCAATGCTGGTTTCCGCCCAAGTCTGCGCAGGAAATAACTGGATCCACAGACAGCGTTGTCTAGTTCGGCTAATATCCGAGGGAAAGCTTTTCCAACTGGATTTGGCTTGCAAAAGTGTTTTGCAATGTCTTTCTGCGAGACTGCATTGGGATTTTAGTCCTTCAAATGTGTGTTATGCTTAAATGAACTTTTTTTAAACCTTTTCTAGGTAACACCACAACGAATCTCCAACTGACACTAACATTAAAATCATGTTGCAACATAAGAAAAGTTTCTTCAAATTTAATGGGATTCCAGACACTCTGAAATAACAGCCTGTTTGCCGTGTTATACAAATCATATAAAAACTAAGACCTTTGCTAAAAGTTATGGAAATGATTTGAGAATACAAAGAACTTAATAAATTGAGCAATCGCAAAAACCTGTACCTTCAATTCACGTTGATTGTATTTGTAACGGAGTGTTTTTGTCATGATGCAATCATCATTAGGCGGATTGCAGTTAATGATTCAAATGTCATTCGGCGCGCCAGACAATATTGGTTCTTTGCACAAAACGTGATTAGCGGTTGTGAAAATGCATACTTAAATGCATAGAAGTTAATGCAAAATTTTTGTTTACTAATGAGGGTAACGTAAGTTAGGTTTTTTCTTATAAATCTTTTCCCTGAAAATGTAATTAGGTAGGTATAAGCACCGCATTGATGCCTGGCCTGAGTGGCACTGGGATCGCCCCAGTCCATTGTACAGTACCCATAGCTGGTATAAACATTGCTTAGTTTGTAATGTAGACATTCTTTTGTTTTCTTATTTTATTAACATACGACAGCATAGGTATATTCGTACCAGAGGATTTTTGACTACAAGTGAATCGTTGCTTTTTGCAGAGTACTTATGGTATAAAATAGTTCAATCTTCATTACATCTTACACAGCTCGGTTTCCACATACGTAGGTAGGTACTCGCAACTCTGATTTATCTAAACTTAAAATAACTCTTCCCATTCCGTCCGTTGCACAGTCTCGTAATACCCCGGATTACGAGTGTTACATCACTAAGTAATTCGCGCGTGCGTAAATGCCGAAAGTATGCAGAACAATTCTCACGTAGACTAAACAAATCGTACGTACATGTTACATCTCTAGATTGACGTGCATGCCCTTGGGGAGCGCTTCCCAACAGTGGAATGAGGAGAAATTAAAATAAGATTCCAAAAAGTGGACAACTCACTGTTAGCCGCAGCATATTCTGTGAATAGGGTGCTGTAGAGCGCACCAAGGGCCAAGACACGACCGAGACGCGGACAGAACATGGACGCATATATTTTAAACTTGTTGTTGCTCGCGGCTCTACTTCAATGTTATTAATTGGTATAGATGGATAAACCAATACACACCTAATGTTTGCGTTACGCGAAATTTGTGATTAAATGGACCTGCTCTCTGTGAGTTTATTCGTTTGTTAAGATTTGCAAATCAGTACCGTAACATTTATAATGTACCTTATGGCAAATTTTGAGGACCGCTTGGCGTAGTGGTATCTTAGGCCGCTCGGTTAGCCTACACCGGGTAGTTGCGGGTTCGATTCCCGTCGGGCCAAATTTCGGAATTGGCATTTTCGTTATTTGCCCAGGCCTGGGTATTACTGGGATCGCCTCCAGTCCATTGTACGGTATCCATAGTATGTACAAGCGTTGCTTTGTTTGAGGCCATTCAGTTGGTATGTCAGTATTTGGGTGGCCTGATTTGACTAACAAATGTTTTGAGTAGACATCAGACAAGCGTGAAGTTCATGGTTGAGCTACTGCAGCTTAAATCATCTTCGTTGCATCCAGGAGCACCGGAACGCTATTAGAGATTGACCTTAAATTCTCTAAAAGTTATTTCCTCACGAATTAATTGATTCGTGACATTACCGCTGCATTACTGTTTAGTGTTAACGTGTCCTACGTCAATGTTGTCGTTATCTGTGTCGGCGAGCGTACAAAACAGACGGCCGTTGCTCTAGGACGCACTGATAACTTTGACACGTCCCGACGATTATGTTGACAAAGTTAATCCGTCATATCAAAATGTTGTCAATAATAATGGCGCAGGAGTTTAGTTGAAGATTACTAACGTTTACGGTGGTGGGCCGAAGCTGTAGCCAAGTGATATAGGTCGACTGGGGAAGTACCACTCTCACACATAAAATCAGCGTTAAGTAGGTTTTTAGCTGTGTTTCGTACGATGAGTGAGAGATACGTAAGCCCAGCCCAGGGTTATCAACGTGTGAGCAATGCCATTGGCATTACAATCATCTATAGGCACGGTAACTACTTAATTTCGTGCAGTTGGTACGCTTGCTTACTGAATTTGTTACATTCTCCTACTAAACGAAATTCTAGTTGTAGGTGTCGGTTCACATCAGTAGTTTAATAGTCTCAATGAGTATTAAACCCGTAACCTTTATCAGTTACTATAAAGCGCAAGAAGAGTTATACGATGCATCTTTATCTGCCTACAAAGGTTTTAATAACGTCATGATATAATAATACCTAAAGATATAGGTACCTTAGGTATTGAAAACCAATACCGCATGCAATCAGTACTACAAAGTATAGAATTACATTTGAACTTTACACCATTGTGCGCAGGCGCAACCTTTGCAGTCGTGACGTAATCATGTCATTAAGTTCCTAGATGTCATTTCTTTGTGTGGGAAGTATGTCAAGTGCATGCAATAGCGCGTGCATAGATTATATGACGTATCTATGTGCATTTGCAGCGAATGCAACACCCCTACCATTTGATGAATCGATATCGAGATGAGATATTTTCTGTGTGTAAAATCCAAGGATCAAAAGCGAGTTTTAATTCGAAAGATATATCGGTAGTTTTGGCCATTGACGCAATATAAAGAGAGGTGTTTTTGCGTGATATAAGATTATGGAATCATCACACAGTACCCCCTACTGTTCCATCATTAACTCCATAAATTATCCTTACTACTAAGGCACTCTTGAATTGAGGTACCAGGGCACCTTAAGATCTAAGAGCCTGGATAACAATTTGACTTGTAAATAACTAGCTGTTGTTCTACCTCCGGGTCACCGCAAGCAACGGTATTCCGTATGTTAATTGATTTAAATTACGCACTAAGATGCGTGGGAAACGCGGGAACGCACGAAATGGCCGTGCACGCATATTTCCGGGTGCGTGCGCGCACGTGTTCCAAGTTACATAGGAACTTTTAGAGTGAATCATTTTGTTAGTGATATGCCAAATTTTCAGGACTTGGATTTTCAGGCATATATTAAGGATTTGCTGAAACAATCAGACTTAAATTACGTACATAATTAAGTTCAACGTTCTAAGAAAAGGGCTATTTAAGGAATACCTTGCACACTCCTATGGCATATCAAAGGAACAAGATAACACGCACCCATCACCAACTGTTTTATGAGATTTGCTGTAGAATAGTTGATTATCATGTTCTTGATGCTTTAAAGGAGACATGAATCATTTTAAATAGTCGATTCACAATCTTAGTAGATATTTCTGAACTGTTTTCAATTTGCAATGGTGTCCGGCTTCTATTCACACCAGATTCAGCTGCATACATGTATCGAATGCGGTCTCCGACTTCTAGAAGCTGCTTTAAACTTTTAAACAATTCTTTGTCCGTCTTTCTTAACTAAGGCCACGCAACTCGAACAATACATAATAATAATATCCCGCCCCATTTACCAGGAAACGAGGCTTCGTACAGTTGAAATGTTTGCGTACACTGCGCAGCGCACGTGTTGTGGACGGCTAAACAAAAATATTCGCCCACACACCCGCGGCAGACGACGGGACGCCTACACGAATTACCGTGTCGTTAATACGTAACTACTACGAATAGACTTGTCTGTGAACATTTACTATCACTCTAAACGGGGTTGTTGACGTAGCTTCACGGACTCATTTGCTTCAACTTGTCCCAGTATCTTCTTAAGAGTCCAATTGAAAGAAATTATAATGTAGTTATTTCTAGCTGTTTAGTGAATCCAGGTTTTTTTAAGTAGGCTTAAGTTTAAAATGTATTTCATCGTAGTCGATAACGAAATAAATTCGAATAATTTTGTCATGTATCAATGACATTCACAATAAAAGTAAAATTTTACAACAGCAAAAAAAAATACAAATAAAATCTGTTTTGTGGGCATCTAAATATATCTGTATTCTGAAATCACGTTTCCATATTTCCTATCTCTCCGAATTCAGGATATGTATATAAGCAGGCTTCCTTACTAGCTTTCAAATAAGGCATTGATAAAAATAAACTGGTATGTAATGTTAATAGTACTAATTTATAAAAAGTCTTACGGTATCACAAAATGCAAACTATCATTTTACTCTTTATTTTTCGAAACTAATACAGCGATGGTCTAAAATAACACGTCTCGAGCGTGTACCTGTTATTCTCAGTGGGTCATTAGGACTAACTAAAAAACCCGTAGTAGTGGTCACAATCGCTATTGCATATGTTCCGTAAATGCGAGTGCAGCGACCTTGGTCTGATGACAGGCGCGGCCTCGCCGCCGACGCCTTTGTGCTGTGCCGTGATCGTAAAACAAAGGATTATCGTAGCGCACGACTAATTACACTGTTGATAGGTATGACGGAGAAGTCGACAAAAAGTTGCTTCTGCTGTAGCCAACATGTATTGTCATCCAGTAAGCTCTACAATCGTGCTAATTCTGTTCCTACACATAGGTACTCGTATCTTAAGTTTTAAGTACCGTAGTATCGTTATAATTTCCTAGCATATATATTCGTTATAAATAAATCTATATACTTACATTTTATATGATTCGTATTCTATAGATAAGTTATGCAAATATCCAAACGAGTCAGCATTTAGCTTAGGTAACGACAATGATAATTATTACTCGTCTAAGAATTCTTACTTTTAAAATGATCAGAACTATAGAATACCGTTAGTCGGCGTTAGTGTCTCTAGTAATTACTTTGAATGGAGAGTGGTAACTACCCTGTTCACGCCAGCCTGTATAAGAGCTGCTGTCTTTGACTACAGCTTAAATGTTCTCTATCTAAGTCTGTTCGAAGACTTTGGAAGAGGTCGGTTGGCTTGGAAGTCTACGAACAGACTTAGACAACAGACATGGAAGCTCTAATAGTAATAAATTGACAATTGTATAGTTTAAAGTCAACTCATTTCTGAGTGGACCGCAGATACATACATGTATTAATAGTGATTAAACAGTAGGTCAATGGTTAAACGTAAACATACGATTGCGGGGTCGTGAGTTCAAATCGGCGATCAAGCCATACAGTGATTAATTTGCATCGATAGGATTTCAAACCGCATTTTAATAGAGAAGTACAGCGGATGATACCTAGTAACAATAATTATCTAACGGTTAATCGAACACATTAGCAGCGATAGCCGATTGGTTAAGCACGCGTCTTGCGGGCTACCAGGTCTCTTGTTCAAACCCCGGCTCGAACCTCTGGATTTTTCTAAATCTATGTGCGAATCATAATTTCTATATGATTATCACTTGCTTACGGTGAAGAAAAACATCGTGATGAAACCTGCATGTCTTAGAAGATTTAACCAATTTTCGAAAGACATGTGAAATCCGCCAACCCGCACCGGGCCAGCGTGGTGGATTATGGCCTGAATCCCCCTCGTGTTGAGGGGAGGCCCGTGCCCAGGAGTGGGACGTCAAAAAGGGCTAAAATTATAATTATATAATTATTAACTGATAGTTTTGATTGTTCGTTAATTAATACAGATGACAAATCACATCTAAACGACTCATTAGGTTAGTGACATCGCGTATTAATCAGGTTTCCATAATAAACAATCGGTCTTTATTATCGAGCGATTCCCACGCGATCTGACTTCATTACAAAGATTAAGGTTATAAATAACGCTTCAGTTGACATTGTAATATAATTATTAATGTTCGAATTGTAAGTAGAAAACAATAAGTATTTTTTTTTCTTACCCTAAGTAAAACGCAAAATGCAGTCCATTTTATACTTTATCAGCTGGCCAGTAAAAAATACAAATTTCGTGATCTGCATAATCGAAACAAATTACGACTTCATTAAAATTCTATGCTCTGAACGAAACTAAAGAACAATTAAAAGAAATAGCTTGTAGTATTCTTTTCATTTGTCGTATACATACATGTTTATTTGTGTCACATAATTCACGTATCAGTTATTCATTCATAAAAACAGAACCTTTCGTATGACATTATGCCTTCCAGTACGCAACGTATAATACACGTGCGATAGGTGAAAATAAATTAAAATATCTACAGTTCGTAAGCGTCAAAGGATCATTAGCTTGTTGACCTGCTTACAGAAGTTTATGTGAATGAAAAATCGTAAATTTCGGGGCAGTGATCGCACCGCATTCGTTCGGAGGAAGTTAAGTTCCGGTGTTAAAATTAATGAACGTTTGCATTTGACATGTGAACACGCTGGTATTGGAGAAATAATGGATAGATTTTTTTTATTAATACAGGTTTACCCGGTTGGAACATCCTGTAGATTAGATAGGAATTGTTCTAATTAGTGATTGACACATATTGCATAAAATTTGTGAAATTAACGATTCATTGAAATCAATTTTGGTGTTTTATATCACAGAATATCTATCACACTGTGTTTATCTTACTGCAGTGATCATTTCAAGAAAAAAATAAACTAGACAATTTTTTACTTAACGGTAGGTTCAAAATACGAAATAATAACGGCCTTCGTTATGCCGTTTGAATGTCTTAGAGTTAAAGCATGCAGCACGATGTTAAAGTTATTCCGTGACAAAACCATGTAAACTCGACAATGTTTTAGAACGAAAATGTAACAAACAATTTCTGCATAGGGTTGCCCTCGTGAATACAAAATAAAACTAAATGAAGGTAGGGAAATAAATAATTAAGTAATGAACAACTTTAATAACGAAAAGCGTCGGAAAAGCGGTAGACTAGTTAATTTAAATACCTGTGTGGCCGGAGACATATTTCCGGAAAGAATGATGTCGGACAGCCCTATAATCGAAGCGTGCCTTACGGAATGTTTAGAAACATCGAATGGCCGTGTAGTGTTGTAACTAAGCTACAACTAAGTTAAGTTATAAAGTAAAGCTGCAGTGGTAACATAAATAATGTTCGTAGGCGAAAGTGAATGCGCGGTCGCGCTCCGCGGGCCGATAGGAATGACTTGCGCAATACGATGCGCGGGCGCATTGTTTTGTGTTTACTGCGGATAGGGTTTGCTGCATCGCAACCGAGGGTGAGTTTTCTTAAGATTTGCGTTAAGCTAAAACGGTTCCATGAGCGAAAGCTTCATTCTTGCTTAGAAGACTTTACCATTTTTACCTAAGTAATTTGGTAGTTTCGTTAGTAATAATTAATGTTTAATAGTCCGCTATGACTTACAGAAGAGGCGTATTTCAACTGTTGTCTTCTGATTTATACGTTTCATTGTATTTATTCACTACTGTAGCATAGAAATTACACGTCACTACAATATATTTCAGATGTTAAGACAACGCAACTTTATGGGAGCCGACTAAAGTTATCAAAATAATTCCAAAGGTTTATTATAATGAAACTGCAATACTGTTTTGACACTTACTGTTATTGTTATTTGTTTATTACAACATTTATAACAAATAACGTCTATACATTATTGAAACCAGGTTATTTCAGCGGTGTAGTCGATAGAGTAGGAGCCATAACCGCAGCGCGGGTTCGATTGCACGGAAGGATTGCATTGTGCGGCCCGTCATCGGTACAACTCGACACTTGAAATATGAGCCTCCCAAGAGATCTAGGAGCATATCAAGATCAGCTAACAAATAAGGGAGGACATTCGTTATAAAATAAACAGCAGACCATAAAACATATTGCTTCGGCTGGTCTCAAAAGTTCTAATATCAATTCGAAAAGCGACAATAGCCTAGTGTTAAGAGGGGCCATCGTACGTTACGTAAAGTTTCCAGGTTTAATTCCTGTTCGGACCATTAAATTTATTAACCCACACCTAGCACTAGTATTTAATTTAGTTTGACAAGTTAACGGGTATGTGATTAAGCAGTTTCCGTAGCCTATATCGATGCTTGGGATTCCAAAGGCATTGCTCGCGCGTAGCCAATCTGAAGAGGAGTGGGACAGAGGGAGGGGTAGAGAGGGGCGGGGGGGTTGTGCTTCCGGTTCTCTCAATGTTCGTACGAAACGCTAAGTTCGTAAGCTATGATAGCTACTTAACGGCGATCTTCTGAGAGCGGTTGGTATTACCCCGGTCTCGCCAATCGTATATGAGCTGTAGTCAAGGCTAATAAATATCGCCAGACGAACACACCAACTGTATGGTCCCATACTAAGCACCGCTTGTGCTATGGGTACCGTACAATGGACTGGGGCGATCCCAGTGACACTCAGACCAGGAAAAATTATTAAAAGGCCTGAAAATTTACCCTGACGGGAATCGAACCACTTTGCTTCTATTGCGTATTTCTTCAAAGACAACCTTACTAATAGTACCTATAGGTATTACTTTTTATCTCACATTTCTCATAACAGCACGCATCTAAGTATTAAAGCTTAACGGCTCCAACAATCTCGATGTTATCAGGCCGAGACAGGCATGGGGGTCATTTGTGGTGGCGCACGACCCCCGCACCCCGCACCCGCATGCCCATTGTCCAAGGAACAATGTCCACTTGCGGACAACGGTCCGTTTATTCTGAGCTGAACTACTTTGTAAAGCATTGCTGGTTAAGTTATTGGATGTTGGAAGAGGTGCTGGTGGCTGTGGGAGTTAGAAATAAAGTATTAGAAGACATTGTTTGCCGCAGTGGGCGCAGTGGTTCGAGCGTAGGCCGTCCGGCTCACTGCCACGCGTGGTTGCGGGTACATACTAAAAATTCCCGTCGGGGAAATTTGGGAAATGGACATTCGTTACTGTCTGGGTCCAGTCCATTATAAGGTACCCATAGTAGGAACGTTGCTTAGTTTAGGACCATACATTAGTGTTATTCGATATTTATTTCTTGTGAGGTTTCTTACACCAATTCCCACCTCTTTTCTCTTCCCCGCCATCAGTACTCCTTTTCAGATAAACAACGTCCGAGCAGTTATTTATATGTAGTGCAAGCATCTACAATAGGTTACGGTAAGAGCTTTCGGGTAGGTCATACGCTCCATTGCCGACTTTTTATTGAAAAAGATTTATAGAAAATAGCCATGATTTTTACAGCTAGGCATATTTATGACGATCAATTCATTTTAAAAACTAACGAGACTAGCTCATTTCACGATAAAACCGTTGAGTCGTCTAATTTTTTTTTGCAAATTACACATCCAATAAATAAAGCAATAAGTATGTGATAACGATTTCAGTTCCTAGTTGCTAGACGTGTTATAATTTCAAACATACATAATTGAATTATGGGAATACTAGCTGTGCCCACCGACTTCGTCCGCGTAGTATTTAACGTAACAAAAATTTCAGGATTTTCGGGATAAAAAGTATCCTATATGTTAATCCCGGTTATAAACTATCTGTTTTCCAAATTTCATCCAAATCCGTTCAGTAGTTTTTGCGTGAAGGAGTAACAAACATACATCCACACTCACAAACTTTCACATTTATAATATTAATAGGATAGGTCTTTTAACAAATTTGACCTGGGTATTGCTCCAAGTTCAGGATGTACGACAGTCAGTCAGATAAATAATACATAAATAAGTTAATCAGTCATGTCCATGATGTAATTCAAACAATAGATAGGTACATCAATTGCTCAGATACTATCTTTACGTTCAACTTCAACAACACGGCCTCATTCAATTTCCAGATAAGTATTATAAACTTGTTGTTGCGCGCGTCGAAATTAGATGAAATAAAAGTAGCATTAGTTACTCCTTGTACGATCGGCTATCTTTCAGTGAAAGTCCCGTCAAAATAAGTCCAGCTGTTTCGGAGAAAAACCGTATCAAACAGACATCCAGACAACAATAAAAAAAAAACATATTTTTGTTATGTGCAATTACCTTATTATACTCTCATATGAGTTTAGTAAAAAAATATAATTTAAATATTACAAACAGACACTTCAATTTTATTTATTTATTTGTGTAGATGTAAGTAACTACTTGTAGATTGATAAATGAACGACCTGAATATTCATAACGCTGATTATCAATGATATGCGTTAGCAGTGTAAATATGGGAGAAGCGTGTAATTATTACATTAATTCCTCGTCGTAGTCGGTAAAGTGGCAGTTTTTTAATGCACGCGAGTGTAATTAATCGGGATCATTATGTCTATCACGCGCTATCATCGGCATGGGGGCAATATACGGGCTGTAATTTCTTTTACACACAGTGGCACATCGACCTTGGTTTGCATTTTTTTTTAATAACTCTAATATTTAAAATCCATCCTCAAAGAGCTTTGTATTAAAGTCAGACTATCATCTACTGTGCAGCTACGAATACTAAAGTTCTTTGGTCACATCTCTAGAAATGAGAACTCGATGGAGAGACTGGTAGTTCAGCGCCAGGTGGAAGGCAAGCACGCGGTCGCGTACCAACCCGCTGGATAGATGTCATGACAAAGGCTACCGAGTCCACCATGGTCCAGGGTACTCGCGAGGCCTCTAATCGTCAGAAATGGAAGCACATCGCCTGGAAAGCCACCCTCGGAAATGCTAAGGCCTCACCAAACCTTCCACCATATACCTCGTCAGCGCAACCACGACCACTCTGACAAGAGTGCCCGACTAAGAAGAAGAATATTTAAAATAACAAAATGACGTCGTCATCAAACCTATGCGACACCTGAACGTACATAATTACATAATCCTAGGTGTACATACATGATGTATAGGCGCACTAAATTAGGTTTTTGACAACGTGTAGGTATATCAGATTTACAATCTAGTACGTATTAATAAGTATTTTTTTATTCTTAATAATGGTTTAACCAAAGAATTTGTAATAATAATGCCTTATTATTACAAATTCTGTTTATTTGGTTTAACAATGTGGTGTAAATGAGTCTTGCATAAAGGTAAAAAAAAATCTTACAGTAAAAAGACTTGTATACAGAGACATAATGTAAGTTGGCTGTAGTAGTTAAGTTGTACATGCGCTTATAATCGCGACGCGTTAACGTTAATTTACATTTCCGACGACAGTAATAAAGTAATAAACACTAGTTGTGTAGTCCAGCCTTAATAGGGTCGGCCTGTGTTCAGAGGTCGATAACATTTTGTTCAAATTGTATCCATGCAGATGTTTAAAACATTTTGCATAGGTAGGTACATACTTCACTACATTTTTTTTTACAAGACGTACCTACGAACATATAACATGAAATAGATTACAATCATAATAATTTTCGGTACGACACTCGAAACTATGTGACAGTTACTGAGTGTAAAACTCTAGAAGCACATGGGAATATCACACTCGGGGCCAGCCGGGACACAGCCCGGACTATCAATAAAATAACAATACTAAAATCAATACCACGAGGGTCGCACAAATTCGAAGGGTCCACGCCTCGTACCAAAACAACAAAACAAACCGGCTTTTACCAATTGTTACGATTGCATTGATGGCTTTCCAACGTTTTCGCCTGAACAAGAACGACGAGAAAGCAATGAAAGTAAAAATGTGCATTTTATTTTTTGGTGCGTGGAAAACGTGACGTAATAATATCACGAAACATGATGACCGTGATTTTAGTTACATTACTACGTTAGTTATTCTACTTCGTTGATGCTGGAAGAATCTCTCAAATACAACACCATTATGCCTGTACTCCTCGATGGGGTGGGCAGGGTGCATCCACATTTCACCGATAATTTGGTCCCAATAATTTTGGTCCCAATGTGGGCTGTTCCACACGCGCGAGCCTATTGTCCAACCCACCCAACTATTGTATATAAGATTATAACATTGAAAAACCAATAAAATATTATAGTATCAGATACAAAGTGTGCACAGGCGTGCTGAAATAAAAATACTTCATGTAGGTCGTACAATAACAATGACTCCAATTCTAGGCTGACCGATTAGCCGCCCTTATTACGCATATCTTTATCCGATCGACATTGAAATCGATGTGTAAACTTGACCGATAATAGTCGGTTCATTCACCACTCGAACCTGTTTCGCATCCGTTCCGTTTCGCCAAAATAGTCTCATAAATATTATAATAATTGAAATGAAATGAAATGAAAAATATTTATTCAGTACAGGGAACACATAAGGAAATATCAGCACATAATTATAAAATAAGTGAAATATATACACCTAAGGACAGTAAGCTGCATTTCCTACAGTGTGAGCTGTACCGAAAGGCATTTGGCTCAGCATGTGCTGGAGGGGAACGAAATCTCCTCCAGCGCTGATTTTCAGCCAAAGCCTCCTCATACCTTGTCTTGCATACCTACACCATTTGCTACCCAAATCACTAAGCTGTTACAACAATATAAGTACTTATACGTAATAATAAATATAATACATATTTAAATAAAATTAAAAGGAATATAAGAGAATTGTTAATCTGACAAATTGTTATAAAAATAAAATAAATGTGTGTGAATGAACGTGAAGTAAGTATGCACCCACGACAAACGACCGCCTCGCCCGACGCCCGAATCCTTACGAGTGCATATATATATGTAGGTTAGGTGGCTAGGTATAGGACTAGCTACGAAGTCGCGGCACAGGTCGCAGGCGCAACGACGCGACATTCCGACGCATCCCCGTGCATCTCAGTGACCCACCGCACTCACAGGCATACGCTGCGCTGTATGGAGCTGCGGAGCGAGCCTGCCTCTAAACATAAACGTAACTAATATACAATGTCGAAGAGTGGTTATGTACCAACGTAGTAGGTAGATAGGTATCTAATGACTTTGTTATTGATATTGATTACACTAAAAACGTAGTGAAATATTACCTACCTATCTATAACACCATGAGGCCATGACGCCGTGAACCGGACGCCACCCTTGAATGCCCTTGAGACGCACTGAGCTGAGAATCTAAGCGAATGTCAGCCAAGCGGTAAGTGGATATTTAGGTATTATTATATATACTACAATACATCAATTATTCATTACATATTTATGAATAATTCAATTTACAGTATAATTAGTAGATAGGGCAAATTTAAGAAAAACTATATATATATATATATATTTTAGGTATTGGCAGACCTCCGTTTTGGAAAACAATCCCAAATAACTTATGGTTCCTGCGTTGGTGCCTACTACAGATATGGGGTGGAACAGGAAGACTGAAAGTCGGTGGACCAAACCCACGAGGTAAATAAATTAACCAGACCTATTACCTATATGAGTCCTAGAATATGTGAAGATTTTATAAATATTATATCTGGTATAATTATGTTATTATTAATTTATGTTGCCATAATGTATATTTTTTGCCGTTTATTTATTTACGATTGGTTATAATATCTTTACATTTTTTTTATTATTATTATTATTATTTAGGTCCCCATTATTCGGGCGGGTTGCTGGTTCATGCGCACTCGGATTGACTGTACGCGAATTACTGCACCCATGGCACGGACATGGGGTGAGGCAAGGAACACAAAAGTCAGTGGGCCAAACCCATACGGTAATTAGCTGTTGTTATTAATATTTTGTTGTATATTTATTACTATTATTCCATTTTATCAATTTATTAGTACCTATAATTATTATTTTTCTTTAGGTCCCCATTATAAACCTGCCCGCAGGTTTAGCGCATTCGGATGTGAAGACATGCCTCTGGAAATAGCAGTGGATAGTTTGTCATGAATAAATCGGTAAGGATTTATATAATAGATATATCTAGATTAATGTTATTATATTGCCGCTGTATCTCAACCATGTGTTTTTTAAGCCTAACCTTGAACGTGTTTATGCATTCCAGATTCCTGATCGGCGGCGGCAAGTTATTCCAACACTTGGTGGCTGCGTACCTAAAGCTACCCCGGAATGCGGCAGAACTGTATTGTTCGATGGATAGTTGCTGCGAACATTGCCTGCGTACGCATTGTCTTCTGTCTGCCACCCATGTAAGCTTCTCGTATAGGTACGCTGGAGTTTTATGTTTAATGACGCCAAACAAAAGACATGCTAGATGCAGTTTACGGCGAGACTTCATTTTTAGGCAGTAGTGTCTATTTAAAAACGGGGTAATATGACTCCTCGGTGGCACAGTGAAGCAGAATCTTACACATGCGTTTTGAACCCTCTGGATCAGCCGTTGTGTGCGTGCGAGTAGCCTCGGCCCGTATACCGTGTCTGCATAGTTGAGTTTGGATAAGACAAGGGACTCGACGAGTTGTGCACGTAATTCTTCTGATAAGTAAGGCCTTATTTTATATAGTAGTTTCAATCTATAGAAACAATTCTGCGCGCACTCGGCTATATGTTTCTCAAAACGTAATGCAGCGTCCATACACAGACCCAAATTGCGTGTTTCGAACGATTGTTCAATAGGCTCGCCCATAAGGCGTATTTCAATCGGGGAGCACAGCTTAGCCAGCTGCTGTTTGGTTCCGAGCAGCATGTACTTTGTCTTGGATGGATTGAGGACGAGGCTATTTGTTTCCGACCATGCCGCTATTTCAGTAAGGTCTTCATTTATTTGTTTAATGGCTATTTCTTTATCACATGGCCGGAAAGATACATAGATTTGTAAGTCATCAGCGTATATGTGGTATTTGCAATTTTTTATGCAGTTTTTTATATCGGCCGTGTAAAGTGTAAACAGCACGGGCCCCAGAATGGAACCCTGGGGAACTCCCCTGGATACTTCCGCAAGCTTGGCGCTAGACACTTACGACCCATTAAAAAAAATTGCTGAAAAATGTCATGCTCTCGCATTACGACAATAAAAAGGCAGCTACACATAGTTCAATAGAACTAGGGGCATTTTAGTACCCACTTCTTTTTCTAAACTGGAGTGATACAAATTAACGAAATTCTGTAATACACAACACCTTTGCACATTTATATAATCTGCGAAGCGTAGGCGCAATTAACAATAAATAAAGTTTAAAGTTCTCGTCACTCACATATGTAATTATACATAATTGGTTATAAAATATTATCGCTTTACAACATCAAACGGCATGAACATGTATTACTTGACTAATTTAATTAAAGCCAGATTGATCATCGGTAATCGGGTTCCATATATTTAATTTGTAATGTCTGAATGATATCGTCTCTTAGACTGTTTTATTGCGATGCGTGATTTATTGAATGGAAAGATGTTATGTTCATGTAAATTATATTGTTTATTATCCCACCGACTTGTGTCAGCGGACGTCGGCTTGCTTGCATCTGATTTGGTTTGATATAGCTGTGATTAACCTATTAGACTTGCTATAATTTTTTATTTGTCAGATTCTTCTATCGACATACATATTACAGAAGTATTTTTTGATGTTATTAAAGAAAATCAAACCCTCGACCAATTAAATAATTAAGTTGAATCAATCAGCAAAGCTAAGAGTGTTACCCTAATGTTACCTTATTGTCAATGTCAATATATGAGACTTTCAAATTTTCACTGGGAACTCTAAAACTACAAATGCAAAAATCTTACAATCTTTCTTGCAAAAAATTACGATTAAACTTAAAATTTGTTAAGAGCTATTCATATTAAGCACTACTTAATTTAAGCATAAACTATTTGATAATCAGCCGGAGTACTAAACATGCGCAGGGTCAACGACACCGCGTGGGCAGGTACCACGCTGGGATTTTTATTCTTATTACAAAACTCTTTATAAGACGTTTTTCTCATATTAACATACGAATTTATTGTACATACTATATGCACGCCTATTAAATCAAATCATTTGGGGAACGCATAAATTATTCAATATTCGACTGTTCATAATAACGAAATTAAAACGCGTAAACTTTACGATCGCAATCTTTAGAATCGTGTCATTAAAATCGTTGATTTTCGATATCCGAAGCGTAGTAAAAACAAAAGCTCTCAATATTTATAAGATGTGCTGATAACCTTGCGTTTATTTTGAGATTCGAGGCTCTCGAACTGTTTTTTAGACAAAGTAACGCGGAGAAACAATCTGAGCATCTCAGGTATCGTTGAAACTAACATGAAGAGCACACTTGTTCTAACCGTCAAATGCTAGTTAGAACGACGCGTATGTACAAGAACGCGTCATTTTATATCTTATCGCACGCAATAACGACATCGTCTAGTGTTACAGCCGGGCTCAACATGCAATTATCATGCGAGTCGCGCACGACGACGCACGTATTTTTAGCGAATGTCGTGCGTTTCGCGTTAGGCCCGGAATAGACGGGCGACTTGAAGCGGCCGCCGTCGGATGTGCTGTTAGCGTGCCCCGGTCGACTCTGGGTCGGCGATACTATGCTTAGATAACTTTGTGCATTGCAATTTATTGTAATGAGTGGCTATTTAGCGAATGGTTATATTATGGAAGACACTTTAAATAATAATAATAATTTTAGCCCTTTTGACGTCCCACTCCTGGGCACGGGCCTCCCCTCAACACGAGGGGGATTCAGGCCATAATCCACCACGCTGGCCCAGTGCGGGTTGGCGGATTACACATGTCTTTCGAAAATTGGTTAAATCTTCTAAGACATGCAGGTTTCCTCACGATGTTTTCCTTCACCGTAAGCAAGTGATAATCATATAGAAATTATGATTCGCACATAGATTTCGAAAAATCCAGAGGTTCGAGCCGGGGTTTGAACCTGAGACCTGGTAGCTCGCAAGACGCGTGCTTAACCAATCGGCTATCACTGCTCTATACACTTTATAATGTTATATTATAAGAGTCTTCGTGGCTATTACGTGGATATTTAGCTTTTCTCGGGACTCATTGACAGTTAAATACAACCAGTTTTTATTGGACATCAATGGAGATTCTGGTGTACAGGAGTAACAGTAGTAGGCGTGTGTGGTGAACTAAGTCCCTATAAAAAAAACAATTGTTGAAGGAACGCTTTTTACAGCGGATATGTTTTACTGTAGCGTCTATAAATCTAAACAATCAGTTTTCTGAGTATAATAAATTCTGATTTTAATAATTAGTTTACCGCGTAAATGACTTCAATACATCGACTCATAAGTAATCCGGATGTGACGTGTACAGCTGCAAAGTCGAACAGTATGCGAAGGTCCTAACGCCATACGGGGTGAACGCACTGCGCTTCATTTCGTTACAAATTCTCAAACCACATCTGAAGCGGCGTTTAATGACGCTTTAAAGAAATGATACCATTATTGTCCTTCTCAATTTTTTATCCAGTCCTTAGATGAAAACAAAATTATACGGCGCAAAAAATACATTGTTATCTTTTTTGTTTAATCTACATAATTAATTATTTCCAGTATAATTTAAATAATATTTTCGTTTCAAACAGGAAATAAAACATATTAAAATTTAAGTAGTCTTAAATACTGCTTCGTTTAAAACATTTAACATCATCCTATTGGCAAATAACGGCGTTGATTTTGTTCGTACCCTAACTAGGTTTAGTCTTGATTGGACGGCAACTGAATAAACATCAATGCGTGCATTGAAATTTATAATTTACTCCATTAATTAGCCGTGAACATATCATATACCTATTCACATTTACGATCTAACGGCACTGGATAACGACCAAAATTCACGGCCTTTTCATCTATACTAATAATATTAAGACGAAAGATTTGTTTGTTTGCATTGAATAGGCTCCGAAACTACTAAACCGATTTGAAAAATTATTTCACTGTTAAGAAGCTACACTATCCCCGGGTGGCATAGGCTATAGTATATTAAAAAAAAAAATAGGGATCCTTACTAAAACTCCAATAATGTAACCATAATGTACCCGTGCGAAGCCGGGGCGGGCCGCTAGTATTAAATAAGAATCAGCGTCAGTTCTTACCGCTATTTATAACTAACATCGCAACATGTGCAATTATTATTTTCTGTTGTTTTATTAAATACTAGCTGAGCCCGCGACTTCGTCCGCGTGGAATTTAACTTAACAAAAAAGCCCGCTCCCGCGTTCTGAGCCCGCGTAACAGAACCCATTGTTTTAAATTTTGTTTTTCTAAAATAAAAGTAGTCTAAGTTACTGATTATAACATCAGCTATCTAAGAGTGAAAGTCTCGTCAAAATCGGTCCAGCCGTTTCGGAGATTACCCGGAACAAACACACAGACAGACAGACAATTTTTTTTTAATCGCGTTCTAGCTATAGTTGTCGTATGTGCTTTCATATGCATTTACTGAAAAGGTGTTATTTTGATATTACAAACAGACACTCCAATTTTATTTATTTGTATAGATGCATAGATATAGATAACGATGTCCAGTAGGTAATATTATTCTTGTTTCTTATATAATTTACAGACTTTCACAACTTCCAACATTGCTTGATACTGTTCTGGGATTTTAAGTGCCAGGTTAGAAGGGATGAACTTTTTGCTATTGATGTGTTGGAGGAACATACCTTATCAATAAGCATGTAGAGACCCATAAGGGGTCTTAGCACTATAAGTCACTACACAAGAAGTTTCACTGATAAGTTTATCAGTAGCAGGCAAAACCTCTGTAGCCAAGAAAAATATTTACAGGCATTTTTAGAAATCATTACGCTAAAATTTATAGAAGACGCTCGTGCCTTATTCTCATGTCGTATTTCTGTTTTGCTGATACATTTATCAGCATGAGGGAAATATTTAACACTAAAAAGTTACAGGGTGTTAAGTTGTGTAACTTGTGTTTCAACAAAATCAGCACCAGTACAGTAAGTATATATCACATAGGAAGTTTCACAGCGGAAAATTACGGAACTAAATTGTACACAGTGTAAATTTTATTCCTGACTCGCGACTACAGCGCCGTCCACGGGACGTCTTATGTGACGACGCCTACAGTCTATTTCTTATGTGAAATAGACTGTAGGCGTGTCCACATGTACCGAGCAGCCGCGTCCAAGCAATAACTTATGATGTTATTTCTACGAGGTCATACGTCAAAACTGATTGCTCGGGCGCACTGGACGCCCCTAAGTAGATAATGTGACTATGTCATTCCCATACATGTTAGTGTAACGATTTGTAAAAACGCTTGTAGAAATACGTCTTACCTGAAAGGATAGAGTAAACATATAATAACTGTACCTATACAGTTTCCCTGATTATCCCCTCACCGGATTGGATGACTAGTCAGTTCGCCCACCTATTCAGTTTAGCCAATTTCCTGGCTATGATAATGATCGTACGCATTTTTCTACTTATATTAAGTACAAAGCGCTAAAATATTAATTGAATGGTTTTCCAAGTATCGGAAAATCTATAAAATTAATAAACAAACAAAAGGTCAGCTGCACCGATATGATATTTTACAACCGATTGGAATAATTCAAACTAACAATACCTTTTACTGCTTGGCAGTTAACAAGAACGCGTATATTGTTTACATCGCCTATAATAAGGGTAACATTACATTATGCCTTGTTGCTAATAAAAGTTTTATGAACTATTTGTTGCTAGGTACCGGGGTCGCGTGTTTCTGTGTTTATGGAAAATAATATTTATATTGTGCATTCAATAAATAAAATGGGTATTAAAACAAGGTAGGTAATAGGAAAATCGACGCAAAAATCACAACAAGTAAGTACAGTTTTAAAACTAAAACACATGAAAAAACAAATAGTATTTAACTTTTAAATAACACAGACTATAATAAAATCTAAGTAAAATACTATTCATTGAAATAAAACTATTTTTCGGATTTTATCGCGTTTATCTAAAATCCGAAAAATAGTTTTATTTCAATGTGTAGTATTCGCGTAAATATAATAAAATACTATTTGTAGTTATCAACTCAGTATCAATTAATTACACTTCCGTGGTCGTACAACTATCCGCGACAGCTTCACAAGTTGACAGGTCGAGGACAAAAGCGAAGTCGTAAATAAACATCGGAAGAATCGCATAATATACCAACACATAATAGATAATATAACTCTAAATTGAAAATTTAAAAACCCCCGATCCGACGACCTTTTCATCAAATGTATACAACAATCAACAGAAAATCTTTGTAAAAGTATGAGACATTATTTTGTTATGACATTATAATAATTGACATTAGAATAGACAACGAATGTAAATATTGATGCCACGGAGGTTTAATTCCTAGTAAAATATTATCAATTATGATTCAATTTCATGTAATAACTCTGGTTAGAAGAATTTTCAATAACGCTAAAATTATTTTAAATTAGATTTGTTTTTTTTTATATTTTTTCCCAATGGCGGAGCAGCGCCCTCTAGAATTATTATAACGTAATATTCCATGCCCATTAACAAAACAAACAAAATTTAACGCATGCGCGTATCCATCATTTGACACGTGACTTATGGAACGTCTTTAGTTCATACACAAATCTCATATAAAAATTGATAAAATATACATTTTTTCCAGAATCAGGGAAACTTTTCATATTTATAATATTGTCAAAAGCCAGTTCAGACTATTACGATCATTAAAAAATATAATAAATCTAAATACAATAATCTCAAATTTCGATTGGATTCGAGCCGTGGAAGTTGGTTTTGGTCGTGAATGTGGCTTTTTAACCTACAAATGAGCTGATGATCTTCAAACGGCTGAACCGATTTTCATGAAACATAGCTTAGAACACTCTCGATCAGAATACCTATCTAACAAAAGAAACACAATTGACATCGGTTCATCAGCTTGGGCGCTACGTTGCCACAGACAGACACACAGATACACATGTTAAACTTATAACACCCCTCTTTTTTCGTCGGGGGTTAAAAATATCACAAAACCTACACTCATCATTTGAACCACGAATTCACTTATAACCTGCCTTTTAATTTTACGAGCTTTTGATAACAGTTCTAATAAAATGTATATTTTTAGTAATTAAGATAATTATGTAGACGGCGAAGGGAAATGAAACGGAAGCGACAGTCACGTAGATAAGTAGCAATGTTTCTTCATATCTATTTTAATGCGAGTACGATGTAGCTTCGAGTTTTTGTGAAGAATATGATAAATGCCAAGACTCTCACAACAGATTTCCACTTAAAGATAAATATTTTATAACAAAGAACGTCGGCACTTATAAAAAAATGGTAAGTAAAAGAAAAAATGGCGAGCTGGAACAGAACTATAATAAAAATAAAAACTCTAATTAGGTAAGTGCAGTACTTACAAAAGTCAAGCAACAAAACAACCATCTAAAAAGTAATGAAGATAAAATAAAACCTTAATGAATCAACGATAAAATTTGTTAAATCTTACGACAATCCCTCTAATTAGAATCATGAGAATGTAATTAATCTTGCAGGTTGGATTTTATTGCGGGTAGGGGGCACCGCACTGTAAGATCAGAGAAACCAGTTCAGATGCTGCTTTCAAACTTCACAGATACGAGACATTTGGATACCGCAAAATGTTATTTCATTCTCTGAAAATATTATCTACTTTTTCCCCGAAACACTATGCAGATGGAAGATAGCGGGAACCAGAAGCTTGTTGAAGCGGTAATGGCATGAGAATTTCGCAAAATGTTTAGATACAAAGACATAAATGTAGTCTTTATTATAGTTGGTGGTTTAAGTGTTTATGCAAACATAAATAATGCTGGCAATTAAAATTATAATTACGAGTAGATTAACTGGTTAGCAACGAAGATTTAATAAATGAGCTCTTGATATGAAGCAATAATTCTGTCAGTAAGTATAATATACTAAAATATCCAGAAATAGCAAAGATTTGTTTGGTACAGATAAAGTTTAGAAGAACTAGCACGAGAGACGTTACGAAATCGTCAGATCATTCGACATTTGGCTCGGAAATTGAGCGTACGAGACGAGGAGATTGCTTTTAAATCGCATTATGCGCTTGATGCACAGGCGGTGCAGCGAGCCGTCTATGGAGTGCAGGGCTAACTTGACGGATCACTTAATAATTATAAAACTCATTTTTCTTCGCCAAGTGAACGTTTGACATGCTTCACATATAATTGATGTTGGAGACGACGGTTCGAGTCAAGCTATTGATGAATTTCTCAAAGTAATTATTATGTAAAGCAATAACGGTAAAATTGGTATGAACAAAAGTGATCGAGTTACAAAAGAAATAACAGACCTCAATAAACAAAGAAAGAAAAAATATAATAACAATTCTTCCAACATGAACAGGGACCACGGCAAATAAAATTGCAGTCTCAAAAGGGATCAGTCGTAAAACTTCGGCTGATGGCTAGAACGGGCAAACAAGACAAACGATCACAGCGACCTATAAAAAAATGCTGACAAAAACTTTCCCCTAGCGTATGTTTCCACTATAAAAAATACATTTTGAAAAAAAAGTCCCCTCAATGATGGACGAGGGACGCTAGAAAGTCGTCAATGTGTCAGCATTAACAGTAATACTAAGCCGATCTGTTAAAATGCAGATGAAACAAGAGCGAGTAATATCGTATAACACACATACGAGTAGTTAATGAAATGACTTTTACAATTAGAATATTATAATCAACGGCACTTTTGAACCGACACTCGTAAAACTATATGCATGGATGTTATAGCGGGAAAACACGGGTCTGGAGTTATGATCGATGATTGATGAATATAGTTGTTTGATTGTTGATTTACACATGTATGATTTGATGCGTCATTAATCAAATAAAACAAAAAGTCAGTTCGTTGTCGACGGGGTCACCTTAGTATAACTATAGAGGTCACAACATCTGTCCGACAAAAACGCTTTGTAAATTTTACCACGTGATGTTTGATCAACAAAAAATTGGCATTATTACAGGAAAACACCATGGGAGATGAATAAATACAGCATTGTAATTCGTTATCCGTAATATAAGTCCAATGTATCATCTCTCCGTTATCTAATAAATGTGTGTTCAGCACATTTTTATATGATATAACAGCTACGAGATTATTTCGATGTGCATGACATAATTAGCATATAGTTCAAGGATAATTTAGTCCTATACAGGAACAAGGCACATTTGATGATCTTAAATAAGTTTTTGTAGATGCTGCTACCTACATAATTCCATGACAAACTTTGAATACAATGAAAATGAAATATTATATTACGCACAATGTACTTAATATGGAAACTGCTGCAGAAAGTCAAAGTCACGATGAAACTTTGTTCAAAACATCGTTGGAGAAAAAAAACAAACACTTGGGGGAAACCTGGATAAGTATAAATCTTAAAGAGTTGGACGTTTGTAGCAAAGCGGTGGAGTTTATTAACTTGGTCGGAAATTACATAAGTGTTGAAAGAAATTAAAATGAACATTGCGAAGTTCTGAGCGAGTCACACTCCATGTACACTGGCAATGTAACGCCAAGAGTCATCGAGAATTTCAATGACTTCCTTACAGTTTTGATACGTGCTAAAAGATTTATGTATTACATATTAAATTGCCAATGATGGCGTTTAGTCAAAGTTGTATGGATGATTGTCTTCATCTTCTCAAAGTTTACATAAAACTTGAAATAGCTCGCAATTTACTCTTACAACCATTTTCTTTATATAAAAGAAGTATTTGCAAATGAAAACATATCAAAGAACCGATAATGTATTCGATGGATCATACCGGAAGGCTAAGCACAAGGTGCTAGGCACACCTGCCATATATGTAGAGCTTAGCGACGCTCAGTCTAATGGAAATGGTACTTGGATAGCACGTCTTTTATCACATCTACATATATTTTTTTCCTCTTTACAGTGAAACAGAAGATCATCCATATACATAATCTATTTCATATTCTATTAGATTATTATCAACGTAATTAATATTTTCATTTAAATTAATTTCGTGTGAAGGTAAAATCTTGCAGAAACGAGTTTCCTGATCAGTTATATTTAGGTAATTTAAATTCTATTATGTTTCACATTTTGCCGTGGATTTAAAATAACATCGTTTTTTTATTCGTTTCGCTTTGGAACATTGCAGAGGTTTCTGGCCTCTCCCTTTTATTTCGTGATCGATCACCTTTATCAGCTCGTTTTATGTTCCCGTGAGATTTAGAAACAGTGCCCGATTTCTGACTATGTCAAATACAACCCCAATATTAACTTTAGCATTTTCAATGGCGGCTTTGGTTTATTCAGAGATTTATGTTGGTATATTTTCTAACGGTTTAGTCGTTAAAGCAGAGACCGCCGTTTTATAGAATAGAGTAAATGTAATCTTAAAGAATCGTTATTGTGAAATGAATACGATGACAGTTTAATTAATTTATAGCACACGATATAAAACACGGTAGATAATGATTTATGGTGTGCTTTAGATAGTGTGTACAAGCTTTGGTTTTCACGGTAACTTTTAATTTCAGAGTAATTTACTGTGGAATTTCTTCAGCTAAGCATGTTAAACGTCACTTAACTAAAGGAAGTAAGCACGAGTTAATAATTTAATTACAACCAATTAATTTGTTACGAAAGCAGATTTTCTCGTTGCCGCTTTGTGTTCCTGCGGTTTTTTCTGTAGGTACTTTAACATATACCAAGTATGGCGTGTAAATGCGGAAAATTATTGGTTATTTTGCATTATTACTGTGTATTTAATGACTAATATTGTGACGCAATAAGATAATACATGGGAATTACAGTAAAACAACATATTTTAACTGTAGCCAAGTCCAAGCCTACTTAAGGTAATTTAAGTTATAGCAAGTCTGTCAATTCTGAAATATAAACGGAGATACATCTTCGAAAAATAGGTAGCATTAACCCGGTACCTACCGGTTCTCATATTATTACCCAAAAAACGACGGTAGATGCATAAAAAATATGAACCGCGCCTTTCTATACAACGTCCCCTCAAGCAAAAGGGAATATCCATTGTTAAAAGGGAAAAAAAGAATCTAACTTTTTCTGTGCCTATACAAACGGCGTGGTAATTTTTCAAATTATTAGAAAAAAAGCGCATAAATTCGGCGTCACCTACCGAGTGCTAATGTACGAATCGGTTTAACGACGGCGGGGCTCGCGGCACCGCGGTGCCGATGCGCGCATGCATGGTGTTTTTAGGGCCGAGGTCGGGAATAATCACCTCGGTCGGTGGCGTAACATAACTTCTCATCTCCCAGCGCCGCGGTCAGCTCCTCGCCGCCGTCCACGCACTGCACATCCTGGGCATGGTTCACACACAACACATGATCACACAGCGGAGGGTCACCGATCGGGTCAGGTCGTCACTGCACGGCACTGTCACTGTCGCGGAGCGGCTCGTGAGACGGGCGGCGTGCGCTATCAACGCCGATGCATTGGCGGAGTGCGCGGCGCGGTCCCGGGCGCGCAACAGCTGACGGGGGCGCAGCCCCGGCCCGCGCCCCGCGCCCCTCGCCGCGCGCAGCCGGTGCGTGCGCCGCGCCCCGCCCGCCCCGCGCCGCCGCCGCCTCTAATCCATTATTTACGGACGGCCGACCGGTTTCAGGCGCGTTCGTTCTGCCCGCCGCTTCACGACGATCGTTCAAATTTAATGCCCTTCCTATGTCCGGCCTCTAATGCGATAAGATTACGGTCGACCGGGCTCCGAACGGCGCGCGGCCGCAGTCGCTGTCGCGGTGATAGCCGCGCGGGACGACGTAATTAACGGGAGCGCGTAACACTGGTGCGAGTAGAGCGCGACACGCGGGAGGGAGCTCTTCGAAAACCGAAGACGTGATTGATATGACGGCGGGAAGGTGAACGAACCTAAGCCAGGCATCGGCTGGCACTGTAAGCACTAAAACTCCTATAACCCTAAAGTTATATTCTGTTGTAAGCCGCGAATACACTTTTGAGGCAGTAAATCACCGCACATGCCATAAAAATGTAGTAAAAATAGAATTGGAAAAGAAATTGGTACCAAGTACCTTCACGTACCTACTGCTTGTTCACTTGTTGTGGTTACAGGTATATTGTACCCTACTGATAATATAAATCCAAGTTGCACTGATAAAGACCCAGCAAACCGCAAAGCTGTGTATAGCTGGTTGTATGATAATAATCATAATAGCGTTAATACTGATGAACCACACGTACATAACAAATGATCCTTAATATCTAGAGAGATGACACAATAGGTATAATTAGGTAAGCATAAATAAATCAAAATTTAAGAGAAACGCGAAAACATACGTATATGTACAACACCACATCACTGAACAGATTCAATTCTGTAAGCTTCCAAAACTTAAAATGTGCTTAAAGCATGAAAAAACTTTCACAGTTGACCCTCTCTCTCAAGCTTAGTTTATCTTAGCATTTATCTCATTTCCATGAATACAACTTAAAAACTTAAACCTTATCTTCTTATTCCGAGAATTATCTACCACTCGGCTGTTGCACACACTTTTCAAGTGTGTGAAGAACCTGGCGTTACAGTTATGATGCGGGCAAATGGAAATAAAAGGAGATATTTAAGCTCACTTTAATGGACACTACTAAAATGGCCGTAAAACTCCTAAGTAACATTCACATCACCCCAAATTCGATCAGAATAGGTTGTACTTACATGCTTAGAAACAAAAACCGTCCGTCACACAATTTACGACTGAAGACAGTAACTTGCCATTATTTATTGGACTGACAATCGCCGTTGATAATTTACGAACGAAATGTATCAAATCACAATAAATATAATTCAGCTTTGCATTTATAGTAGCATATTTTATTGCTTCGCTCTAGAAAGCCGAAGGAAATAAAATCGACGTGGGGGTGTTATAATTTAAAGTCGTGTAATTAGAGCAACCCAATACATCCGAGGGACCACCACGTCGCCGGTTCGACCTCGTCAATCATAAGTCGAGTATTCAAAGACATTAGATATCGCAAAAAGTGCAGCAAGCATCTCGGGAGGGGTCCGGTTCGCGAGGGTGATGATGCCCAGTGTTTCGTTACACGGTTCCCCGTAACATTAGCGCCGGCCGAGTGGCCGAAAAGATACTCCGGGCTCCACTTTCGGCGGACAGCCATAGAAATCACGTAGTTCGCGGAACTTTGTTACCTGTGGTACGTCGGCAGCGCAGCGCGCCAAGGTGAACGTTCGGGCCAAGGACGGCCGGGTGGCGGGAGGGGCCCGCCTCCGCCCCGCCACCCCCTGACCCCCTTGCCCGAGTAAAAACCGAACCTTCGAAGACGGGCGGTGCAGCCCAGCAAAAAAAGGGCCCGACGGAACAAATAGAAAACGCTCGGGTCCCAAAAAAAGAATACAAATAACAGGGGTCTCGGGTAACAGAACTAGTTAAGCTACGTCGGTGGATGTCGAAATAATGTCGAGTTCGCATGTCACCTGCGCCTACGCAGACGGGTCACGCACCGAGAACACGCGTGATCCTATGATGTAATAGGCGAACGATAAAAAACGGCTAACGGAAGAGGCGCGGAACCGGCCGTATCGACGACGAGCGACGGCCCACTAATCACCCGGCGCGATGGGTATTTTATAATTTCACAGCTATGGCGAACAGCCGACGATATTAATATTCTAGAGATGGCCATCTCCGCTTCAATTATTCATGTCTCCTTACTTATTCGTGATGCGTAAGCGTTGAACTTTTTCCATGCGAATTAAAGGAAGACTAGGGACGATAAAATGCCAGGACTGCTTCCTAGCCGTTGTGCTCCGACCGGTTCGGCCGCACATTGTAATAACTTCCCTACAGAAAAAGTTGCGCTGGCCACAAAACACGTCCTACGGAATATTCTCAAACGACTTGCACATTAGAAATGCCATCATCAATGTTTTTTTAGTCTGCACTCGTGTATAAACTTGCGAATTCCGATCATAGTTGTGAAGATTCAAGGAAATCATTATTTGTGTTCGAACATGGGTTGACGCAATTGAATATTGATTACCGATCGATCGACTTCCTATCGATGAACGTGAAGACAATAGATGTCTCCCTGAGTGCGGTTATAGGTATGACCGGTCTATCGGCCATGTTACATCACCGTACATAAATAGAATCTCCTGGAGCCATCCGTACTTGCGTACAGTGCGTGCAAGGAGGCGTAACTCTCTGCGCTACTCTAGCGAGCAGCTTCGAACGAGAGAGAAAGGGACAAGGCAGTGTTACAGTTAAGCAGGAACTCTATTTATATGCAAATATAACCTCGCAGTCGACACCTGTTTGCGTATTCTCGGCGCTCGCCGCGTCGCTTTGTGGCAACAGTGTCTCCGTGGTATCCTTTAGATTATGAAAAACAAAATCAACTTTGCGGATATTAATATGACATTTACGTAATACTGGCCCGTATTCCTACGCGTTAGAGCTTAACATAAAATTGGTTCACTGCAATACTCGCTCACTGTCCAATACCTCTACCTTTGTCGCTTCCCCTTGTTTTTCTGACCACTTTTTAATCTTATTGTTCTGGGATGCATTATGAGATTCGTCAGGTAAAATTAATTACAAATTTCATTTGAAAAACCTGTCACGTTTCTAAGACGGGTTGACTTTGATCTCGTTGGTTTACGAAGTGCGTGCAGAATAAAAAATGGACAGTCTAATTTGAATATGAGTCCAAAATTTTGAAGAAGGCGTCGTTACAGGAAGCTGATAATGTTTTGTATTAGAATAAAATATGGTAGTAGGACATGATACGTTTTATTCATTACAGCAAATCGCCGCATATTGATAGTATTTTTGGACGGGATTACCAAACCACGGAATCTATCGATGTTTATTTAGACGAGAGAGAGATTTAGAGAGATGAGAGAAACATTGGAATGTTTTGTTTCCACTTCGAAACATTCTATCCAATCTTGTTTGTTTTTTATATATAGACTAGCTGAGACCGCGACTTCGTCCGCGTGAAATTTACGCGGAACCCTAACGGTTTTTCTAAAATTAAAGTAGCCTAAGTTACTCCCTATAACATCAGCTATCTGCCAGTGAAAGTCCCGTCAAAATCGGTCCAGCCGTTTCGGAGAATACCCGGAACAAACACACAGACAGACAGACAATTTTAAAAAAATCTAGTTTTTGCTCTAGTTGTACTTTCATATTCATTTAGTGAAAACGTGTTATTTTATTATTATAAACAGACACTCCAATTTTATTTATTTGTATAGATAAAAGGGTCCTTAATTTTGCAATTCGATGTATTTCCCTCGCGGTTTCGCAGTCGCATGCTTCCATTACTGTCATATATCTCCCACCTACACGCCTCCCTCCCGTAAAGAGAAGAATTGGATCGGGGTCCGGCCTGTTCATTTATCATACTCGGACGCAGCTCGGGTCCTGAGTGCGTTCCTGTGTACGTCTGCCGTCTCTGATACGAGTTTGCTGTTTGTTTTGCTTACATGTGTAGCGTCGTCCGCGTCGTCTGCGATTCTCATTATGAGTGGCAATTCATTTGAGCCAATAAAATCCACAAACGGCAATGCACTTATTAGTAACATGCAGACATCATTATTGGTCCTGTAACAGATTAGAATTTTTTTTGTATGATGCCACATTATGACAGCCAAATTTAAAATTTATGATCTAAACTTGCTAAAGGTATGTTTAATACATTTCTAGCGCCACATAAGACAGTTTCAATGTGGTTTCAACCATCGGCAGTTCTTGTCGAAATCAATATTTCCACCGCACGCTGGGAGTACCCCGGTATATCTCCAGCGTCCTTTCCCTGGTTGCATGCCAATGTGACACATTGGCACCTGAGCAACGCGTCAACATCGCGAGCGCGATCGCATCGCGTGGAGCATCGACCGGCGGTGCAACGCCCGCGGTGTCCTTACCCGCCCTTTTCGACGGTGCCATGTATGACGCACGAGCGTGTAGTATGCTGCTGTTACATCATGTTCGTTGTACTTTTATTTCGCAGAGCAGTCATGAATTATTACAGTAACCATTTTCGTTACATTTTCAATCGATACAATATAGGAGCACGACGTTAAATCGAATGCCGTTTGGGACTGTAAGGTCCATGTCGGCGCAGTGGCCACTAGCGATAGATGTTCATGGTTGATTATAAAATATTGAATTTAAGAAAAGATAGTACTTATTTGAAATGATAAGAATTGCGGTGCGCTGGCAGTGACGCCCAGGAAACGATTGTATAAACATGTGTTTTAAGTAATATTATAATAAAATAAATAACATTAATAATACTATTTTATTAATACCTACACATTAACACCTGGTTGTCACAGGACGTACCATACTTTCTCCAGATTTGCAAATAAAAAGTATGTTTAATTGCACACTGCATCTGTTTAAAATATTATCTACGAATCTCGCAGGTGCAGCTAAGGAAATTGCAATATCAACATTATATACTGCACAAAATGTTCGAGAGAAAGGAAAATGTTATACCGTGGGTGGTGGTCAACTCTAACAACCATCGCTTTACGATACATAATTAAGTTTAGACCGGCAATAATGCAGGGTACAATGTTGGCTACTTTGATGCATTAGACGTCGACTTGACTGCACGCTCGTTAGAAATAGTGTGGCATAGATTTCCAGCTCTTACACATGGCATATACGAACAGTTTAAGTGTAAGAGTAAGTGCAAGCTATGATTGTGATAAGTGACATCTCTCCTTCTCAAAGCGGAAGAACAAACATCCACTTGTCCTAATTTCCAGTTTTTACATTGGATGAGCATGACTTGCATTTACAACAGTTTGATTTTAGGTCAGTTATTTTGACTTTAAAATTGTTTGTTCTTCATCTGTTGTTTTTGAGATACGTTGCAGCATCTTAGGCACCGACGTATCTCTTAATACGTCTGCATTTGTTATACAAGTAGTGATAATCCTATCCGGAAGAAGATCGCCGCCCTGCAATTATTAGTCTAGCGACAGCAAACTCGATAATGTTTGCATCAACAAGATTTATGCTGAGTTTTCATTAATCAAATAGAGCCGCACCGGCGAGGTTGTTACGGAGCGGAGAATTTAATCTTTAAACTCCCGTAGTGGAGTGGCAACGAAGTGCTTTTTGCCTCCGTTCGGCCTGTAACGCAATAATAAAACCTTGCACTTTGATGTTGATGTCTACGCCGAACACCCGCGGGCAGGAAGTCTACTACCGTTCTACCAAATTCAAGGAAATTTCGAGCGATTGGTGATACGCTTTCAGAAATTTGAACTATTAAATAGCGGATGAAGTAAATTTGAGTTAATTGAAGAAACTAACGACCAATTGCTGGAATTTTAATTTAAAATGTGTAATTCACGATTCTGATAAATTTGAATATGAAAGTTATTACATAGTTAGTAAAACATACAATTAGATATTAATATGGGTTAAAATAAATAAATAATTTTAGCCCTTTTTGACGTCCCACTCCTGGGCACGGGCCTCCCCTCAACACGAGGGGATTCAGGCCATAATAATAATATGGGTTAAATAATAAATAATGTTTTTTATAAATTCATAGGTATAAATTAAATTCAAAGCATAAAAATATAAATATGTTTTGTCACAGCGAGCTATCGTTTACATATTTACTTAATTGCCGTTTCATCTATCCAATTATTGATTACATTAGACAGTAAATTGGTTATTTATAAGCACGAAAAAATGTTAATAAGCTTCGGCACTGATGAGCAGTTCAGCAAAGGTGTCATTGCGTTTAACCGAAAAGGTGTTTGTTGTTTTGAAATTCATAATTTCTTCGGTCGTAAAACCTAAGTAGACCTCCAAATAATCGAGGGGGTGGAAAATCACCCGCGGCGTCTTGGTTCCGACGTCTTACGATTTCAAAGTCAGAGGGTGCGTCGCGACGCCGCCGACGAGAGGCGGCGCTAAGCTGGAGCGAGACGCCTCGCCTCGTCTATCTGACCTACAAACGTACTTCACGCTCCCGTAAATATTTTGTTACCCATCCTATACAATATTTATTGGTTAGGGCCCTCCGTCGCGATTAGAATGCCGTTTCTTTGCAATATTGAGAGTTTTATGGGCTTATTTCGCTCACTCCATATGTGTGTTGAAATAATTTAGGGATTGAAAATTCGAATGCTTCAGAAGGAGAGTGAGAAGGCGGATTTGCGAGCTATTCATTAGAGCCAACAGAGCGCTCTGGTGGTTTAAGACGTGCAAATATATCGGTTTGGACAAGAGCCGGTTTCGCCCACACACAGCGATAATGTTAATTAAAACTTCATGAGTTCCCGACGTGTGGAGCGACAATTTTCACGTTTGATTAACGTTAAATTGTTAAACTATTTTTAGACAGTTGTGGAACTGGCGCAGTTCAAAACACGCATGAGCGTATTCTGAAAAAACCTGGTTAATTTACTGGAAAACCTAGCTTTATTGTCATGACACTATACTGAACAAAGGTCTCTCTCAGGAATACACCGACCACACGAACGAAACTCGTGCGCGGCAAAGTATCTGAATTGGTCTAGAACAGGCAGACACTTAGCAATCTAATAAATTAGGAAGATTGGAAAGAGCAGCGCGGCAGGATGGCGGGCGGGACGACATTGCGGCGTCGGGGACAATTTTCCAATCAATCGGCCCGCGGTCCGGCCCACCGACCCGTTGACGACACGACGACAGAATTTTATTGATGAAATTGATCCTCGTACAATTTAAGCTCTAGGGGTGCTTCCTATGTTCGAATTCAAAAGATTTTCCTAGCAATGGAAAATAAGGACTTCGAACTTTGGTTAAATATTTTCATTTGTTTTATGGAACACACTATATCAAGTGCTTGGTCCATTCGATCTCGGCTCGTTTGCTAAATCATGTTGCCCAGACCGTGAATCCCAGTGCATTTAGTATGTAACAAACTAATTATTATTATTGTGAGTATTTGTGAGATATTCAAAACATGTAAAGACCGACCTTATCAACATTTTTCTTAAGCAACATAGAACTTTACATTAATTTATTAATTATGTTACTTACAATCACTTTTATTTCAGCACTACATGCAATATTAATATATTTACATTAAACACTTGAATATTTATGCCGAATTATGGAAATGCCAAGATGTTCCGTGTCTGGTACCAACCGAGATGAATTATTAAATCTTTATCATCATAACAAGAATCATTTCTAGCCTAAAAATTGTAGCGAACATAACGTTCATATAAATCATAATAGCAGTTATACTTAACTATTAAATGAGACTTACACTTTTTTAATAGGCTAACAAGAATGTTAACTAAAAATTTAATGAATTGACGCAGTTCTTATGCAAATGAAACTTTTATAAAAGACAAAAACTCCCAAAGAATAGATCTGGTTGAGAGAAACTTTCCAAATGTACATAAATATCAGTCTCATTACAATATTTGGAGCGAACACCATTTTATATTCATTAAAACTAACGAACTGAACAAGATAAAAGGGAAAATGGATGAGGCTGTGTCACACGAGGGATTGGAGAATGCACAACAACAAGTTGGATCAATGCCATTGATCAGTGATGGGAACCAGCGCAGTTGTAGCGACGAGCCAAGTGCCTTCACAAGTAATTCAGTTATACTGTCATTATTATACTGTAATTTAGCTTTTAAACTCCAGCTTAAAAATAATATACACACAAATACAATTTAAGTGTATGGTTGTAATGTCAATATAGATTTTGACTAAATGCATATAAAATTGCATACAGTACTTATTACAAAGAAACACTTATTTTTTCTTTTTTTCGGGTCTTTCACTAGCAGATAGGTAGGTCATGTTAAAAGGAGTAACTTAGGCTTCTTTCATTTTATCGAATTGCCACGCGGGCGGAGCCCCAGGCAACTGCCAGTTATAAATAAAGAACTATTATGCATCCCATTCACTCCAATGTGACTGTATATGCGTGTATCTCGTTTCCGAATCTGTCCAAATGTTTAGAGCAACTAACTTGATCAATCAATGTATTGATTTCCTCTATGATATACAAAGAATTTGGATCTCTACTTGATCTTCAAACATAATGACAACCACATTCATTTTAATTAAAGCTACTGGGGCCAAAGTGGAGTGGAAATTGTAATAAATCTGAAATTACTGTGTGAGGCACCGAAAAAGCTGTCTAGCGCTGCTTTTTTCGTCTCTCTCTATTTAAGGAGAACTAAGGTAAGGTGGGTGAGATGCAATACACTTAACAAATCCGTTTTAAAGTGAACTCTCCGCTAGTTTATTAACCAAGTTTATTCTACACCTTGCATCATGAACCATCATAAAACGCATACAACCACTGCGGTTGTTAAACTTTCATCAACCTTAATTGCACTGAGTATGATTACATACAAACAAACCCTCATAAGTACATATATACATGAGTACTTGTGAGCATCAATGTCTTTGTCTTGAGTATGTTGTAAATGATTTTTTAAATCACCACCTAAAAGCTTTGACAATACCTAAAAAAATATAAGTAATTTGGATAAGAAAGTCCTCTGAGCTAAAACATAAGCCACATGATTATAAGCATATATATCTTCATGTGAGCATCCGCCAAAGCTGCGGGCCCGGCGATACAGCGGAAGTGTTCTCTCATCCCGTGCCCTATTTATAAGCTAAAGCGCGCTATATGTCAGCTCGCGTCTGCGGCGGCGTGGGAGATTTGCGGTTATCATGATGTATGTAAAAGCATTTGATGTTAGTACATTTTTTGGTCACTTTCGCATCATTATGACCTAACGTACGCTATACGCTAACTATATATGTACGCTAACTATACACATCGAATCTGGCTGGGACTCGCTCGATATTCTGATCACCGCAGACAAAAAAATAGTGATGTGTTATAATTTTTATTTTATCGAAATCGTAAAGCGAAATTAAAACGAATCCAATCAGAGTTCTGCGTCTGTAATTAAGTTCATATGTTGGACCGAACACTGGAAATATGAATTGGGTGTTGGTGTAAAAAAAGAAGATGGTCGTGTAATAAATTCTTTACAATTTCGGCACTCCCATGTACAAGAGAGACTGAGAAACTTAACTCTTCAAATAAGACGGGCTGATTTCGTCAAAACCTTACATCGTAAGATCGTGTTCATGTGTGAAATCCATAGGTGTAATCAAATTAACACGAAAACTGTAAACAGAAATTTAACATAAGATCCACACGAAAAATTTTAAATCATTAGATAACCAGTTAGACACTCTTCGTACTTTTTTTGAGGACCCCTTTGGAAATATCCAATTATAAATATTTAAAGTGTGTAAACGCACTCGCGGAGCGGTGTAACTCAATTCGCCCAGTGTCGGGTTTCTTATTGACGTATCCATTAGGTATTATTCGAGGTCTGGGGTTAGGGTGGAAGAGCAGAATGCGAGTAACATAGAATCAAGTTAACTCATAACTTCATTCGAAAGGGGACGATTGCGGAAAAGATTTTATTTTATTGTATTGTGCGTTCTAACTGTAGCAGTCATGTTTGATTTTGTGACATTTGTTTTTTTTATCAGAAATTTATCATTGCATTATTGCAAATAGCAAAATTATTATTGGACGTGCTAACACAGATTCTGTGAACTGAGATAGAGTATACGAACGCAATAGTGTTCCTAAACGTATCTCTAGTGTTTTTTAGCAAATGATTTATTTTATATAATTGTTTATTTATATATTAATGTTAGCTCTGTGCTGGTTGGCGAACTACACACGTTTTTAGAAAAACGACAAAATTTCCGAATTACGATTCTTGTCTCGGACGTCCCTTTCCGCTTGATATAGTATAGCAACATGCAGCACGTCTGTTTTTTAAATAAAATCTGTGCTTCATAGAATCCAAGGATGGCCTGGCATTTTAACATACATTTGGATTTGCAGGGTTATTTATTATGGAACCATGAATCTAACGAAGTTATAAGATGAATGAAGTTTTATTCGTTTTCTATCATAGATTAAATACAGAAGTAGGTTCAAATTTATATCCGGCTGTCTGTCTGTACGTCAGCAGTGGGCCGCTTGCTGCACCTTTGATCTCCAAACGCACATGCATTAAAGGTGCATTACTTTATAGTTCGGAGAAGCCGGGGTTTGTGTTACGCTAGTGTTGGGTTACTACGTATTCACATTAGAACTTGAGTGTTAGGACGCGTGTTTATTTTCAGAAGAATGTATATAATTATTTGGCCAAACACGGAATTCTTAATTCTCAACCCGTTGGGGAAAATAAAGAAGTACGAATTAAAAACTCGAACGTAGTACTAGGATTGATCGTTTCTGTATTCCGGCATTTATTTTCTGGGAGAAATAGATATTACGACCTCTAACTTGTAGGAACATAATATTTTTTCTTGGACCATTTTGCTATTAAATACCTATTTTTTCCTTCTTCTCATCAACCCTATCCATCATGTATTAAGAGCTATCTCGGTGTCATCATTCGAAGGAGGGACTGTCACATTCAAAGATTTTTAGAAATTTTCGCTTCGCATCACATTACCTATATCTATGAATATTATAAGAATGCAGCATTGGAGTGAGTGGTGGTCAAAATATATTTAGAATTTTATATGCTCCAGCCTCTAAATGCCGAAAACATAACCCTATCTGTCCTTGGACATGCTTGGCGATGCTTGCATTGGGTGTGTCTGTCCAGTCTGTAAGCGAGATCATGGTTGTTGGAGGAAGTACCGAGTTTCTGACGGGGATTCCGCGCATGCGCTTCGGTACTGCAGTCGACCGCGCGGTGGACGTACCTGTGGACAAAACAGTGACGTGCTCTATAGTGGCGCTTTATATTATGTGGAGTGCACTGTACGAGGCAGTCCAAATCAGATTTCTGAGTAGGAGGATCCATGCAGTAGTGTACACAAAAATGATTTTATCTCTCGATACTTATATAGAGAAACGAGGCACATCTGCACTTTGTCCCTGACACATGACGTTACTAAGCGTTACGACAAAGAATTGTCAGTTGCAAGTCAGCCGTAACCTGCGTTTACAGTAGGTAGACACTGCTTTCGATGCCTGCTATGATGACTCAAAGCGTCCTATACTTATTCCTATAGGCCAACACTAATGATGTCATTTTATTTAAATAACATGTTCGGTCGGCTCATGCCTCTCGTATGTGGCTCGTGGCTCCGCATTTCCCACCCCGCATATCTGTCAGTGCTAGGTGCACATCAAAGGCGCCGTTATTGTCGGGCTTTTAAGTGAGCGATGGCAGATAAAACATAAAGAAAAGTTAAGAAAAAAGATTAAATACATTCAGTATAGGCTGTGTGCTTCTAATTTTGCTAGATTCCTGATCAGATATATTTTAGTAAACTAATTAAATATCACGATTTCAACAGTAAAAGTAAAGACAATTTGTAAACACGGCGGCGTCAACGATATTTCACGAGCCGGTATGTATTCACAAAGTCAAATACACCGATATAAAAAATAAACCATGACATTGGCAGACATTACTCACGTTTCGAAATATGCTAATTTATATTACAAAGTCATTGTCAAGAGTGCGCGGGCACTTTGCCATGTGTCGTTGATATTACTTGTCCTTTCATTACCTAATCGTGACGACAAATAGGTGTAAATTACTGTGAAGATAGCGTGTCCAATTTATAGACCTTCTACACTCAACCTAGAGTTATTTATTTTTGTTTTTCTTTATTTTCATCGTAATTGTATGACTATGCTTATATGTTTTAACCAATATCTTCCACTTTTAGGCAATGGCATCTTTAATATCTATTTTCTACAATTCACTTCGGACTTCTACGAAATATACTACGAATGCCTACGTTTTGTAAGCCTCCTTCTTTTAGTTTAACTCCTTTCTCTATTAGGACAGCATCATGTTCATGGTGGTACTTTGAAGACGAATATCAAGAAGATTTATTTACAAATTTGCTATAACCTAATATCGCTTGTTTAGTTGCCCCATCTCATCACACAGGAAGCAAGCGCGTAGGCAGCCGTTTAATACGGGCGAGGAAGTGCCGTGTCCGGTGCCGGCGTCGCGATGTATCGAAACAGGATCGACGAGCTTGCTAATGATTAGGTTATAAACTAAAAATGTTTGGATACTATAAAACTATAAAACTATAGCATAGTCCTACTTAACTATAGCCTTCAACATTAAAATCTAGTGATTATATCGTATTATGGACATTCAATGACAGAAGACTTTGTAATAGTCAGGCATTAAATGGTAGACTGTTTTAATTGCAACAGCTGAAAAAATAGCTGCTTTTAGCTGGTATAAGACGCGATGCATCTCATCTGACGAATCTACTTGGAAGTTAGAATATGTTCAATACTGAAGAATATGTTTACTGACAGTAAAAAATCTGCATTCCCCAAAAAGATACATTGACATTCGTTTGACTACATTCATATTCAGCACAAGCGTAGTCTGGATCATAATTTTCCGGTGAAGCCTCGTATAAATATTGTGTTAAGTATATAAAGCATAGTAGGTTGTTTAATGGCGGTAATCCGTTGGGTATACAATGGGAATTTCAGCTGTAAGATAGCGTATATTGCGAGGTAACGTTATATCCGGTGTATACGCTACGCTCTGGTGATGTCTTATATTTATCAGGTTTAGAATATGTACATATGTATATTATAATAGAATATGTATATAACTTCTGGTTGTCTTTTATGGAAGAAGAAAGCTGGTATAATCTGCTTTTATTGAGGTTAACTCAGTCCTTTAGAAGGCTCGCATGGAGACATGGTCTAAAATAAGTTGCATGAGCCAGATAAAGGAATACGTTGGTCTTGTGACGTATTAAGAAAAGGAGGTTGCTGGAGGTTGAGAAAGGTGGAGAGCTCCATTAGCTGGGAAAAATGGTGAAGCATTAAAAGCGAATTGACCTCTGCAGGTGCAGATTCTATTCCAGATTTGTGGACAGAGAATTGGATCCATCCATTATCCGTAGTAGGTTTCTCAGTTCGCGCACCAAGTCAGGCGCATTTCGACGCAGCTCTTCAGTATTACGTGAGATAGACGCATCTCGTTCGGTTCTAGTTATTCTTAACCGACTTCTATAAGGAGGCGGTTCTCAATTCACCCCTATGTATTTTTAAATATAAGCAAATCTTGCCTATCCGGTGTATTATACATCGGTCGTCGCATCATCCCGCCTAACTCAATTACCTAACATCTATAATATGAAGGTTATTAACTCGCGAATTTAGCGGCGGTGCACACACACATGGGAAGCGTGTGCGTAGGCGGACGGGTAGTGTCGAGGGCGTATCGTATCCGGTGCAATACTGAGCTGATTAATATCTGAATATTATTAGCCACCTTTAAATATAAAAAATATATGTATCATAAATAATTCATGCGTCCAACGTAGTTCTGACTTAGTATGCGTTTTATGTTTCGGAAGCATAGATATTTTGCGTAGATTCGTTTATGGACTATTGACGAGAACGAAGATAGCAATAAAGAGTTTAGAAGTTTAAATCCATCCAATATTATAGCTCTATCCTATGCATTGCAACGGTTCTGAAAAAAAAACACATCCCAAGGGATCCATCTACAAGAAATCTAACGAATGAAATAAACATGTGTGCTGCGGCGGCGTTGCCGCTCCGGCGCTGCGCGGGCGCAGAACAATGGACGACCCGACCAGCTGTTTGTACCTGGCCGATGTTTACTGAGACCCGCCGTGCGCCTGTCACCCCCACAGTACATTTTAAGCAGTAAACTAACTCGAAACTTGTTTTTTGTTACAACAGTTGTTGAATCCCTACTAACAGGATTTTGATATGTTTTTCTTCACTAGTTATCGCGCAGTCACCACTGTCGCGTTTCTAGAATGCAAAATTAAAGTAGTTATCACACGCGAGGTTTACACTCCTAATATACAGAACATATACTTTATTTTCGCAATTTGTAAAACGATACCCTCTTAGATACAAACTTAAGACACTGTAGGTACAAGCACAGTGTAAGAAGCTTTTTTTAGCGACAAAGAGTAATTGATCTGCGTGAAATTGATCCGCCCGATCCGCGGCAGCGAGCCGAGGACACGTACTACACGCATCGTGTATTCCAGATTTTCCAGACAGAATATCTATCTGGAGGTATGGATAAAAGGTTTCTATAATTGCAGTCCTGTTAGCTACCACTGGCGGCCAGTGAAGATGGAGATCTGGAAGATTCGATTTCTTATATTCCAGGTTCACCTATTGTTTTCAAATAAAATACTGTCTCTTTCATCCCAAAACGTGTTTTTGGGATGTTCAACAGCTGTTATGATAATCACGGCAGGTTATGATAATAGAGTGTCACCTGAACCAACCCTACCAAAGGGTTTACTATTGAGACGAGGTTTTTTTAGGATTTGATTTAAAAAAATTGTCTTTTGTTAGATTTTAGATACAAATAGATTGATGAACAGACTCTACTATAATTTTTTTATCTATCTAGTTCCACTTTAGCCTGCTGACGACTGTTACCTACTGCCATGGATCAATAACCCTCAAAATGCAAAAAAAGCTGTGAAAGACAGTATAACCCTGCGAATGCTACCGCAGTGAGCACCCCTCGCTGCAACTAGGGGACACATAATCCCCTGTCTATTTCAAACACGTTATACCTCATTCGTTTCGCGCCCAAAAACTCAAGTTACGTACCTACCTATGACGATCAAAGTGGTGTTTATCCTAAAATAAGCAATGATTGTACTATGGGTACCGTAGAATAGTCTGTGGGTGATTCCAATGATACCCAGACCAGGGTAAATTACGAAAAGGGCATATAATAATTTTACCCTAACTGGAATCGAACCCGCAACCACTTAGTGCATTGAGCCAAGCGGCTACATAATCTATTATACATAGGCTACTACTAGTCAACATTGATTACGCATCCATAAAAAGAAAATGAAATGTGGGTAGTTGCAAGTATACAGCAACTGCCTACCCGCATTTAATTATAAGTAAGTGAAATACGAAGCAGGCACATAAATAACATTTTGTTCGATATACGCCTGGATGTATAAAATAAGCAACGAGACGCGAGTTGATTGCACTATAACTAATATCAAGCGCCCCCGAATTGAGATGTTGTCGGTCAATATAATTATGTGAGAATGCCATTTTAATAAAATGAACTAACAAATTGACTTTAATTACCAACAAAATCCGTTAAACAAACATAAATTAGGCATAACATAGTCATCATTTCTTCCTAATGAGAACGTTAAGTGGACATCAAAGTCAGTTTAGTTTACCTTATCTCGTACTACCCACGACTTAATATTGAAGAAATAGAAATACGTATAAGTATATATCATGTGTCCTTAACATAATATGGATTGCTAGTTGCCGCCTCAGGATTACCGTCACGGTTGGAATGAGACATCGGAAGCCGCCAAAGGACGTGTAAAGGAATCCCAGAAGCTTTTATAATGATACATGATTGTTGATGGGTGTATTGTCCAGATGCAACTGAATTTGGCTCTAACAAGTTTAATTTGGATACAGGACGAATTAAATATGTACAAACATACGCCAATAGGCTAGTGCCAATAGCCTAGTGGTTAGAGGAACCGTCCTTGTAACTGAGAGGTTCCGGGTTCGATCCCCATCCTGGCCACTAAACTATTCACGTGAGCCCACTCCTAGCATAAGCATTAGCTTAGTTGGAGTGGCTAAAGGGAATACTAGTAATGTGATAAACACAAATTGCTAGTCATCTTTATTAAAAAAAAATACATATACCACTCTAAACATACCCCTTCCTTTTTTATTTGCCTTAGTCGGTTAAAAAGTAGATTTACGTGATCAGATATTTGATAAAGGTGCATGTGATTGATGTTAAGGACCACAAATCGTGCCCGAATATTATTGGGGCATTATAGTAATAAATACCATTGATAAAACAACTTACTTACAACCGAGCGTAGCACATAATGACTCGCTAAATAAATATTATTAAATGAGACATAAAAACTAAATATTAAGCTACATCTAATAATCAAAGCACTAATTTATAATTTTTTTCAGTGCTACCACACTATCGGCGAGGAAATGTTGAGCGTCTGTGCTTGATAAATGAAAATAGCTGGCGAGGGGGGCCGTCTCCCGCGGCGCTGCACACATGGCCTTATCGACCGGACCACGTGGAGTGAGCCACGAGTGAGAGCGGGCAAGTTGGCAGCGTTGATGAAATTGTCATTTTATTTATAAGTAGTTAATTTCGCGATGACGCATCATACGAGCTGTGAATAAGACAAAGGCGGGTCAATTTGCAATATTTCGCGAATCATCGTGAATAAAGTATAGTTAGTATATGTAAGGAAAGTACTATGAAGCTGGCACAAATGAGATTTGGTGCCGCTTAAAGACTTTAAAGCCAAAGTCGCTTAACGCGAAATGGCATGCAATGGGCACAGCTATGCTCGGGATTTTGCTACTAGAATCAGAAACGAGGAAATCCGATGACAAACTAAAGTGACCGACATAGCCTTGAATAGTAAAGTTGAAGTGGTCATTGATGCAGAAAAGTTTTTGAATACCGACTACGAACTGGAAGACCAGTGGAAAATACATAAATACAGCGTATTTGCTTAAATATTTTAACATGTTAATTAAGTTCTGGATCTGGAATTATAAAATGTAATTGTCTCGCTCCGCTCCTAACTCACGGATCCCATCAATCGGGCGGACACGCTCTCCTCCGCATACAATAATAAGCGCGGGCGCACGAGCCGCGTCGCGTGTGACCGACCGCTGCCGAAATAATTGTCCATTAACATCGCGCGGTGTTGCGGGGGACCGACTTACAACACAGGATTAAACGAGATACGTAAGTGACGCGTCAGTCACTGGAAATGTACGCCACGCGGGCTATTTGCAATGCAAAGAGTATGAGATCGATTGTATTTGATTATTAAGGCCATAATAGCTACAAACATAACATTTTAGACATACCTAAGGAACTATTATTTTAAAAACATTAATAACCCGGCGACGTAAAAAATATTTAAATGCAAAAAATTGGCTATTGAGCAAAATATTTTTTTACAACAATTTTGCATCAATTAAGTATATTTATTACAGCTCAATCTTCATAACGGTAAATATATACCTATACTTATGAGTCATTTACCTTACTGCAAATAAATATGTTGATTTTTACAACATTTAAACAACAATTACGGGCTCAAGAGCCCCTTCAAGTTCTTCAGAGGTGTTGAATAGCCCACTCATTTTTCTCTCAAGGGTTCAAAGCTCGTGTGACGCAATAGTACGTTACCAACTGGAATGTTATCTGGGTTAATTCACATTTGTGACGCTTACGTCACGTCTGGAAAATGTTGGTCAAGATCGAGTCGGTTTCATGTCCCGGCCGATTTATGCCATTGCGATGGGGAAATTTTATAGATCACGCTATGGGGTCGCGTGAGGAACAAGGAATTTTTACGTAATTACTATTATGGATGATCAAAGTACTTACTTTAATAAAATGTAATAAAACTCATTTCAGTTTAGTGCCTTGTTATAGTTTAATAGATACTTGGTAGTTAGTTTTTAAAGAGGGCACATGGGCTCATTTATTTCAAGGAAGCTATCTAAATTTAAACATAATCGGATTTGAAAACGTAGTATCCTAATACTACTTAACTCACTTTGATTACATTAATAATTAATGGATCGTTATATAGTCAAAAATCATTACAAATTTATAAAGTAATGAGGTCAAAAGTCGTATATAGTAAATTATATTACTTACGTAATAAAACGGAAGCATCGTAATTTGTATGGCACGGCTGACGCACCTAAGATGTGCTACGTGAGACCTAAAACATATGACCAAAAAGGGATGAAACACGAACCGGGGAGACGAGGGATAAGAGGACTGAACTCGTAAAACTAAAAATAGATACGACGACACCACGCCTTCAATACGAAACAACAAGCCAATGTTTACTCGGAACTGTCAAATTGTTCCCTAATTACATCAGTAGTGCTGTAGAAATAAGAACGAAATTGGATTGTCTGATGATGATTATGGTGTTTTGAAAGTGAACATTTAATTTTGTAATGTGCTACAGCGGACTACCAATGGCAGCATCTGTCAAAACAATATGCACCGGAAACAATAAACCGTCGTTTGACTAGTTAATTTTTAGGGTTTTCTGTATTCAGCGGTGTATTAATGAAAGCATTCGCTGTAAATGTTAATTACTGCGTTGTGTTTACAATGAGAGACATTAAAATACCAATAAGGTGATGAGGAAACGCGTTAAATAATGGGCAGATGCGTTATTACACAGAGCTACATATAGGTCAGGGCTCTTTTAAACGCTCTACAAGCAGCCTCGTAGACTGCTCTAAAATTGTATCACCCGTTAAGTTTGGCGCCGTACCCTGTGACAGTGATCTGACACATGACCTGATTCTTGACTTATCACTCGCCATGCAAATAAATGGAGCACTGTAGATAACTACGTGACGTGAAATCGGCGCGATTTTCTTTGTAATGTTTAGACAAGTTTGGGTCCTTATAGATAAAAAGATAGACAATGTTACTAGAAGAGATATGCGAAGAATGAACAAAATGGTCAAAGCTTTCAAAACTTTATTTTATACACGCTGTCTATCTCCGTTCCTCGACCTTTACATAGGATGGTTGTATATGATAATTAACTCAATTAAAGTTAACGTCTCGGAAATGATACACGGTTATATATCGGCGCCCTTTAACTACCGGAATTTTTAATTTAGTTGCTCATAACGACAGTCAGTGGCACTTCAAACTGGTTTTAATTATATGTAAATATCTCCATTAAACCAAACATATATTTGTACAAAAAAACATATTTTTTACATGTTAACGTAATATCAACCACAAGGAATGAAGTAACAGCAAAATATTTAGTGTTGCGTCTTACGACACTTTTTGAGGGATAAACAACTTTTTACTCAAACCTAAGAATCCCTATAAACAATCTTGACACATCTCCTTATTTAAAGTTAAGTAGAATTACCGGAATATTATATAATGTTTAGGAAACGAAAGGGGGAGGTATTACCTAACACCGCGTCACCCTGAATGTCTACGAGTTACAAAAACTTGCCGGGACGCTGGGCCGCAATAGCCCAGCCTCCCCTCGCTCCCGCGTCGACGTCGGGTGGGAAAAAGTTCGGAAACTGTTGCCATGTTACGCGAATTAGGTAATAATTTATTTACCTTTTTCCTTTATCTTATGAGGCGGTTAACGTAACAGTTTTTAAGGATTCGGAAAACCGTACAATGTTTGGTTAGTTTGATAAAAAGTCGCTGCTTTTCTGATCACTAATTATTATTTATTCATAATAAATATCGCCATACAAAGACATCAACTGTAAGGTCCCATACTAAGCAATACGTGAACTATAAGTATTGTACTTGGAATAGACAAATTATGAAAAGGCTATTTCCGAAATTGACCCTGATAGGACTCGAATTACGTATTGTGATCCGAGTTAGCCGAAGGCTAATAATACCTTCAAATTATTATAATATTTTGATTATTTCAATATTTAACTTGTGAGTGGTGTGCAGTCCATGCACAATCTATTTGAATAAATCTTTTCGACGGATCAAACTGAGCCTATCCCACGCTATCACATCAAATGCCAAACGAATAAAACCGCATCACACCGTATCGTTTTCAAATCAAAATAAAACAAGCATCAATCAAAAATCGCCACCGCGTTTATATGACATCGAAGCTCGTGCGTTCTAAATCCGTGGAATGAGTGACAGGTCGCAATCAAAGTTTAATCAAAGCGACCGACTGGCAGCGTCTGCGGAGTAGACAAACCCGGCCCGTTGCGGCTAATTGAGCGGAATGGGCCCCGTACATATTGCGGGACGATTAATTCACTGACGTCAGCGAATGGATCTAATCGACCCTCGGGTGAGGACATCATTTTTGTTGAGGTCGATGAATGACAGAAATATGAGCTTTTAAATATTTGAAAGTTAATGGGTTGAAATTATTTTTATGTGTTCCAATTATCCCGATGTTCTCCAATGCATTAACACAAAGTAATTGTAATAATGTTATTGATTTAACATCACATTAGGTACATGTAAGACACTTTCGAAATAATTTGAATAAGACATGGAAAACTAGTGAAATTAGAATAGAATTTAAAATTAACTTTTTCTAAAACACTCGTCTTGTGATATTTTTAAATATTTTAATCCACTATACAAATCGACTGAGAAGTCGCCCTGAAGCCGTCGCTACAGCTTATAAATTTAACCTGTCATAAGTGTCATGACACGAGTAAAGGGTGAAAATAGGGAAACAGAGGGAGAAGAAGTATACGTTATAACGCGTCCGCGGCACGCCCGGAATGTTAAGTTAAGGCCCCGTCAAAGGCTTCGAGTGGGTTTTAAAATTAAAACGACAAACATTGAGGTTCACAACGTGGTAATTGATTCGTTCAGTTTTTTTCTCATGGTGTTTATGGAATTTTTAGTTTTTTGTTCATGTCATGCACGGCCTTTGTCTTTCTGCCTTTGGTACACATAGGAAAGATAACAATACTAAGAATTTTGTTAGTAGTTTACACCTTTACTTAAGTAATTTACGTAACCAGCTTAAATATAGCTCAAACATTCTTCACCACGACTTTGATCATAACGAAAAACATCGTTAAATCCAAAAAACTGAAAAAAATGCAGTATATTTTAAGGAGACTTATCAAAGGTTTAGCAAGATTGACAAACGGTTAGTAGTTCTTTAGCACATAGTAGACAAAATCAGCTAACGAAGTCAAATATGATCGCAACTAAAAGGGAAATATATGGTAGGTAGGCCTGAAACCGAGCGGCCTCTGTCTCTGTAGAACGCACTCAGTACTCTGGCGATAGATTGATAAATTACCCTGACGGGTATAAATAAAAAATATTGCCGTGTCATCGACAGCATACACTCAGGGAAATTAGGCAAGCATTGAAAGGCCGTGGCGGTTATTTTTGGGCTGTAATGACGTATACGGTTGATGTGATGACGTATTTGTTTAACGATTTTTCAATGTCTTTCTTTTGAGGCTATTACGATCCAATGTTGAATGTAAGACCTTTCATCGACGTGGTATTATTAGCCATAATAATACCTTCATTTCGAGTAAGAAGTTTTCGGAGACAAACTCGACCAGTGATTCAAAAGATCAGATCTAATTTGACTACAATTCTGTGCGATTCTGACTGAATCGTAAAGTTGCACATTTGCCGTCAAAAGTCCAGAGCTTACAAATATTTTCCGGAAGTTCTCAACTATTTCAATACTAACTTAAAACTAAACAACATCTGGTATTGAAGAACGTAGTGTTTAGAACAAAGGCGGCTTCTGGGACGGAGGAGGGTGCGTCAGTGAAACTCAATAAACCAGTTTATGCTCCCTACGTGACGCGTGCGAGGTAATGAGTTTTTCGGAGAAAGCGCTGCATGTGGCGTTCTCGGTATGCTGTGCGGACCTTGCCATGTTCAAATGCTTAGTTATAATGTATGTACACATTCCCTGTCAGTATTTTGTCTGTTATAACACATATTATAAAAAGCATTTGTATATTCAAGCAAGACTCAATGCAGTGCTACCAAATTAGCGGTTTTAGCGCCAGATCTAGCGCTTTTTTGCCAAACAGCGCTGTGGGTGTGGCTCATGGGTTACTAGAAATTTTAATTTCTTAGATCTTACAATTGTGTAATAATGGTACTGTGATAATCGAAAGTAAATTCAAAGGAAGTATCGTGTATTCTCACACATACTTATGATTAATATGGCGTAATACTCTCGGCATCAGGAAATGCGTTTCCTCCGATAAATGTCGGCGTAAGTTATCTAAATGTGCCAGATACCAATAAACTACCAATTATTAGGTATCATAGAGATAGAGATTTGTTGAAAGTTAAATTAGCTATCACGACGGCAAACCAGAGAATATAGGTTATCAGAGGAATAATAGAACTGGAATAATTCTTAGCCGAAAGATCCCTTAAACTCGGGAAAGTGATACTTGTTCGGGTTCTGACCAAATACTTCTCATATGATAATCACCACAATGATTTCGGAGCACAAGTCAAGTAATAATCTTCCAAGTTCACAAAGCCAAACACGGCCACAAATCATCTTGAACTACGTAGGTAATAGCAGATTGGTTCACCAAAATACATGGCGTCGGCCCAATGTCCCTTAGCCCAAATATTAGCTTTGCACTGGGGACGGATTTCGCCCGTCCCTGCGGGATATTGATAACTTCAGAGGATTAACTTTCAGGTTTAATTGTTGTGGATAGTTTAATTGGTGAATATGTTGCGGTTTGAAGTTCACAGCGATGTAGTGATATTATAGTGAGAAGTAATAGCGGTGGATTTGGTAATAGAGAATTCGATATTAGAGTTTGCGTAAGTTTAGATAGATATTCAATGGTTCAGGTGTGAGGAATTACTTCATACAAAATACCACAAACTAAGTTAGTGGAACCTGGAAAACGGTTTAAATCCCAGAGCACCCGCTTAAATACCGTAACTAAACAACTTCACCCGCAATTAATATCTAAAATTAATTCCTCACACTATTGTACAGCCAGCCGCATGTATTTGTGGCATGTTTTAGAAAGCAAAAGTACTAGGCGTGCATAGAGGCGGAGAAGCTTAGCTTCGGGCCGCGTAGGCTCGGTGCGTCGGGCAGACAGGGGGGGGGGTGGATCGATACCCAGGCCGCATTGTTGCCCCTGCTCACCCGCCCCCGCCCCACCCGCGCATCCCCGCGCCCCGCCCTCGGCCTGCACCCGAAATTCGCCCTATTTGATCCTGAGAGCGAATCAATCGCTTTTGTTGCAGTAACTTGATGCATCACTTGAAGGGCGAAGTGTCATAAAAAATAGGCGCTGTAATTACGGACCGTAATAACATGTAAATACAGATGAAAATTGCATCCGTTTAGACGTTTTTTCATGAAACAGCTGTTTACGAGCAAGAAACTGAATGAACAAAGCGAGTTGTTTCTCCGTAATAAAAATTGTTAAACAAGGAAGCGCAATATCATGAGAATGGTGGTGTGCAATAGCTTTAACAGCTAAACGTTAATAGTTAAATTAGCGGCCGTAGTTATTATTTAACGATATACACAGATGATTGCATTTATAACTATAGGCCATGTACCTTTAACAAGCGATGTTGAACACAAATTACCTCTATCATAGAGAAATTAGTTTTATGTGCAAGGAAAATTCCCGGTAAGTACCGTACATACACGAATGCGGCGCATATAGCATTGTGAAAGTTGAATACGTAGGCACAAAGTACCTTTAGAAACTCACTTCAAGGCCGGTAAATCATTTACGATAAATACGTCCCGTTAGAGATAAGCTCACAGCTTGCTAATAAGCCCAAATCACGCATAAAGTCTTCAAAAGCTGTGTGCGATGTACAGTTAATGAATTATTGTACTGTAAGTTATGCTAACCGAACTTTTGTCTGTATACGAAAAACCTATATTATAGGTACATCTAGCTGGCCATAAACTTTCCGTTCGATATTGAATAACAAGGATCTTTACCTATGCCGATAATAAGATAATGTTTTGTGGTTGCTAGATAATTTTTATCATTTACTAAGTCGCTATGCAAAATATTGTACATTACCAAAATAAGACCTTATATGGCTAACTTAAAGTTGGATTGTCTAAAGAGTTTGAGGTTGAAGAGGTTGAGGTTTTTTTGAAGACGGTTTATACGAGTCATTTCTACGTTACAAAATGGAAACTATCTTTAGAGTCTACATAAAGCTGGATAAATAATCAACAATTATAAGCTTGTATTACAATATCTGTTTAAACATAAAGCGCACTAACACTTAAGGAATAGCTTGAGTGAACTGTGTAACGGTCCTTGGGCTGTAATATTCCATTAACCTATAGGACTTTGGGCCATCAATCAGTGGGATATTGATGTTTTTGCAATTAGTGTAATGAATCTCACACTAGTATGCGAAGTGGTACTTCGAGACACAAATTATGGACCATTAGGTATGAGCTTCTAATGGCCAGATACCACCAAGGATTGACCCTTTTCTAATGTAAGGCTAAAGGTATTTGAATTATACTTTAATTGCTTTAAAAAGATAATTCGTCTAGAGCCCGTATTAATAAATCGATCTCAAATCTGAGAGCGATCTTGGAAATGTAATTGTTATGTCACACCTGTACAAAATGTTGTTAAAAGACCGGTCTCCGACATGAGCTCAATTTACTAATATGGGTCTGGGTGTGTGAGCGTAGGGTGCTTGGCTCACTGGTTGCGGGTTTGATGTCAGGACAGGTCATGTAGTATTTTCGTAATTCTACTAATATTATAAATGTGAAAGTTTGTGAGTGTGGATGTATGTTTGTTACTCCTTCACGCAAAAAGTACAGAACGGATTTGGATGAAATTTGGAACACAGATAGTTTATAACCGGGATTAACATATAGGATACTTTTTATCCCGATAATCCCGAAATTTTTGTTACGTTAAATACTACGCGGACGAAGTTGGTGGGCACAGCTAGTTTACCATATTTACCATAGAGAGATATAGAGCACAAAACGATTGTTACCAGTAGGAATATCAAACAAACGGTTACTGTTCTATCTGGCCCTTAGAGGAACTTTGGTTACATTAATCTATAATTTATGAGAAAAGCCTAAAGCTCTAAAGCTATTTCACACAACACAGCAACATTAATATTCGGAATCCGTACATTACGTATAGATTTTAACATATCGATGTGAAGATAACCTGGGGTCGGCATTTACATATTTATAAAAGCGATTGTTCACAAATCCGATGAGACCTCTTTGTCATCAATACTGTATATCCACGTAGTGACGATTGATGTTTATCGAGCCTGATTATTCTGAGGCTATTCAAGTATTTCATACTGACACTCAGGAAATCGTGGAATCTGTCTTACAACAACAATCTTGTGTAACGTTCTATATTCGATTATTTCCATAAAATATTCGGCGGAGGAAGTGGGTATTACGAATGTTACGATGTTACTACCTTAAGACATGTGACTCTGGAGCACTTGTAAAATACAATAACTTTGCACTTAGTGTACGTCATTCATGAAAAAAACCACTTTGTAATTTATAGCAGCGATATGTTGACAGTATTACACCAGCCGTTGACCAGCGAACACATTTAACGCTGGCCCCCACATTAAATGGCGGCGATCCTGTCAGGGCAATTTTCCATCATTATGAATTTTGATTCAGATGGCATAGTTAAAAATTACGTTACTACATTTGGATACTCATGCAGGTATAGAACAACCTAAACTTGTGTTTACGTCTAAAACACCATACTATAATATCGCAGTATCGATATATTTTATTAGTGTGGGGACAAAACGCACTTATAACCAGAAACGCATGGTTATCGATATGTCGGCCCCATAAATAAATCACTCCGGAGAGACGAGATAACGCATGGTTTATTATTTGGATGCGGTTTATGGAATGAGCGGTAGCGATTTCACTTTTTTATTCGCCATGTTTTGGGGCATAGAACAAAACAAGAAGTATCCCTTCTTTCAAGTAAATAGGAAAATATAATATAATGAAATACCGCTACTTACTATATGATTTAGCATTATTATGATGAGGGAGAATAGGGTTGATATAGATATAGGGATTTAAAATTTGTTATGTAGTTATTTGCAAAAAGAAATAAAATATGAATTTACGAGTCAAGTAATTCCAATTTTACATGTAACAGCACTGAATCAATTATAAAAAATAATTAATTAAGGATAAAGGGTACAGTGAGTAATAAAAACTTTTACAGTATTATTTATATAGGGTCAACGGGTCAACAGATAATCTCGAGCATACGAGTGATGGCTTCGTGCCAAAGTGACGAAAAGAGTGCCAAACCGTGACATAATACTGACGTAGAAGGTAATTAGGTTGGTAACACTTGTGGAATGTTTGTTTACTGTCAGGTACAATGACATCATGCTAATCTCTGTGAAAGGAAATAGAATAGTTTTTTTGGCATTAGAAATAACAAGGTCGTACAAATGAATGAATGAAGGGAATGATTTTAAAGTTATGATCACGTAGTCAGGTAAGTAATTTTAAACCCAGTAATTGAGAAGAAATGGATACGTTAGGGGAAAATAATTCGAAAGTAGGTAGGTAGGTACTTCTAGCTGGCCGTATAACTGTTCATATCATATATGTACACAGAAGAAGATTATTAAAAATAACTACTCCCCCTGTCAAACAAAAGTAGCTGAGGAGTCGATAGCTAAGGCTGGTAGGAATACATCGATCTCAATTATAAGAGCGATCTTGTACGCTTTTAAAGTGTAATTTTGTACTTAAATATAACGCTGTTAGAGTGAAATGTTTATTAATTAAATGCACTTTTTTGTATCGCTACCGCTCATAATATCGGTGGTTATCGCTTGTGACAGGGACCAAACTGAGTTGCAACGATTGAGCCATACAATCATCGACGATGTAGTTATTGTACATAAATAATTAATATCGTGTACCAAATGGAACGTGATAAACTAAACGACACACATGTGATCGTTACATAATCATATTCGTCATAGTTTTAGGTTATGCAATGTATTTAATTGTTATGCTATTTAGAATTTAAATTGAATTCCTATATAAGTAGTTTATATTCTCAGAGACTTTTGACGAAGAGAGTTTTTGACTTTAGAGAAGTTGACTTCGTAACAAACCTTTGAGTGCGTGCATCAATGATGATTTTCATTACTTCTTAATAAACTTGTCAATTTTAAGAACACGTACCTGAAACAAGAGAATTATTATGTTAAAATTAATTATTGCTAAGTCGTAAGTTAATAAAATAAAACTTATAACTAAAAATAATCATAAAATGTTTATGAAACAATATGATATCATTGAATCACATCCATAAAAGGCGTGTTGTGTTGCTCATTCTGTTGGCTATAAATTACAAGTAAACTAAACTTTAAACAGCTAGAATTATTGATGTCTCACTCATTCATTACAAAATTGAGAAGGCCAGCAATACACATATTTAGTTTAGTCTTGATTACTTTGTGTGCCAACGTAATTAGCGCCAATAGCACACTAACTAACTATAGAAAGTAAGTAGCTGTTACACACATGTCTAAACAGATTCCTTTACGGATGGCTCCTATAATTCGGGTGGCCGAGACAATTGCATCGATTCGAAATTATCGAACGATTAATTTTCCATCCCTACTCGGGTAAACAGCGACCGATATTCCGATTCTAGTTAGTCGAATCGAAATGGCCAGTCGGTCCGGCGAGGACAATCAACGATTCGCGAGCGCTGACCTACCGCAACGCGCCACTACTATCGGCCGATACGTCACACGCAGACACACAGATCCAAGAATTATGGAAGAGATAGGAACTGGAATAATAATTTAAACGATTTCATTATAAAATGCAATCCGGACTTTGGGACTTTGGCTCCTAATTCTATTGTTAAGTGTATAAAAGAAACTATGGTAAAGGTATGATAATGCAAGACACATAAAAAATGCCTACTCCGCTATGGCACTTAGGCTCGTTTTAATAAATCGATCTTAAGTCTGAGAGCGATCTTGGAAATGTCATTCTTATGGTATTCCAGTACATAATAACATGTCAAAAGCGTTTTCAAGAACGCTCTCAGTATTGAGATCGATTATCGAATATCGAGCATCGAAACAATAATGTGCCGCCAGGATAAATACTTGATTTTGTTACATTTAATGTGTATTTGTAACCAAAAAAGGATCCAATTACCTGATTAAGCTATCAAAAATATTATCTGAAATCCACTGTACCTCAAACAATTACACACACACGTTACCATTAATATTTTATAGACTTCGAAGATTCCTTATGGCGTAAGATACTGTTCTGGTTTTCGTGATTGTTTATTAAAGAAGACTCCACATAACCGCAACCGTGTCAAATTTTCCATCATACGTCATGCAATTGTGAATCGGGTATAAGTCTTTGACAGCATGCTGGGCGGTAGTCACGGCCAGTCAGTTTTCAGGATTAAAGATTACATTCAGATTATTGTTAAATTGACAGACAGGAGAGTAGGGATCAAAATATTGTTGTCGCCAAGTAACACCTGTTTCTTGTCTTGTACCTACCATACTATCCATAAAAATCGATTAATTCCGGTACGATCCTCCAAACCGACGCCCTGTTAAATTTTATGAAAACATTTACGGGTTTTATCATACTTCATTTTTCGAGGTGTTAGTGCTAGATCCTGTTATACTAATTTGGATGAAGCGTTGCTTTAGGTATTACCATGTTATGTTATCATGGACAAAGGTAACATTTATTTGATAAGAACACTTCTATTTAAAATTATTTTTATGTAAATAAACAAAAACCGATTCCAAAAAAGCATTAAAATACCAGAAATAATGTTCTACTACCTGTCTACCCATTCGGGGAAGATAAGCGTAATGGCGTATTATCTATTATTTGGGGTCGGTGCCTTTCATTCAACGCAAAATCCGATAGCAATCTTCACAATTTCTTTGTATTGCAAAATAGCTATCTAGTTATTGGGCCAGTAGTCTTAAACATAATATATCGACTGTGGAAAGGATATTTCCTATAAAACAATTATTTCCTATTACGTGAATACCCTTGGTTATGGTATTATTGTGTAAAATAAATGAGTGTGCTGTGTTAGCTCTTTATCAATATTTGTTTTTCAAATGGGTTTCAGATAGGCTAGTATATTATTGCATTCTTTCACGTAGATACACTAAAGTTGTACATACTTAGTTTATCGGTAAACAAATATTGATTAAAGACAGTACTGACATTTAAATAAATCCTTCGATATAGACATACACCCTTCGATACACAACAACGGTTTTGTACCAAACAAACGCTTCTCTCACTCAGATTTTAAATTTTAGTCACTCGTGGCAAAGTCAACAGTCACATAGTTCTAAATGCAGACTGCCTATGTTTAACTATCTGATATCAGAGAAGTGGAATCGCAATCGTCGCAGGCTTCGGGTAAAGCCGCTGACATATCGATTTCTAGAGGAATGGAGCTACGACTCGACAAACAACCTATAAAATGTTCAATAAAACATTCCCACTATCTGTTATGAACATCCATCCTCACTGAAATTCCTTATAAGTAACATTTATAAAAACAAATACGCCATTGTTCCCGCTCATTACGTGCGACGTTATGCGAGGATCGTCGATGCCCTCCGCGTGTTCGGAACACGACACCGATTTCCTGTGAGCAGGTCGATGTCGCCTCGGCACCGGGCGTCACTGCCAACATTAGCATAATTAAATAACATTATGCATTCATTAATTCAGGTCACCCCTGCGACTGCCGAAACGAATGCTCCATGTCCGCTGATAAAAGTACCGGCGACAGCAATCAAGTTTTTGTAACTATTTGAAGTGAACTCGGGCCAAGAATAATGTGGATACTATTCATTCCTAAGGATCTCAAACAAACTTTACACATAGCCTACATTATACCTAGCATCATTATAATCTTTCTCTAATTATCGCCGTATTAAAATGCTTACTACTCCGGATTATTTTTATGGGTGACATAGACTACAAAAACTCGCCAACATAATCATGTTGTGGAGTATCCTTCGCCGCAAAAAGGGAAAATCTGAGAATTAACGTTCGCGAAACTTCCAAATTAATCCCCTTGAGGTGGTCGCCCGGCGCGGCGGCCGCGTCTACCCGGAGCGAACAAACATTCAGACACTTCCTACTCGATTCTAGTTCGCGGAAACATCGGGGTGTTTCGCCGTTTCGCGCGACCGCGATCGGGCGGGGGCGGGAGCGACTGAGGAAAGCGAAACCACCCCGTTTTCCCCCTCACCGAGGGCTGAGGTCTTTGTCCCCTCGCGACCCAGTTAATGACCGCCCCCGCAGACGCAGCATAGCCTCGTTCCGATATAAATACGCCTACTACACTTGACCTCCAAAGTTTTTATTGGAAAGCACGTGCCTCCAATCGTGTGTGTTGTAAACAATATGGCTCCGTCGTGTAATTGATGTTGTGTCAGTTGTTTAAACGATCATGTTCAACGATATGAAACTCTAGTACCTACAAGACATACAAAGACAATTCTATGAAACTTGTAAATAAAATCTGAGGGGCTGATATCGGTCAGGTCAGGAATGGAGGGGAGTGGAAGCAACAGGTCGCGAAACAACGTTTTAATTGTCCCGATAAGCATCGACGTCATCGGAGCGCGACACCTACGCTCGCGCTCGACGCGCGGCAAGGTACGATGACCGGCCCTAAATGCATTCACGCTCATTCGACGTGAATCTCTTTCAAAATATTGCATACATTACAATGTGATCATGGCCGGATCTTTGTAAGCAATATTTTGGTGATGACATTATAATTACATGATATTTTATTGGTACTGTTGACTTGTCCGCCAGTCAGATTTGCAGCATACCGCCAAATACTGGCTTCGTCTGTACGCACGTTCGCCAGTAAGTATTAAAATATGCAATTCCCTTAAGTATTTTTTTGTTGGGACTAGATCTGATCCTCCCATCGCTATTACTCATGTAAGCCCGGATTGACAATGGTGTCCAACTAAGACACCTAACGACTTCCGGGAAAAAGCTAAATTACCTCAAACCCGCACGAATTTAATCTAACAAAAAGAATAGAAGTTGGCAGAAGATTATCCACTTCCCTTTGGTTGCAGATCGCGTGATTATCAATTAGAATAAAACGGACTTTATCTGGGCTTACAGAAGCTTGTCAATTTCTTAAAATTGCTTATTTTATCGGTCAACAATCACCACGTTCCAAGTTTGATTAAGTGCTGACCAAACCAATAGATATAACGAACCAATGGCAGTTTGGACACCTTGGGAAGTCAAGATACCGGTAGGACCAGTTTAGGATGGACTTTCGCCATTCATAGCGAATTGTGTCAAATAGAAGGGGTCTGGAGGTCTTCGCAACTGGTTGTGTACACGGAAACTGCCTAGAGCGATAGTTGCATAAAGTGCCGTTTCGCAAACCGCAAGGGACCGATGTAAATGTTTCAATATCCTTTGTTTCGTCCAGTTTGTCCGCGAACACTTCAGTTAGTTCTTCATTTCATTGTTCTAAAGTCTGTAAAGTTTGAAGGTGAAATACAAGCAACTGATTAAAATAAAGTTTATTCAACTTCCCTACAAAGGGATACAGTGACCTGTCAACTAATTTTCCTTTGTTTTTTTGGCAATGAGCCCCTTACTGACTATTGGTTTAAATCGAACTATTTCTGCCTGAATCCTGCAAACGATATTTTATTTCAAGAGGCACACAGTATAATTCAAAACACCATAATTCAAATCATCACTTACATAATGCTCCGACTATGAAATATCCTAAGTCCCCTTTTCTTTATTATAAGCAGGTAGTTTCATAAGAACGTCTCGCCCACGACCGTTTGCACCAAATCTTGCGCAGTGTAGAGACTCCCAACAGTTGCTTATTTTAGGATATTCTCATTTATTAATACGGCGGTGTAGTACATCTGTGACAGCAGTTTCCTTAAATGTTATTTTGATATTGTCTTGTACTGATTTAAGTATTAATAACAAATAAAGCAATAGTTCATTCATGTTTATATTGCTGAATAATTATCATTAGACCAATTCTGTTCTTGTCAAATCAAAATTAAACTATTGACACCTCTAAAAGTGTTGCTTTTTTGTTGAGACATTACCAGCGTGAAAAATATAGTTTCAGAGTATAGTCATGTTTAGTTTGTATTAATATTTATTTCGTGTTCTATTTTCGATCGGCAGTACATGGTCACCCTATCCCACGGTATACTCCCGTCTATGTGCTTCGGAGAACATTTGCTCTTGAGTTCACCGCTTTTTGAGCACAACTGGCTAGCGATGTCGTACTCAGCTCGTGTTAGCTTTCGGGTATTGTGTTTCGTGTTAGTTTAGGTTCGTGAATAGTTCAATGTGCCCTGAATATTTGGACACCGCCCGATACATGAAGAATAAAAGACACTAAAGTATTATCTTACGACATATTCGTAGGCATACCATACAAATCCCACCAAACAAATGTTAACTTACTATTCCTAATGAGTGTAGTTTCACTTTATTACAAAAAATAATAATTTCAGTCAGATTTCAACAAAGACCTTCTAATAACATACAGTAAAGTATTAACACTTACTACACTCTCGGCTGGGACGTAAACATTTCAAGTGGTTATGACTTATGATTTCAGAGGTTTACGATTTGACTTGTCAACGAACAAACAAAGCCATGGGAATGATTGTAACAGTACTGTAACGCGAGAACGCGTCTCAGGTCATTGGCGTCGTAAACGGGGATTTGGGCCACCATTGGCGGTATAGGGCTATACATTGGGCCGAAGTAGTTTAATGCGCGAAAGCTTGCTTCTACTTGTATATGCTGTATGACACATGCCAATACTTGAGGTAGTTATGTTATTGCTAAAATTGTACATCTTTAGTTCCTCATCATCGGCGTTACCTTTCCAATTGTCTGGGGTCGGCGCAGTATGTTTTTTTTCTTCCATTCGTTGCGTTTTCCCGTCATACTCACATCCAATCCGACCTCGTTTATATCACTCTTAACACAATCCAATCTATTCTTGGGCCTTCCTCTCGTACTGTATCTGCATGGTGCCTTTTTCGATGTAACTTTGATGTTATTTGGACTAAAATACTTACAGTGGGTGGCTTTATCCCAAGTCGCGATCTCCTGGATAATCCTTACATAAAGAGGATTCAACTGGAACGTCTGGTAAAATAATGAACTTATTATCTTTCGGAATGGTCCGAACGCAGACTGTTTCCCCAATTATCTTTAAGTCTAGTGCTTGTAAATTAAATAACAAAAAAATATTGAATTTGGAAATGATCAAGGCGGTATATTTGCCAGCCCTGTTGGTAGGTACTATGGTTTCGTTGAGTGATATTTATTCTCAAACATTTTCATTGTTCGTGTACCTATTACCATACACAAAAACCCAGCCCCATATATGTATGTGTACTAAGTATCTATGTATGTATGCTCACTGAATTTAAAATGACGAATTTAATTAGTACACCGCCCGCCGCGATTATGATGTATGACTATAAAATTGTAATAAAACCAAAGGTTCCAAGAATGTAAATGTTTGGAAAGTAACTCATAAAGCCGAGCGTTAATGATGTGATGACTTATCGCGGTGCGATCTAACTGTACTCACTCATATTTGGCTGGATAATAATAATTTATTAAGAATGTAAACACATAAAAATATGTTCACTGAATTAATTATGCTATCCATATAAAACTGGATGTCCCCTAATTGATAATCCAAACGCAACTACCGGATAGTAGCGATAAAATAATATAGTAGTTCATTAGTCCTTGATACTTGGACTTGGAAATCGGATTCTTTTGAATGGTATAGGTAACGGTTATTCACGACCTAAAACTATCTTGGAAAAGTGCATTATAACGACAGCACGGATTAAAAAGCTTCAGTAACAGTTCAACATTCTTAACCACAGCCAAGCGAGCTACTTAGTCTGACACACGGTTTCACACATATCAATACAAAATAGCTGGATATTTATTACATGCAATTTTCCCACAGCGAAATTGTTCATCTTAGTAAAGATGTCGGTCCCACATACCGCAAAACTGTGGACCGATATGCATGCAAAACAGTGCTCATACAAATCGCAACGGATACCGGTTTGTGAACGTACCCGGAGTTGCCGCATTACATGGGGGCCATGAAGCGCTAAAGGAAACCGCTATGCGCTGTATGCTAATGCGCGAGTTGATATCTATTAGGCCACGAAAATAGTGAAAACGTTCGACACGGGACGAAGACTTTATAAAGGAAAACATACAAATCGGAACATAAACATGGAAATACAGCAGACACGGCTGATTTAATAGGCAAATTGAAGGAGGAGTAAAGATTTAAATCCTAAAAATACTCGTAAAAAATATGTAACTTCATGTTTATGGATGTTATCTCTACTTTTTATCTATTCCTATCTGTGTCTCTCACAAGAGACATTTTCGCTTGATATTTCACAGATATGCACACAAGTGCATGTCTTTGAAATATCAAGCGACAATGTAAAAGGTGTTTTGATTTATCGAAACCCTCAGCAGAATTCTACTATTGGAGACATCAATCTGATCAATTAAAATTATCTTCATTCACCTGCGGTCCTTCTTATAGGATTTATAGCGAGTTAGAGAGTGTTAGTATGTTCGTTTCCTACCTATTTACTCCGCTGTAGCATCAGGTTATTTGTTCCGCTGCAACTGCAGTGTTGTTCTCGTGGCCGTGCCGTTAGAGTGCAACTGTTTGTTGCGACAGTGTGCAGGGGCCTTGCATTCGCCGGCCCCGATGGCCATGGGCCAGAATACCCGCTTTCACGCGTTCAGCTCGATGCAGTTAGCCCTATCTGGGTTTAGATAATGCGCTGTAAATGTTGTTGCGTCACACATTGTGACGGTTCTAATATTCAAAAGCTGTTCGCTTTATGAAAGTTCAAATCCTATATGGTTCCAAACTATGGTCTATTTCACGTACGAAGTCCTGTAAATGCGGCCCTGTAGTCGCATGTCGGCAGTACAATTTAGTTCCGTATTTTTCTGCGGCAGTTCCAATCCTTTGTGAAATAGGAATACTATATGTGAAATGTATTTATATGTGAAATAAAATAGCAAGGTTAATTACAAGGAGGTCATTTCCGGAATTTTCGCCAACAAAAATCGAACCCGCAAGCACCTGGTGCAGTAAAAAGGTACAGACATATCTGTGTGCCACTACAGCCATTCTAAAAAGATAATAAAGTTCGTATAAGTAAACAGCTGCAACCCTATGATCAAAACCATCTATCAATATGTAGCAATATTTAATAATGATTAAGAGACAATACGTACTGATTAAATCGACCGCTTAAAATGATCACCTCCTTACTCTAGACACATGTATGAATGAAATACTCCGTCACGTCGCGAAGGTTGCGTAACAGTTCGTGTGAACAGGTCATTAATCTATGCCATATACGTATATTATGTACTCTGCTGATACAATAATCGGTACCTAGTTGAGTTTGCTTGGTTGTTTGTTAAACAATCTTGATGGCATTGTCCTTAATTGTTTACTGTTCTAAGGCAATATAGGTGGGCCAATGAAAGTTACATTATTATAGAAAATGGGTTGTGTAATATAACTCTGGAAAATATATAATATTAGCATGGGTAGAGAGAGAGAGAGAGAGACAGATAATAACAGACAGATTATGCTTATTCATTTTCTGCGAAACAAACCTTAAACTTTACTACTTTAGTTACAGGGTACATTTTTGGTTTCTTAATTTAAGAGCTTTGCTTTTGTCGGCCCACACATCTACTCATCCTCCACAGTATATTCCTCATAGCAAGTCCCGCGAAAAAAATACGGAACTAAATTTTCCACTGTGTAAACTAAATAGCCTCTAGGTAGAAGCATAATTTAAAAATACAAAACAAAATAATATATATGAGTCGTTAAATTTCAAACATGGCGATCTTCATATTTTGCCGATTTAAGGATTTTATGATATTTAAAAAGAGTACAGTACATAAAATATGCCTGTAAATTCAAATATGTCCATATCCACGCGTATATAGCAAAATATATATATAGACTTAAGTAATATTAAAATAGATCTACTTCTGATGTACCTACAAGAGGGTCTGCGGTTTCAAAGTACGTGATTTGCCCGCAACTGTAGTTGTTTACGAACACTGCGCAAGAGCAACCCGAGCTCGAACTCGACCCGCTGTATCGAGAAACGCGTTTTTATTACGCTGCATTACACTTAACATTTAAGTTACGGATCTGGTTTACGGAATGGTACGGGTTTACCTGAGTGTAACAATGGTATCCCGAAGCAGGGCTACTATAATACAGTCTTTACTTGATAATGGCTCCAACCGACCGGAAAATTCACGCGAACTTACTTTATTTACTTCTTCCATGTGCACCAATGTTGAGAAAAAACGCAATCCTGCAGAAATCCAGCAGTTTTTAGAGAAAACAAACCTTGATTTATATCATTTAGATTTTAATACTTAATACGAGATCTTTTGCATGATGCCTTAGTAAATGTTAATAATAATCATCATTAAAAATAATTATCACGCATTATTAAAATTATATATAGCAAAGAATACCTTTTTATGAATGTTTTTATGTAGTAGAATTTTTCACGGCAGTCGGTTGGAGCCTTAAGGATTAGCATTATTATTAGCCGGAGTTGTAAAATTATAGTATGGTTTTAAGAAATGCTCCTCTCAAGCTTAAATATCGGGGTATAGATAATATGGACAATAAAACTGATGCTGCATTCCTAACTTATTCACAATAACAAGTATTATTCACCACGAGTAGCTCAGAGCGATCAAAGGCTTAGCAACACTCAGCTTACATTCATGTGGTAATCAAGGTTCTGCAAAATGACGACGTTTTGGCCACAGAGTCTGCCTGTTGCAACATATATATCCATAGACTTTGACAGAGATGTCAAATAAGATTTTAGCGTATGTTCTATTTCTTGAGTATATATGAGTAATCTAGTCCCCTTTATTATTATTGAACATATAGAATACCTATGTAGCTAAGTACCGTTGCATTGTGATGTAGGTAAGGTTTGCAAACACCAGCGGAGAATGTTATTGTAACCGCAAACTGTTTGCATTCGATCACCTCTGTCGACTGCATCCGCGGAGAAGATGTGGTTATATTGTATCTTATTATACTATGAATCATGTGCATTATATCAAGAAGGTAAGATGTGTCAACGAACGTTGAAGTCTATTATGCTCCAAATTTCTAGCAACTGTTTGAAATTACTACCAGGCTTTTACGGAGATGGCGATCTTGAAATTGTGTCTGTATAAGCTTATGAACAAAACAATCCTAACATGTTACAAAACATTACGTAGCGTGACAACAAATCCGTAACGCATGGTCACGTGTTATCAACCATGCGGTCTCGCCCACGCAAATTATTGTGACTAGTAAGCGGTTCGACGCAACACGCTGCGCCCGCGCAGACTATTACATACATCGTAGTGTTTACGATAATTGCTTTGAGATATACACGAAAATAAAAAACTCTATTCAAAACATACTTAGGCCGAGTGCAGAGTGAGAAAAGACGCATCGTTACGCAATTGATTACTTGTAACGTAACGTAACAGAATATATGTAAAATAAATTAATCCTCTAATCTAGGCCTAGAAACAAGAGAAGAATGTTTATTTTTAATTTCCATGTGAAGTCACAAATCAGTCAATTTATCTTAATCTTAACGTATGTACGAGAACTCTTTATCGTTTTTCAGTTACCCACTATACTTATTTAGAGTGTGAAGAGCTATGTTGTGCTATTTCGGAATCACGTTTTATAGTATGTACTAGCTGAGCCCGCGACTTCGCCCGCGTGGAATTTAACTTAACAATAAAGCCCGGTCCCGCGTTCTGAGCCCGCGCGACAGGACCCATTTTTTAATTTTGTTTTTGTTTTAATAAAAGTAGCCTCAGTTACTGCTTATAACATCAGCTATCTAACAGTGAAAGTCCCGTCAAAATCAGTCCAGCCGTTTCGGAGATACTCTTTGATTTCAAGTGTTTTAATTTTTTTACGCGGAACCCTAATGGTTTTTCTAAAATTAAAGTAGCCTAAGTTACCCGCTATAAGATCAGCTATCTGCCAGTGAAAGTCCCGTCGAAATCGGTCCAGCCGTTTCGGAGATTACCCGGAACAAACACACAGACAGACAGACAGACAGACAGACAGACAAAATTTTTTTAATTCGCGTTTTTGCTATAGGTATCGTATGTACTTTCATATGCATTTAGTGAAAAGGTGTTATTTTGATATTACAAACAGACACTCCAATTTTATTTATTTGTATAGATGTATTCTATAACACGTGTGCATCGACTGAGCCACTACCCACGTACGCGGCTCTTTTGGCAGGTTCAGAGGTCACCACGCAAGCGACACTTGTTGCCAGCAATATCCAGCAACTAATATGTCTTTGGAATTCAAAAGTTTTGATACTTTGGCCATCAACTATTTGTGCTTATTCCTTCTATGATATGGAGTTTCGGGTATTTTTTTCATGCTAGTTTTAGCCTTTCCCTTTCACGTAGGCATTATATATATTAATTAAATTCCCTTCTTAGTTTATTGCCATTCAAAATCGTCTTTTAATGTTACAGTATTGATCTTAATATGTATAGTGACAAAGCTTGTTGTAACAGAATTTCTATTAGTCGCGTATGACTTCACCGATCGCTGTACTTATCAACTGGCCACACAAAAGTCGCTCATATTGTGATGACGTGTAAGCAGGTACTGTACATACGAGTACAGTTATCGGTCGGCGTTGTGGTCGTGGCGCCCAACAAACAATCGTACTAGCGTTGCGTCACCGCTTATAGTAATCAGCTGTTGTCGAGCGAGTAAATTGAAACAGTTTAATACTACCTACATTGGGTGATGTATGTCATTGAATGAAGTATAAAATAAACATTTATGATTCCGTCCACATATTTTTTTTAGCTGAGAAACTCTTTCCATGAATATACCACTTAGACATTTTAATCTACTTAGAATTGTTTTAAAATATATTTTAAGAACAAAATTGTTTTTTTGCTTCGTAAATTGAATATTGGCCTTTACCAATTCTGTGGTCATAACTTCAGTAGCATTGATTTAAACGGCTCGTCAGATCAAAAGCGTCAAAAAAATTATGCAGCACATTAAATAACAGAATAGCTGATTACTTCGTGACCTTTTTTGTAGACATAGACAAGCCCTGAATAAGAACAGAAGGTATTCGATGTTTAATATCTCCTATTGTGTTAACTTGTTTGGTACTTTCTGGTTGACAACCCCCGGGTGAGTGACAAAAGGACAGTTTCTCAGCAATCACAACAAATTTTAACAGCCCACGAACATCTAACCGGCAATTATGTAACGTAACAACAAATTTAAAATCCTAATAGATATAAAATGAACACAACAATGACCATGGGGGCAGTAAAGTCAAATTGTTTACTTTACAACTCAACAAAATTCAACAATAGAAGTGTTAAGACAAAGGTCTTTAGAAAAACTTAGTCGTTCGTAACAAAGGACGTTTCGTTGAAAGTGGAGGAGTAAAGGGAGCGGCGTAAATCAATGCTCGTGAATAATAAAATGTAAATGGACAGGGAATTATTGGTTTAGCTGGAAACGTTGAAGTAGTCGTGCGCGAATGGCCAGGTTTTATATCTCATTGCTTGAAATAAGGTGTTTTCGAAGGACAGTTCCGTTTTATATTTTGCAACCTAAATGGTGTATGTAAAATTGCCGTTTTAAGTAGACAAGCAATGGTGCCAATTTTGTTAGCACGCAACGAAACTTGACCAAACCAACCGTATTGTCATCCTTTTCAAGCTCGTAACGTATGAGCAGGACGGAATTACTATTAGATGTGTCAAATTTAGTTAAATCAAATTATATCAAATTTAGTGTGTGGGTTATTGTTAGTAGTAGTTATTGTAGTACCAACAGACCTAGAAACGAGTTAATAGATGTAATGCAAAGAATATGAGCGTATGTGAAAAATCTAAATACTTTTAAATAATTAAGTTAAAAATTGGTATGAATCAAATTTCGATCAAATGAAACCCTTGTACACTGTGTACGTACTATCAACGATGTATCAAATGCAAATTTACCGTAAATTACACAGAATAATATCTTAAAAAAACACTTAAAATTCTTGATCAGTTCTTCGCACGAAATCAAATTTAAATTCACGCAACGTTTTCACACGGACCCACGACTAATTTGTATCTGCCATTACACACATCCTTTTAGCGAGGGGGAGGGGGTGGGGGTCGGCAGGGGGGGGGGGTAGCAAAAATGAAAATGTTGTTGCGACATTTAAAAGTTGTATAATCCGTCGGGTGTGCCTACCACATTCAGTTGCGTAAGTTCTGGGGGCTCAACACTTTAGTAAATAAAGTGTTCACTTTAGAACTAAGCTGCCGAGTTTACGCCAAGTAGCCTACATATAATAAATGTTTGTTATACAATTTATTTTTAATATTTCTCGGTATAAGCTGTAAACACGAGTATATTGGGCACGGTCTTAGAAGTTGTTGGATCGTTAACTTGTTACAAGAATTATTCAGAAGATTACGGATTGTTTAATAGCTTCCTCGCCATCATAATGTTTAATGAATATCAGTTCAAAAGGGACTTATCTTTTGAGATTATGAGATCAATTAAGTAGGTATGTTTTCATAGGTCACTAATGTACTAACGCAAACCATTACTTCAGTATCATAGTGCCAACTGAATATTGTCGTCATTAGGATGGTCATGCAACACTGCAACTAGTGCCTTAACTTAAATAAAACTATTAAAACACACTAGTGGTTTAGCTTAAACCATGTTCAACAGCAATCAATGTTTTTCGCAACAATGTCCAAGAAATAAGGATGATTATTTATTTATCACTCATCTATAGCAACGTCGCGTATTCAGCAGACATATTAGTATCCATTACAAGCTTTACACTGATATTATATCCCTCATCATGCACTACATTGTATAGATGATTGTGGTAGAGGACCTATAAGCAGGGCTATTGGCATTTAGACAAGGTTGATTCGATGCACCATAAACTCTGAGGTTTACCATTCACCGCTCTTTATCTTCGATAGTAAAGGATCAGATTAATTCATAGACTTTATATATTTAATTTTGTATAAGTATAAAGATTAAACATTTAATAGAAAATATACTATTAGAACTCTCATCCTTTTCTACTGAGCTGTATAATGTGGTATATTTAATAATTTCAGTTTAAAATTTGCCGCTTAAGAAATACACCTTATAATTATGTTTCTGCTACACAATTAATTAGGCAGTGCATTAAGCAAAGTTGCAATGTGCCTTGCAATGTGGCTTTATAATTATACAACCAAAAGGAGAATGATTTGTCAGAAATCATTCATTAAAATAAATCATTTTTAACGATGCTGAAGACATTTCTAAATATGATGGCGACGATATAAGAAATTTTATAGAAGTACGAGTATATGTTAATGCGTAAAACAATATCAAAACAGGTGCTAACGCAAACTTCAAAGTCAATACGATGCTAAAGCATTGTTTGAATCCGGAGTTACCTTTCCTTTGTTCCACGAACTAACTGCATAAGAAAAGGTGACGTATCAACAAATGCATCGACCTACTGCGATGACCCTGGCGTTACCAGTCACTGCCACGTTATATCCAACGTAGGTGTGTTACGCCTTTATTTATACCTCGCGTTTATAGCTCCCTACCCACTGACTCGAGGCATTCTTTAATAGGAAACTTGAATTGGGAGGTTCGGAGAATTGGAGCATAAGAATAAAAAAACAACATTTTATGACTGAGTATTGAAAGATCATTTTCACTTCCTACGCTACACCATATCAGAGTCTGGATATCAATGTTCTCATATATTTCCCAAGTCACGTTGAAACTTCACAGATTATGCAGCATACGCTTCAACCATTATATATGACGGCATAGAAGATTATTTGCCTTGTGCCTGGAATCAAACATAATATGAAATATTTGAGGCTTTAGGAAGATGAACGGTAAGGTTTTTATGAACGAAATTCTATTTTTAACACTAAGGTAAGCCAAGATGGTTTCACAGTGTTCGATTTGTTGATTCAACGTCTAGTGTGGGCGTGATCTAAAAATATTTTCTACTAACGCTTTCAAACAACCTGTTCTCTATCGGAACAGGTGCTAAAGCTGTTAACTTTTGCATTGGTAATTGCAAACCAATTCATCAGTCGTCGGCTAATCTAGGACCATACATTTCTGTGATTAGTTTAATAAAGATACGGTGCAGATTTCTTGAATAAATTTAATATGGAAGCCAATTTACAGTAGGTTACTCATCGACTACTAACCGAAAAGGAACATTGTTAGCTTTTTTAAGGCATTGGTGTGAATTATGTTTGAGCTGAAACTTAACTTGACTATTTGACAAATAAATATATTGTCTCCTCCTCAAGATCGTAATGTATAAGCAAGACAGCATATATTTTTTTTCAGGTTATAATTTCAGGTTAATAATTATTGTCTGATTACTAACAGACCAATACTGACAAATTATATAATTGCACAAATAAAATCATAGACATTATAGTACAATTCAAAAGCGATTCCAAGTAAATTCTACTCGCCTCACTCAACTGGCGATCATTCAATGATAGCAATCATCCAGCGGTGTGAGTACGCCCACGTGTACTTCTGGCTCGTTCCCATTGAGCCGGAACTCTAGGGGCTAACAGTTGTTTGTTCTCCCATACAATTTGTATTTTCGAGTGCGTGACTTGACAAACGCCACGTCATTTTGATGGCACTTGCACGCTATTGGGTGTTACAAATTATTATTACTTCTACGAGAAGAAAAAAGTTTCAGGTTCCATGGAAATTATATATTATGTGATAACAAAGAAAGGAATATAAATGATAAACAAATGTTTGATTCGTACTACACACACATATTCAATTAGAATGGAAACTTAGAGGAGGAATTCACAAAACGAACAGCAAGAAAACAATTCCACCCCACACTAGTAAAATCAACCAAGTAACAATTATTGAACAGACGATCAGTTTATCAATACAGCTGAGAGGAGTGCTCTAACAGCGGTGCACACAGATAAACAAGACGGCAATGATGTAGGCGTACGAGAGCGGACGGTAAACAAAGATAGGGTCAACGCCACTGCACCACTGCAGCCGACGCAACGCGGTTCAAATCATAACATTTTTTACATTCACCCTCCGCTACGCTATATTTAGCAAACTTGTATTTTATTTTTAATCATCCCACTGCTGGGCAATGGATGTCTCTTTCCTTGCTTCGTTCTTCTCTGTTGCTATGATGGCTTTACTTTGAAATTAGAGGTCAATTTGTCATGCAGCTAATTCTTCTGTAATTTTACGATATAAATTATCATCGGTGACCGAATGATCCAAGTTTACAACTAAAACTTAACGGTCGATCAATTATTGAAACATAATACCTTAGCGGTATTTATTTTACGATCTTGTCCTATCGTAAATACGGATAAATTGCTGTAATACTGCGCCATTATTAGCTAAATAGATTTTTTATGGTTAATTAGCGCACGATTACAATTTCAAGTTAACACCTAACAAGTTTTTGCCTCACTGGTATTCCAAGCTAGTTTATCGTTTATGGAATACAATGTGACCTGTCCGGATCGTTCTTTAAGCTTCTATTTAATTATTTCTAACGAGGAAATACTATTCTAATCTCCCATTTCTAGAGCTTCTTCAATAATATTGGTAGCAAGTCGTCGAGCTTATCAAAATAAATGTTTTCTTTCTTCCTTGGTCCTTCTTGTTTCATTTGGACTACAACCAAATCATGTGCATGAGGTAGATTAAAAATAAGCTCTTAATACATCTACGCGTCATTTCCACGCTGAGCTCCCTAAAGCCCACCACAAATATTTGTTATAGATTACTGAGATGATGAGCGCCGAGATTTTATCTTCGCATATATGTACATATAAAGATATAAATGTTGTGATAGTACACTGAATTTAGATTGTATTTATATCAACTTCCTGCCATCATTTTATTTGATATATACTTTTGTTGGAAATTGTCATCATGTAGATATTTCCTAACCTAACCTAACCGCTGAAAGGCAAACGAATTTCCCGATTTATACACGTATTTCTTTGGAAGTGTATTAGTCATTCAGTTTTAAGAGAAATTATATGATACGCCATCATAAATGTTGAAATTGAAGTGACCCTGGAATTCTCAAAGTTTCAATTAAGTAACAGGGGTCGGACTGACACAGCGAAAAATCTACCAATAAAGCAGTTCAACGCGCTGATTTAATCCAACAATTTATCGGGAATTTCATTAAAGCGGTTCGCGAAACTTGGGCATCGCCGCGATATTAAAAATGGCAATCAAATGATCTTGAAAGACGAGCATGATGATGCTAGTATCATTGATCATGCAAAGCTTGTGAAGATTGTTATGACAGTCACTGAAAGGGACATTTTAACCAAGCATGTAAATTGAACAACTTAGTGTAGCCAATACTGTAGAAATATCGAATCGATTACAAATAGTAATGTTATTTGACTATGAGAAAATTACACATTATATTTAAGTTAAGTTTAATCTCATACATATCACAATTTTCACATTCACTACTATTCTGAAACTTGCGAAGAACAAATAAATAATATTTTATAATACGGTCTCAGCATTACCTATTCAAATACATTTGTTTTCGTTCAATGTTTATCTTTTTCTTTATCATCTCGTCTAGTTTCATTCATTAGAATATCATTAACGAGTCTATTACTCATCGGTTTACGTAACTTCCTCGATCAAAATACTAGTGAATGGCGAAAAATCCATCAATGAACGAATACACAGTGCGCCGACGTGAGTAATCGCGATGAATTGCCAATGAGTACTATTTCCGTCCGGTGCCGTCTAGTGAATACTTTTGATGCTGTCGATGATATTGGTGGGGGTTATCGTTGGTATATATACCTACTCTCGACATAAAACCTTTTTCAAATAATATTTAGAAATTTGAGTGTAAGTAAGTAGGTACGCAGAACGTCTGAGAAATACATTTGGAACTACAATAATAATTAATCGGTGTTGATGATTTTAACTTTGAAAATAAATTGAACCACATAATGAAGTTGAGATGTTTTGGTACCTACTACACCAAAATAAATAATTGATCTAGTTATCAAATTTAACATTTACGTTAACATTATGCATATTATGTGTATTTGAAATAATTATTATCGTTATTTCGGACTATCGGTAGATGCACCACTAGACGTGAACCTTCGGCTATCTCTAGGTGGGCGAACTCCGTCTGACCTCCTTCGCGAACTGTTGTGTTCTGTAACGATAGTGACGCAACTCCCAATGGAGCGGGTTGTGTCGTGATTCACTGTCTGGTTTGTCTAGAAATGTGGACACTAACTGTATTTATTGTGCATTAAGATTGGTGGTAATGCGCTGTGTTTCAGACATAGGTGTCAGACATAATTTTTGTCTAGCATATTGCTATTACAATATCTTATTTCAAATTACACTGGCTTTTAGTATTCTACCTAGTACCTCTGAAAGATGTGTATTGCTTGCCATGACACCATTACTAAATTCGACTTACGGTTTTATAAGTTACCTGTTTTGTGAAAAATTCAATGAAGTCATTAGTGTCGTCACTCAGTTCTGTAATCACAGTGAAATTGTTGGTTTAATTCCTAGATTTTTCATTAATATAATTTACTAGCTGTGCCCCGCGACTCCGTCCGCGTGGAATGCGCTTTTCTGTTGAATTTTTTCCTGATTTTTCTTTGCTATAAACCTCACGGAGCCCGAGACCTTTCCAACGAATGCAAAACCGTGGAAATCGGTTCGCGCGTTCTGGAGTTATAGCGTCAGGAAGGAAAACCCGACTTATTTTTATATAGTAGATTGTCATTAAAAATGATAACAATGTCACAAATACAGCTCATACTAATTTACAACGTCAATACGTTTCAATATTAACTTTGATGCAAAGCTAATTAAGTTCAATCTCGCTGAAACAACCGCAAATCATTCATACATTTTTACATGTTACAGTCCGTATGTCGGTTAACATAATTATAATATAACTAGGTATAGTCAATGTGTAAAATATGGTGCGTGTCATATTTCCCGGGGCTGATGGACGGCTGCATTTGCAATGTGAGAATGGTGTGATATTTTGATACGCCTACTTGCTATTCGTTAAGCTTGTATTCACTGTAGGAAAGGCACCGTATTGAAATTGGATTTGCATAAATTATGTGATGGTATTGTGAAACTTTTGGAATGTATGGTTCCAAGCGGTTTTATTGGGAGTATTGGTGGCATAGATATCTGTTCCAAAGATTTGGCCATGCTGATCAAGATGTATAAAAAAGTCCGGTTTTATGTTTTGTATCCATTGTGAACTCCACTACAAATGATTTGCTATTAAAAACACATCTTAGCAGTTTATTATCATGTTTCCCGAGTTTACCAGCATGTTTTCTGTAGGGAACTAACTACTTAATCAACGACCGGTTTTAATGGTTTTGAAGCAGTGTTACTTTATCTTACCTTTTTCGTACATGATTTTCAGATTATTCATATACACATACTAGAATGAACTGAAATATTCACATATTCATACTAGAATGAACTGAAATACTATTATGAATGATATTATGATGAATGGTTTTAAGTGATAATAACATGCATAATAAATGTTTTCTCTGACTAATTATATATCCTTAAAATGGTTCTAAGTCCTGTACTTATTTATGTACTCTTAAATATTCAACGTAATAACACCAATATACGGATGAAATTATGTGTGTAATTAATGTTCTGAGCTTCGGATATTCGGTTTTTTTTGATCATGTTAAAATATAGAGCAGGTCGGAAGCCAATTAAGTAGTATAGATTTATTGTAAGCACGCATGATTTAATGCTTAATTACGCTTGTTGCATAGATATTGTTACATTGTCAGTACCCACTTTATATTTTGATGGTTATGATGCTTTTTTTGTCCCCGTGGGTAGAATGAAGGTTGAGAACCTTCTCAGAGATTTCGAACCCTGCTTTGACTTGAACATTTAAGAGTCCGCAACATGACCGATGATCTGCAAAACAAGGTTAACTCTCCGTGAATAATCGGTAATCCAATCACAAGTCGAATTATTTCAAGCCTTTTACAACACTTTAGGTACAACAAGAAGAATCGAAGTAAATCAATTTCCTAAAAGAATGGCATTAAATACGGTAGCCCCGGAGAGGGAGGAATGCGTCGCAGGGGGGGAGGGAGGGCCACAAAAACACCCGGGACGGTACCTGCGCTGCCGTTGACCTCGGCCGATTAGACCCGCCGTGTGACTCGGCCCTAATGCTGGCCTTTTCTGGCTCTTTAGTGAAGTGTAAATTAATTTAGAGGAAGGAATGTTCGATATCAACTTGGGACTTATTGGAATGTGTGGCGCCAAATAAGAAAAACATTTTAATAGGTAAATGGCTCGATTATCAGCTAAATTATATAGGATGAAGGTAGATGATGGTAGTAAATAATTCGAGGTGTTTACCTATATCAAGATCAACGTGAAGTATAGTATTTGTAAGGAGGGCTTACAAAAAATAGCAAATGTCATCATAAAAAACTGAGCAATGAACATTACATTTTTATAGGTATTCACTCAAAAGTAATAATGGGCGATATGCTTTGGATCGAAATGCTCCTGATAATTTTTAGAGAAACCCTTTTTAACCAATAAATGATACTGCTAATTGTTATTGATGTAAAATACATTCCGTTGGTGTTCCTTTTCTTTCATGCAACACTTCTAATGATTGATTCACCGTATTGTACCTGCAACAAAACAAACGCAACATTAGCTATATGTTCTTACACAACATTGAGCAAACAACAATTAGGTTCATTACTATCACTGCGAGTATCGATGCTGTAGTCATTTGTTATATGCTTGTCTCTGCCATTTTGTGTAGATGCAAGCGAGATAGCGAACGTTCGATAAAAAGAAACTCCCTATTTCAGTAGTTACGAGTGCTGTTTAATATTCCGTTAGCGTACTGGGCTCCCGTGGTCCCTTCATGCAGACTTCCTGTTCAGCCCTGCGCTCCTGGTACTTCGCATCGAGATTCTGTTGAGAGATTTATCTTAAAACCGTTTTATCTATAAACTTTCCCACTAAATCACCATGTTCAAGATCATTAACCATATCAGAAATGGGTTTATAATGGTCATGATTAAAATGCTTAAAGGCACTGAAATTATACATCTTAAGAGGATTAATAAAATTATGAAATTGTGACATAGTAATCTGCCTTTCGGATCATTCTAAAGTTGACTAAAGTACAAACTACTGAACAACCTTAAAAAAATCTTCAACTCAAATGAGTTCACATATGAATCGAATTAATTGAGAGTTCATTAGCTGGCAGCTGAAATGGCTGCAGCGAACATAAATATACAAGCCAGTTGATTTCGCACAAATATTGTTTACTTCCAACCGGTATGCTTGTCGCGTACGTCCTGATTGGAGGGCAATCAAGCCTCTAAATCAATATATAAATGGAGCCAAATTCAGGAATGTAAGAAAAAAAACCAGATATTTGTATCATACACTTGGGCAAGCAACAAAAGTAATGCAATAAATAAAGAGTGAGCAAAAGTTAAGTATGCACCATTAATCCACAATTCGCATTCGTTTGTTCCGGTATCCACCATAATATAACCACCAGTCATGTCCTGACCATGTTAAGATCATTTCCTGTTGTATTTCCAGTCAACAGGCCAGTTAGAGCATGCCGCAAACCAACACCTCGCATTTGTCTTGTAAGGTGTCCTCGTAGGCAGCAATTTATTGCCTTCCTATTCGTGTCCGTGCGATCAAATACCACGATCGCCAGCTTGATATATGCTGCCTACAACTTCATTAGTTCTCGAGCTAATTTTAGCTATCAAAAGGATGTCAAAGGAAGCCGTTTATAACAAATCTTAAAGTTCGCTCCAGAATATTTCGAACGACGCTTATTATTAACAGATTCGTTTAATTTGAAGGAGCTTTAAATGGTTGAACAAAGTTTATGAAAGGGAAACATTTGTCATAAAACATGGGCTGTATTCTCAACTGTGAGGATATAGCAAACGTTTGATCAAACGCACCACGTTTGTGGCACGAGTCAAACGTTTCGAAAAGGGTGAGTACAAGTTTTGTTTTCTTGTAATTTATTGTATCCGGTTTTAGGGGCAGGTGGTCGAGCCTCATAGTAAGGTATTCAAATCCATAAATCATCGAGCCTGTATAGAATTATTCGAAGTAATGAAACAAAATTTATGGTTGATATAAAATTAACACTTGGATGCATCTGCAATCACCGACAACATTACAACAGAAAATTAATTTTCAAGCGCGATATGGAAATTATAATTGCACACTGTTTTTGTAACGGTTTTTGCCTAGGTGTTACAACTCGTTACGTGCAACTGACAAAACTATTTCCATTTTGATCGGTCGGTGGATTTAATTTGACCAACTTGCACTTGAACGTCTAGACGAAATGGAATACCAAAAATATGACATTGAAAAAATAAAATTGCACAGTCACTGCCACGTATAAGATGAGAATTTAGAACATGTTCCTTCACAGTAGTACCGTGTTATTATTATAATCAAAGCTCCAACGCGACGGTTATCAGCGGCGTTTACTTACGTCTTCATGCATTTAATTGTTTTTGGCATGTTTAAAGAATACAATTAAGTAAAACTTCTAAACTCTAATCCAGATAACAAATTTTTAGTCATCAATATAATAAGTTTGGGTAATTTCTTCTTAAAATGTATCTTACCCAGCACTGCTAGTCCGCCAAAATATCCGTAATTTGAATTACAAGCTGTTAAAATCTATTTCGGCCGATGCATTATTTCTATATAACGAAATTAAATTACCGCACCGTACGCCGGCGCGGGTTGCGGGAATTACAAGAGCCAGTGATTAATGAGCAATCAGACCCCAGCATCAGGGCTGTTGTTGCAGTCTACCTTTTGTAGCAAATCTAAGGTATATTTAGGTTTCTTTCGTTGTTTTGCTTTGTGATTTTGGTAGGGTTAATTATGATGAATTTAAGGAAACGTACCTTTTGTGTGGTTTTTATACCTTGGTATTCATGATTATAGAATGTTATTTGTGTGGTTTTTGCAATATACAGACTAATTGCACAGTGTTAGATAAGTTTTGATGTTAAAAGGCGGTAAGATAAATGATTTAGAAGATCGTTTTGGATCCTCAATTTGGTATACTAAAGCAATTATATAAAATATTGCAAATTAAGCAATTATATCATTATCATTATATTCAAATATCTACATGTCAGAAGAATGTGTTAATAATTTCAGCCAATTATATTTTAACTAGTCAGTTATATTCGCCTGGTGAGTAAGCTTTAATAAATAACTTATGGGCGCCAAGTTTGACACCCCTAAATCTCCGTTGTCGTTCTCTGTTTGAAACAAGCAGACACATCTGTTGAAGGAATTTCTACTTTCACACTTTAGAAAAGAGTCCAACATATAGGTCATGGTATAATGGCTCTGGCTTGGGCCACAGTAAACCCCGCCATGTCATTGCTTTGGCTTTTGGAAAGAGAGAGCTCTTTGAGAGATTCCCTTCAACAGCTGAGTCCTATGTGATTAATGTTACGTAAACTTTCAAATTATAATTTTGAATAATGATGAATGTAGGAACTTTTGTTCTGATGATGAGAATGAGTGCGGAATCATAGAAAACGTATTTTCGCATTAAGATTAGCTGTGAAGAGGTCGGATCTCAGTAAAGGTACGTCTTCATACGTGCACAAAATTCCTAATAATCATAGTGCATACATATTTGGAGATTTTCCGTACAGTGATGTAAATCTACGTCATGCAAACATCAAAAAATATTTACATAATCTTATAACACTCTTATGCTACAATATGTTACAAAGCGATCGCAAATAAATGGGCTTGTTAAGTTAGTATTTTGTACGTTAAAATTGAGTGTGCATATCGCATAGAGCTACTTACTTGCTTACTTTTATATTCCTTATTTAAACCTATAAACTATCCGTGGGACGTTATATTGCCTAGATACTGATACATACTTACTTAACAGGTAGCGTGAAGGGTTGATAGTTTGTCTGTTAAAGATAGATAACAGATATTGAGATAGGAACGAGCAACTGATGTAAGAATAGTGTGAATTGTAGAAGAAAACGAATTACTCCGAGGATCAGAGCAGCCAACAATCAAAATTCGAAATACCTATTGCAGTATAACGGTGAGATACGGAACATTTCAAACATTACAAACCTTGTTACTACACATCAAGGGTGCAATTAAGCAGAAAAGTCAATGGTTTCGCGAGTTGCCGCACAATGGTTAGTTATTAAAGTAATTGAAGTTGGAAGCCCGGCGTGGTTGCTATTATTACGGCGTCGCGGGACCGGGGGGTGGGCAGCGAGTGCCGTAATTACTGGAGACTGTATGTTGGATGAATATATGACTATAGTTGATTATGGCGAACATATATCAAAACGCCCCAGGGAGGTGAACATTTAAAACCCAATTTAGCCATTACACCTGCTATAGGTGGCACTTTTGATAATTACGAGGCTTTATCAATTTGCAAATAAACAAGGAAAAATAAACTTAGTGCTCCAAAAAATACTTATATTATTTAAAGTGGTGAATAATGCCCACAAGAAATAAATTAGAGGTAAGCTAATCAATGAATATAGAGAATACTACTCTATGATTTACTAGTGTCACTTCTATTTGTGCCATACTCAGTAAATTATTGAACTAGTCAATCACTACATATTATAAAACAAAGTCGCTTCCCGTTGTCTGTATGTCCCTATGTATGCTTAGATCTTTAAAACTACGCACGGATTTTGATGCGGTTTTTTAATAGATATAGTGATTCAATAGGAAGGTTTTTGTGTATAATACATGTATAATATAGTAGAGAAATACCAATAACCCGTGCGAAGCCGGGTCGGGTCGCTAGTTATTAATAAAAGCTTCACAAATTATCGTCATCACGAGTCATTCCATTTATTGTTAAATAATTTGTAATAAATAAACCGTTTAGTTAGCATATCAATCCAACATAACGAGTGTGTAAAAATATTCGTGTTATCATAATTAAAAACTATTAATCAAAGTGATCAATAAAGGACGAGTCGATGGTATCTGCTGCCCCGCCCTAGCTCCCCCAGCGACACCAGGGGCCTGGTAACCCAATATACGATGAGGGGAGGCTCACAATGATATAGATGGACTGGATGATGTAATAGAACATTTTTTTTACATGGCAAGAATTACAATGTTAAAACTACATTCTTAAAATATCTGTGTAATTTTTTGTCGCATTTTGATAGGGGTATTGAGCATATTTGGCTTCAATAGTTCAAAAGATAAATGTGATTACTTTATATTGCTAGTTAAGTAATCTTTTAAAAAATCGTTATTATATACATACCTATATCAAAATGATTATCTATTTCATTGGTCATCGTATCACGCGTGAACGGATGGAACGATTTCGCTCATTATTTTTTGGTTGTGTTTATTATTGTCAGGAGAAGGTTCTTATGAAAAAAAAAGAAATTTGAGCGGAACAATTCGAATTCAATATTTGAATATTGAATTCGAATAAGCGAATAAACTTTTAAGTTAAGACAGGTCAAAGTCTGTCGAGTCAGCTAGTCTTATATGAATTTAAGAAAACTCTTACTGGACACGCTAAATCGCGTATCATTCAGTAATGATTGGTAGGTTGCAGTTCAGCAATCGAAGATTCAATTCAACGTTGTTATATCCAGGAATACTAGATGCATGTATCAACAAGGGCGTGTGTGTGAACGGGCCGGGCGATCGACCTCGTCACGTCACAGCCGCCACGGGCTATTGCTTGCAAGCATCGCATAAAATTTGTCGTTGGAGAAATGTACAGATTTTATTATAAAAACAGCTTCTAAGAAATAAAATCGTGAGAAAATATGGTGTAATATAATAAGAGTTAACATCTTAATACCTATTTAGGTATCGGTCATGACACATCATGAAATTTCAGACCCTAAGCTACTAACAATATTGTTTTTGCAAATATATGTACATATATGTGTTAGTATTAATGAAATACATTTTTGAGCCAAATATAATAATGCAAAAGTTTACTGTATTTTTAAGATGAACTCTTAAGAAAAGGTGTTCTAAACGGCGTCAAGAGCTAAGTGGTTAGAGGGGCCGAACTCGTAGCTGAGTGGTTCCGAGTTCGATCCCCATCCTGGCCATTAAACTTTTGACGCGCCCACTCCTACAACAACCTTTAGCTTAGCTGGAGGGGCTAACGGGAATACTAGTAATGTGATAAACTCACATTGCTAGTAATCTTTATATACAAAAAAACGAGGTTACTTCGCTCCAAGGTATTATTATGACTTCCTTTAATACATGGCGCATCCCAAACTCAACAGGTACTCATATAATAAACAATCTCATCTTTACTGGTCACGTCGGTCATTACCGGATCCATACCACCCCTTGCTCCCCAGATATTTGGCCATCAACAGAAACTGGGAATGGATCAAATCAAATTCATTATATCTGCACAATGGATGCATCAAAGGGTTCGTCTGAATGAGTCGCGTGCCGTCTGTACACGTGCGACGTGCACACATTATGGATTATGGTAATTCTGTAGTCTCGATGGTCCAGCGGTTCCATTTTGTAGACAGCTGAGAATAGTGTCGGTGTTGTTGTAAATTGCGTGTTTTTAATCTTTGTCTTATGATTCGAATATAACTTAGGGGCCAATGAGAAGCGATACGGAAATAAATATTTTATTTTATTAATTAATGTTTCGCCTTAATTTACGGTTTCCATCACAGTATGAACCACGAATTTATAAAATGGCCACCCAAATATTGGCGAGCCCGACGGTAACCGACTTAAACTCGAACCATGTATTACAGTTAACCTGATTATGACGTAATTTCCACAATGCCCTCCCACTTCCTTAATCCTCGAACGAGCATAGCTTTCACCGCGACAGATGTGTTCCGTCCTCGCCAACCTAAGAATTAATAACGATAACAAATTCGTGAGAACCGCCAAACATAAACAAAACATTACCTACCGCTATTTATTTAGGTAATACACAAAATGCGCGCGCACGTGCCAGCCAGCCCACCCTCGACTAACAACCCTATTTGAACCGAAACTTGCCAATTTCGACTTTATTTTTAGAGTAATAAGGATGTAGGATTTAAGGGTAAAGGAACAAAACTCGACTCTTTCGGTTCAGAATTAAATATCATTGTTAGTCAGTCTCATTAATGCAATATTGAGATCGGGACCGGTTGAGAAGGGATAGGTTATTGTGTGCAAAATCGACTAAGTCGGTTTTGAATTTTTGCATATGGGCAGAGGGAAGAAGGGCTATAATGATGATACTTATCACTACAAGCCAGTTTATTGTCTTCAAACACAATAAAGATTGCTATCAATTAACCTTACTAATTTATAAACGCGAAAGTGTTTGTGCGTATGAATGGTTTTGATCAATTTATGTTGTAAGTTGGAATATTTCTTACACCGATATACACACCGGTAGGTTTTATTAATTGACGTGTCAAATTGTCTATTACACAGCTTGTTTGCATGATGGATGGCTCAAAATCGTGTGGCACAAAATCCATAATACTGTCACAATTAACACTTATTATCGCACGCTCTAATAATGGCAAGTTTAGATTGGTGTCCACACTACACGCGATTGAACAAATATCATTTCTTCTGATTGCAAACTCGTGTCACAGTATCTTTGTTCATGTAATTTCTGAGAATTGTGCTTTGCATGTGGTCCTTGTAAATAAAAATGTTTGTTTTACTAAAGTTATATCTTGTTTGATGTTTAAAGGTCTTAAATTTATGTCAGTTTCCCATTTCCAGAAAAAAAATAAACATTAGCTATACTTAGCTACTAGCTTCCATTATAATTACATTATATTCGTCTAATATTTAATTTTCTGTCTCGATTTTCATGTTAATCATTACCTTCTTCAAGGTCTTCAACCATGAACGTAGTTTATTCACAATCTTGCCCAACTAGCCGCGTTTTTTGTAGCAAACTACTGAGCCAAGCCGACGTGAACTTTGATGCAGCCCACATAAAAGTCTCTAGACAATTTTTTCATCAATTACACCAACGCCGCGATCGCGAGAATAAGCCAGATGGCCTCGTATCGATCGAGGGCTGAGCTCGCGCGCTCGGCCGGCCCTATTATTGTTAAATCGCAATCACTGCGCGCGATTAGCATAGCCATTGTGCACTACGCACTATACACATGTTGTAATGAATGGGTAACATGTAAAAAACATGTATCAATTATACCGCTGTAAATCGTAACTGAAACCTAATACTGAAACTTATCACGATACTTATTTCTTTAATTATTTATATGACTAGAAAATATTCAGTATAGTTTTGGGCCAGTAGAATGCACCCTTCACTACGAATGTTAAGATTCAAAGAAAAACTTCCTCTAAGATTCTTTGGATTCTTAAAGTAAGCTTTTCCTTTAGTCTTAGAATTGGAAGAAATAGAATTGGTCTATGTCCCCCTTATTAATAAACGTGGGTTAGCTGTTGTGTAGTTACGCCATACTTTATCTTATTGTTTCGAATGTCAAATTAGAGATGACCGAAGGAGATAATTCGGAGTTTAACTATTGCCACGTTTATTAATAAGGGGGCAAAGGATTAATTATTTTACATTCTAAAACAGAAATGCAAAGATTTAACTCGTACATATAACACTGAAAGCTTTTTCAGGAGTTATTCTGTGCAACGAAACATTAATTTATATTATTTTAATCAACCTTTAATAACACAGGTTATACCTTATTCAATCTTATTTCTCCAGCGCTCTTCATAAAATGTCACTACGCGATAAACGGCGGAGTGCACGGTTAATCTCATAATCCATTGCGCGGCAAAGAAACAGAGTAAAAAGAGCTAATAAGAAAATAACAGAGTTAAAACCGACCGCCGCCGGATTCCCACGAGACGATATTTCAGCTTTTGATGTTACAATTTAGGGGAGCCAGGCTAGGGCTTGGTATTTTTAACTGTAGACTGATGGGCGTAGACGTCAAGTTAACGAAGGGTTATGCCCTAATCGAAACTAGTAATAAAAGACTACCTGATGAACTCTACACTTGGTAAAGTCAAAACAATAAGAAATGGTTCCTGAATTATTTAAGTTAATTACACTCCAAGACTTTGAAAATGACACTTTCCATGACAAAATAACAGCAAGCAACTAAAACTTCGCTTTTCAAAACAAATGGATCTAAGGTTAACTACAAACTGTCGGCTAATCTTCGTAAAGTCGGAGGCGACCTCAACGCGACGACTAATTGCAAGTCCGCTGGCCTGATAATCCGTTCACTGCGGGAGGGCCTCAAATTAAAAACCCCAGGCCTGTCCGGCCCCGGCCGGGGCAGGATTAGCTCCCACGCTGGGGAGACCGCTGCCCTTGCCGAAAAAACGCGCCAAAATTCGAGGTTGCGACTTTAGGGTTCTGTTATAAATATAATTTATACATATATTTATTGCGATATGTTACTGTAAGGCAAAAGTGTAAATAATTCACGAGCAAGGATGATAACTGATCAAGTAATTTTTTCACTTGTATGATGAAGTAAGCTAGGTTATTAACTATTCAGCATAAATAAGTAGCACTATAAAAGACAAGGTCTGACTACCAATTGGCGCAAACCAATTATGCCTTAAGGGTTGTTAATTTAACACCTAAAATTCTAAGAAATACAGTAACCAATTAACGATTAACCGCAGCAACTTCGTAGTAATGGATGAGAAAAAGCCTCTATTTCTTAAGTTTCTGATGGATACGCGCTGGAGCAAAAAATGTTCTTTAACCATTTAGTCACGGGCCTCTTGTTGCGAGGGGCGAGCGAATTCGAAAAGTTTCGCACGAAATTCGAAATCCAGAGATGAAATAGTAATTTATCAAAGGATTTTGAGAGTCCCAAGGAGCGGAAGTGAAGGATGGGTGCCTTTATCGTGAAATGCAGCAATAGGCCTATCGGAAATTCAGGAAAATGGTAAAAAGAGCTCTACGGGTGAGAAAACAACCGGAATGTATTTAAATAATTTACGCTTCGTCTCCACTGCTTTTGTACCGCGAGCTTTTTGTTACTATTAGAATTTAATTTAAGTTTTTTCCTGAAAATACTTCGAATACTGTTAAGTTACAGAGATTCTCAGGCGAGCATAGTAGGAAGGCATAAAGCAAGTTCATAACTGTAAACTCAAGCATTACGTATTCGCAGGTTTGACCAGATAATGAAGATAATGGTGATTTATTCCTTGTCCTCAAATCGACTTCACACATTATAACGTCTAACGCTATTATAAAGTCAGATTATTTATAATCCCATAACGGAAATAATGTATGCGCGATGCGTTGTACGCCTAAACGAATACGCCGCCGCGTATTAATATTCAAATGGCCTTTGGGCGAGCCGAGTATGAGATCCCATGGTATTAGTCCCATTAACATTGCGGTGCGTCGGCCAGTACTTGTGTAAACACAACGTAGGCTGCCCTTTACGAAATAATAATAAATTCACCACACACAGAGTCATAACCAGCTGCCCGTTTTATAGCACACGTAAAATTTAAATTAATGCATTAACATTAATATTTTGAGCCGCATCTGTAGCTTAGAAATAGATTAAGTTGCTGTTCTCTTATTTTTCGTCAGGTATCGTGGCAATTTCCTTCATAGTATCGAACAGCTGTTGCAAAGGTTACGCCCTTATCCTTGCACCTGCGCCGCGTCTCGGGCCCCCATTCGGCTTAATTACAATCCTATTAACGAAATCGTCTTGTCGCCTTCCATCGCCCAATTGACATTTAGGGGTTACAATAAATATTTGACCGTCCATACTTCCTTCGCATTATACGCCATGTTTTCATTATTCATCGCCCCGATATAAAGATAAGAACGAACGATTTTCGAGCTTGTGAACGCCGATGGAGCGTTGAGATAACAAAAAATTCGTCAAATACTATTGAGCTCCGTTCGTGTTTGCGATTGGTTAGAAAGATTTGTCAACGTTGCACGTGCGGGGGTATGAATCCACAAAGGGTTGTTTTTTTCTTTCATAGCGCAAAAAAATCCACCGACAATTACGAGATTAGGGATGAAAAGGAGGGGCCAAAGTTTTTTTTTCTTTCAATCGGTTGGTCTTTTTCTTTCGTTTCCCCTTCGGCGGAGAACGTTTTAATTAAAAAACTCTTGGGTTACCCGGGAGGAGTAACGGTGTGTCGGTAATTCGCGAGGATTGGAGTGAGTTACAGACCGCGTAATAAATGGCACACTAATTAACAGAGCCGAGTTGATCGCGGTGCGGATATGATGTCGGTTTCATTTCGCAATCTGGTTTCTTGATACAAAATACGTACACACTAGGTATATCTAAATATTGTTAATGTGTGAGAGATATCATCTGTAATCGAAAAAACTATGACATCATTTCTCCCTGTCGAGAACGTTGAGAATCCTGTTTATGATGAAATAGTTTGCGTAGGGAATGCGCGATTACAACATGTAGGTATACGAACTGTGATAATGATAATCCATTAACCTAAGAGGTCGCGCGCCAATATTATCTTACGTAATACGCAGTCATTTATAGCAGATATATAATACAATAAGTTGTGTTAAAAGCGAAGCTAGAGAGGCTTGTTATGGACTGCATAGAAAACTCGCCAAAAGAAAATCGCCAAGAAAATGTCTCGCTAGTAGAGAATGGTAAGCAGTAGTTTATATTCAGAACAAGGAAGAATTTGTGCTATGGTTTCCTATTTCCACGTTGGGATGTTCACGGGATAATGCTCGCGCCCAAATCGCGAGCGAGTAAAACGCAGTGCATGACAAGGTACGCGAAACAACCTAACGAGCGGACTGTAGATAAGTGCACGTAATTTCGCTGCGTCCGTCAGCCCGCGGCGCGCACGCACGCGACCGCGTCACTCGGGAGCCGACCATCCAACCCTTAATACCCATTAATAATAAACTCTATGACCCCACAAATAAGATCCATGGACCCGCAAGTACAAAGTTGCAGTTGTCATAATGACGGGCAGACGGTCTTCTTTGTGTTCACTAATTTCTGTACCGTTATGTTATGGAAACCGCTTCCGAGTTCGCCATTGTCGATATGGATTGTTTTGACGTTTGAAAAGACGATGAAAGTAAATGGAAGATAATCAGTCTGTTGCTTAATGATTCAAATGGAATGTGCATATAGTCCTGTCCTTCACAAATAACTTATAAAAGTTTTTGAAATGATGAGAATAAGAGATTTAATTTGTAAAGTTTCCAGAATTTTCTCGTCGTGAATTAAAAGTGGATTTGTGAATTCATTTGACGTGGCGGCCGCAAAATTTCGGAAATGGCCTTTTCATAATTTGCCCTTGTCTGGGTATCACTGGGATCGCCCCCAGTCCATTGTACGGTATCCATAGTACAAGGGTTATTTTTGGGACCATGCAGTTGGTGTGTTCATCTAGCGATATTTATTTTATTTAAATAAATAAATGCCTAGAGAATTAAAGCAGATATAAAGAAAAATCTTAGCGTAATGGGAAGTAGGAGAAAATTTTAAATAACAATGACAAACTCAATTTAATGGACCCATTCTTGTATCCATGGCACCATTAACACCGACACTCGGTAAATGGAACCGAGCGACGCAACTAATGTAATGACACCAGCTGCTAAGACCCCGTGTCACTGGAGTCTTCAGAGTTCACACAAAAGACGTGAGCCATCGATCGGCGGGCGACGTTCGTGACTATTGTTCGGCGAACGAATGCACCACCACACCACCGTACATCTGTTTCGTTCCTTTTTCACTCGCCCTGCATAATGAAACCGGCCCATTGTGAGGGAAAACATCCACAAAAGAACACGCACTTTGGCGCTGGCCCTGTATTTTATAAGAAAAAATAACAGACGCCCGGAGGCCTAAAAGGTGGGCGTAAACGATGTCGGAAATGAGAAAGTCGATGCAACTGTTATGACATACGCGGTTCGTTAAGTGTTATTGAAAATAAACAACGGGTCGCGCTTTAACGAACGTAGATGCCGGAATATTTTTCATGGTAGGAATGATTTGTGGGCGTGTTTCCACATATGTCGGGCATAGCACACTTATGTTACTAAATAGCAAACGCCAAAGGCAGAAACGTTATAGATTTCAACCATGGTAGGTTATAAACAAAAACGAAAGCATCGTGATTCCAATTCATGGCAGCGAGTAAACATTAAGTTTAGTATTCTTAATAAGTTGCGACTTGACACAAGTGTTTGCAATGTTTCGGCAAGTATACATTTATTACCAGCTAATTACAATCCGTCTTTGACAGATGTTGAGGTCGGCCTTCTTACAACAGTTGTACAATTTAATGTAAACACCGCAAAATTATCCACATCGCAAACCAAATAATGATTGTTTCTTTTAATTAAAATATATTTCATATAAGTTTGTTGCTAAGAAATATTTCTAAAAGTAATAATTATGTACTGCATGCATGCAAACAACTTGATATTATCACAGCGGATTATTTTCGAAGAAAAATAACCAAAATATCCGCTTAGAAGTTTTCCTAAAACTGTATAAACACGTTACCCATTCAGGGCTTAGCGGCAAGCACTAGAAATTTTGCATGAAAGACGCATGGAGGGGGGGGCTCATAAAAACCGTACATTATAAATGCGGGCTCAAATTGTGCTCCCCCGGGCGGAGCGCCTGCGCCGGCGATTAAGTGCACTTAATTCCGTATAAATGTTGCCCGACGGGGAGTTGGCAACTTGCTCCTGGCTCCCTCCGAGGGCCCGCAACTTGTAGGCAGGAATTCAATCAAAATATAGCTTATCACAGGTAATGCGGGGTTGTCGAATCATCTAACGTGCTTGGTAAGTGTAATTTATTGGCTACGCGGTGCTGTATTACAAAACGGGAATATTTTTGATAACTAAGTTATATTTTATAAACAGCTGTCGCTCTGTCAAATAAATTTATATTTAACATTAATTATTTCACAAAAAAACTCATCTTAGTTTGTAACGAAACAGCAATTAATCGCTATTTGTGTTTGGGGTGTAGACAGCCCTAGGGCTTCTCCAATTTGCTGTGGTACCCTCGCGTGCGTCGCGGATCACTCCATCAGGTCCTAAATCGCTGCCACAAACGACTAGCGGTATTCAGATGCATATCGCAAAGAATTACTGGAGCTTAGTTACAGTTTAGCAACGCTTTTTATGAACTCAAGTTATTGATATTTTTTGCTTATACATCAAATGAGAACAAGAAGCTCCGTTGCGCAAAACGGTTGCCTGTTTAGTTCAGGTTCGCTTCTTGCGGAGAAAAGTTCAGCCATGAAATTGGAGATTGAATTTTTCTGTAGTTGGCGGTTTTTTGAACTCGTAATATAAATATTGCCTGTACGAACATTTCAAATTAGGTACTTATGTTGCTTCAGATAGTGGACGTACGATACATAAAGTTTAAGCAAGCACAATGAATGGTGTGTGCTAAAGAAGACAAAGGGCAAGTTAATGTGATTAGCAATTGCAAAAGAACAATTTCAAATACTAAATCGCAACCTTGCATCCACATCTTCTTCCCACGGTATTCTGGATCAGTTTTTGTCTATATACGTGATCTAAACCAGCTATCGCGTGATAGTATGTGGACGACTATCCATTTCTACTGCCCACACTAGTCCGTGCGAACCGTAGCTCTATGCTGCAGTGATAGACATTGCGTCATCAGATGTATGAAAGTGAATGATTTCCAGCAGCCATTAGATACACAGGCATCGTATGATCATTTTTATTTAATTGATCTGCTATCACGGAGAGGTTTCAGTTACTAAGATCTTTGGTTTCAAGCACCTGATTTAAGTCATAAACACACTTTTTAACATTAGTGTGGCTGGTTACAATACAAAGTTAATAGTCTGGAAATAATATGAGCGATGTAATGCTCTTCTCACCTGCCATCATAAATACAGTAGAATATGTATCTAAGATTTTATGTAATTGCTTTAACAGTGTTACCAAGAGGTAACTTGTATTTAACAGTAATTTATTTTTATTAACGCCACAATGAAGCTTAAGCCATTGTTGATAAATATTCACGAATTGACTAAGAAGATTGTCTTAAAATTGTGTCCCTAAATAAGTAGTTACCTAACGGCTGGTCGTAGCGGTTTCATAATTTTCAAGAATTGTCTAACGAACCCTATCAAAGTCACGAACTTACAATAATTTTAAAAGACGGTCAACTCATTACCAAGTGCTAAAACTTTTCTGAACCTCAGTAAAAGCAACACATAATTTTACGACTTTACCGTTTCGTAGTAAAACCAATGGATCAGTACACACAATTTACATTATCTTTTGAAATTCAAATAAAAATGTCTAAATCATGACAAATATCCAATGTTAAAAGCTGAATTTACATAATTATTTTGAATGTTTACGAGATGTTCTTATGGATAAATATTTAAGCATCAGCGTTATATATATAAGTGATAGCTTTAAGTGCGCACACTAATTTCATGATCTAGATACAAAACATACGAATTGGTATGGTTTCGTTTAGAATTTTAAATGAATCTAAATTCTGTTCTGACATTTTAATTCAACTATTTTAGAGGTACCAAACCGTTCCCAACTTCTGTTGGGTACCAAACATTTCCTTTGAGAATCGGTTTGAATACTTGTATGTTGGTAATGGTATGTTGTGTCAAATGTTGGTACGCCTCAGTGGGCGGGCGGCGCCGCGGGCGCGTCTTGCGGTGCGGCGAGACGTCTCAAGTGTCAGGCTACCTGTTCAGCTCCCCGTATCGGTACATAATTAATGATGGACGCATGAAATCGACCCCGACGGGTTTATATGTATAGGAATGTAACTAGGAAATGAGGATGAAATACATAATTGAAGAGTGAAGATTATTTGGTTGAATACTTATTTACTTTGTTACTGCGATCGGGAGCAAAGTTTAGTAAGAATCTTAAATATTATTTACTTTCAGGATAGCCGATTATATCGATAACAGAACACACAATAATCAGGACAATGTACAACGGTAGATGTTCAATGTGAATACAAAATTTGACCTCGGAGTGGTTATGGCCTGTAAATGCCACTGTATTGCAAAAGCCGAATGACTTTCAGCCGATCCGACCTTACAACCTCTGCAATATGTCGGTACTTACGTCGGAAATTTACGACACCCATATAGAAAAGTCCAGTTCAAAACCCATTCTGATAATATCACATCACTAACGTTTCTTCAAGAACGTGCCGCGAATGTTTCAGCCCCTTTTACGGCTTTACAATGAAATTTCGTTATTATGTACGTTGCACCTTGACTTTCATTACCCAAATACGTCACGTCGCGCCGCCGGTTTTATCGCGGTAGTATCTTAATTTAAGTGACGTACAGACAATGAGACGATTAGAGCCAGTTTACATGCTACCGTGAGCGGCTCCATGAGATTATCTCACGATCACCCGGCTCAACAAGAAATATAGCAAGAGAGGGTAAGTGCAACATTAAGCATTTATGTTTCGTCCGAATAACTCCGAGTCGCAGTAGCAGTAATGAGGGCGACATGCTCTCATTAGAGAACCGGACCCCTGATCCGAACGTAGATAAGATTTCCATGTGCAACCATAACCAAAGAAAATTAAAGATTCCTGAGCAGTCAGCGACATAACTGACCACGTGGAGCGAGGCGGTGCCAGTAAAAACTTCAAGCCTGCATCGCGAATGCCATCTGCAGAGCTCGTCAAGACATGGGCGAGCGATAAAAACGATCGCACCGCGCATGCGAATATCGCGTTACGACGCGGCCATACAAATGGCGACGAGTGTTGCTGGCACGAGGGTGCTTATTTCGAGTGAAACGCTCATGTCGGTGCTAAACGTGATAATGAAGCCTCGCACGGCAATAACTGACGAGTGTTTACGCAAATGTATGAAGAGAACACTAAGTTCAATGGCAACGGACGCCGAAAAACCTTACATAAGCATCGGGCAAGGTCAATGTCGCGGCGAACAAAGATCGCGAAAGTGCTCCGGCGTTACGTAGGCAGCTCTCGACTCGCACGGATAATTGCGATGTAATCGGCGTAATCCATCCGCGAGGCTGGTTTCCTTTTACGGAGCTCGCAGCTTGCGGCCGCATAGAAGAAACAGCTGACCGATCGGCACGCGCTTCGAATGCATATTAATGTCGCACCCGCTGCAAAAACATATATAAAATCGAAATGCCACTTTGAAATATCGAACCAGTTTGAAGTGCAGGCGCCTCGATTACGCAATATCGTCGGACGAGGACAAGGAATAAATCAAACTACTCGCGGCCCTTATAATTGTGTAATCGATTTGAGGCATTAAAATGGACGCTTGTTGTTTTTTCACGGCAGACTGGTGCGAGTAAGTCCAATTTAAGCGTTTGCCATAATTTACTGATGTCCATCGCCTTCTTTTTACAGCCGACCTGTATCCGGTTTAGAATAAATTGGGTCTCCATTCATGGTTTGTAGATGCCAATTTTATATTTTAACTAATAAAAAGTTGGCTGCAGCAAAGATGCCATCCGTACATATTTTTTTCACAAGTCGAACTTTTCTAGAAGGTTACAGCGTTGTAAAACTATTAGAATGAATCCCTAAAGTACGTAGACTAGTCGTTATTGCTCCATACTACAGAAAATAATACACTTTTGGCATTAAACATGTTTCCACCTATAAGATTGGTTCAACATAAATGCGCCCCATACGAGAAGAACAACAAAAAGAGACATTCAGGGTCTTTTCAGTGTCTCGTCGTCTCGCCCCCGTGGCAGGGCGCAGCTGCCACACATACTGGCAACAAAAACGTTTTGACGGAAAATGAAACAATTAGCCACACATCTTTCGATAAATTCAATGTTTGCGAACACTTTCTTTTTCGATCGCACGATAAGGCTGATCCCCCTTGGGACAATAATAACAATTTAGCAAGCTATTAGTACTAAGGCAGATGTACGCCAGCGAGGCACGTACTCATCGCAAATAGACACTAAAGCGATAACCCGTAGTAGGGGTGGGCAGGACAAATGCGCGTGTAACAAAAGGATTTTTTTTATAAAACGCTTCGAAAACACATAATTAAATTGGAAGTCATTCATAAGGAAAAAATTTAAAGGTTATGTGAATGAATTTTCTATATACTATCACAAGATTTGTGCGTGCGCCCACTAGCATGATAATTTGTGTGACGCCGACGAGTCAGGTGATGAATTAGCAACATCGTGTTTCTTTCTATGAGTGCTCAATTTCACCAGTCACAATACATTACGCGCATACACGCATGAAGCGCAAAACCAATTAACAATAAACACAACTTACTCAATTTTCTTTATCATAATGAAATATACAGAACCATCCCATAAACAGCGTAGCGTCTTATCTATTAAATTCTTCACGCCACCCCATTTATTCTGGATAGACATGCAATATTTCTAGAAACAGGGCAGATGCGGCTAGGTCGATGACGTTAGACCTTTCAGCGTCGTGTCGCGTGCCCTAGCACATGGCGCTGGTATTAATACAGTCGGTAGGTGGCGCAGCGAGCATCGACATTAGCTGTCAGCGCTTACGTTTTTATCAGCTGCATATGCAGGCTCTAGTCTTACGACTTAGACTGTTTAAAAAGATAAAAAAGTTAATACAATACACCTAGTAATCCTAGTATAATTTCAGTTATCCACATCAATATTACAACTCAAAAGTTAAAGTGCTATTTATTCATGTGTATCAAAGAATTTGTAATGTCTTATTATTACAAATTCGTTGATGTGTACGCTTATTTGATATTTATCATCTATACTAAGCTATAATTTTTGATTAAACAAACACGTGAAATAGGATCCGAAATCTTTAGAAAATGTTTTGAAAGCGAATCATTTTTTTTTGTGGTCACCAGGAATGTTTGACGTTTCTACTGCGTAATGGTGCTTGAACCATTACACTACTCTGATTCTAGGAGCATAAAAATACATAAAATCAGTATGTCTACGTCTGGCGTCAGTCAGCAACATGGCCTGAATGGTATATAAGTGTAGAATAAGCAAACTTTCCGTCTAATAGCAGTTGTTGAACGCATGATAAATCGAGGTGCAAAGGAAATGTCAAAATATATTAGAGCTTTTGGCGGGATTTTTCGTAAGGAGCACATAACATCGATATAAATAATACGTTATGATTAATAAAATATTCTTGAATAAATGAAAAATATTATAAAGTTCAAAATATCAACTCAATGATTGCAGGTATTTTAACAATTTCAGCATCATCATGTCAAGCAAAAGTGTAAGAGAAAATCGGCCACGAACAATATTCCCTATCTTGTGGTCCACCTTCAAAAACTTGTTCACAATGGGATCTAACGGAACAGGTCCAGTTGGTGTGGTGGTCTGCTAAACCGGCTGCGACACCTGCTCGGGCAGAGGGGACAGGGACACGAAATAGTTCAGAAAGGGGGAAAAGTTATGACGTTTTAAATTGTTTACTGTAGGTATTGCGATCAAAATAGTTTTTGGCATAAAAAGGAATTCCAGGATTATAATTATGAGGACTTTTTTTCTATTATCTACACAGAAAAAAAATAACTGGCTAGCAAGAATTTAACTTAATCTTAATTCAAAATGAGCACATTTGCATTCGCACCTCGACACAAGTTCTGAAGGGGGACGGCGAACTCGTAATTATAAACAGGGCGAGGTGAATCGAGGTGTCGAGATATCTCGATAATATCGAAACGTTTTCGTTTAACGTTACCGGCGGGTATTTAATCGCGGAATTTAATAAAACGGTCAAGCCGGGTTCGGGACGTGGTGATTTATCGTCGTCGTTCGATGGGGCTATCGATATATGGAATACTTCTCGAGTTGATATCGATTAATAAGTATTCGGGTATCGATTTTAAATCTGCAGGCGTTTATTGGGGACACAATTAAAGGCCTGCAGTTTATGGGGTATTTTTTCTGACAGGTTTTTATAACCAATTATTTGAAGCCAAATGAATATCTATAAAGAACTCCGTAATGTCAGTAGATCTGATTACATATTTACCTACTTAAGGCCAGTTTTTTCATTGCGATGCACAGCTTTTGCCTTTACAATTTCAGTAACGAGATAAAAAAAAGTTAACAATTGACCATAAAGATTTGAAAGGGTTGAAGTCAAAGTACACTACACATATAATGAGGATGCTACGTAACGGTGTTGCCTTTGAATAGAATATCAGTCACAGTACATGAAATATTGATGCACACTTACGGGCTGTGTCGTTTGCATAAAATATGTAACTCTATTTGGGGATTCATCTACACAATATTATAGTGGATTTTTGTCAGTTTGATTTCCCGAAAACGGAGAAAAATAATGAATATCATCGCTGTAGAAATTAATTTGGTACAATAATAGCCATAGGTAAAATATAACACAGAAAGCAAGATAGCAAATATATGGAAATAATCTAATAGGAAGATTTATATTTATTTACTTAATTGAACGATAAAAATGGTCGAATAAAATATATTATTACTAACACGAATCATAATTCTTCTAAAATAAGTTTAATCAGTTATTGTAAACCCCACAAAAGTCAAACACAAATCTTCGCAAGGAGTCGCAAAATGATAGTGTAAAAAATACATTTTATATTTACATGTTTGCTTAAATATTTAAATATTGATTAGCGGATCGGTGATGCTGCGAAAACCAACAACGTGGTGGCAGCGGCTAAGCAGATATATGAGGTAAGAGGTTAATTTAGTAATTTAATGTGTTACAATACTTACGTGCGACGTTTCAGAGTAATTAACAAATACCAGACTACTGATGAAAGGGGGAGAGGCATAGTGTTTCCAAGGGTTGGGACTTTTGCGAGACATTCCGTCTTAAATAAGCAAGACCATCTTTCATCATGTTTTCATATATTCTGGCCCGAATATAAAAGTAACTTTATTAAATACAGGTATCTAAATACCATTAGGCACGTTTTAAAAAACTACTAAAATTCACTTGGAAAGTAAATCCAATTGCCTATTATATATATATATATCATATTTGACATCTTCCAAATAATATTCATGTAACACATGCTATTGACGTCAAACAGAGGATAAAGATTAATAATAATTAAATTACGTAGTACTTATAAATATATGTGTACTACAATTGCGTCATTAAATTAAAATCCTGAATTTTCCTTCCTCATACATGTCGACACTATTGAGCGTAAATGAGAATCGTAAACTTCGAACAAGTTGAAAAGTTCGTCTACGAGGGAAGTTTGGTGAACGTTAAAACGGGTAATATTTCAGAGCCATGGAAAAGCATTCACCTCACCGTGCGTCAAGTCAGCAGAACAAATGACAAGCATGAAGAAGCAATATTAAACAATGCAAAGGGACTTTTTGGGAAAAAAACTTTTAAAACCATTAGGGACCGGAATACCCCCAAATTTGATACTTTGGTATTTCTAGTTTTGTGTATTTGTGAAGCAATCGCGAATGTTATCAGGTATTATTATATTCATTCATGGATAAATTTTATTTCAAACTCTGCGTGGGTTTCTTAAAGCTTATCAAATTTCGTGCAGTAAGAAATTTTGTGCTGAAATTTGCTCGGTTTTGAATATTTTATCAAGTCTCACCGATGTAGGTACAGACTCACTCTTTGTTTAAAATAATGTAACGAAGCAAATAAATAGAATTTTTTTAACATGGAATATAGATAAGTACTTAGTGTATATTTTAGTGTATATATCTCAGATATTCATGGATAGTTTGTAATAAGGTGATTGCCTTGTATAAACAAACCTTTTGTCACAAAAAGTTTTGTTATCCAATTTGATCGATACTCGAACAAACAATGCACTAAAAAGAAAAATACATTAGCACCGCGTGACGTCCATTCATGGGGCCCCTCCGCGAACGCCCTCTCTTGGCCGAATGCATCGGAAGCAGTAGAAATGCAGGATTATGCAGCAATCTTCCATCAGAGGGCGCCCCCAGTCCCACCCCTGGCAACGTATCGTGTTGCCAGGATTAATTGGTGTTTACCCCAAGGCCCGGGGCAAATATCCTGGTATTATATCACGCGAAATTAGCAAGCATCGTAATGCAAAATTAATAATACTTCGTTACGTCGAAACGTACAATTTCGTGGTTTAAAATAAGGGCTTCGAAATAACTTCGGGGCTTGCAAGTAAAGATCAAACAGTAATTATTTTGCATTTAATTTGATGAAAATAAATTGTCTGTGTCAATGGTTCCAAGAGAAACAGTGTACTCCCTTTTTATTGGCTTCATCGTTTTACCTTCTTCTTTCCTATTTTATGGCAAGTATGAGAGGGACAGAAAAAAATCGTGAATCGCATATAATCGTTATCTCACTCAACCATACGACGGCTCTTCTGTTCGATATTTCGCAATAAAGCTCCTATTTCCTCAATTCAATCATCTCCCGTAGTTAACAGATCATTGACCGCAGGATCGCGATCTATTTCTACATTCATTCATATTGTACCTACTTTACTCCTCCCGGCCCGTCCGAGACAAATGTAGCGTGTCTTTTAATCACTGGAAGAAAACAATGAGAGAAGAACGATATTTTCAAGAAAATTTAATCACAACGCTTCGTAATCGTTAGATTGATTTACAAGCTTATCGTTACGTTATTAGAGTGAGAATTTGAGGGGCATATTATTAAAGAATTTGTCTCACTAAAGTCTAAGTCGGGAATGCAATTGGACGTTATTATGTCAATCTTGATGGATGGCTTTTAATAAATTGGGTTTTTGAAAAAAAAAAAATTGTGATAGATGGAAAGATCATATCTAAGTTTTATAACAAAACATTTTTAATTTATTTATTTTCGCAATAATTCAAAAGTTATTTCAAAATAAAAATTAATTTTTGAATCCAGTACCGAAGACACGCCGACAGCTCCCGAACAAACCCGAGCACGTGTGACGTCATAATGTTAGTTTTCCCTCATTGCAGTTCATATATCTCTAGAAATGAGAACTCGATGGAGAGACTGGTAGTTCAGGGCCAGGTGGAAGGCAAGAGAGCACGCGGTCGAGTACCAACCCGCTGGATAGATGTCATGGTAAAGGCTACCGAGTCCACCATGGTCCAGTGTACTCGTGACGCCTCTAATCGTCAGAAATGGAAGCACATCGCCTGGAGAGCCACCCTCGGAAATGCTAAGGCCTCACCAAACCTTCCACCATATACCTACCTCGTCAGCGCAACCACGACCACTCTGACAAGAGTGCCCGACTAAGAAGAAGTTCATATATAAATAATAAGTACAGTGTTATGATCTATTTAAATTTGTTGTATTTGTTAAATATTCAAATATTTATATTGAAAATGTCGACCTTCAAAAGTTATCGTTCTTGTTTTGTACCATTATGCATGAATACTAAAATGTTCCCCAAGATGACAAACGTCGAAATAAATGGTATAAAATTGGTTATCATAAATATATCAACATCAGGAATGATATCAGACTTTGCCTTAATAAATCCTTTATCACACAGAGCCAATCGTAACCAACTACCAACTCGTTTTTTAGCAATCAATTTCAATATTATTGGCTAAGGTAATAGCCGTAAACGCTGTACTGTTATTAAATAGCTATAACATTATGACGTCACAACTATGGTGACAAGGCATGGCGCGTTTATAGTCACGTGATCTTGTTTTAAATTCTAACAATTTTTAATTGAATATAATTAATTGAAAACGTATTTTTTTGTTTTTTGCTTTAAATATCAATATTATTATTAATAAAGTTTCAAAATACATAACAAAAATTTTTTTTTTTTTCAAATTCGCAATTGTTGACTTCCAATTAATTATTGGATGCTTTCACGGTTGTGAACACAGGTACATAATGTGAATATACTAAAATGCGCTTGAAGCAAAAATATTACCTTCGTAAACTAGTCAATGTAACCATATACTAATGCTTAATTGTGTAAATTAGTACTGATCTAGTATCTAATTACAATTCATAAGTAGGAGGTTGCATCGAACCAACAACAACCGAAGTCTAGGTATGTATTTCCTAGATAGCTACGTACATTCTCAATGCTCACTCAATCGGAAGTTGAAATGCAACCGGCATTGTCTAACGGCGATTTCCCGACGGGATGCCTAAATGGAATTCGGAAGACGTCTCCTATTGTCTACTACTTGTCTGTATACTGCATCACCTGCACTATTATCAACCCAGACTATTGCCTCGCAATTAAACCTAACTAATAAACTAAAAGGTCAATAACATAAGCTTTACAAGTTTATCGCTAAAAATAAACATCGGATTGATACAAAAAGTTGTTTTGACTAATTTCACGGGTCGTCCTTGTACGTCCTTCAATAGGAACTAGATAAAAAACTACCAAACCGCTGTTTAAAAATGCACGAATGACGCGGAATGCACGCGTCGCCGCGGGCGATATATTTGGTAGACTAATCGTTTATAATTTGGATAATAACAAAGGGTTGCCTCACCACCGAATCGTCCGAACCAAATCGACCGATCGTTCACTAATTACAGTCCACGTTTATACAAACCCCTTAATTTTGTGCTCAATATTTTAATTTTTTAAACGTTATCGTATTTGATAAGGATCAACTTTAAAATTCGAATCAAAATTCTGAGTACGACACTTGGTGGGAGTTCTACTTAGAAAGATGTTAATCGTAGTATTTCGAAACAAAGAGGATAGTCGCCCATTAAAAAGTAGTTCGTGACATGTGTACGAGTCAATTACAAAGAGCGTGGGCAGTGGTTGCTCGGTACAAAGAAAACTTAAGACTTTTAAAATGTTATGAAGAATTTATAAACACTATAAATAAGCGGATCGCCGTATTTTATGGCTGTTTTTTGTCAAATGTCAGAGGTGAAAGAGAGAACAAGCGAAGCAGGTGTGTGCAAGCGCACGGGAGCAGCTGCCACGCACGGTGGCGCTTTTAAAAAGAAAAATACATCATTATAACCGAGTATCGATTTAAGCGCTGGAAAAATAATTGCTTAGCATAATATTTAATAGGTACAACATATAAAACACAGCATTAATTGACCTTGCAGCAAAAACAAAGGATGGGGTTCCGAGAATGCGAGCGAATCGTAACCTACGTGGATTCGACGTGCTCAAAAACCAAAGAACTATAATCCCGCACAGGCAGACCGTTTCGAATCGATGGCTATTAAATTCTTTAGTACCCAAATCAAGAAACAATTGATTTTTTATCGATACTACCCACGTTCGAGAACTAGTCCTTTGACATTGTGCCAACATCCATACCCACAATTTACTAAAAGGAATTACCTCGCTTGATACGTGGAGCCACGAAATGTTTCTGATTTCCATGATCAAGTATGAAACGACTTCCGGCCATCGTCGTGACGAATTTGAGAGATATTTTAGATGAGTATCATAGTATCCGGTTGGGTTTTCCATATTCCTTTAATTTAAGGGCGAATCATCAACCAGTTCAACATCGCCGCTTTTATTACTTCTGGCTCGTCATTCGGGGCATTGAGCTTTATGTTCACTCAGTTCTTCAACAAATAAACGTATATCAGAGCTCTCTAATTTAAAGACTACAATATTTTAAGTGTGGAGACTAATATCTTATACATGGATGACTATGTTGTATTCCGTATTGGATATTTTAACGACTTAATATGGGTGCATTCCAATGTACCTTTGCCTACATTTGCGTGGAATCACGGCAGGGAATTTCGTGATTTTTTATTGCCTAGGTAAGTAGGACACTGACAGAGGGTTCCCCTGGTGGTAAATGGTAACTGTCGGCCAGGACATCTGTAACTTAAGGGAAGCAGACACGGTACTGGCCCTGTGTTGCAACATTTTTTTTATCAAGAAAATAATTTCAAATCTTTTTAATAATCACGCGTATGAATAGTCCGAATCCGCCAATCGCAGCTTGACGTTTTCATATCATCTCCTGTCCAGTCAAGTTGAAAAAAACTCTTAGCTTGTATTTAAGTTTGAGCTTTTGTTTAAGTGTTCAACGATCACTACCAAAGGCTCCAAAGTTCCTACACCTCACCTTCCCATCCGATCACTTAGAGTGGTCCAGACAGCCCGGCCGATAATTGCATTAGCGTAGAACCAGTTTGTACATCACATGCCCTTTGACTGCGCTCATTCTCCCTGACGTGTAACATGAGAACCGCCGTGTGGGTGTTAAATTGATAACGGGCGTTAGATCAATGTATCCACTCATTGTTCATACAATGGAAGATAGTAGTGATTTCATTGAAATTGATGTCGGTATCTTGGCTCTTTAACAATTGTTGATCAAAGAATACTACATAGCTCGGACGAGTTCTCACAATGGCAATGATGTCACTATAACACTTATTGGAAACGTAATTAATGCTTGTAACTTAATGCTTGAAAAAAAATACTGATCACAACTTGAAAACTTTTTTGCAAATTAATAGCTGTCATAAGCGCTGCAAGTCAACGAATATAATAGATATAGACACACATATAGACCATTTTTAAAAAGACTAACAATTTAGCGATCTGATTATACACCTATTGATAATGTGAATGTTGGTTAACATTTTACGGAGGAAGGTAATTGGGAATTCACTTAATCATTAACAGGAAGGATGTGGTTCAATATATTGATAACTAAAATAATCACGCACTGTTAATTCTACTTTCAGAATTAGTGGTTTTATATGTATATACATAAATTTGTTATGTACTTATAACGAAGTCGGCAAACAAGCTTATACCTGATGTTAAGCCTATATATGATTGCAATAACCAATGCAAGCCTCGCACATGCAGACCGTAAGAGCAATAGGAAGGGAGGAGGATTAGCTTCCGACTCTCACACTCATAGTGCGAATCGCTGCTGTAAGGTAAAGTAGTTAACTTTAAAACTTAAAAAAAATATTACAACATCAGGAAACACCAGGCAATTATCGAAATTCATAACTTTTATACCAATAAGTTTGCTTTTAAAAAAAAGACATTTCTTCTTGCTAGAATTAAACTGATACCTAGTCAATAATTAATTTCAAAGTAAACAACCACATATAATAAAGTTCCAATATGTTTTATCCAAGGTTGTGCACATTCCACGTTCACTGAGCTCGCGTGAGTGAACTCCACTTGCAATAGACACGATTTAAGATCTCTTGCACATCAGTTTTATCGTTAGTAAAATTGGTATGGTTACACGGTCGACGTTGTTGATCTTTAACTATGGGACTGAATATTATTGTGTAGGTTTTTCATTTACCCGCACTCCGTTCGACCTGAAACTTCGATCCCACACCTGGCGTTGAGTTTCATAAAATCCTCAGATACGTTCAAAATTTCAATTCATAAGTTGTTAAGATTTGAAGAGAAATGAATTAAGAGGTATTAAGCACATAGGATTGGTATAATTGGTTCCGCTTTAAGTTTTACCTGGATAGGAACCATAGGTTTTGGATTACTATGTTTTTTTTTTAATAAAAGCGTATAAAAAATGCCAGTTTGATAAACCGCGATAAAGTAGGATAGAAAATTAAATTGTAAATCAATGACTCACACGCTGACATTATCTGCAAACTATTGCGTAAAGATAATGCGTTATCTGATAGCAAATTTGTAAAAGCATTTTGTTACGTGGATAGCAAAATTCTTAGTATTTAAACAAATATCACTGAGCAAAATTAAATGTAGATGGTTATCGCTATGACTAGTTCCTATCTATCGCAATCTTCGTAAATGGCAATATGATACTAGTATATAATCATAGGGCTATTTTCTACAACAATGGAGTTTCTTGCCTTCATAAAGCAGGTTGGGTTTACCTGTAGTAAAGAAAAACTGTTGCTGTAATAAAAAAATAAATTGGCAAATGAGTGTCCATGTTCCGACATTTCCGAATGGTTTACGTGTGGCGGCAATGAGCACGCGTCAAACTCGGAACAATAAAAATATAAATAAACAATAATGAAAGTTGAACGACCACGCTCCGCGCTGATGACTCAGTTTCTACCTGACCGGACCTTGTCTTTTTATTACAATCTTGTCTGTGATCATCACAAAGCCAGGAATTCCGTATCATCTCCGGCCGTAAGTCTCGTTCGTGCGTTTGCACCGCTGTTAATGGTTTATGTGCGCCCTTTGTGTTCAGTAGTGGAACTTGTGATTTATATCAATCGACTTTCACTGTCGTACCGGCGAGTGCCGTCGGCTTTATACTGCCCTAGAACTCTCAATATGCGCAATAGTTATCATATTGATAATTGCCCCTTTTTTCTCAGTCTGCCTTTGGAGTATAAGATACTTCCGTTTCTGCACAATTTGTATTTTTTTACAACGGAAGATCATTCTTCTTTATAACATCCACACTCGTGTAAATATTCTGTTTTTACAACCCAATATTAGCGAATGAGGACTTTTTGCTCTGTTAAAAACGTTTAAATAACCTTTTCGATATTCTAGACAATCAGCAATTCTGATCGCTCATCCCAAAGTTTTTATTGGCATTTAAAAGGTCTAAACTCAGAGGGGAGCTGTTCCAAAATTCAAATCAAATCACATCGACGGTTCCTGAGCCCATAAGTCGGGGCATGCGCAACGGCCGAGGGCCAATGCGCTCGCGCACGCTTCTAATGACAGGGGGGCGATGGGAACGCGGGGAGAGCGCAACCGGTCGCGTGCTGCAGTATGGTAGGTAGCTGTCTCGGGTACATTGGACACAGCTGATTTGGTGTTAATTATCAGCTGATTATTTATTAATAATAATTTGATGCTAGGACTTGAACATGTTTTAGCCTAAAGATAATGTTGTATGTTGTGATTTCATGGACCAGTCGACAATTAGTTAGTATGTACTAGATTGATGTGAAATTTTCAAGACTTTATGACAAGATTTTATTGAGTTTGCCTATTCATGGACATAATATTTTATTCAGTCATCACGAATTCGTCAAATCACGTCATGCGCTAAAGTAATTTCAAACATTGACAACTTTAAATTAGTTTTCCAGTTTGAATACACCAAGGTCGACGAAGACATCGAACGCCAATTTTTCACTCATTTTGTCATGTTTTTCAATAAAAACATCATGGGGCAAAAACATCATAAATGAGTCCATGGACTGTACTCGTGCTTACTTTACGTGTATACTATTGAATCTAGGTATATAAACACGATCTATTATAAATGCTTTTTAATTTAGTCCAAAATCTACTTCCCCGCAGGGTTATATCATGTGCTCGATTTGTTAAAAAAGGTAACTTATTATTTGATAAATAAATGAACATTCATTATTATATCGAGTGGTAAACAGCAACATACCTCGTCGCGTCCGGGAACCCGTTCGGTGTCCCCCGGCGCGCCCGGTTAGAACTCCTAACTTTTTATTTTTCCACTCACCCTTTGTGGCTAAGGCTCGCGTGAACGCCCTACTACCTACCAATCCGGTAACAAACTTTGTTTGTTCCTTTTCTAAGGCGCTTCCTCCATGTCACTTGTTAGTAGTTTCGCACCGATATTCAAAGAGATTAAAACCCCACTTATATAATTTTAACATTGTGACAGACGAACATGCGTCACACACAACTTGCCTAGTTTTTAGATAATAGCATAAAGATAAGTACAAGCGTTGAATGTATGAGTGAGTACCTGATCTGATTACAGTAACTATGTCAAAAGTAGTAACCATTATATCGATAAAACTGTTACGTGCGTGGTGCGATTGGCTACAACTCGGTGTAGTTCAAGTGTCTCTTATCGATATATTGAACCCGTGATAACGATTATCGACTGATATGGAGGGTAAACGATACAGTTTTAATAGAATCGCTGGTAGTAAATGTAAACAATGTGTATGTAGGTGAGTGGGTGAAAGTGGGGTAAATAGGTAGGAATTACATACACGAGGCGTTGCTCCTAGTTGCATTTCGACCATAATAGGTACCTAATGAGACTTAAGTTTGTTGTGATGCTCAGCATGAAGTCTCTATCATAGAAAAAAATAATAACTACTACCTACTAGCCAACGAAAAATTACCTCATGTACGTATCTGACTGTCTGGCATAATTTATATAATTATTAAAGATGGATGTAGCGCTCCATCTACATAAAATTAAACCATATATGTAATTATTATTTACAAATTGAAATAAAACTATTTTTCGGATTTTATCGCGTTTATTTAATTTATGTTCCCGACGTTTCGGCTGCTTTACAGCAGCCATGGTCACGGGGGGACTGAGGTGTTAGACGTCCTGATGTCATAGTTAGTAACTGGGTACCCTCATATTATCCGAAAAATAGTTTTATTTCAATGTGTAGTATTCGCGTAAATATAAGAAAACAATATATGATTTACAAATATTAAAAGTTCTACTTATTTAAATGCACTTTATTGAAGGAAAATTGTGCTATTAAACTGTCGCGCCGGGTGAGAGGGAAGTATATATCTACGAATGTTAACTACAAGGTCTTCATTATTCATATAGCTCTATACTTTTTTTCTTCCTAATAGTCCATTTGCAATCCAAACAATGTATTCTGCGTTGAGGTTAGCTTTTTACCTACCAATAAATTTCTAATTGGACAACAAATAAAAGAACGAATGCGTCTCAGATCACAGACCCCAGATAATTCTTATGACAACAAACGAGTTCCTGCCAACTTCAGATTACAAGTATAAAACTAATATTTATTATCAAAGCAATACCTAGTTAAGTTAGTACTCGTCACTGGTATAATAATATTAAGATGTACACTACTTTCATATTCTGTGACACAAATTCTTCCACTTAAAGAGTAGAGAGTTGACAATGCAAATAGATAACTTGAAAGAAGGAATAAACTAAAAAATCGGGAATTCAAACACTTATAAAGTTTGTGATCAATATCAAAACAAACTTGGCTCGTAAGTATTTATACATTTTTCACAAGTCTGAGTACGGTCTTGAGTACGCTTTTGGCATGTCATTCTGTACTGGTACGACATAAGAATGACATTTCCAAGATCGCTCTTAGACTTGAGATCGATTTATTAATAAGGGCCTTAAAGAAATGAGCCTGAGATGGAAATAGGAATTGTGTCCACACCCGGACCGCGCCTAAACATGCCACATGCTGCGTTATCACCGGTCATGGGTGACCCATTGGACCCATTGGAACTGCTGCGTTGGAATTAAGCAGCAATCGTTTTGTTAGTTACAATTAATTGGTGTTTGTGTAAAGGGTCTTACACAAACTTGAAGTGGACTAAATCCTTGTCTTTTAGCAGCAACTAGTGTTGAGCTGAACCGCAACATAATGACAGGAGATTCTTCAAAATTCTCCTATTTGTTTTATTCCTCGAGGGTCCATGACTTCCAACACTATTTATAAATAGGTATAGCACTGCCAATATTTTTAGATCAACCTGTTACTGTATGCTGTTGATTCGACACCTAGTTTCAAAGAAGATTCGGAATATTCTCATTATTTCTCATTTTACTATTATTACAGCATCATTTTAGAATTGAAATGGAATGTGTTCCATAACAAGGTTGTCCTTTGTTGCGCCATCCATAACTTAAAAGTAACAAAAAATAGGTAACTCATCACTAACCATTTCAAGAGAAGCTGTTATGCAATAAATGACAACTAAATTAGATCTTACTCTGAGAATTTGGACTCTATTGCTTCAAGAGTAGAATGTAAGCTCTATGTGTCTTCGTGGCTAGTCAACACATTATTACAAAACATTATTGTGTGCAGGTGCTAATAGACGGGTAAACTAAAAATACTTCCCTACTACTTGTTACTTTTTTATCCGTTTAAACACAGAGTTATAAAAGTCTGTGTTTTTGAATATTCTAGAGTTTTCAAATTAGTTCACTGGGTAGGAAAACTTAGGCTTAGGATCGATGGCATTAGGTCTCAGGATCAAGAATTACTTTCTAAATCCTATTGGGCAGTTAAGTATAAAACAGTAGGAAAAAAAAATAGACAGTGGTAAGCTAACAATTATAGGTACTGCAGTTAGGCTCATAAGTAAAAGAAAAATGGGTTAGGCCTAAATGTTGCCGGGCCTAACATAGCAAATTATATGGCCCTAAAATTAAAGCGACATAGCATAATCAAGGCGGGTAATTACACCGTTATCAGATAACGATATTAGTACGAATGACTACCCTGATAACATCTAAATGCAAGACAAAAGGAGATTAAGATATTTTTTATCTTTCGTAACTTTTACGTCACGCGTGATCGTGACCAACATTTACCCTGATATCACAATAAAAGTCAAGTTCAAATTATTTTGTTCTAAAAGTTTGTTAATGAACTTCTTATTGCATAATCCTACTAATATTATAAATGCGAAAGTTTGTGAGTGCGGATGTATGTTTGTTACTCTTTCACGCAAAAACTACTGAACGGATTCGGATGAAATTTGGAACACAGATAGATTATAACCTAGATTAACACATAGAATACTTTACATTGCGGGCAGCAACTAGTTACCTATATATCACTATTTTTTCCGATAGATACTAATATACCTACCTACCAATCGTTGAAATGATTTTAAAATAACTTTAAAATTGCCAAAAATACCTATTGTATAGACGTTTGGGTAAAGTTTCCGAACAGACAAAACTAAGCAGTGCAGAGCTACTGACGTTTCACTTCACCACCATAATCCAGCGCGAGTGCAAAAGAGAGAGCGCGATCTTTAATTAAGAATACCTTTGTAGGTAATTAGGTATTTCATGATAATTATTGAAAAAAATATTTCACACTATGTCGAAATAGAAGTGGTACATACTTATAAGCTAATATAAAAAATAATTAACTAAGTACCTACATAGACTCAATTCAACAGTGAACATCCTTATTGTTTTATAATTTTGATGAATTTTGAGATGGACCACATGGATGGAGCCACAATCAATAATAGTAAAATAATATTTTCAATCTGCCAGGTTTAGGCCTAAGCAACCTACTTATTAAGAAATCCAGGACTGGTGGGTTCAATGATTACCATATCCTCAGGTTCCCACAAAATACTTGATACAAAACCTATTCATGGAGTTTCTATGATCTTAGATGAACCTACTGAACATTCTTATTTACATACATTAACTATGACTTGTTTTAAGCATAAGTAACCCTTGGTTTGTACTTAATAAAACATGTTGCTATCTCTATATTTTGCTGTCAACAAATAGAGACAACAATATTTTATGTGTGTATGTTCCCCCAGTACCAACCAGGGGTAACATTGGTTGGTAATATAGCTGATACTTACAAGAAAATTCCAATAGTTTCATAAAAACAATTCTTATGTGTGTAGTAATTATTAATATTATTTCTAACTATTACCTACATCGGACTTAGACCATAAGAATGACCAAGGTGCCTTCAATTATTTATTTGGTAGGACTGAGTAGGACTTTGATGTTTGTATTTGATGATGTGTGTGTTCTTTGAGTAAGTGCTGTGTTTTCTAGCGTACCTTGTATAGATAGATACACAGACACATGTACTCTTTACTAAGCATAAATTCCATATAATTGTTTATTATTTATAAAGAGTATTAGGTAAGTATCATTTAAGGCAGTTTAAGCGGACTTATTATGGGCTGAAATTCTTTCTAAGGATGGAGGATTTGGAAATAGGGCAATGATAGAGTTATGGAAATGTTCCATTATAGGACCTGTTTAACTGATTTATGTTGCACTTGTATTCAATTCAATAAATAATTAAAAATAGAACTGGTAGGTAGATATCGAAATAATTTTAATAAGTTACATAGGTGGTGTAGGCACCCACTCACAACAATGCTTTTTAATTTTTAAATGTTTTGCGAATAAGTTCGAATGTGGATAATAAGAATTAGCTTTTACTGTTAGCTGGATGCTAATTAAAAGCCAAGGTTGTTATATTTGGCAGCCAACAAACAATGTAGGTTGTTACCATCTAAACAATTCAGTGCCAATTAGATAATACGAAACAATGTTACAGAGATGTTATCTGTATCATGTCGCGTTATCTAATACTTACCGCTCTTACGATACTTGCGATGGTCGGAATTTTTAACGCCGATTTTGTATCCGTTTACAAATCAAATGGTAATTCTTAGCGTCGCGGCTCCACGGCCCAGCATTCTATTCCGAGGGCGTTCAACCGCACCGAGCCGGCTTAGCAACACCGAAGTTTTTCACAGTGGCCATGACATCGAAATCAAACAGCCTCCGGTCACTGGAGCATTGACTCGTAGAGATCATCGCAAACAAACTTACTTACTCCACACGATCGCGCGTTTTACTAACATAACCAGACAACGACTCACCTGTCAGAAGACTCTGAGCTGTCGTATCTGTCGATGCATCTCTTCTTCCGATCCTCGCCGTCCACGGTGCTCGCATCCGACGAATTTCGGGAATACGTACCGACGACCGCCGCGCGATTAGCGGCCACGCCGCGCGTATCACTTTTCTCACACGATACACTCGTTTCCAGTTCTTTGTAGAACGATAACTTCACACGATCGCCGTCAAATGTTTCGCCACTACACTTTTTTGTGTCACCATGTCCTTTATTGGGCGCGGAAAAAGTTAAATCGTTCAATTGTTTCGGTCCGGCACGGTCCTCGGGCGACCCATCCGCCATCTTTGAGCGCACGAGTGTTTTGTCGCGAGTTTCGGTACGACGCCACGGGCAGCATGGGCGCTGGCGTCGCGCGTTGCAGACGCGAGGGGCGGCGGGCGGGGGTGTGACGTCACGGCGGCTGCGCGGCCGCGGGGGCAGACCGCGGTGACGTAACGACTCCGCCCCGTGCATGTGCAGGGCCGCTGTCATTGGCCGCGCGTTACGCAACGCGCGGGTCTATTCAAATACTCACGCGAGAAGGGAGCGTAGGATGGCGTAGGACTCGACGGCGATAGAGGCAGGCCCATCCCAGCCCTAATGTAACAAATAATGTAGCGTAATGATTGTGCACACAGGGAAAGCGGGGCATACACACAAGCACTGCTAATAACAAGTGCATCCAAATTAATGACACGTTCCACCCCTAGCATTTCGAATTATATATAATAATTTCAGATTAGATACACAGTTAAATGTTATCAATACACACTTATGTAATATTTTTATAGAAGGTCCTACTGAAAATATTTACAGACTCGATGATTCTAACTCGGAACGGTTACCCCTAAACACAATCCTCAATGTAATCTTCCACTAACAATAATAAATGAAGAGAGAAAAGAAAATAAACTTCAAGTAGGTAGACTGGTAGGTAAGTACCTACTACCTTATGTAGGTAAACAGATATAGCAGGTACTTAAGTAGAGATTCTTATATAACACACTTGATTAATCTAACTTAAGTATCTAAAATAAATATTGTATAAGTACCTACTTATCTTACTTAGAGGTAAGATTAAGTAGGTATATGCCACTCTCTCTACTCCCCTCTGCATGTTATCTCTTTCACTCTCTACTCTAATAGTGGGCACCCGGTACCCGCCCAAAAAGTGCGGACGTGATCCAACATTGTACTGTACCTACTTACCTGTCTTCAATCAAAGGATTCGTTGGACATATGATAGAAATATTAACATTTTGTCCAACGAGTTTCTTAATTTGATACACTATAGCCCGTACCTATTAAAAAAACATTTCAAATCTGAAACCGATCTTAGGCATGTAATTTTTAAGTTATACGGTACGTCATAAGCGTACTCAAAACCGATCTCAAACTTCAGATCGATTTACTAATAATGGCCTAAATGCTTAGGCGTTGCTCCTTCCATATTTAATTCAATTTAATTTGATTGACAAATTACGGTACAGCACCTAATGAAGATAACACTCATTAGAAAAAAATTGCTTCCCTTCGCTTCAAGTCAATAGTTAGCTGAAGCTCTAATCATCGAATAAATAACAAGCTCTAAGTAATGGTTCTTATACATAGGTATCTATAGATAACTATTTACTTTTCTAAGGTTATGTTAGATACCTACAACAAGAAAACCACAAAACTATTATTGTAAAACAAAGTCATCTGAAGAAGAATTTCATTGATAATTTTGTGAAGAATTAGGAACTACCTGACACCTTAATTTTTAAATCCCAATTGAGGTGTTAAGCTGTTAGCGACATCTATTATCAATAACCACAATTAGTTTAGAAAATAATCTCCCAGGTTTGCTATGGTTTCCTCTCACGGTTCGTGTAGTGTAAATGTTAAAAAGAAAACTTTGTAGGAAATCAAAAGATGGCGCTTTTAAATGTATTGTTTTCGGTGTTCCCCGACTTACCAAATACAATAATAATGATTATGAGACTTGCACGAAAATAACAGTGCTATTAAAGGTAAATTTTGTAAATATTCTTTACCACTATCTTTTTCTCGAACCATGCATGTAATGCGGAGACTAGAATTCTAGGAAAATAGAAAAAAACATACATCTAAATAAATACAATGACAACATAAAATAATTTTATTCATCACACAAAACAGTTATTTTAAACTTAGTTAAATTATGCTCATAATTATAGACATATCAATAGGTATAATTAAATAATTTTCTATTATTCTCGACATCGCGATGTCGACGCGCAATTGTTTTGGCAATATATCTGGCCCGGCAATGCCTAGTTTAAGGGTCACAAGTTAAGCACTCTTACATAATTATTGTTCTGTTCCTCAAGTCTACGGAAAACATTTGTAAACGAATTAACCTGCAAACATGTAGACTTAGAGATAAATAAATATTTTTTAATTTTTTGTCATTTTCATTGATTAAAAAAGTAATAAATACATTTATTATTTGCACCTTCAATCAATGATTTATTGTTAACTGAAGTGATAAATTAATCCCTTGTATACACTGGCGTAACATTTAATTACCGATTTATGTCTATTTTTGAGATGACAAAAATGGAAACATCAAAACCTGTTTCAATGTATGTACAAAAAGCTGAAATGAGGCTATAATTATACTAGCAAAAGCATTTTTATGATTATTCAGTAAACAATGTTATAAATTACTTAAGGTTAACAATTTAACGATTATAGGGTTTACGATTTCATTACAATTATTATTATTTTGTTAATTTTATTTATTAGAACACAGGATGTCCGCAATATAAATAAGTTGTATAAAATCTATACAAATAAATAAAATTGGAGTGTCTGTATGTAATATCAAAATAACACCTTTTCACTAGATGCATATGAAAGTACAAACGCACCTATACAAAAACGCGGTTTAAATTTATTTTGTGTGTCTGTATGTTTGTTCAGCGTAATCTCTAGGTTACTGCAATTTACGAACAAAAAAGAGGATACCGCGTAAAAAAATAAAATTACGTGATATCCAAGAGTATTTCCGAAACGGCTAGACCGATTTTGACGGGATTTTCACTGGCATATAGCTCATGTTATAAGCAGTAACATAGGCTACCTTTATTATAGAAAAAAAACACAAATGGGTTCTGTCGCGCGGGCTCAGAACGCGGGAACGGGCTTTTGCGATAGGTATATAAAGAAAAATTAGATTAAACTTAGCATAGGTGTTTCTTTAGCAACTTCATTCTTTTAGTAAACTCTGCGAACTGAACAAACATGTATGTTTAATTAAATTTTTGTTACGATCAATGTCACGCGGACGAAGTCGCGGGCTTAGCTAGTCCTACGATAAAACTTTACATAAACAAAATAATAATTGAGTAAAAAAGCTTAGGAATGGGATCAGGTTGTATTTATACTCATAAACTTAAAACACACAACAAGTGTGCTTACATAAAATAAAATAACAATTATTATTTTTCAATTATTTCATTGTCATTAGGTATTAAATAAGGTATTCATTATTTAATAAATTAATGATAATATACTTGAACTTTTTAAATCCTGTAAGTAAGTATATAGCGCTGGATTTATGTGGAATGTGAAAAATTTGGGCATACTTATGTTGTGGTAGTTTTATAAAGAAAGTAGCGAACTTTCCGCAATAGTGGGGGGGACTTGTCCTTGCCGACTGTTGCCGGAGTCATGGTTGGGAGTGAAAGAGCGTGGGAGGCAATGATCGCCTTCAGCGAGCAAGTAATGTCGAGGAAGGAGTCGCTGGTGAGGGCCAGGGAGAGTGATCCCCTGGCGCATCCGAATCGGCGCAGGAGGCCTGGACGGAGGAGACGGGCGGCAGCCGATTTAATGCCACCATAAAATGGGCGTGCGGGTGACAGGAGGGCTGTCGCCTGCGCACATCAACGCCCTCAAGAAGGAGTTAGTTTTAGCCGGTAGGAGTCCGGCATAACCCGCGCGTCTCCCCGGGGCGTGCAGGTATCCATGAGGATTTCCCCACGATAAAAAAAAAAACAAAAAAAAGGTGTATAAAGAAAAACGTTCTACAAAATCTTAACCGTTCAGCTCATCTAGCCCAGTGGTTTTGTTCTACAAATCGCTACTCTACTAGATCACGTGACTTATGTCATTCCCATACATTGAAGTGTAACGATTTGTAGAAACGCTTGTAGACAATCCACTTGGCTAGAAGGGCAAATAAACTCTAATTTAAGTTTTTACCCGTATTTTATGTAATACTGTGTACGAGAGAAGCGAAACAAAAGGTCATTGATTTGTACGTACGATTTGTAAATGTTAGTAAAACAAATGTCAATAGGCAGTGTATATTGGAATGGTTATTTGCAGTCGTGATTATGCACTACTTAAATAATTAATCAACTCATGACTACGTATTGCATAAACCGATTCGTTTCAGGTTTTGTATTTTGATCACTTGTGCATAACAGATGGCACAATTTTGTATAATAATATACATTTATTTTGCACAAATAAGTTCATACGAACACTTTAGTGTAGGAATGGTCTTTCGACAATTGATAAAGAATAATATTAAAACATTACTAATTGGAAGTATGTAAGTACAGCTATTTTGGACGACACAATAAAAACGTACACAGAATATATTTTTGAAACGCATTTGTAGCAATAAAGACATAATCTAATTTGGTACGTAGAGCACTCGGCGTAAAAATGATGCCTTGTTGTTTTTATATGGTTTCATGCACGGATGGATATATAAATTCTAATGCCTTCACTACGCATCTACAGATCAGTAACCGTGTATATGTACCTAAATTATTATTTCGGACTTTTGATACACCTTGTATAATTTATACCCTACAAAAAAATGAAAATTGGACTTACGGCTATAAGTAGGCTATAAGTAGTAACAATACCTGCTTAGCAGTGTTAAAATATCATTGAATGATATTTGGATAAAGCAGTGAAATATATATTATATTATTATTATTAACAAACATAAAGGTAATCGATTCATTCAGATCAAAAAATTAACATAATCTCAATTTACATAATTTTAAATTGCACCCAACTTAGGACTTACTCAATACAATTCAGTACTTATTTTGAAACGGATGCTTAAGGCACTTTTACTTCATAACACTAATTATATTAGTCAATTTCTTTATTACGCAACAAGCATAATAAACTATAAGTAATCATATATTTATTAGCAACCATGATGTCAGTTTTACGTTGACAATTATTTTAGGCAAGTTGAACTTTATGATTTCGAATTTAAAGTTCAAATTCCTCCGTGTTATTTCCACTCACGATCATGTCCAAAGCGATGTCGGCATCATTCCTTCCATTGACGTGTTCCTTGGCGTGAGCACTTCATTGCAAAGGAAATCCAGCGGCATATCGACCAAATTTCCTTGGATAAGATCGATTTTCCTGTTTGCGAGTGCCGGGTCTTTATGCCAGAGCGTTTGACAGTGCTCTTCTTGGTATTTCTTTAGTTCGGCGAAGGAATGGACGGAGTCTGTTGGTATTGTGTGGAACACCTAAAAAGAGAAATAACTGCGTTATAAATACTAGCGTCAATAGCCTGGTGGTTAGAGGGGCCGCTCTCATCACTGAGAGGTTCCGGGTTCGATCCTCATCCTGGCCATAAAACTATTAACGTAATCTCACTTTTATCACAAGCATTAAGCTTAGCTGGAGAGTGTAACGGGGATACTAGTGATGTGATAAATTTACATTGCTAGTAATCTTAAAAAAAAATATTGACTCTATATTCACATTGGTTTGAATGATTCCTAATAAATTCCGAACTCACCTCCTCATACAATTCCGTATTCTGCTTGGAAATGGCTTTCCACGTGTTTCTGTAGAACTGGTCACAGCAGGGGTCGTCCAGCGATATGCCCAGCCTGTCCAGGTCCTCGTCCATCAGCCCGAGGTGTTCCCGGAACAGCCGCTTCCGGAGTGCGCCTGCGATGCGCCCGCAAGGGAACGCCTCGCCGTTTATCGTGCCGTCCGTGAATTGTTCGTCCTGGGAGAGAATATGCATAATAATTTAACAAGCGGCACAGTACGATGGTGCCAACAATATTACAAAAAAACACATACACACATCGAATAACTTCTCCTTGTTGATGTGTCGATACTTGATCTTGAAAACTAGCTACAGTATCGATACTAAGGCCCGCATTAATACATCGATCTCAAGTCTGAGAGCGATTTTGAAAATGTCATTCGTATGTCATTCCAGTCCAAAATGACACGTTAAAAGCTTACTCAGGACTGCTCTCAGACTTGAGATTCCGAACGGTAGCGATAATCTACGCGCTCCAGACTGAGAGATAGTATTGACAGCGGAGACGTCAAAACAAAGTTGTGTTATGAAAATGAGGTTGATAAATGTTATTCGATTTAAACTATTCAAGACTAAAAAGGATTTCAGTGAAAAATAAGACAATGCTTACAAAACCACAGGTACTGTACTGTAGCTATGCTACAAAGTATTATAATATAAAAAATATTAGCATTCTGTACTCCTTCTCTATATAAACTATAAGTGTGCCAAATTTCATACTCCTCCGTCCGCGCAATTTTCGTATAAAGCGGTTGAAAGTTTTTCCTTCACGTATTAATATATAGATAGGATTGATTTAGCGCATACCTGCATCAAGACAGCGATTTCCGAGTCCCTCTTCCCGATCATGGAGCGGTCGTTGATGTTCGCGCTGCCACATATGACGGTCTTGTCGTCGGCGATGAGCAGCTTGGAGTGCACGTACACCAGCTCCGTCACGGGCTCGCCGCCCAGCGCGGCGTGCGTGCGCAGCCCGTGGAACGAGATGTACTCGGACGGGTCCGCCACACCCGCCTCGTACAGACGCGTTATTATTGCTTCGCGCGACCTGCCGTTAATGCATTGTTAACTAACTCGGCAGACAAGCGTACGGTTCGGCTGATGTTAAGCAGTACCCTACACAAATTTCCTATATTGGTCTTGCCAGTAAAGTACGACGTGTGCGCTAGGGGCGCTGATGGGACATTTATGGAAAGCGAGGATGTCATAGTGAGTGCACCCGGTCATACGTCATATTTCCGCGCCAGCAGAATAGTATAGAACCATGGAGCAGAGTTGTGCAAGTGGTCGCGTGTACCTGGAGATGCTCTGGTAGTTCCAGTGCGTGACGGCGTGCAGCGAGGTGCCGGAGGGCGCGCCCACCTCCCCCTCGAAGCCGGGCAGCAGCGGCAGCACCACCAGCGCGCGGAACCGCTTCCCGTCGCGGTGCGCCCGCATTATCCTGTTGTACAGCGCCTCGCCTATCTGGTGGTCACAGAAGGCGCACGTGGCGTTTCAAAAATCCGAAATTATTGTTTCAGTTATACCCGAGGATCGGGCGTAAAACTAAACGGATTTTTTTTTTTTTTAAATTTCAATTTTTTTAAATAATCATGTAATGCGGCAGATTAGGGGGTGAGACCGGCTGTTCGCGTGACGACGGCGGCATTAGTCTCTATCAAATGGTTGATAATTTCACCCTTTTCGTCAATGTTTCTACGGCCCAGTTGTGAATAGACCGCTTGAATATACAGCGGTGCGCGGGTTCTAAACTCAATACGAACTTTGGTTTATTATTTTTAAATTTCACCATTAAATTTATAAGTACGAGGGTGATACTGAAAGTTCTTAGAAAATAAAAATTTAACAAACTAGCATGTTATTAGATTTTTTCAAAATAGTGTCAATTTACATCAATTCATCGCTCCATCCCATGGAACCACTGAGAAAAGCACCTCTTCGACGGCATTTTAAAACGCAGCCACTGCTTTCTCGGCGTCCATTAAACGTTTTCGTCAAAGTTTTTATTTTATTTTCGGAAATATATAAAAATCGCAAGGTGCGTGCTCGGGGCTATGGGGCGGGTGACCAGTAATTCCACGTCTGATGTCACCAAGTACTCGATTGTTTGCTTGGCGGTGCGACGAGGCGTTGTCGTGGTGAAGGAGGATCCTACTGCGAGGTCTTTTCCCCCGAACTTTTTTCAAGAAAAGTGGCAAACAATTATTAGTGTACCACTCTGCAGTAACTGTTTTCGATCCTCTAAAACAAGTGTTGTGTAATGACCTGTCCTTCCAAAGAACGAGGCCACCATCTTTTTCCCACGCTTCGACCTCTCTTCACTTTAGTTAGCAACATCTCGGAAGGAAACATCCAGACAGCAGTCTCTTAATTTCAGGATCTTAACAATAAATCCAGCTTTCGTCACCCGTAAGTATGTCCAACACAGCATTTGAGTCACCTCCGTTAAATCTTTGAACCATTTCACGACACTAATCAAATTATGAGGTATCCACCGGGCACAAAGCTTCCTGACCGCTAAATGTTCATGGAGGATTTTGTGCACTTGACTCATACCGATGCCTAAGCTTGTCCGAATCTCAGTCGTCGCAGTAGAAGCCGTCCCTCACGCAGATCATCGGTGAGATTAGTGCGACCACATTTAAACTCATTAAACTAGTTGTAAACAGTGGCACGAGGTGGGGCTTCATCGTGAAAGGCCAATCGAAGTCTATTATAACTTTCTTGTAGACTTAAATGACATTGAAGACATAAAAAATCACTGTACGAACATTTTCTCGCGTTAAATTCATGCTGACGAGACACAGACAATTTTCCATTTGCCGCCAAATCGTAAACAAATGACTAATGAATAAAATACTTTCACAATAATATTGGCAAAGAGTTCCATTTTCAAAATTGGAACTTATTTTTTATTATATTGCTTACAAGTGGCCAGTTCTATAAACTTTTAGTGCCGCCCTCGTACTAAGTTATTTATTTTTACTATTATCTGTACAAGATAGCTTGATCTCTGCGACAGCTGTCAGTAAAATCACGCCTATGAAGTCCTGAATTCTATAATAGTACAGACAGTACCTGTCAATGTTACACTTAATGGGCATGCCGACCTAATTAGTGATGGGCGATGAATCATCGTGACCACAGACGATATTTTAAATAAAGCTTAATTTATATTTTAATTTTATTGTTTATTTTAATATCATAACATTATTTACATACTTGATCTAAAATAATAGTGAGTAAATAAAATCAAATTTCGGGAGTGGGACGTCCGATTTGATAATATTTGCGAACAAGAGTTTATAATAAATTTATAAGATTGTTCTAGCGATTCAGAAACTGAACCAGATATGGATTTTGGGTGTACTTTAAGAGAATAAATGTCATTTTATATTAAAATATTCGTTTTAAGCATCGATGATAGCATGAAACCTCAATAATTTCTATCGACTTTTTTTATATCCTGACCCTATAAATGTCAGTTTTCCGTCTGTCAAAAATATCAAGCTAACTTGTACAGAATATAGTAGTCGCCCGTGGTCGAAATTCGACCATAATTCATTTTAATTTTTAATTTAACCGTTATTAAGGTTTAATTGTCCACAATTAAGTACAAAAACCCAAAATCTTGAGTGATACTAGCACGCGGAATGCACTATGGAAGCCGCGCCCCGAAAATAAAAAACTGTCACCGTTTGTCAGTCAGAGTCAGTCCGTTACTGAGTGGAAGTTCCAAATGTGTGTGTGTCAAACGCATGGTAGTGTGTATAATTATTTATTTATTAGTTTAATGTATTTTTAAGTATTACAATATAAAAATATTAGAAGGAGTGCAGTCCTTCTCCACATAAACTTTAACTGTGCCAAATTTCATACTCCACCATCCGCGTAATTTTCGTAAAAAGGGATACAAAGTTTTTGCTTCACGTATTAATATAATGATGATAAAGTTTTGTGGCGTCGTCACATTCACGTCGCCGACAGTAATGGAAAGATGGCGCTAAATGCAGCGCCTCAATACAATGTACGGATTCTTCATAGAAAAACTGAATCACGATATTAAGAATCGCAAGCATCGTGACTATATATACAAGACCCCGAGAATAACCACCGGGGCATAGCGGCCGCCCCGCCAGGCATAACACCCGCCTGGCTGGAAGATCTTCCCTTTTCAGCAAAAAAATTTTTCTTTCGAAAATATCGAATTATTTTGATAATGCCGTATTTATTTCCTTTCTATCCAAAATATTTTTCACGTTTCACATCTGTCAGGCGCCCCGGGACGACAATTATTTTTTAATCAATTGTAACTAGCAATATCTCGAGTTGGGTGTAAAATTAGTGCTAGTGTCATAGTAGGTCATCGCCACAGATATAGATTTACATAGATAACGCAAGTATCACGATTTGTATTCAAACCAAGCGTAGCGAATTTTTAACACCTACTGTGACGACATTAGTGACGGGAAATCCAAACCGATTCAAAGATACCGATGCCACCGATGCCCCTCCGCCCGCTACGATTCTCTCGAGTGATTATCTCGGTCATACTCATATTTTTTTATATCTGTAGTCGCGCGGACTGTAAGTTAGCGGCGACCAACCTTGACGCTTGGTCGGGGTTTCGTACAGACGAAGTACATGCATTTGCGTTATCTATGTAAATCTATATCTATGGTCACCGCACAGTAGGATTTTTGTCGCTTCTCACCTGATTGCGAACGGTCTGGCTGGTCCTGGAGAGTGTGATGAAGAACTGGTTCTCGATGTAGACGTAGTGCTGCGCGCGGGTGATGGTGTCCACGTACGCCTCGTGGATGCTCTGCTCCACCGTGTCGGGGTCCAGGAACCCGCACGACCAGCTCGACGCGCTGCGCAACACCTGCACATATACACAATAACCATGTTGCGAATATTCGCATTCGCATCCGCAATAGCATAACTTCTGCATGGATTTGGACATCTGCGTCTACATCCGCAATTATCAATGCGGATGTTGTTGCGAATGCAGATGTATTGAAGGTCGCCACAAGGACAGAGTGAATGAATCGTCCATAAAACCACTTGACTAAGCTAACTATGATGCCAACAAAAAACAGTAATAAAAACTTTATTGTAAAATGTGGGTAACCAGGATTTATTGCCACCAAGTCGGCGCCCAAGGGGACCACTAACAGATGGCCGAACGATAACATTAATGACTAATGGTTTTAAATCGATTTTAAAATAGCTGGTACGGCGCTGAAATTTATGGAAATGACAATCATTAATTTGTAACGCTAGTAGACGATCCACTCGATTAGAAAGGCAGTCTTAACGAAGCGCGAGGGAGTCATACCTGGCAAGACACGTTATTGATTTCACAGTCGAGAAGCTTGTCCAGATCTGCTAGCGGCTTGATGTCGGTGTAAGACTTCGGCAATAAATACGGGTAGTTTGTATTTTGTCTGGAATATAGTAACAAATTGTTACTGCCACTGTCATTGGACAAAATGCCAAGGAATTATCACCATTGTGTCTATGCAGACAAGGTGTATATACCTAGCCTTCTCCAGTTTGATGGCGTTCCACCGCTGTATGAAATGTCGCGCGACGTCTCTCGCGGCAGCGCCTTGTACTACAACTCCGACATCGTGCCAAGGCATTCTGGGCGTTGTATTCCTGTCTACTAAGTCTGAAATTCAATAGTATAGTATTATAATAAAATAATTTAGTAATTATGTTAGGAAATAAAAAACGACAGAGGTATGTTAAATATGTAGTAACATTATAGTAGTATCATCAAAATGAAATATGTAGTAACATTCGTAAAAAGAAAGCAATTAAATAAAGCTTCAGACGATCAGCTAACGGAACCGGCAGGATGCGGGTTCTATTCCTGTAGGAGCAAATTTCGGAAGAAATAAAATTTTCGTTTACCCTGTTATGGGTTTAACTGGGGCAGCGATATTTGCTGAGTAGTGGCAAAATAAAAATTATATTCACTCACCAACAAATGGCAGATCTAAATTATTGAAATCCTTAACAATAAAATTGGTATAATCCTTCCCGATCCACAGCTTCGAATTGCCCTCAAAATCCTCCAACGCATCTTTGGACCTCTCCGTTATCACTCTGCCCTCCACCACTTGAGCCAACGGCGTCGGTTGGCAAACCTTTCTACTGACTTCAGTGACTTTCAGACCTAACGCGTCCGTTAGCAACACTTGGTCCGTAGACAGAGCATATTTCTCAGCTTTCTTCCTTTCAGAGTCATCGAATTTCTGCTCATTACGCTCTTCCTCGTATGCCGGATATAAAATACTGATTATATCTTTTCCTCGATCAGTTATTTTGTTGAGTACGTTTCGTTTTTGGACTTCGGGAGTCTCGAAGACGGTCAAATCTTGAGACTGTGAGTTGGTTATCAGGAGTTCGTCGCCCGGCTCTAACACTGGAAGCTTCTCTGTTTGTGGCGTGTTTTCTCCATTTTCAGGTGTAGGTTCCAGTTCTTTTGGTGTCTCCACTCGTAATGTGCTACTGTGAATCATTAATGAAGGATTTGAATCTTTGATGACACTTAGAAATAGGTACCTTATGGTAATTGTATATAGGTTCAAAATAGCATAATTGCTGCTCTAATTTGCTTATTGTCAACAACAATATATTTTTTATTTAATCCATAATCAATTACTCCCGCGTACGCTTCGGAAATAGTAAGAAAAAAACTCTCTATGCAACTATTCCCATTATGCCAGAAAAAAGGAATATGTCTCACCCAGTTCCGTAGCTTATCAAATTAGAGAGCTTAATAATCTCAAATCATGGACCCCAAAGGTTGAATTTCAAAATTAAAGCGTGTGAAACTAATTTATAAATATTCATCTTATGCTCGTATGAGTTCTTTAACTCAGGCCAGATTTATGAAGCCCTCCAACATTAAGACATTGAAAATGAGCAAAGTCACAAGTGACTGTGAAACGGGTGACAAAACGGAAAACAAATGATGAAGAAAAATTGAATGCAGTGTATCATTTATATAGGCATTTTGTTTTATATACTGTACTTATCGTCCTGTGTAGGTACTTACTCGTTCAAGCTTATGACTAAGTCCTTAGAGCTCTTGGCCAGTTCCAAGGCGGCTTCCAGTCCGTTGGCTTGCGGTAGGTACAGTCCGCCACCGGGAGAACTTGATGTCTTTTTCTTTGTACGTATGAAAGTTTTCGGTTGCGTGACGTTACCTAAGTCTGTTAGCCTGGAAAAACGTCATATGATTAATAATAATAATAGATATCGCCAGACTGACACACCAACTGTATGGTCCCAAACTAAGCAACGCTTGTACTATGGGTACCGGACTGGGGGCGATATCAGTGACACCCTTGGGCAAAGTATATAAGTACGGTATTTTTAACAAAACACATTTTATTTTCTCTGTCTATCGGTTTGTTTGTTCCGGCCGAATTCCGAAACGGCTGGATCGATTTTGACGGGACTTTCGCTGGCAGCACAACGAAGCCTGGCTACCACAAAGTACAGTAGTAAAACAGAAGTACCTGTGCCTGTAATCATCCCATCGTCCGTAGCACAGGTCGATGCCGCCAAGGAACGCGACGGTCTGGTCTACGCAGACAATCTTCTCGTGGTGGGCCCAGAACAACACGCCCGCTTTCGCGTGGTCAGGGTGGCGGAATACCTGAATAATCATTTATTTTTATTACATTTAGCTTTTACTCTAGCTTATTTCTGTGTCCTAATCCTGAGTAAAGGCTCTTGAATTCTGAAGCCGGTGTAATCAAAAAGACGGAAACAACGTAAGTTTTTTGCAGAATTATATGAACAGTTCGTAAATCTATACAAATAAATAAAATTGGAGTGTCTGTTTGTAATATCAAAATAACACCTTTTCACTAAGTGCATATCAAAGTACTTACGACACCTATAGCAAAAACGCGATAAAAAAATTTTTTGTCTGTCTGTGTGTTTGTTCCGGGTAATCTCCGAAACGGCTGGACCGATTTTGACGGGACTTTCACTGACAGATAGCTGATGTTATAGGGAGTAACTTAGGCTACTTAAATTTTAGAAAAACAATCAGGGTTCCGCGTAAAAAAATAAAAACACATGAAATCAAAGAGTATCTCCGAAACGGGTGGACCGATTTTGACGGGACTTTCACTGGTAGATAGCTGATGTTATAAGCAGTAACTTAGGCTACATTTATTTAAGAAAAACAAATTTTTTAAAAATGGGTCCCGTCGCGCGGGCTCAGAACGCGGGAGCGGGCTTTTTTGTTAGGTTAAATTCCACGCGGACGAAGTCGCGGGCTCAGCTAGTAATATAATATATCCTAACATGTTGTTTCGTATAGATGTATCCTTGTCTGTAAAATATCTGATTCTTGTACCTATACAAGGCATTATACATCTATATCCTACTAATATTATAAATGTGAAAGTTTGTGAGTGTGGATGTATGTATGTATGTATGTATGTATGTTTGTTACTCCTTCACGCAAAAACTACAGAACGGATTTGGATGAAATTTGGAACACAGATAGTTTATAACCGGGATTAACATATAGGATACTTTTTATCCCGATAATCCCGAATTTTTTGTTACGTTAAATACTACGCGGACGAAGTCCGTGGGCACAGCTAGTATGTATATAAAAGGGACTAGTCCCACCATACACTCCCACCACTGTAACTCCTGTAAGCCAGGATCGACAATCGACTCCTGAAGCCAGGCGCTTTTGCCATAATAAATATGAAAGTCCACGCGGACGAAGTCGCGGGTACCTACAGCTAGTATTAAGATAATAACTATGGGAAATTGGCGTGATTCATCAGTAGTAGTATACGTATTAATATCAAAAACTGGCGATTTTTAAAAAATATATGTAAGAAAAGACAAGCCTGAATTTCTTGCTTTCTAAGTCGAGGTCACGATATGATCCGTTTGTAAATTTAAGAAAAATATGAAAAAATTACAATTTATAAGTGCTTTGACACGTGTCAAAGTCCAAGTTAAATCGTTTACATATTTTGTTTAGCCCTACAGGGGCTTACCTTGATATATTCGCTGGCTAGTCGAGATTTGCTGTAGAAACTGTTGATACCGAGCGCCATCTCCACTTCTTTGTACAGCATCACAAATATTTTGACGCCTTGTGCCTTTAATAAAAATAACACATAATTAGTTTATAATAACTAATTCAAGATAACTGCCGGCTCTTAGATTAATAATTGGTATCGTTGAATTCCACGCCGCAGTCCTGAAATCGTGCTTTACAATAAGTCAAACAAGAATTTCATTTGGATGCCTAAAAATCATGCAACTCACTTAAGTTAGAATGAATACAATTTCTTTGGTTAGAACATTAGGGTCCTTGTCATACAGCGCAGCTAAGTGGACAGTTACCATTATTTCATATAATTGTAGTGTTAGAACTATTTTATAAGGTAACATACCCATTCTACGTGAACCGTTCAGGGGGGAGGGAGGTCTTCAAAATAACATGCTTGGTCACAGGGGCTCGCTTAAATTTTTGTCACGTAGTCAATATCCTCTAGGAAAATATTGCGCTTTTTGGTGCTACATTCAAATATGGCGTGCAGCATTTTCAAAAAAAATCAGTGCCGTCTAGGGACGCCCGAAAGAAGCGAAGCTTTGCAGTATATATTAGATTTATTATATTAACGCGTAACGCGTTACGCTTTTCACCGTTTTAGTGCCCGGGTAGCGAGCGCCCCGAACGTCCGTAAAGAAGCTTCGCTTCAAAATCAGTGCCGTCTAGGGACGCCCGAAAGCAGCGAAGCTTTGCAGTAGATATTAGATATATTATATTAACGCGTCACGCGTTACGCGTTACGCTTTTCACCGTTTTAGTGCCCGGGTAGCGAGCGCCCCGAACGTCCGTAAAGAAGCTTCGCTTCAAAAATATGAAAAACAGGAAGTATTTTTAAATTACTACGTGAAGTCTAGAGCGGGAGGGGGGTCTTGGCATATGGTACGGGTTGTCACCAAGGGGGGAGGGGCGTAAAAAATGTAAAATATAGATCACCTAGTATAATAATAATAAATAATTTTAGCCCTTTTTGACGTCCCACTCCTGGGCACGGGCCTCCCCTCAACACGAGGGGGATTCAGGCCATAATCCACCACGCTGGCCCAGTGCGGGTTGGCGGATTTCACATGTCTTTCGAAAATTGGTTAAATCTTCTAAGACATGCAGGTTTCCTCACGATGTTTTTCCTTCACCGTAAGCAAGTGATAATCATATAGAAATTATGATTCGCACATAGATTTCGAAAAATCCAGAGGTTCGAGCCGGTATGGGTATGGCTAAGTAGAAGTTGGTGTATTTAGTACTTAAAAATAATCATATAGAGTAATCAACTGACCGCCTTCCTCTTCAGTATAGTGTCGAGTCGCCAGTAGGTGCCGTCGAGCGCGGGCCGCTTCATGTAGATCTCGGGGCTGAGCCACCAGTCGGCGATGAAGATCTCCTCGCGCGCCAGCTCCATGGCGTCGGCGGCGGCCGCCAGGTACGCGGCGCCGTCCACCAGCGCGCCCGCCGCGGTGGCCGCGCGCGCCGGGGCGAACGAGTGGTGCACGTTGGGGCTCGTGAACTCGCGCGCTGGAACAAAAATACCTATACCTAGACCTTTTTTTTTTTTTATCGTTGGAAAACTTTCTGCGTCCCCTCACGCCTCGGGGGAGACGAGAGGGGTATGTGGGAGTCCTGCACCTGTAGGGCGCAGTATACCCACTAAAAACCAACGGTGTACCACCCTCCGCCATGCAGAGGGGCGCCCCGGGTCCACTGAAATGCTCCGAGACGCCCCGGCGGACGGCCCGGCAATGACATGCCGGGCCACAGGCGCTAAAAGGGGGACGACCTGGTACCACCCCAGTCATCCCCCACCTATACCTAGACCTAGATTGACCAGGTACCGTCCAGGCAAGTATGCACCACCGTAGACCACATCGTCACTTACCATCAGGTGAGATTGTGGTCGAGTACTTGCCTATATCGAAATGAAAAAAATACTTAGTCGATTTTTTTTAATGGATGTTGTCAATACCGCCATCTACCGAGCCCAGTTGTAACTAACAACCCTCCAGGGCCTTAACCACGCTACCATACCATATAGTACCATACAGTAGAAATCGTGAAGTTCGTGTCAACAAAACGTTAAAAGCGGAGCGTTTGAAACGTAATCGCGAGCGTTTGCTTTTCTATTACGATTTGAGTAGCTAGCATAGTTATGGCCTAGGTGAACACTTAAGTACGACCAAAAAATGTATGCAAACCAGTCAAGGTTTTACAAACGACCGCTTGGCGCAGTGGTTGGAGCGTAGGCCGCTCGGCTCACTGCACATGGTGGGTGCGGGTTCGATTCCCGCCGAGACAAAATTCGGAAATGGCCTTTTCATAATTTTCCCAGGTCTGAGTGTCACTGGGATCGCCCCCAGTCCATTGTATGGTACCCATAGGACAAGCGTTGCTTAGTTTTGAACCATACAGTTTGTGTGTCAGTCTGGCGATATTTGTTATTATTATTATTTATTAAACACACGTCCTCACATTGGAACGTTATGTACTCAATCCTGGGATGATTTGCGCCAAACGGCACTAGGCTTGGTTGATGACTGGGCGTCATTGATATCAATGAAACTTTTTATGCTGTCTGATGATGAAACACTTTACAAAAGCCTACAATTGGCTAGTCATTGGACCCTTCTAACAATTGATTAACCATAGATTCTTAAATAAACGAAGACTTTTAAAATAAACGAGCTTTTACCACGTACCGGTCTGATTTGCAACAGCCTTCAAGTAATTCATCCACTCCTTGCTCTTCCGTTTCGTCCAACACTTGATCACCATTTGTCTGCTCTGGTTCAGTATTTGGAGTCCATGGTTCAGACCCGTTGAGTACATTCCGCTTGACACTTCGAATCTAAGGGAAAAGGGTGCATGACGTTCTTATAATTGAGTCGATTTTAGCTTGTCATACAAAATAATTATTTCATGTTATTTATTCAATCAACGATGTACAAATTAAATGGAGCGTATTTACTCATGTGTATGAAAACTAAAGGGTGTAAAATAAATTATTTGCACGAAGGTGAGCTATGGAGTTTTAAATGATGATAATAACATGATTCAGGATTATTATACCAATTGCCTAGTAAACACAATCTATATTTCAATGTTGTTAAATACATACAATTATTTCCACACAACTCCACAGCCAAATACTCACATTTTTACGTGCTGCGTGTAATAAAAGAAAACAAGAGAATTAATATTCCCACTCAATGATGAAGTATTTTGTAGAAAGATACAGATGTAGGTATGTGTATCAAATAAGATCCAGAAATAAATGTGTTTTAAGATTTAGAAGTAAAAGTGTATTGAAATCCAGAAGTATATGTGTTAAAATTTTCTTCAAATAGAATAAGGTATTAATAAAAATATATTGCAACAATTCTTACCCTTGATCGAAGAGCATAATAGCCTTGATAACGCCATCCCTAGGCCGTATGTATCCGAAAAACGTGTCTTTCACGAAGAACCATCGCTCCTGCCATTTGGCACAGACTAGCCCGGTGCAGAAGTAATTGCACCTGGAATATTATCACAGATCTATAGCACAAAGGAGTCAGCATCTGGATCAAGTACGAGAAAAAATAAAATGTAAATTGACAATTTGTATGTGCCCCCGTAGGCCTAAACAAAATAAATGATTGGAATTGAATTGAATTGAAAGAAGGATCCCGTTGCCAAATCGATAACTTTTTACCGATAATATTTTTTTAGACAACGATCTTCCAATCAGTTTAGTAGATTAGTGTCGGTGGACCGTGATGTGTGGACGTTACCGACTCGATATCGACGACCGATATTTCATCGATATCGGTGTTATCGTTTGAATATAAGTATCTGTTTAAAAACAACATTTGCATAGTTGACGATTTGTTTATTGGTTAAGGCCAATGTCAAGCTGATAGATGGATTATGAACATCTTCCGGATGATGGAAGAATATGACCGGCAAACATGCAGTCCCAATTAGATGGCGAATGGTGTTGAATGCTATTTGTTACCGTTTACGAAGTTTAATGACGACCGCTTGGCGCTTTGGTTCGAGCGTAGGCCGCTCGGCTCACTGCATCGGGTGGTTGCGGGTTCGATTCCCGTCAGGGTAAATTTAGGAAATGGCTTTTCTTAATTTTCACTGGTCTGGGTGTCATTGGGATCGCCCCCAGTACGGTACCCATAGTACAAGCGTTGCTTCGCATGGGACCATACAGTTGGTGTGTTCGTCTGGCGATATTTATTTATTACTAGCTGAGCCCGCGTCTTCGTCCGCGTGGAATTTAACTTGACAAAAAAGCCCGCTCCCGCGTTCTGAGCCCGCGCGACAGGACCCATTTTTTAATTTTGTTTTTCTAAAATAAAAGTAGACTAAATTACTGCTTATAACATCAGCTACCAGTGAAAATCCCGCCAAAATCGGTCCAGCCGTTTCAGAGATTACCCGGAACAAATAAACATATAGACAGACAGAAAGACAAAAAATATTAAAATCGCGTTTTTGTTATTAGTGTCGTTATACTTTCATATGCATTTAGTGAAAAGGTGTTATTTTGAGATTACAAATAGACAAAACAATGGTATTTATTTGTATAGATTAATGGAAGGCTGGCGACGGTGTACCTTGTATGCCTTGGGCAATAATTCTGAATCAATATAATGAGTATATACCTCACACACACCATGTTCCCGAGCATCCCGAAGCAGTTGCAGCCCGCCTGGCCCGGCTGCGTGGAGCCGGTGCGTTTCTGGATCATGCCCTCTTTGCCTTTGGACCCCAGCTCTGATATGAACGAGAGGTTCGACACTTCTAGGAACTTCACCTGGATAATATTACAATATAAACATATTACTATCAGCTTACTCGCGCCTATTGATGAAAGTAACCAAAGTAACCAAAGTCAAATTAGTCTAACTAAAATCCGTTGTGCCTTACAACTACGTTGTGTCTTGTTTTTATGGCAGTCAGCCCATACCAGCTATTTTTGTCTCCCGCTTTGCACCGGAGGGAAGTGGATATTTTTTCTTCCAACTCCTATTATTTCTTTCGATTAAATTAGTGCGGGTTCCAAGACAATTTAACTTTTCCCTGGGACTAGTTGAGGGTAAAACCTCGACGTCATTATTGGTCACCATTGTCGATCCTGGCTTACAGGAGTCATAGTGGTGAGAGAGTGTGAGTTATTTTGCACGGATAAACAAAGGCTTATAAATAGATTTCGTTGCGTATACAATTTTAACAACTAACTGTTTCGTGATGATTCCTGTATATTGATATGTTTAGCAGATTATATAAGTATTCCTCGAGCTGCTTCATCCTCAGCTGGATGCCTTCGTACGTGATCATCACTTCTGGTTTCTTTGGAAACCTGCAAATTAATAAAATATAGCATGTTAGAACTAATCCGAACAAAATAAGGTAAATAAATACAATTTTGCCTGGTTTCCTCAAGAGATTGCACAAATTGTGAAACAATTGTGTACAGGGCCTCGCCAAAAATATTTTTTGGGGTCAAGGTGGGATTAACTGTCGGTGAGATAACGGTTAGGAATCCTTTGGCGGTTGTACACAAACGGACGGTCTATTTTTGGAACGAAGTTCATCTACGCAGCTTGCGGTAGAAGTTAAATGGCCGAAATCGTCATGCTTGAAACGCGTGATATGTAACGTCCACTGAGAAAAAGTTATCTAAAAGTCAACCAGATGGCGTGAGTGTTATTCAGTTGACTAGGGTGGTGTGATATCGAATAACTTTTAATTTTGCGCATGCAACACATTTAACAGAGAACTTTGTTACCGACGAAGATCCCCCGACTGCACAATTTTTTTTTTGTATATAATTTATCAATTCTCACTTTCATCGCCATCTTATAACGTGGATACGGCGTAAAACATAAGTAAAAAAAGAACAACTTGATGAGTGCGACCTTGTTCTAAAGTGCTTCCTTCCGTTTACATTGAGTCTTTTTGTTTGAATCGGCCGACCGAGCCAATGAAGCATGCACTTCCTCATTGTAGCGCCGACACACTGTTATAGCACTTTGCATAATGTTCTTACGAAAATTAAAAAAACCTTAAAATTACGTCTTCAGTTAAAAATTATCAAGTTCTGGGCTGGGACGAATCGCTGCTTTTGGAACGCCAATTTTCAATGTAGGCATATTATGGACTTATTAACAGAGTATTAAGTTTAAACTACCACCGGTTCGGAGGGTGAAGAGGACAAGAATGCTTTACAGGGATAGAAAATACGCGATAGATCAGTCTGCTTGCTGCTTAAAATACTGCGCTCCACGCTTTTTTGGGAAATCTTGAGTTTGTCAGGACGGGCACTCATACTCATATCGACAAATCTACGTCTTAACTAAAATTTGACGAACACTTGGCACTGTGCTTTTTTACCTTTTCGTAATTTGACCTGGTATGGGTGTCACTGGGATCGCCCCCAGTCCATTGTACGGTACGTATATTACAAGCGTTGCTTAGTTTGGGACCATACAGTTGGTGTGTCAGTCCGGCGATTTTTAATATTTATTATTATTAATTACCTCGGCAAGGCCCCCTTCCTCTTCCTTGGTCGCCCCTCCCTCCTCTTAGAGTTACTCCTCGGCACCGCCTGCAGCGCCACTCTTTCCGCCTTCTCCTCCGTGTCCACGGTGTTCTTGAAGCTGGCTCTTCTAGTCTTATGAGTCTTCGTAGGGAAGGGCACATTGAGCGAGGCTCGATACAATGTGAGCTGCTGGTGTAGGTACAGTATGTGTTTGTATCGCTTCTTGATTGTCCAGCTGAAGTCGCCGTGGTGGAGGGAGATCGTGTACCTGTAGAGACATTAAGACGGTTTTATAACTAAGATGATTTTGAATTTTGAACTTTTATTTGCAACAATGCCGGGAAACAGATTTATGTTTATCAGATGCCTATAGATGCTTGCAATAACCAATGGTATTGCTCACACATAGGGAAGGGGGGGGGGGGGGGCTTCCGTCTTAGTCAGTGCCGTAAGAAGGGCGCTGTCAACGGTGCTCGGGCACAGAGTGCTTGGATCCTGGATGGGTGCAGAAGTGACTAGACCAGGACCAGGACCAAGTCTTCAAGAGCGCAGTTATAGGAGCTCGCATCAGGCGCATAAAAGACTACTTAAGGCAATGCTGATAGTACGAAACGCGGCTATAGTAGCTGCTTTAAGCCGAGGCAAAAGGCTGGTGATGAAGATGGAATGGGCAGGTCCATATTGCTGCAATTTTGTTCTATACCCACATATAAGTCGTCATTATTAGACTTGGGAAGTTCCCATGATTTATTGGACCTGCGTTATCTTTCAGCATGAGCAATCGGATGACTTGAAATGTGAGTAATATTGAATACGAACCTAGGTACTAGACATAAAATACATTATGTATTGTTCGTCACCAGACTCCGACCGAGTCAATTTATTAGTGAACCCTGATTGATCGACGTTATTCAGGTCCCGATATTAGATTAGATTGGGTCTGATATGAGCAAAAAATAAACATTCACATTGTTTACGTTGAACAAACATGTATAGGTCACACTATCAGATTTAAATACATTTAGGGCGCCCTACGTCATTGAGCGACAAAACAAATGAACCAAATTATCTATATCGCGTAGCCCACATACTCGTATAGGTCGTTCATTGCTGTGACTCTTAACATACTGGCATAAGGGTCAAATTGCAATTATTCACGCGTTTCGGTGACTATACACTTATCATTGCGTGTAGTTACGCAAAACTATGAGTGTCTAATAGAGGAACGTTTTCCACAGTTACATTACGCATAATTGTTCCCGTGACCTTCTTTGATAAACACGGGTCTATGGGTTTAATAGTGGCACCAATATTTTATAGGTAAATAGGACATTTAGATATTGGGACACAAATGTTATTCATTCATAATTATTATTCCAGTTTCAGTCTAGCCAGGCTGATTTAATGTGGTCGGATGTATTGACGTAGAGATTACTCAAAAGGAAGTAGGTGTATTACGGTACTCTCGCAATCCCCATACTATGTGCGTCGTTATTTGAATGAAATTTGGAACACAGATAGTTTATAACCGGGATTAACATATAGGATACTTTTTATCCCGATAATCCCGAAATTTTTGTTACGTTAAATACTACGCGGACGAAGTCCGTGGGCACAGCTAGTTTATAATATTAGTAGGATAGTATAAAACAAAGTCGCTTCCCGCTGTCTGTCCCTATGTATGCTTAGATGTTTAAAACTACGCAATGGATTTTGATGCGGTTTTTTAATAGATAGAGTGATTCAAGAGAATGGTTTATATGTATAATACATGCATAATATAGTAGAGAAACACCGTGCGAAGCCCGGGCCGGGTCGCTGGTACGAGTAATATATAGGTATTGGAGTAATTTATTTACGAAATACGACATAGGCCCAGATTAATAAATCGATCTCAAGTGTAAGAGTGATCTAGGAAATGTCATTCTTATACTAGTATAAAATAACATGTTTAAAACGTACTTAAGACCGATCTCAAACTTTAGATCGAATTATTAATACGGGCCACAGTAATTGCTCATCGACTGCAACTGCTGAGAAATCAGCTGTTATTTGCGCGCGCCGGATTTCCGTAACAAAGTCTCAAAAAAGTCTCTACGCATGCCAACTCTAGTGTTCACACAATCAATCACACGGATGACTCATTTTGATAACGTCAGGTAATGATGAGTAATTTACTCACGCTGCGAATTTTAATTAGTGATGGGACATCCCACCAAGGTTTATGATAAATAAATAAATATCGCCAGACTTAGGCCCGTAATAGTAAATCGATCTCAAGTCTGAGAGCGATCTTGGAAATGTCATTCTTATGTCATGCCGGTACAAAATGACATTCCAAAACTGTACTCAAGATCACTCAGAATTGAGATCGATTAGCCTTAGCTCAAGTGATTTATTATTTTTACAGCACAACACGGCATAAATATAATTATATTTAGTATGTGATTAGAAGCTACGCTCCAGATCGCGGACCGCAAGCAGCGAACCTTTGAAAATAATCTGGAATTACTTTTGGCCAGCTTCACTCACCAGTTCTACGTGCTGCGTCTACGATATTATTTTCGTCTGAGGTCATCTACAAAACTCAAAGGTGACTGACTGACTGACTGACATAGTGATCTATCAACGCACAGCCCAAACCACTGGACGCATAGGGCTGAAATTTGGCATGCAGGTAGATGTTATGACGTAGGCATCCGCTAAGAAAGAATTTTGATTAATTCTACCCCCAAGGGGATAAAATAGGGGATGAAAATTTGTATGAAACTTTGTCAATTAAATTCCACGCGGACGAAGTCGCGGGCACAGCTAGTATCATATACGTGCTTACTCTATTTATCTTTAAAATTATATCTAAAATTAGGTAAATAACTATTCATTTTAAATCAACAATGTAAAATGATGCATGATGATTATAGCATAACCATTAACGTATGTTAGATGACGTCAATAGGCGGCTCGATGAACTTTTAGCACAAATATTTATTCCATGATGTTCATATTTTCTAATTTTTTGATGTTTTCTTACTAAACCTAACCAAGGCAGTTCAATGATGTGCGTTTTATCTACAGACGAGACTCTTTGCAGATAACCCTATAAAACACATAATTTTGTGTTGATAAATGTCATGACATGAGAAAGAATATTTATGAATTCAGGTTGCGACAAAACTTGAAGTAGGATGTCCATTATAAATATAAGGTATCAACTTACAACATTTATATTGAAGACACAGATTTTTAATAGGACAGCTTAAATGTCGGATAGTTAATCATTGATGTTATGATATATGATTGAGATTCCGTAATTGAACATACATATGGCCTATTAATATTTTGTACCTACAATTTTTTTATTCAATTTATGTTATGAAAGAAAATTTAAATGTTTATCACTTACAGATTTGGGTTCAGCAGGTGTGTGGTAACGCTCCGCTCGTTCTCCATGAATCTGACCTTTATTTCTACTCCAGGAATGAACACTTTCCTGTGCACAGAGTTGAACTTCACTGGCGGGTTGTGAATCTCTTTAAATGGCACTGATGTCGCTATTGTTTCTGCAAAATAAGATACTAATTATAAATGAGGACAATTATAATAATTAATCAGGGTCGTGGTACAGAAATAATAATCTCAGAAACTTTGGAATAATAATTAAATCACCAATTCAATCATTTAGGATAGCTTCAAACAAATTCAATCTTACTAGATGTAATAAGAAATATTATAAGCATTTTGTATTAAATGCATAGTGCTCGGTCTGTGATATAAATTGGGAGCAATGGCGACAAATACGACATTTCCTTTCTTGGTACATAGCTATCTACTATTACATCTAAGTAGTAAATTACTGTAGACACAGTATCTATGTGTAGAGCATGCGTCCAAGGCATGGTTCCAATTTATATTCATAGAACTCAATGCCTTCTACGGTTTGTTCAAGTTGAATTGCCGCCGCGACGGATTCGATTAGTAACAATTAAATAATGATTTTTATCATCACTTTTGACATTATTCACAGTGAACGTGCCCGATAAGAGATACACTTCTATACAGGAACCATGTAATTCGACGTATTCTTTACAAGGTTGATAGAGGAGTTAAATGCAACAAATCTCCCCTTCGTATGTTCCGCGAAATTTAATCATATTTTGTCATATTACTACCAACATGGGACCTACCACTCTGGGAGGTCCATAATCATGAGTTGAATCCATGGTATCAGTTTTCGTTACGATGCCCCTTACTCCCTGTATAGAATGTACCCTATCCAGTCAATGGATATGGCATATATATTTGACTAGCTGAGCCCGCGACTTCGTCCGCGTGGAATTTAACCTAACAAAATAGCCCGCTCCCGCGTTCTGAGCCCGCGCGACGGGACCCATTTTTTTTAATTTTGTTTTTCTAAAATAAAAGTAGCCTAAGTTACTCCATATAACATCAGCTATCTGCCAGTGAAAGTCCCGTCAAAATCGGTCCAGCCGTTTCGGAGATTACCCGGAACAAACACACAGACAGACAGACAGACAAAAATTTTTTAAATCGCGTTTTTGCTATAGGTGTCGTATGTACTTTGATATGCACTTAGTGAAAAGGTGTTATTTTGATATTACAAACAGACACTCCAATTTTATTTATTTGTATGTATGTATGTATAGATACATTACTCTAAGATTTATAACAGTGATTGCTTGCGGGCAGAAGGCAATGGGTTCACACCTCTAGGTTTGTTTCACAATCTATGTGCGAGCCTTAATTTCAATGTGATTATCACATGCTTACGTTATAAGGTAAACATCGTAAGGAAACCTGTATGTCTTAGAAAATCTAACCATTTTTTGAAAGACGTGTGCATTCCCCGCTGAGCCGGAGTGGTGTATTACCTATGTCCTGAAGCCAGTCCCATTGGAAGCGAGGCCGTAGCTCAGGAGTGGGACGTTATAAGGGCTAACGATAATAATTATTTATATCTAAGATCTACTAGGTGAAACAGAAAGAGGTTTAAGAATTACATAGTTAAGTTTGAAAAAAAGTATACCCTTTCTGTTTCAACCTGTATATATTAAACAATTAATAACCACTAGTGTACCCATTTAACTGCCTTATATTTCAAGTTGTAATATGCCCACTTATGCCCTGTAATGAGCACATTGTGTGACTAATAACTGATTCTGATAACACTGATTATTATCTTATTTGAGTGTTTTATATTTCGCCACCTAGCGTCAATGAAATTGTGTTGATCATTGGATGTACAGTCAGAGCTAATAATATGTGTTAAAACATTTTGTACAAATTTAATATTGTCTTAATTACTACTTCTAATATTTTGGCCTAATATATTTCATTTACCCAGAATGAAAAGGGTATGTTGTCAACGGTTTTTCAAAGTTAAAATATGTCACAGTTTGGGGCGATAAATTATACTAAAGGTCTGTTTTGTGGTCTGTTTCATATAAGGGTATGTTTATTGTCCAAATAAATTTGACAGTTTAGCAAAAATTATATGAAAAAAAATAAAAAAACATCAGATTTATTGGGAGAATAAACTTTAACTAAGGTACCTATGTGAAACAGGCCCTTACTAGCATGTCTGTCAGATTGTACTATTATATATTTTTTATGAAGAAACATTTAGATAACAAAAGAAGAATTGTGGCTTTTTAAATTAAGCCACAAAAATCCTTACCATTTTTTGTAATTTTTTTAAATACCTGCCAAAGTACCAATATGTAATATGAATGGAGTTGACTGTACAATTTATCATCACTTTGATAAATAATGATAAGAGTTGTTCTTTTAAGTATAAGCATATCAGAATTTCTTTTTGTTTAGGTTTTCGATGCTATCAATCGAAACACAATAAAATAGGTACCTAGCATATATATTAAATGTATATAACACTTAATCCCATTGAAACTCATAAAGCTCGTCACTTTCTTATCACAACTAACGCGATACGCCGAAAAAGGATTATTAATAAATTAATTATAAGAACACTAAGGCAATGAAAATAACATAAGCACCCATGTTGTTATATAACATTATGTAAGTACCTGCTACCTAACTTGAATTAGAACATCCTGTATTTCATATACTAACTAGCAAATCCTCAAACGTAACTTTAGTGTAAGAGCTGGTAAACAGCTAAGTGGTATATAAACATTTGATTAGCGTTTTAGTAATTGGCCATATGACGAAAAAATATTTCTTCCTCTGAGACAACCTTAACATTTCTTAAAAAACATGTTGTAGCCAACTATTAAGGAAACATAATGCATTTGTAAACAGTAGCAACTACTTCCTATAGCAACAGTTGCAAATAGATGAAATTCAACATGATTTTAGCCAATCAGGAGGGTGTAAAATATGGCAGAATGCCTTCCATTGGTTGAAATTACAAATTACATCAGCAGCATAACTGTTTATAGTAATAAATTATAATTTGTAATATAATAATAAGGCTTGTAATTTTTCATTGAGCAGAAAGATTAGATATAGTAGAGCAAAGTAATCATTTTACTCACCGTTGGTATCATTTTCATCTTTATTCTCAGCCTTATCTCCATCGATGACAGATAGTGACTCCGGCACAGCGAGGCTCTCGTCGAAGTCAGAGTCTAGCGTGGGGTTCAAGGAGTCAATCTGCTGGAAGAATCCCGGAAGACAGTCGCCGGGTGTGGTCGCTGGAGTCGGGGTGTCCATGGCGTAGTTTGTGTACCCGTATAGTTGCTCATCTGGAAATAATTGATGAAAGACTCGTTGAAGTCAGTTCACAAATGACAAAGTTAAACATAAGTAAAAGTGTCCTGTTTTTGATGTTATGTAAATTGAACCTTTTACAGCCCACCATTCAGTCCACTTTATAATACAGAGAAGTTCAGATGAGACCTTAATTATTGTGGTTTAGGAAAAGCCAGAGGTACACTGTAACATACTTACCTATACATGTGTAACAAATAATAACTAATGAAACATAAGTACAATACAACACTTTATCCTACGTAGGTTAATTCTAGGTGACCCTTATTTAACAGGATAACAGGATAAATCTGCATTATTAATAAAACTTATTATTTATAGACCATACCAAACAATAGTTATTATGTTTATCAAAAGTTATTAACAAGAACTCATAAATATGTGTAAAGAAATTGCAACTGCATTTTATGTCACCATTGTTATGATTATGGCACTAGGTACTTACACACTTAACCAGTTAACCTTTGTCATTTGTTGGTTCAATAAATCTAACAATTAAGTACTTACTGTAATTACAGTAAATACATAAATGGTTAACTCTCAATACTTAAATATCTATTAAGCTTATTAAGTACTTAGTAACCATGTTATCAAAACAATAATATGACATTATGAATAAATTGATGAGCTCAGCAACGAAGGAAAAACGATATAATTATTATATTTTATCACTCACAGTGTTGTTACACTGGCCATACATCACAAAATTAAATAAAAGACAAAACACGAATTTATTTCAAAAAAAGAACACACTACCTCGTTTAATCAAATTGTGGAAGCTTAATGTCAACTCTTTACGTTCCATACGTTTGTTGGTTATATTATTCTCGTTATATTCACTTTTAATCACACGGTACCCATCTGCGTGCTGGTAACTAATGTGTTGTCCATTACACTGTACAATACTGACACTTGTGTACATAATCTTTGTGATAAGATAATAATATCACGATTTTATTAGTGCAGTTTTGGCTGCCGCGGTGACAGGTTGCATTATGAAAATACACTGTTTTCATGACAAACGTTTGCACGACGTTTGGAGTCATTGTTCACGGCTGAGCGAGCAAGACCTTTGTAACTTTTTTTACGGCGGGATTAGTGAAATCTGTACTTACTAATAATGTTTCGTTTAGGAAATTATCTTCCGGAGATACATGGCGATGCGAAGCTGACCGAAACAAAGGCTTGTTAAGCCCGGATGAACTAATGTTGGAACCATTCGTATAATTACTAGTTCAAGGATTCCGATGTTTGAAAAAAATACATAGAAAAGTGACGTAATGAAATTACATTATGGTGAATGGTTCAGGGATTACGAACATTTCAACATGTTTACAACACAATTTAGTTGCTTAGGCCTTGGGCAGCATGCCACATAATTTATTTATGTATCTTATATTTACATAAGTACAAACTGTGTCATATGCACATTAATTGCTTTCAATACTAGTCACTACAAAATACCTTTTATAATAATATTTTAAGCATTACGAATCTAAATAGCAAAGTTCTACAAAAATGTTGTCGGCTTCTGTATGTCTGACGTCATCAATGTTGTTAAAAAAATTGACAGGACTGTATGTCAAAGCGATGACAACTCTCACATGACGTCAGATAATACGTTTAGAAACTACGTTTCAGAAGATCGTTCAGAAATACAAAACAAATGTGGAAATATAAAAACAAGACAATAGCCCTAGACTAAAATATATATTTAAATAACAAAGGCTAGTACTAGGACATTAAAAAAACTTTTAGTCTGAAAATTAGACACTTATATTTCCTTTCAAAAAAATATGAGCAAGGTTTATAAATGAGTAATACAATAATTAAGTATAATGCACGCAGCAGGCGTCACACAGCGCCAAATATTAATGTTCTTATTTTTCACATTGGCATGGATCATTTTGGAAAAATCTTTGATATAAATGTTGATAATGCATGTACCTTCGTATCGACTCACAACTCCATTTTTTTATAAAAAAAGATTGCTAAACCGTAATCCGGAAAAAATACATTGTATTGTAAATGGGTAAGTACCTACCTAGTGATTTACCAACAGATCAGTGGACTATGAAAATCCAGATTTTTCAAAAGTGCGACAACGTCCATCCATAACAGAGTACTTATCTGCCTACTGCAAATTAGTCCGCAACATTTGTGTTTGTGGTTAATGGGCGTTATCGGGCTTCAGTAGGTAAAGTACTGCAATAGTGCAAGTTTTTGGTGTTTTTTATTCGTAATCGGCAAGAATTTGTTCACGATTTCACCTGATGGTAGGTAAGTGACGATGCGATCTACGATGGAGCATACTTGCCTAGATGGTACCTGTTCACTCTCGACTTGAAAACACCCAGATTGTAGTCAGGGGGGAACAAAGGCGCCGGCAACGTGTTCCACTCCCTGGCTGTTCGTACGATGAAAGTAGAAGCAAAACGCTTAGTACGAACCGAAGGAATGCCGACAGTGTAAGTACGGTGTTGTCAAACGTTTTAAGCCTTTTAGTTATCGCTATAGCTCCGGCATGCGTTTATCCTTTCGCTAGGAGTCGACAGCCTCTAGTGTCTGTCTACGTAGATCAGATAAAACATGATGTGTGGCAAATAACGCGAATTCCGCTGGTGAGCCCTTAACTGTACAGTCTGCCATAAAAATGTTTATCGGTGATATGCTTGATTTAGGTAACTAAATAGTTGCTTGCCATTGAATTAATAGAAATTCCTGTACGGGTTCAGAATTCCTAGTTTTGATACAGATGACAGCTTTTACTCAACTATACTGTTTTAAGCTTCTATACAAATTGTTTCGGTGAATAAATATTTTTACGTGACTACGGCAAAGCCAAACAGAAGGGTTTGTTTTAGAAGTCTATGTAATTTTTTTCTTCCAACTCCTCCTATTATTTATTTCGCTTAAATTCGTGGGGGTTCCAAAACAATTTAACTTTTCCCCGGGACTCGTCGAGGGTCATACCTCGAGTTCATTATTGGTCACCATTGTCGATCCTGGCTTACAGGAGTTATTACCTACTTCTGAACATAAAATACTGGCAATACTCTGATTGTCCCAAGTATGTACGTATTTATGTCTCAAAATGTAAGTACCTAAGTCTAACTGCTCAAATTCGTAAAACAAAAATAAGGGTCAGTAGGAACATCGACTGGATTGAGCACATCCAGTCTCCATCAAAACCTACGATATAGAACTCTAAGGAAAGATAGCTAATAGAAGAACTGCATACTTGGAACGACAGCTGTGATGAGCCCATAGACGCAAAATTGCATTGTTGATAGTAAAATATACAGATACCATCACACAGGTTTATGATTAGGCTATGATTATGATTATGGGTAGGCAGAGGTACAAAACTATGCTTGGTACCTATCCTACTAATATATATCCTACTAATATTATAAATGTGAAAGTTTGTGAGTGTGGATGTATGTATGTATGTATGTATGTATGTTTGTTACTCCTTCACGCAAAAACTACTGAACGGATTTGGATGAAATTTGGAACACAGATAGTTTATAACCGGGATTAACATATAGGATACTTTTTATCCCGATAATGCCGAAATTTTTGTTACGTTAAATACTACGCGGACGAAGTCGGCGGGCACAGCTAGTATTATAATAAATGTGAAAGTTTGTGAGTGTGGATGTATGTATGTATGTTTGTTACTCCTTCACGCAAAAACTACTGAACGAATTTGGATGACATTTGGAACACAGATAGTTTATAACCGGGATTAACATATAGGATACTTTTTATCCCGATAATCCCGAAATTTTTGTTACGTTAAATACTACGCGGACGCAGTCGGGGGGCACAGCTAGTAATGTAATAAAATATTGAGAGAGGTCATATTATTTTATTTATAACCATTGGTTGGCATTTTTTAGTCATAGAAGTAAAAAAAAAATTATGCGTTTCTAACTGCTTAATGGATAGATAAGTAGTTATTTCCCCTATTTCTTTTTCTTTTCTGCAAGTGCATCGCGAGTAATGAGATAATAAAACACTGCTGACAGTAAATTAGCAAAAACGAGAGAGTCTTTGGTACGCAATTGTAGTACCTATCCCAACGTAACCGCCATTATTTTTCAAAAATTGAGGTTAAACACTACAAGTGTTTTGTTGTCTCCGTTAAGCTCATCTCTGAACATGCTTACCCATTGTTTTGCGTAACCAAGGACGGTGTGGCATAGCAAAATATGTCAGAATTTATGTAAGCACGCACCACTTTCAGTTTTGAAACTAGACTGAAAAATCGTAGCTGAAAGCGTACATTGTGCGCGCGCAAACGCGACTCGCCTATCTCTTTATGGCACGACCAATATACCGTGACCTGTTTTGTGTGAATTGTATAGCAATAGGTGAATGTAGTAGGGGTTGTTATGCTGAGTGCAACAGCCCAACCTCGATTGGTTAAACTAAATAATATCACGGATTAACATTTACACATGCGGCCAGCGGTGGGCAGAGAGTGTCGCGAGAGAACCTGACCGCAGTCGCTTTTCGCGCACCGTCCGGCCTCCGCGTACATTTCTGAACGCACGCTCACTACGTAACACACGCTTCCCGCCGAAAATTCAAATTGAAAACCCTATTCGATAATCGAATCGAAATAATTATTTTTGTCCATTGCGAACCGAGTGCACTCGCGCGTAAAGTCCGAACCGACGGCGACACTTGCCCGTCAGTGTCCGGATTGCGCTGAGGACGTTGACATCGAACCAGTGATTCGGAACTCGATCATCGATATCATTTTTCCGAATATGTAGATTTTTGGCGGAAAGTGTGTGTTAAAAGTTTTTATCGAACTACAGTGAAGGTGGTATCGGTGCTTCCAACAAGTGACAGATGGAATAATGGTGGATTCCACTTAGAAATTATACAGTGTTTTTTTGTATTACAAGTTTCGAGTTGAAGACAGTTTGATATTACTGAAAGGTGAGTTCATTTATTTATTTTATTCTGATTGTTTTACTTTGTAAAATAGTAGTTTCGCTTTCTAAAGTATCGACCATGAGTGTGGCCGCTGCTAAATCGAGTACAGTCCACAACAAAATAATTAAGATAATATTTATTACTCCATAAAATAATGTATACCTAAATGACAAGTAATTTCAAGTTTTTAAATTATTCTTTATCCGCAAGCTTTTACCTTATCTGTCGGCAAAGTTTTGCAAAGGTAGTATGCTTGTGCAAAAACTTGTTTTATGAAAGTAAACGGTGGGTACCCTATATCACAGCTCTGACTTGCGACATTTCACTCTCGACATAATTAAATATTGTTTTAATCAACACAGACTTACTTCCATGCCATAAGCCTAATTTTCTATTCCAATTTTGAATTGGATGAAGCCTAGGGTCAAGTACAAAAAAAAGATCATTCCGCGAAGGTTTCATAATTAAAAAAACTAATCTCTGCTCTATTGCAATATATTCGATATTCAAATCTTTAGCGTAAACTACATTAAAAATAATAAAACTGAACAGTTTCAGTTAAGGCCGCGGCGGTAACAAGAGTTTTAACGCAAAAAACCGAATAAATTGGGTTTGAATTTTAAGTTCATAGAAAATTGCTTTACAAAGGCTATGTTGTGTCTAATTCGATGGAGAAATTCCGTTTAGGGGCGCAATCGCGTTAATTCTGCATAAAAAACAATCTGTATAATTGTACAGTAGTATTTGACTAAACATAGACTACGCTATTATAGTATTCTGCGCATTCTTTAACATCTGAGATAAAGAAACTTCAAAATATTTAACAAAAACGACGATTAGATTTATGATCGTAACAATAGAGTTTTAATTCTGTAAAATTGCAATTGTATAAAATTGCCGTGGTTTTTGTGCACGTGGTTCGGCGTTTCTCTTTCGCGTTGAAGATTTGTTTGTTCCGTAGAGCCAAAATAGAATGTTTCACAATAAAAATGCGATCCCTTAATCTAGTTAGTCACCGTGTTCTTATTCCGTTATTTCATTCAACACAGAATAAGTACTTGAATGCTTTCCTTAGTTTTCAAGGATTCAATAAAAAATTTAATGGTGGGAGTACCTAATGGTTAAGCAAACCTTCTGTTGATTGTAGAGTCAACATAATTAGGCTGTTTGGAAAAAAATACGTTCCTGAGGTCGGTAAATCTTAATAGAAATTACGCAGATGCTTTGTTAATCGATGATTTCCAGCGGAACGTTTTCAAGCTTACATTTCTTTAACGGAATCAATTTTGCATGGATCCAATTCGTTTCTACGTCTCACCAAATTCAGATAAAACAGTTTGAAAAAACATTTCGCCTCTATTTTTTATGTCGCCAAATGGACGACCCGCTTGATGTTAAGGATAATACATAATACATGAAACCGTAATCCATATCTATGGGTTACGGTAAACGGATGCTTGCAATACCAATGGCATTGCTGGCATGTTGCCCACCTGAAGGGGAGTGGGCTAGAGGGAGAGGAAGGGAGGGACGGGTGGTTGGGATTTCGGCTTTCCCATTCGCAGTAACGCAGCTATAATGAATAGATACTTAACGCCAATCTTCTGTGAGAGGGTGGGACTACCCCTATCGAGTCAGCTTGTAAATGCTTGGCTCTATTACCGCACAATCTTAACGCATTTTATTAAACCACTAGCGGCCCGCCCCGGCTTCGCACGGGTACATTGCGGTTACATTATTCGAGTTCTTATGAGAATCCCTAATGTTTTTAAAAAAATATTATAGCCTATGTCACCCGGGGATAGTGTAGCTTCCCAACAGTGAAAGAATTTTTCAAATCGGTTCAGTAGTTTCGGAGCCTATTCATTACAATCAAACAAACAAAGTTTTCCTCTTTATAATATTAGTATGATTTCAAAGACGATATTAAAATCTGTGCGGTGTTTATCCGGATTCAAATAGTGTTACAGAGTAAATCGTCGTAGTTTCTATTGATATAAATTAGATTTTATCTCGAGTCATTGTTACCGAACAGCTCACTGTATTGGTAGCTGTTAAGTGTAGTTATGTATAAGTGAGTATAACAGACGCGTATAGACCTTGCACGTAATTGCAAGCCAATGTCGGACTTTTAGCCTTTTTTTGAAAAGGCACGCAGCAGTTATGAAATGTACTATCTGCTCCAATCTACGTTGGCCTGATTTAAATTGTTTTTGGCTGTGGCAAAACTTTGATTTGTGTACTTTATTCTTGGTAGGCAATTTCAATTTAGAATTATTATAATCTTTCAGTGTAAAGAGAGATTTTTTTTGTTCGTATGTATTCGAAAGCTGATTAATACCTCATTTTCAAAACGATTTTGCTTTTACAAACTTATATATATTTTTGATACAGACAGTGCAAAGGACATGTTTTTTTATCTAAAGCCGAGTATGATACTACTGTATCTATTATTTATATTGTAGGGGGACCATATATAGACTAATGTATACGACACAACAAAACCCACGTTCATAACGCATGATTTATTTTTATTATAACGTTAAAGTTTATATTTGTTGTAATCTGTAAATATATTTTTGAATCTGCGTAAATTGTTGAAAGATTTTGTTCGAGATGTGTTGATTGCATGGAAAGTCATCAAAATATATAGGTAGGTTAAGTAAAGTAGAGCATAATATGAAACTTTTCAAACTCTATTTGTAGAGATTTCATGTATGTATTTATAATTTAATTAATAGTGTTTTTTTCTGAGCCGATTTTCTTACAATTAGGGAATTACACGAGGGATGTGCAAACAATCAGCAATACTTTCCCTATTATTATTGTTTACTACATGTAATTTAACAAGTACGAAAGAAACAAGTTGTTTGCCCCACACCGGGTTTCGATCGATTGATATAGAAAGTGAATGCGTGTAGCCAGCCGGTAGCCCAGCCACTTCACTGCGACTGGTAGTTATATCGAGAATCGATTTGATTCGTTTATAACTTGATATTTTAGTAAATTACATCGCATCTTTTGACGAAGGCCGTGTTTCGAGCTGCGAGAGAAAAGTTACGATATTGCTTTTTTAACTTCGTTTGTGACACACATTGTCAGCGATCAATTTCGTAAATGGATTTGGAAATTCATTATTTTTTAAAGTAAATTTGTGTAAATTCTAGTAAGACCGCATTGATTGGTCTTGCTGGACAGCGAATGAGAAATATTTGAAATTATTAATCAATCGTTTTTTTGAAGCTCTACAGAATACTTAGCTTAATACGCAAAGCATCGACATCGTCTCTCTATCTCTAAAATAATAATTATAATAAAAAAATAATAATTTTAGCCCTTTTTGACGTCCCACTCCTGGGCACGGGCCTCCCCTCAACACGAGGGGGATTCAGGCCATAATCCACCACGCTGGCCCAGTGCGGGTTGGCGGATTTCACATGTCTTTCGAAAATTGGTTAAATCTTCTAAGACATGCAGGTTTCATCACGATGTTTTTCCTTCACCGTAAGCAAGTGATAATCATATAGAAATTATGATTCGCACATAGATTTAGAAAAATCCAGAGGTTCGAGGCAGGGTTTGAACCCGAGACATGGTAGCCCGCAAGACGCGTGCTTAACCAATCGGCTATCACTGCTCTATCTCTGTGAAACTCTAAAATAAGAAAAAAAAATGTTCTGGCCCATGTGTAGTTCACATGATTAAACTGACTTTACCTGCAAACACTTTGTTACCATTGATTAAAAAAAAAAAAAAAATATGGAACTTGAAAAATGAAGATGTCTTTATCTACAATAGCGGTTAACATTTGTTTTGCTGATCGTGGTACAGATGTAGATAACCCGCTTGATGTAACTATCGCACCAGATCTCTGTCGCGTGCCACGGCACCGTCAGAGTAACCGGGTAATAGTGTATTGAGGATTTGGTGTTATAAGTATTAGGTATAACTTTGTTAATTTGCGTGAAGCTGCTACGCAGTTCCCATGTGTCAATAGTTCTCTATGGAATTGGTGCAGGATATAAAATAACTTGTTTTGTATGTCCGAAAAAAAATATATTAACTTATATTGCGTCATTGGTATACCTATATATATTGGTACACAGGAAATACGTACGTTTTAGCAGCATTTAAGCATTTTACTTTTTGAATAAAATATGTCCGTTTATACAAAATTAATACCTATGCTTGATTTCCGTGGTATAATAAACTATCCTTATAGATTAATTTTTTTTTTCATATGCATTGCATATGTAAAAAAAATTCTATTGCACAAAGCACTGCTTGGATAAAAAGTAATTTGTAATTTCATTGTAAATCGATGGTAACTGTCTATTTTGGGGGCTTATATGTGGATAGTATATTATTTTCTACCATAAAGTATCTTGTGATAGTTTAGCACCCAAGCTGGCGACTTGAGTATAGTCTATCTAAACTCAAGACATTAGGTCGATACGATTATGCAATATAATAATTACATTTCTGTCATCGTTAGAACCTGGTAAAATTTGAAACAAAGCAACATATAACAATGGATGCATGTCATTAGGAGCGGATATTAGACGAACGGATTATTCAAATTCGATTGTAATTACTGAATGTTGGTTTCATGGTTTTCTTGATGTGTGTTCGAACAATGGGTGTGCGCAATAGGTGAATAATGGGAAGTCATTTGGATATGATGAAAAATGTTATCTCAACAGAATAGTAAATAAATTCTGACATTACTCAAATATACTAGGGAGAAAAAACTAAATAAGGAGTCCCACAAGATGTCATTTAACACCACCACTGTCAGTCTTACCGCGAATGGCAAGAGAACGAAGAAAAAAAAACGAAATTCATGAACATCATGTTCGTAACGATGGAGCACACATGTTACCAACACAGTTTTCGTTAAAACAAAATTTCAATGAAACGTTATTGATCAAAATCTTGAACTATCTATTTGGAAATGTCTGACCAATATGGGGATTATATAAATTGGTATTTCTCTAACGTAGTTGGGCATGAGAAGCGGATTCGTGTTTATTATGTCTAATACAAAGAAACCGCCAGTCACAAGTCAAACTGGCCTTAGTACAAGATATATCATATGCTGAAGAGATAAGGGAGATCTTATACGAATAGCTATATTGAAGCTATTGTAAGTTTTAGAACTTATTACCTATTCATTAATCAACCGGAAGATTGAAGAAGATGCAAGTCCACTAATGTGTATAGGAAATTTAATTTCATGAAAATTACAGCTAACCTTGCAATTTCCTTTAGGTTAGATTTTGTCAGGTGTACACTAAGAAAATAATATTACGACAGCAAATGATTTTGGTTGATTCCAGTATAATAATATAATTTTTGAGTGAGAGGCATTAATTTTTATATCTTTACTAGGAACTACAAAACAAATTTGCAGTCTGTATAATCGCCTTCTTATACATTTGGACCAACATACTATCAGCAAAGGATGCGCGGCAGTGTACCTCAACCTACCCCTTATATTGACTCTACTACGCTAGAGTTACATTTAATCCATCGCACTATATCGTCACGCCTTCGATACACGTAATCCTTACATCCGTGCGCTCGAAATAGAGTCTGTAGTGAAAGTTCCGTCTCCGTCCTTATTCTGATTCACACTAGAGCCATCGAATTATCTGTAAATGTCAGTTCGCATTCTTTATTTGCAAGTGTCTGAGGCTTTACTTCAGTAATTAATTGGGTAATTCGCAATTAAGTACCAATTTGGAATGAATTTAAACATTTAGCCTTGTTCTCTGAAAATGGGATTCTTGAGTCATTCTCCAAAAGAAGACATGGTTACTAAATTTGTTATTTATTTCATTTAATATTTGAGTGCATATTATTTTTATTAAGAATACATTGTAACTATTTATTATATTATGTTATCTTATGAGTTTCTTGTAAAAAATAATTGTAAAAATAATTGATTTGATAAAAAATACTCGTATCAGTAATACGTTAAAATACTTAAGATGTCTGGATGTCTGTTCTGTACGGAATTTAAAATATATCTAGTTCAATCAATTTCATCGTTTGACACATGTATAGTTATTCAACAAAACACGCAGACGCTTACTTTCATTTACACATACATAATTATAATATAATAACCAAGATACCTATAACATTAATCGTTACTCCCATCGCATAGCGCTGGCGTACTAACTGCTCGGCCCATCTGCAATATAAAAGACATCAACGCGCGCCGCAACACATTAGCGTGTGTTATCTTTGAAATAGTTTTATTTTACTTTAATGATCAGTCAAGGCCACTGTCTAGCATTTCACCACTTTCATTGTTTGTATGTGATGTCCGTTTGTCAATATGCGATATATTATTAGTTAGCGGCCTGTCGTGTATTGAAACCAGTTCTGTTTTAATTATCTTTCTATTAAACTACACACAGATGTAACGATTTTATATTTCCTTTCCATTCATGCTCGGTTATTTCCGCATTTCCAGGTTGATGTGATATAAGCATCCACTCTCGCATCGACCATGAATATAATGTAGAGCTAGACTAAAACAAAAAAAAACTTGGCAAACATTTCTAACTTATATTATTCAGTTATTATCGTTGTTAAATTATTAATCTCTACTTTTCGGTCTGACTTTGCGCTTGTTTTCCTTCTACTTTTAGTCTAATCTATATTTAAACAATCCGTATCAAAGTGCCCTGTTCAGTATTGTTAAACAAAAAACAAAACAACTGCCTGACGTCATCAGCAGTTGAGTAAAATTCGCTCTACTGTTCGTAGCCGTCAGACAAAAAAAAAGTTTCTATTTTACATCGCTACAGTAGCGATGTGAAAAAAAATAAAGTGTAATGTAGCTTTCTGAACGAAAATAGGTATGCTAAGTATAGTTTTGAAAGAATCAAGAATGATTGTGTAAAATGAATTTTAGATATGGGTAGGGGCGCTATCACGGGTATAATTTGTAGTTAATATTTCGCCATGAAGCATTGGTGAGCCTCATTTAAACTGCAATCCACCGCACGTTTATAAGATGACACATTCACACGAAATGTTTTCCGAATACGATCATAATGAATGGAAAACGTAATGAAAATCTCGAATAAATAATAAATTTTCCTGTTTATTGGAACATTTATATTTTTTCCATTTATATCTTTGATTTTGCTATTTCTTTTTTTAATATTAGCCGAGGACTACATAATAATATTAAATCCTCGTTCTCCAAAGGCAAAAAATATAATAATTTCGCTCTAAATAATTACCATAATCTTCAATATTATATATTACACTACTAATGAAATGATTATCAACCTTTGTTCAGAACAAGTTATAGTAATCCACTTTCTACTTGTGGCTGCAGCTCGGTTCAACTTGACCTACATACAGAATCTAAATTAACATCTGTTATCTATCATAATACTTGTAAACGGTTAAAATACACGCAGAAATTGTATTTTGTACGTTAATCATGTAATTTATTTAACAAATCCTATTTGGGATTTGACGTCATGACTTGCGTGTCTATTATTATAAGACTTGTGTAAGCGTGGTATTAGAGGTATTTATTGAAATTATTTACATAATACACACTTTTCTACGTTATGTTATTTTTATTTTTGACACCCGTGTTTCTTGTTTCGTTTGAAATAGTTTTTTTATATTAAACTAACTAAGGACAAAGAGTGAATATACAATTTTAGTGATAAAGATCGTTTAGGTAGGTAACCTATTTATAAATGATTGACAGAACGATAATTAATTAATCAAGACACCAAAAAATATAGTCGATATATTTTGTAGTAATTATTATTTCAATATACATCGTCACGCTTGAATTCTCCGAATGGGTAGACAGCCAGCGGTGCGCCGCACATTACACCAATTATTTCGCCATAACATTTATTCTTAAAGTCCAAACTCACTATTATAATTTGTGACAAGATTAAGTAACTATAAAAAATACGTAGTCAAATTTCTCAAAGGAACCAAAAATAACAATGTACTTTTAAAATGACGCATAATACAAAAATACAAATTGCCGAAATGTGAGAAATTCTCTCACATTTCGCCTGTCATCGTTCACTCAACTTGTAACGGTAAGTCCACAGTATTACGTTACTATTACGAGCGGGGAAAGTGTCATTGATATGTTAAAACGGTAAAATAAAGCAGAGTGCGGCTCACTCGCTCCGCTGACGCGCCACAGAATAGAAGATAGCAGTGTAAACATTTCACCTATTTTAAATTCTTGGAGATTTTTTTAGGTTCGGAATTTTATTGTCGTGATTTTCGAGCGGTCTGTCTAAAGTTAGTTTGCACGACTAAACATTTAATAAGTCTTAAATGTTATTTGTTCCCTATTGACATATTTGGGTCATACGAATATAATAGTGACTGCGATTTATCTAGCCATTAATGTCAAAAACATTTATTAAATAAGTTTTCAAATGCATTTGATTGGTGCATATGTCATGCAATATGTCTTATCAAACGTCTTTGTGTCTTAATTTGATTGATTGCCCTATTTTGATCAAAGACATAATGCGCTATTTTTGTCAAATAACACAATGTCAGATATGATACTAGACATAGATAGGAACAATTCGAATGCCAAATATAGTGAATATATTTCTAAATGACAGTCAGAAAAAAAGTGCCAATCATTTCCTTGACTATCTTTATTTTGTCAATTACTTTAATAGATCTTGCATTAATGTTATGAGATAAATCATTGTAATAATCTAATCAAAAAACAGACATATAAGCAGCTGAAGGTAAAAAATCACAACGCACCGAACACCCAAACGTGAATGAAATTAGACCAATCAGCCCTCAAATTTAAGTTATATTCAAATATTCTGCAGAATTACTGCTTATTCATTCACATAGTGCCAATATTGTGAGATCTTAGTTCATAGTAAATCTTACCGCAACAAGCATTATCACACTGTTAAATTTACTCTGTGTCCACGACCGGCGTCGCACTGGTTTAGAAAGTGAACTCTTTTACGCAGACTTCCTAAGTTATCGTTAGCGTTAAATCCAGTGTGATATAAATCTGGTTGAGGGTCCCGTGTTACGTGCTGCCCTCATTAATACTTTGGCAATCTTTTTGTTTTAATGAGACTTTTCAATGATGCATTTCCGATAAGAGGTTTCATAAGGGATTACATATCTGATAATCGTTTTCGTTAACTTCAGGTATTTATTGTTCAATTTATTGGAAATCAGTGTGGAAGCTTGTAGTATAAAATTAATGAATTATTCATCATTCATTCATTTGGGACAAATTCTAAAGAGAGGACCATAGAAAAAGCAGACTAACATTAAATTTGGCGCAGTGGTTCGAGCGTAGACCTCTAGGCTCACTGCACATGGTGGTTGTGGGTTCAATTCCCACTGGGACACATTTCGGAAATGATCTTTTCATAATTTAACCATTTCTGGGTGTCACTGGGATCAGTCCCAAACCATTGTACAGTACCCATAGTACAAGCGTTGCTTAGTTTAGGACCATACAGGTGTGTCGGTCTGGCGATATTTATTACTTATAACACCCCTCTTTGCATCGGGGACTAAAAAATGATGATATATTTTCTAGAAAAAAATCCTTTCAAGCAATAAAAGTCTATCTTAACAATATATATTTATGAATCCCAGTCAACATAGCTTCCTGCAAACTTAGTTTAGAAAGGTCATATATGAATATCTAATCGTGTCTTCCCCCAATTGTTGCTCGTTGCATTGATCGTGCGCATGCATTAGCATACAAAGCACACTCTTGTTACCTCGCATTGTATAATTGAGGTGTCAAGCCTGCTATCAGTGAATTGAATCTTGTATGAATAGCGCCAGCTTTGATTCATGCGTTGCGTCCGTGATGGACAAGGTCGTTTTTGTTTGTATTCTATTTGGGGTGAACAGGTGTCCATGGGGCAGCGTAAAGTAAGTACTTTAGAAGTTTTTAGTGCTCCGTATTTCAAAAGGAACAAACAGAACCGTTATAGGATCACTTTGTTCATTTCTCTTTTTCTGTCCGTTTAATGTTAAGATTACCAGCAATGTTAGATTGTCACATTACTTGTAGTTAAACACAAGTTATGTAAAATTTCAAAAGTTAGATTTTTAAGTCGTGTTGATGTTTTGTTGTGATAGCACCGAAATTGTACGAGCAAATTAACACTGATGTTATCAGAAGGATATTTGAGATCTCAATCCGCGTGCAATCTCCTTGTCTGTCAGATCACCTATCAGTGTAAATATCCATTGTGTACACAAGGCCAGAGGATTTTTTATGATGTTTGTGTATGATGTTGTAACATTATCGAAAACAACTGAATTGTGTATTGTTTTTATACTTGTCTCGTGAAGCGGCCGGCACTATTGGACTCACTGGATGCCTTTAAACTGTACTATAATGATTTTGGTCTCATGGGTCAATAAGGCAACTTCTGAAGCGAATGCCCGTCTAATGTTCCAATTACTTTTATCTATCGTACCTACTAGATTGTAGGATGTCGATAACGGTACCTATGCATTTTATTATACACCAATTGGTATAAAGCGCCATATTTATCAAAGTTTTGCATGCCTGATCAATTCGGCCAAGATATGTGGAGGGTAATAACGATTTAAATTCCGTAAAAAAATCCCGCAGAACAAAAGTAATTAATTTATTTTTTATATTAAGTCGTGTTAAAGAAAAGTTTTAACAAAAAAATCTCAAGTCAATTTGAGATCGTTACAAAACGAAGTTAGTTGTCTCTGAAAATATTTTGTACGCACTTATCCCTACACAGTTTTTTAGAAAATAAAACATCAACGCGTGTCTCGTTCCGTGGTACGGCTTACAGTAATTACGATGGATAATTATAATTAATATCACCGTGTGCGTTGCCGTGAGCCCCGCAATTATACGATTAATGACACTAATGATAGATGCATAGAAGTAAGTAGTCAGTCGAGTTATGTTTTACGAAGACAAATTAGTGTTTTAACGACTTCTTGTTTTAGGTAAGTAGTACGTTACACGGGTGTCAATTTCTATTTGTGCTCTAACTGAAATTAACTAAACTATTGTGTCGGAACTGACATATAAGTAAGACAGGTACATTGTACGATGTGTCAAATTTAATTAAGTCGTGATTTATTGACAACAGAATTAGCAATATAAGCATCAATGTGTTGGAATAGTATGTTATCTAGATCTCAATCCCACTCTGGTTAAGTTAGCTTGGGCCTTGGTTAATTTGTAATTACATAAATAGATACTATAATTTATGGATAGAGTAACATTTAAATATATGCAAGATACATTGCTGGGTTAAAGTATTTGACAGTCATATTTTGTACCACAAAATAAAATAAATTTGGTCAACAATTCTGCAACGGAGCCAACACAAATCCACCTCAATTCATCAAATACATTGTATCTATCAATATTTACCTGCTTTCGCCACAACACGAAGCGTTTATTTCGTGCCGTATGGGAGCCATTCTCTTTCCCATTAGATTTTACGATTGTTCCGTTTGAACAAGTGTTGTTTCGGCTTGAGAATTTGTTGCAAACGTACGTGTCCTTTTGGCTGTAATTTGTTGACGTCACGGTTGGTGTTAAATCAAATTCTATTTTAACTTCTGAGTTGAAAAGCCCTCATACGCTGGCACTTTCACTTAATAGATAAAGTTTTTAAATGCTAAGTTTTAGTAATATCTCGCGGTTGGGGTTGATGATTTATGATGATGATTTATGGGCGTGTATTGCCCAACCCACTATTGGGGGTTCTCCTTTAACTTACCCCTTGTCCCGTACAAATCTTCTACTAATAACGGTCATGTGTTGACGTCTGCTTGGTGTAGTCGTTCAAGCGCAGGCCGCTCGGCTCACGGCACCGGGTGGTTGCTGGTTCGGGCAAATTACGGGAATGGCCTTTTCGTAATTTGTTCTGATCTTTGTGACACTGGCATCATCTCCAGTGCACTGCATAGTGCCCATAGAAACAAGTTTTGCTTTGTTTGGGGCCATACAGTTGCGTGGTTTAGTCTGGCGATATTATTATTTTTTTGATATTTTTTGTTCTATTAGACTGGTGATTATGTAGGCCTTCGTCCTTGTATATCCCAGCTCCTTTACAGACTTTACACAAATTTAATTTTTAGGGCGAATCTAAGATTTATAATCCTATGGAAAATATAATAAATAGCTTTGTTTATTCTAAGTGGCTTCATCCGAAGTATGAATAACTAAGCGTGTAGTATGTGCGTTTGCCACGACATATTTTATCTCTATCTATTCATCTTTATTAAGACTTGGTCAGACGTCAGTGGTATCCGTTTCTGCCAGCGGTCCGTGGTGTGTGCTAATTTGATACTCCAATCGTTAATTTAATCGTTAGAGTTAAAAAGGTAAGCATTTTTAGGCATTCGCCCACTGTTAAACCTACCTAGATTAGTTAATAAGACAAGATCTAGAGTGATATTTATTAAAGACACCGATATAAACCACTTGACGAATAAAGCAAAATATTTTAAGTCAGCATTGAGTTTTATCACAAAGAAAAGCAAGAGTAAAGCCACATTATCCACTTTCCCCAATTTAAAAGCGGGAGACTTTAAATAATACTGGCTGATTGCTACAGAAATAAAGATAGTCGCAACTAGAGTCAGCTTAGTTGTAACTCTTTGGGATAATACTATTCAAATGAATGGCAATCTATTCAGCTGAACCGATATGGATAGTACAGACTCTCGAATGGGGTAGTACCGTAATAATAATAAATAAATATCGCCAGACGAACACACCGACTGTATAGTCCCAAACTAAGCAACGCTTGTACTATGGGTACCGTACAATGGACTGGGGGCGATCCCAGTGACACCCCGACCAGGGAAAATTACGAAAAGGCCATTTCCGAAATTTACCCTGACGGGAATCGAATCCGCAACCACCCGGTTTAGTGACCCGTGCGGCCTACGCTCGAACCACTGCGCCAAGCGGTCGTCGGTAGTATCTACTTATAATATATAATATAATATCTATTATAGTTGCGTTTCGTACAATAAGTGAGAGAGTCGGAATCCTAACTACCCCCTCCCTTACTTACCTCCCTCTCCTCTATCCTACTTCGCTTTAGGTCGGCAACATTCGAGCAATGCCTTTAGAATTGCAAACATCTATAGACTAGGTACGGTAACTGCTTAACTTCAGGCAGGTCTTACGCTTGTCAGGCCATGCACAATGCGGGGTTCCGTAGCAGTTATTCCGACCTACTTCCTTGAGTTGTTCTGTGGTCCAGGATATTTGGATTAGTTATGAAAATTACCCTCATCTAAATCCCGTATAGATTGTTTTGTTTGGCTACGCTTTCTGGGTGGTTGTAAAAAGGGTTATTAATATCGCCAGTATCTGAACAGATAACAATTAGTCTTCTTTTTCGTCACTACTGATCTGACCATGGCATTTGTTTACATTCCGGTTCCGGACATGACAAATATTGTCATGACAATATTTGTCATGACAATATAATGTCAATTGTTCAATTAATTTTCGCTGTGCGTCGCTGAATGGCAGTATTGTTATTCGGACGCGATCTTATCTTCTGGTGAATTATTGATAGTATTGATAGATCAATGATGGTGCTAAATTCCATGCATATAAGATAGTGTTAGTGGAATCTAAATTGTACGTGATGGGACATATTTCATGTTCGAATTAAGGTTCTGATTAGGTTGGCCTTTTTAATACATTGGGTAAAGATTTATGCACTGCTTCGTAAGTTAAGTATGGCGAAACGTTCAGATATCAATACCTAAAGGGAATACTTGGAACTACAAATATCATTTGCTGTCATTTTTCTTTCCTCAGCGTATGGGTATGGGATTGGGTATATCAACATGGCAGTGAATGAACTATGTTTAGCGTTCTTACATTATTTTCAGTGAAAATATTGTTCATCATTTTCGCATACAAATTATCTATATTTTATAGAAATAAAATATAATAACCATTTTAGACGGTTTGGGAAGGATTGTATAGCATTCACTTAATTCCACGGCTACAACTTATTAACCAAAGAGTCCTGTCCGCCACATGTTCCAAGTGTTGTAACCTGAATGTAACATGAAACCACCTCAAACCCAAATAGGCCCTTGCAACGAAAGTAGGGAGCAAAAAAATCAAGAGCGTACTGACCGAAACGCAATGGAAACGGGGCCAGCATATTACTATACGAGTATTTTTGCACAATATCACTTGCGTAACCGTTCACCGATAAAATTTGTGATACTTTTACTATGTAGCCGAGTGTGTTCCGTTATACGGAAGTTTTAAAAATGTTTTGTACCGTGCATTGATATGGTTTGATTATCTATACAGGGTGTTCAAAAAGGCCGAAATAATGGTTTGGATATAACGCTTGTTTATTTGTCTTCAGAAGGCATCTGCCTTCTCAATCCAGACTATAAGCAACTATTAATGTTTTGAGTTACGGGCTTTTGAATATTTGTCGCAATTCTCGTGTAGCGCCTTTAAAAAACATCCAGAGGCTAGAAAAAAGTGGAAACTGCATTGAGAAGTAGCAGTCACCAATATTCAAGAAAATAGTTCGAAATGTTGCATAGTTTTAAAAATGTAATTATGAACTTTTTTAAATTTGAACTTCGTTATTTTTTTTCCCTATAATATAATTATTTTTCCTATGCTGATCTAAACACACTGATTAGTATATACGTAGGTATACTATAATTTTACATAGGTACCTACCTACCATCCCTATTCGCTCGGATAGGTAAAGACAGTGATAGTTAAATAGTAGGTAAACAAAATATTTTACAATTTGCATAACCGTTTGGTAAAATATTTTCAGCGACAACAAAAATCTATCTGCGGTAGATTAAGCAAATGCAGCGGATTCACGGCCTTCAGGTTACAACATATCGAGTTCGATAGCCCAGTAATAGTAGGCGGAGGTTGCACAGTCCAGTTACCGAGGATGAACATGGGCAGAGGAACTTCACTTTCAGGGATCAGAGACAAAGTATCTACCTAATGATAATTTGTAACTTTTGTTGGGTAACCTTCTCCTTTCCAACCCATGCTAACAAGCCAAAGATAGTCTAGTAACTATCCCAAGCCAGCAAATTTGGAACGGGCAAAGATACCTTTGCAATCACTCACACTATGAAGACACCGTTATCTCTATACATTTTCGACGGAACATTCGTATTTGGTATTCGAATTCAGTAATATACATGGATATTATCAGTGTCGGGTGAACCGTGTGAATGACCCGGAAAAGGGACAAATGTATTAGGCTGTTTTAAAATACTCCAGTGAAGCAGGTCACAATTAAAAAAATTGACGACCGGTTGGCACAGTGGTTTCATTGTAGGCTGCTCGGCTCACTGCACATGGTGGATGCGGGTTCGATTCCCCCCGAGGCCTGATTATCACTGGGATCGCCCCGGGGGGTACCCATAGTACAAGCGCTGCTTAGTTTGGGACCATACAGTTGGTGTGTCAGTCTGGCGATATTTAATTATTTATTTAAAATGAACTGTTTTTGCTAATAGTTGCCGATTGAGTTAGATTGGCCGCTCAGAATTCTCTACCGTGTGGTTTGGGTTTCCGTCGAACGCATATTTATATAAGCTGAAGTAGATTACAATCAGCGCCACAATTATGTATGCTTTCGTAAAATGATGATATATTAATATAAAGTAATTACTTTATATTAATATATAATTTTACGAAAGCATACATAAATGTGGCGCTGATTGTAACCTACTTCAGCTTATATCAAGATCCGTTTGAAACCGCAGCATAGCCTTAATAAAACCCCGCGCTCTAGATAAGCGAAAATCTATTCAATCGAATAAGGATTGCGTTTGAGAAGTATTACACAGTCTTGTCCACACCAATACACTCATGTCTTTATCTTAACCTAATAACTGCATTTACAACATATACCTATTTCAGTTTTAAGTCATAGCAATACAGATTATATTTCTTATAGGTAGTGTGCTTTAGAGCTTCATTGGATGTTTAGCTAACCCTTTTGACTGTGGCATGGGGTGGTTAAGGGGTTCTAAGAGTCTTTCAAGGACGGAATAGGCTTCATCTTTAATTCAGGAGAATTAGGGACACTAGAGATAAAATTTGAAGAATAACGATGACCGAATTTTTTCCGAACATGTAGATAGTTCAGGGGCGGTGACGTCAGAACTAAGTATTGCTTTACAGAAAACAGTCCGGAATATGCCTAACAGCATGGCTATTATAAGAGGATAATATTTCACCTCCCATAAAATCCAAGACTACGTCACTATCAGTATTGGTTTCATTGTCATGGATTGGCATTCCCAATACAAATAAGGAGTATTATTAACCGCTCTACCGCGGATGACGTAGTCCTGGGCCGATCACGTGACGAAGCTGCGACAGGAAGAGAATACCAGGTTTTATTATACCATGCCTAATAGAATTTGGATGTTCAGTAGCAGTTTAATAGTTACAATGTTATCATAATATAACAGTTAGCAATTTTCTTGTTCTTCTCGTATTTACAAAATTCCGGTGTGAGTGTGTTCGTTATTCTCCTCACCCTAAACAGCTTGACCGATTTCATTTTTAGGGTTCCGGACCTTACAAGGAAAAACCGGAACGCTTATAGGATCACTTTGTTGTCCGTCTGTCTGTCTGTCTGTCTGTCAAGACATTTTTTCTCAGAAACGGGTAGAGTTATCAAGTTGAAATTAATACAAAATATCAAATGCGGTCCCTTGTGGGTGTAAAAAAATTAGGCTTCTAAGTCAACGCAATCAAAAGATACGGTGATTTATGTCACATATTTTGATACTTTTCGCAAATTCACTTATCAATACAAAGGAATCAACGCACAGCCCAAACCGCTGGTGTTAGAATCATGAAATTTTGACAGTAAGTACCTTATATACCGCAAGTATCCACTAAGAAAAGATTTGACTGAAAGGACTTGACCATTTTTTTTTTTGTACTAAAGGGTTCAACTGGATGGGTTTTAGCTATAGTTAGATCTAGAAAATAGAATCTACACTAGTGAAGCTACGGTTAGTTGCACTATAAAACAATCGATTGCATCACGGCACGTCGCTCCACATGGCATGTAGGCGCTCCGGTCGCTCATAGAAAGTGCATTGCATCGTATGCATACCGTCGCGATAATTGATCGGACTGCAATTGGTGCGTGGTGGACAAGAATCGACGGTTCAAAGGAGAAATGGGTGGATTTTGCAAGAGCACTATGTCTAGTATGAGGTTTGAGTATAAAGTGGATTCGATTTCGAATATTTTTATACATTCTCCACTGAAGATGGTACACATCACAATAAAAAAATTGACGACCGCTTGGCACAGTGGTTTGATTGTAGGCTGCTCGGCTCACTGCACATGGTGGATGCGGGTTCGATTCCCGCCGAGGCCTGATTATCATTGGGATCGCCCCCAGCCCATTGTACGGTACCCACAGTACAAGCGTTGCTTAGTTTGGGACCATACAGTTGGTGGGTCATTCTGCCCATATTTATTTAAAATAAATTATTTTTGCAAATAGTTGCCGACTTAGTTTGAGTGGGCGCTCAGAATACTCCACCGGGTGGTTTTGGTTCCCGTCGAGGCAATTTTTAAAAGTGGCCTCTTCGTAATGTGTATGATGGCAATATTTTTAGGATGAATACCAGTGTAATTATTTCCAACATAACGTTCAATGTTTCAAAAACAGTGCCAGCTACAGTAGTATGACGTCATAACTGAGTAGTTATAGCAAACTTTAATACCGAATTTCTTTATTTTTTCATTGATGTACTTCTAGGAGGTACGTTGCTATATTTAGGTTCATATTCAAATTGATATACCGGCTAACTATATTTAAATCTAGAAAGGTACCAATATTAGTTGTCATAATCACTGTTTAACCTATTGCGTATTATCTTGCGTATTATTATCACTAAGCGTAGTTTTCTTTAGCTTAAAGAAGGTTGTAAAACGTAACGTAAATTCCACATTTATAATATCACAGCAGGTACCTATATATCCGAAAATGAAAGTTGTCGTATATTTTGATAGTGAAAGTGGTTGATGCACGGAGTGACTGATTTATTGGCATGAGAGGTATAAACTCTGAAGAATGCTGGCACTTTGATGTTTCTGCAAACTGTATATGCAATTATCTATTCTTGCTGTAACTCTAACCGTTTATCATCTAACTTTTAAACCCGACTTCACTTGCGTATTCTATATACAAAATAACGCATAAAATCAAAGTGTTTTAACCCAAATGAATTATTAACATAATACATGTTATATATATTAACATATTTTATTAAATATTATTAATAAAACATAGTTCTTAAATGTAAGAAAATCGTATATTTTATAGTGTTATAAACTGAATGCTATTTTAATTTTAGTGTTAAGTTATTCATAATATGTAACACGGACTATATAAACACTTTGTAATACCTACTCAACATTAAACTGAACCCTGAAAGCGTTAAAACAAGATGATTTCACTGATGCCGAGACAATGAACATTCTAAAATGACTCTGAATCAAGTGACGATGAAAAATTTGTCTGAAAGTCACTCGGTCTACAGCAAAGGCCAAGGTGATAGCGGATTGAAAATGTACATCAATTGTCGCTATTATATAATTATATTGTATTCAAGTCCATCATTAGGTCGTGACCTTATTGCCAATTACTGTGGGCACACTCTCGGCATGTAGGAATATTATAAATAGGAATGTGGTCTGATTTACAGAAATTCATTACAGAAAGCTCAAACTTGGCGGAACCACCAGGATGCCATGATCGACGCGGGTCCCTGATGTTACCTTAGCAACGAAGCACGAATTATTAATAGTATCAAACCAATCCGCTTCGGATTAACTGCTACAAAATCATTTTGTTCATATAGACCAACAAAGCACTTATGAATAGTCAGAATCTACCACCTATACGGAATGCTACTATTTTGAATAGAAAAAAAAGTTGGTGCATAAAATCCGCTCTATGACAAATAATTTCACTCAAATCACTTGCAGAAGCGCCACACCATAACTTTAGCGGCAATTATTAACACTAAAAGCGCTAACTGGAATCTCACACTGACTAACAAGTAATACAATATTTTTTTAACGATGCTAATTCGTTTGTTCCAGTGCATGAGGATGCGAGCCGGTGTGTGGTGGAGCGCGGCCGCGCTTGCGCTGCTCGCCGTCACTGGCGCCCTTCGTACCACGCAGGTATGTACTGAATTACTGATATACTGGGGGAAACAGAAAGGCTATACTATTTTTTCTGCAAAATTTACATTGTAAATCAATAACTATCGGCTATGTGGGACAGTTGAAGTACTAATGGTTTTGTAGACTTGTGAAATCTGTCAACAGCTGTATTCCTATAACACCTTTTGTTTTTCAAGTTTCCTCCAAAGCTGATAGTTTTAGTATTACAAAGTTGAGTTTTGAAAAGAAGTATACCCTTTCTGTTTCAACCTGTATATGTTATACACACGACAAAAATGATATCGCTCTATCCATCAACCGGACGACGGCCACTGCTGCACAAAGTCAAAGACAGATAAAAGTAACATTTTTGGCTGTGTAATTTTTTTTTTCACAACACAACGCAACCCAGCGGGCTTGACTTTTTTACACTAGTTATTAATAGTCAATAATTACTAATTTTAAACTGACTTAGACCTTCCCCAATAACCAGTGTCATTTATTACAATAATAGTTACATGATCAACAAATATAGGTAGGTAATTTTAATACCAAATCATTTATGTCCCGTAATTTAAAACTCCATTCTCAATGAGGTTATTACAGCGAAAGCTTCTACAATTAACTCCCATTCCCATCCCAAACAAGTCAAACAATTAACATTTAAAATCCTCAGAAACAATTTTTGAAGGTACAATTGAACTTTATAACAATTAAACCGGCGGTGCGCGGGCGCGGTTGCAACACTACATAACGACGTTGACAACCGGCTCGGTCAACTACCAAGGTTGCGTGACAGATCGACGCTTATTCAGACACGTACTGAACTGTTAAATAATTAGTCTATAGGTACAATTAAATACAATTGAAGGGTCTGTTGGTAATGTCAAAATAACAGCTTTTACTAAATGCATTATGGAAATATATACGGTACTTAAAACAAAAAAAAACAATTCTAAAACATTTGTCTCTTTGTTCCGGCTAATCTCCTAAACGACTGGACCGAAGACTTCGAAAGAAGTTTCACTAGATGGTTGATGTTATAAGGAGTAACTTAGGCTACTTTTATTTTATCGAAGTAGCCGCGGGAAACGCTTGTCTGAAATAAAATTGTTATGAAACACAGTCAGGACGTTTGCAAGAGTCAACGGAAGGATTAGTTTGGTTTAGTTTTTATGCAATCAGTATCACACTAATTATCCAATGTTAAGATTTAATGGATTATCTATATAGTCACGAGTATCTATCTCCCTACAGATAAAACTGCAACAGGTAACCCGGCGGGTGTGATAACGTAATGTGTAACCGATACTGTCTCCGGCTCGAAACCAAGGTCGCGCGACAGTTGCTTTATTTAATATTGTTCATTCGATATGTTTTACCCGCTCCATTGCACCGCGATTACGATTTAAACATTAAATGAACTGCGAGAAGTGGGCGTGGTTACTTTTTTAAGGACAGGAAATACATATTGTCAGACTAACACACCAACTGTACGGTCTGGTTTATACTATGGGTAATGGTATTGGCGCGACCCTAGGGTTATCCCTCAATTATTTTTGTTTAGTTACCAAAATGGTAGAGCACAATTGCAGTCAATTGACTACCGAGTTCAAATACCTTGACTACGTCATCTGGCAACCCTCTCACATAAAATCAGAGAAATTAGCATTTATAGCTGTGTTTCGCACTAAGAGTCAAAGAGCTAGAAGTCCAGCTTTCTCACTCCTTCTATCCCACTCCCCTTCAAATCGGTAACGTGTTGCTTTTTGTACCAAACATATATATGCTACGGTAACTGCTTAACATAAAGTAGGTCTTAAGCATAGTTTCTGACTTTTATAATATACGTACAACTATAAGCTTTGTCTTCCGATATAGGTGCTTATAACTCACTCCATGATGCAATACCAATACAATCTCTTTATTCGTTCAGATTATTAAACTGTTTACTAAAGCTCCAGTGATTGCAAACTAAACGAGACTAAACTAAACCGGTCTGAGCACGTAATAGGGTGGATAATTATCGACCTATTGGATATAATTATGAACCAATATTTACGGCACTAGGTTAGTTTAAACATAGATAAGTTTAATAATAAGGAAAAGCATAGTAAACTGTTTGGTTTTTAACCTGTTTGGTTTTTAATTTTCACAGACTTTTATGTAACAAACATAACTATCATATCCTGTTCCGATTGACTATTTAATAGTAAACATTTTTATTGCTAAGAAACAAGGTTACGACTCATTATTATTGTCCAACAAAATCCCATTCGAAAGGTACTTTGTGACTATGCCCTTTAACTAGTAAATATTTATTTATAGGATCAGATTAAAAATTATCAAAGAAATATATATATTTGTACCTACTATCAAAGTAATTAACCCTACTGCCTGGACGCCTTTAAGTTCATTTTTGCATGACATTTAGCTCTGGATCCACGGCTAGCTATAGCCCTACACGTGTGCCGTAAAACTAAAAGACGTTGAGCAGGGATAAAATTTATCATAGTCCAATGTCTCTGCTATAAACGAATAATTCACAATTTATTTGAAAACCTGTTACAGAAATGACGAATTACGACATATTTTTACTGACAATGACATAATAACCACATCAATTTGTAGAACCGGAGCGTTAAATTGCACATGAATTATCCGGCAGGGGGCGTTCACCTCGCTTTCTATGTGCGCTTGCCCATCTCGCACAAATTGTAAATGATAGAATAATTAGCTTTTTTAGGATGCGCGTGTTACGCTACACAGGATATTTCACCACGGCTGATTAAATAAAAATAATAGCTTAATAAGTTGCAGCTTTATATATATGTCGAAACAACTCTATTTCTAAGACTAGATTCACTCGCGGGTTTGCTAGGGAAGACTTTCTCTATGTGTTAATACAGAGAACTAACTACCTCTGTGCCTTTAATCTAAATTTGTTTAGCCGTTTTGCATGATGCTCAGTATAAAACCAAACACTCTTTTAAATCAATGATATTAATAAGCATAAATATTTTGGCGTCCAGCCTGTATTTTATTTGTAACTTCGTAATTATCAAGTTATCAGTGTTGGGAAAAAGTTGAAAAATTGAAGTAAATTTTCCCCTGAAGCCATTCTATATGAAATTCTCGTGTCACAGTGTTAGTAACCAAACTACTTAGTCAGCTAGTAGATTTATATTTACAAAGTATTTTTGAAAATAATAAAATAGTCATATGGATCCTCACTGTTTCACTGTTCAAGCCAGTTAACTATATACCTACCTCTCTTATCATTTACTCACGATCCTTTAATTGTTATTGTAATAGTTACAGAAACAGTTAATCTACAAAAACGTTTCTAAAACAGATTTTGTAATTAAAATATAATAGTGCCAGAGAAAGTTCAATTAATTTAAATGTATTTAAATATATACCAGTTGTGAATGTTACTTAAATATTCAAACTATGTGTGAAATAATATTATTATCGTTATGTCAGAGGTAGCTAGATTTATATTATTTTGCCTCTACCTACGTATTTACTTTTATAAGGCCTTATAAAATTCAAAGATATTTAAATCTATTGCTCTCTTGAATTTGCTGCAAATTCCATTAATTTCTCAAATATTATTAACGTAACAATTATTCTTTCAGCTATTTCATATTTTACTTTATTAAACTTTCGCTATCAAATAAACACTATTTATAAAGACTTACTGAAAAAACCCCAACAACGTACAATTATATGCAAATGGATAATGAAACTGAAATTCCTTAGCGGTCGGTGTATCGGGTGCATGAGCAATATGATTCAATCCGTGCATTTACACGTTACAGCACTTTCGATAATTGCATGACAACATCGCTTTCAGGGCAATTAGTTTTACACTGTACTGGACTGTACAATGCCACGTGGTTCTCATAATAGTCAAAGAATGTCACCCACCCGCTTTTCTAACTGTACGCTGCTCTCAGCATTCGGTTAGAAAACAGTAGTTCATTACCACTGTAGAGCGGGCAAGGGAAATCTCCTATTTCCACAAATCAGGTAATTTAAATTTTCAATCGCGTAAGGAGGAAGCGCTTCTATTGGTTGATTGGATCGATTCTTATACATATTCGATATGACATGCCTTTAACTATATAATATACATGAATATCTATTTCCTTGGCCATCGCATCACGCGTGAACGGATGGAACGATCTCGCTAATTATATATTGTTTTGTTTATTATTGTCAGGAGAAGGTTCTTATGAAAGAAAAAAAATAAGAAGGCGACAGGAACAAATCGAATTCAATATTCAAATTGAATACAGGAAAACGTTTGTCGGGTCAGCCAATAGTTAATATTTTGATTAAGTAAGAGTCTACGTAATTATTCTATGATAAACAACAGCGGTTATTGACATGTATGCCCAACTCAACAATGAACACATTATCACGCTATGTCTACGGTGCGCGTGCGCCGATGCTTCGTGTCCACGATGACGACCTCAATCCTCAATAGATAGGGTAACACGCTATTTTATAGCTATACCTGTTTGCAACAAAATTATATTAAATATAAACATGAAATAATTAAATTTTAATTATTTCATGTAACTCAAATCCGAGTACTGCTTAATTTTGATTCGTCTCAAACAGAAAATTAGGAACTTGAGATTATCAATATAAATTAACATAATTTCAGATGAACTTTTGAGTGGTATATAAGTATTTGGCCAATAAAATACTATAAAATCATGGTATGGTTTAAAACGAAAATTTAAGAGGCAACTTCGTAGTTTGAGTAACACGCAATTTTACAGCTATTTTCGTTAAGTATACTCTGTAGCAAAATTATATCATTATTTTAAATGGCTTACCGAGATTGGGTAGAGTTTGATCATATTTTTGTAAGATCTATTATTGGGTGGGTTATTATTTTATTTTAACTTCGGGTGATTATATTTCTGATGAGTTTTGGATAACTTCATTATAAATAAGCGATAAATTAATGGTTTGTTGTACAGTACTTACTGCTTTTATAGATTTAACATCAATTTATTAAACAGTATGTATAGTAATAAAATAAAAATTGGTTTGCAGACTCAAATTCATAACTCAAAATTGAGTATTATATTCATGTCATATAAATTACAATATTTATTGTTTAATTACTATACAGTTTAGAACCATCTATTTTATTATTACCTCGTAACATACCCAATTAGCCGATTAAAAAAAAAATGATTCTATACTGAATGCTTGCGCTAGGAATGGACCCACTTAATGGCGAGGACGGAGATGGAACAAGGAATCACTTCAGTACGAGGGCGTAGGGCAGTTCTTTAACCATTAGGCCATTGACTCTTTTGATACGGTAATTGACTTATATTTTTTATTGCATAGTTATATAAATTATGTCTAAGGATTACTAACAGTGAAATAATGTGAAAATTAACTTTAGTATTTGTAAAAATGGGGTTGTTTGATGTTTCACAACAGAACTAGCTGATATATGACGACATATCCTAGTAGCTATAGCAGAATTTTATAGCGAATACTTATCTTAGTACAATTATTTTATTCACAATATAGCGTATGGGTTTACATAAAATATACTAATTTGATATTAATTTCGATAATAACTACTAAGATGTATGAACTATCTCTAAAACTGTATACGTCATTATGAACAGTATTACCTTCAATTATTTTCAAATCTGTCATCCCAGTTCTAACTGCACCATCACAATTATATGCAGATGAAACAAGTTTGTTTGAATGTTTTTCACACGCTTCTTCAAGGTTTATTCACTGGGCCCATTGTGAGCGATGGTAATCATGTCGCCGTGACCTTTGTTTGATGACCTAGTACTAACGGAACGGGACTGATACCATGTAACACAATCAATTATCATTGGTTTTTGTTACTTGGACAATTTTGGTAGTCTCATCTAAACCGCAACACCTGCAATATCGTTGACCTAATAAATATAATAAATAAAACCCAAAACAAATATGTATACCTACCCATATATACAAGATATATATACAACACATTTGTAACACATTTTTTTCAGTTGTGTTCGTGTGGTTTATGTGTAGACTGCTCGACTCACTACACCGCCTGATTGCGGGTTCGATTCCCGTTGAGGTATATTTTAGATATATTTTTTATGTACTTGTCACTACTCTGAACGTAATCAGAACTTAGTGTATTTTAAGTAATGTTTATTTATGTCATCTGGTCTCCTGCATTTGGAATCTTAATTTCTTTAAAAACATTATGCCATGGTAAACAGGTCATCATGAGTGAAACTTAAGTATAGTTTACGTGTCTAAAGCCGAGAGGATGTCATCAAAAAGGTACTTAAGTTGCGGCTTGCCTCAGCACTAGCTTGCTCAATAGCTCGTTAAATCTCAAACATGTTAGTGTCAGATTGCTAATATTGGTTTTATGATTTACTGTACAATTTATGAGTTTTACATTCACCTGGGTAAGCATAAAAATATAATTTTATGATGACATTATTTTCTATGAAATTGTATGTAACTTTCTATGAAAATACCTACTACCTAAAAAAACACTAGTCTCACCACACACTCCCTCCACTGTTACTCCTGTAATACAGGATCGACAATAGTGACCAAAGATGACGTCGAGGTTTGACGAGATCTGGGGAAAAGTTAAGTTGTCTTGGAACCCGCACGAATTTAACTATAAGTACTAACCGACTAATAACCAACAATCGCCCATGGCGTGGAAAGTTACCGATTAAATGGGCCAACCAAATTTGGAGGTATTACATTTACGCGCCAGAACGGCGGCAGGAAAAGAGGATCGGCGTCTAATTGTCAAGCGTATCTACCACTAAGGCTGGAGCCGCACAGGTAAAGCGATTGCGATCAAACCCCAAGAAACAAAGGGCTCTTACCAAATTACACGTAAGCGAAAATTTGTTGAGAAATCGCCGTCGCCATCGCCTCGTAATCGTGTCACATATGCGGCCGCGGTTCAACCTCAGGATGAGATCGTCCAGTCAGTTTGGGGAACACGACCACAGTCATGCGTGTAATGACTAAGGACTCCTATTAATCAACTGTCCTTTGTTATGTTTGGATTCTTCATTGCCATTCGATTTGGTTATATCATTTTTTATTTCTCTGTATGTGAAAGAATCTGGGTGATCGTCAACTGTTTTTCTTACCTTCCAGCGGAATACTGAACCACATCCTTTTGAAATGTCGTTATACGAGTATGTATACTTTTTTTGATTATGCATACACATAAAACAGCTTTTATTATTAATTAAGAGGTAGGCATTTCATTGCGGTAGGTGTAAATACAAAATAGAGCAAATAGAAAAACTGTTTCAATTCACACAACCCGCCGCCGTTGCAATAATCTAACATGAGTACCTATTTTTACGATACAAGGACATAATATCGCTTGAAGCCTTTCGTTTGGCGAAGGTCAAACAACGATTAGAAACACATAAAGCACTTAATTTGGGAACTGCATTTCTGTGTGAAAAGTATATTATTTTATCAGGTAGAGTCTCTTTTTTCCTGATTGAGGGTAGGTTCCTAATATTATTATGTTAGTAGGTGGAAATATTGAATAAAAGTTAGGCTACATTCAGACTTAAGTTTTTTTAAACACATATTTTGTCGTTTTTGTCTTCGCCATGGAAATGCAGCTTGTACTAGTCGTTATACTGTGTGCTCATCTATATATATATTTTTAATATATAACAAAATCGGCAAGAAAGCGTCGATCCGCCTGATGTTAAGCAGTTACCGTAGCATATATGCGTATATTCCAAAAAGCATTGCTCGCACATTGTCAAATTGAGAATAGGGCAGAAGGAATGGATGGGGGGGGGGGGGTATTGAATATATTTATTAACAGAGGATATCATTTAGTAAGTACCTATTACTTGAAATCTGGTTTTGTAATATTTACCTTTGGGTGTTTGTTATCCGACTTCTGTCTGAGAAAGACTCAAGTCTGGAGTATGTAATACTGAGAGTCTAAATTATATGATTGCTTCATGTAGTCAAATTAATACATTGACTTCATATTCCTTCTGAAATTATTACGAAGTCCCAATGAATGGTAATCGCACGTGATTCAATTATTAAACGAAAAATTATATTAATTTCAATTGCATTGCTCTACACTCTTTAAAAGTAAGATACATCTGTACGATATTATTGTTATTATTACTATCTGAACAATCTTGATAACTGCTATTAATACAGCGAAGGTCGTTTTAGTAACGTTGAGAAAGGCAACAAAATGCAAGGTAATAAGTCCTGTTGTCTAATGAAAAGTTCCTGGTTCGAAATTTTTAGGTCACCCAGTCACTCTCACTGTGACTGCATGTGGGTGCCGCTTATGCAGTTTATACTTAATACATAATATGTAGAAAAAATACTTGATTGTATCCGGTTATAATAATATTATGCATAATTATTGGTACTTTTGATTAATTTGGTTGTATATTTATTTTTGGGTCAGCCAGTGACTTTTTTGTCTAGATGAATAAAGATAGAGACATAATTAATTTAATATAGTTTTGCAGAGTGGAACCAACCCACACTTGCTTGTATAAACTGAAACCTATCTGCAATCACGTGCAGTAAGGTTGGTTTTAGTCTGCAGAAGTATGGCTGTGTACGTTGGTTCCACTACATCAAATTATACAAATAATAAATTAATCACACTATGAGCGGTATGTTTTATTTGTACACCTCTGTCATTTTCTTCAAGTTAGATTGCATCGTCTGTAGGAGAATTAAAATTGGTGGCAGTGATCCAACCACCATTTGATTCGATATTTGTCTTTTGCAATTAAGCAGGGTTTCTGATGGTATTTGTTAATTAATCAATCTCAAATCTGAGATCAGACTTGGAAAAGTAAAATCTTGGGTTTATGACAGATTTACTAATAACGACCCTAGGGAACCAAAGAATAAGACGCATTATTGTAGGTATGCAGCAGAATAAGGCTTGTAATATCTGCAGCATACTTTCTCGCACTTTCTAAGGGCCCTGCAACAATCACATAGAAACAAGGTTAAATAGTTCAATAGAAATAACCTGGATTGTACAATCTAAGTACCTAAATAGGACTGGTTTGAAACCTAGCTCAAGACTGTCAACTCAATTTCTACGTAGATCGAGCACTATTAACTGTGAGGAATTTGAATTAAACAACTTTTCAATAAAATTTGAATCACTTCCTTCATAATTAATTCACATCAATATTCATTACCAAACGCCCTGCTTCGATTAAGATCAATTGGCACTACACTGAACTTAGTTATATCATATTTCGTGTTCACGACAATCGAACTGTAACATCGATCGGAACTAATTAATCGATAAAAATGTTGAGTTCTCGATTTTTTGTATCGTTTTAATCATTTTCATTCTATGTCAATGTTAATACTAATTGTTAGTTGCAACATTCATTAAGCATTTTTTGTTAACTACTAATAAAAAGTGGGTCAGATGTTAGGGTCGAATCAGAAGTGAAGATGACTTAAATAATGTTGACAAATCAGTTGGTATTTCATAAACTAAACTAACAATATTGCCGTCTATTTGATGGCCATAATATATGAGCAAGACAGCATTGTTTAAGCTGTGTCTATATTTTTTAAGACATTAGTGTTTTAAACTAAGCGATCAATACGCTACCATGTTTACCCTTGTAAACCAAAATTTACAGTGGTGTTTAATGAAGATGTTGAGGTATTAACCATTGAAAATTATCTACTCTATGCCAGTAAGTCACGAAGAAAAGCCAAGTTGTCTGTGCACTAATTCAATCGTATGAATGAATAGTTATAAACGATTATGTCTATGAAGTATGTATGTCTAATAAAAAGCTAACTAAAGAACGAGCATTTCCCGCAATTTAGCACCATATCCGTCGCAATATATTCACGATTAACTTATGAACGGAAAGCCTACGAGTTAACGCACCTGTATAATATTTAACGGATACCGCGCCCGTTGTAGATTTACACACACATTTATATTTTTTTTATGTGCTACCTAAGTACATGGTACACTTTTACTGTGTTAGTTCGCGCGATTTGAGGATTCACCAAACACCAAATAATATTTTTTTCCTATCATCGTGCAAGGAGGCTGAGTTAATTTATGCAATTATGTTTTGTAACTTTAAAAAATACTCTTTAATAAATAACTCTCCTTCCAGGGCAGACGCATAAAAAGGAAATGTGCCCTAAAATCCACTGAACTTGGTCTAAAATACCTCTTCACTGGAGATAGGCTTTTTCTGCTCATTGAGTTTCGCACCAAAACCAATAACCGTCTTCGCCTTCAAAAGACATCAACGCACAGTGACCCACGCTATGCTTTGCAACTATAGTCTATAATCGAACTATTAAAACATATTTTCTGACCCTTCCATCAAAAATTTTAATAACATACTTAAATAGGTTTAAAATAATGAGAATGGTAGAAAAGAAATTATTCACTTAGAAGAAAACGCACGCCGTCGGTCACAATACTTATTACGCAAGTTTTAAACTTAGAAAGTCTATTACTGAAGCGTCTACGGAGCATTAAACTGAGTTTAATGCAACCATTATGACGATTACATCTTCTTTGAATATTGTTTGGATTATCTTCTAATCTTTTTCGACGCGCTTATTCAATGGATAGCACGGTGTCGAGCGAAACAATTAAATTATCTTATTTACTGCTAATTATAGGAACATTGGAAAGAGTTTGAGAGGTTTTTAGTAGGAACTATCTTATTTTATTGACATGTTAATTCAATACTTTCATTGTTTTATTAGACAAGCGTCCAACACATTAACCGACCGTTAGAGCAGTAAACAATTATAACATTACTTGTAACATCGTTTTCTGCTATAACCGACCTTTTAAGATGTTAAAGAATCCGGCCTTAAGGGGTATAACCATAGAATTAATATTTATTTTCGTCTCTTATTATTTTTATTTCATAACTGACATTTATCTGGGGTAAGAATATGCATTCTTCACTCCAAGATGTTGTTGATATCCGAACTAGTTTTAAATTGAAAGTGAAACGGGTAAACAACAGTAGCTATTCGCATCACGTCCACGTGTGTCAAAACTGTTGGCTTCGAACCCAGTACCATTTTTTGTACTTAAAGGATTTTAGGTCAATGCGGTTACTGAACAATGAATGGTAGCCGTAAGTTGAATTGTTAATACTTATTTGGTACAAATGCGAACGTAAATGATATACCCTGATGGTTAGTGGTAGAGACAAGTTAAAACGTACTGAGGCGGTAGTCAGTTCGATTACTGGTTTGATTCTCTTACACGGTAAATTTCAGAGATGGTAGTTTTTTTCGTAATTTACGATATCTGTTGCAAGATGATTCCATTCTACAATCTAAAATAAGGCGTCAATAACTTAGTGGTAAGTGAGGCCGCCCTCGCAGCTGAGAGGTTCTGGGTTCAATCCCCATCCTGGCTATTAAACTATTGACGTGAGCCCACTTCTAATGCAAGCATTAGCTTAGCTGAAGGGGCAAACGGAATTACTAGTAATGAGATTAACTACAATTTATAGTAATAAAAACTAAATAAATAAATAAGCAACGCTTTTATTACATAAGTACAAAGGCAACAGCTCTGTTTAAAATCAATATGATTAGTATGACGTCTGACGCTGTTGTCGACCGGCATAGTGATTGGTCCTTTCAGTGACCAATCACGCGATCTCTACCACAAATAAACAAGGTCTTATGTTATCTGTTTGCTCCACTTCTTTCGAATAATTTTAAGCTGTTCGATATTCTAAGCGCTTGTTATACTACCTATATGTAACTAGATCTCAATCTGTGTAACTTCTAGCTAGGGTTGTAACGATTTTGATTATTCATTGTTTTAAATTAACTTGTTCATGCTAAACTTAAAAACATAAAAGTTATTGAAGACGGAACAGCCGAAACATGTTTAAAAAAATGTGTTATGCTCATATAATATATATAAATAAATTTATTAATATATATAAATAAATTAAATTTATTAATATATAAATTTAGATCTCACTTCTCCACTGCGGACCACCTCCACACAGTAAACCAAGCAATAGAAAAATGCAATGAATATAACAAACCACTATATCTAGCCTTTGTGGACTATGCCAAAGCTTTTGACAGTATATCGCATACTTCAGTATTCACTGCTTTGAGGAATCAAAATATTGAGCATTACTACATTAACCTCATCCAAACGATATACCGAAATAGCACCGCTAATATTAAACTACACCTACCAGGACCAAAATTCACAATAGACAGAGGCGTCAAACAAGGCGACCCACTCTCCCCTAAGTTATTCACAGCAGCATTACAGGAAGTGTTTAAGAAGCTACCACCATCTTGGAGTTCACGAGGGATTAATGTGAATGGTGAACACCTCACAAACCTTCGCTTTGCCGATGATATCGTGCTTTTCTCTTCGTCAGCTTCTGAACTTCAAAAAATGCTTCAAGACCTGAGCACGGCAAGTCTTGAGATTGGACTGACTATGAACAGGTCAAAAACTAAGGTGATGACCAACAGCATTAAACGTAGAGTCGTGGTAGACGGACAAGTTATACAGTATGTCGACGAATATACGTATTTGGGCCAGATAGTCTCGTTTAACAGCCGGCAAGAAAAAGAAGTTGAAAGACGGATCCAAAATGCATGGAAGAGCTACTGGTCCATGAAAGATCTGATGAAGGGGGATCTTCCGATATCTTTAAAACGTAGACTTGTCGACATATGTATCTTGCCCGTCCTAACCTACGGTGCTCAAACGTGGTCACTAACAGAGCAACAGAAGTCCAAGCTCAAGATTTGCCAAAGAGCAATGGAGCGTAGTATATTAGATGTCAAGCGGAGAGATCGCGTCCGAAATACCACCCTGCGCTCTATTACTCGCATTACTGACGTGGGGGTAAAGACCGCAAAGCTTAAGTGGGAGTGGGCTGGCCACGTGGCACGTATGGTCCCGCAAAGGTGGGCAAAAGCTATCACAAATTGGGTGCCAGCAGACGGCTACCGCAGCCGGGGTAGACCCAGGAAAAGATGGCGGGACGATTTGGTCACCTTTGCGGGGGATACGTGGACCGAAACAGCACAAAACCGTATTTCGTGGAAAATTCTGGGAGAGGCCTTTGCTCAGGAGTGGGACACAAAAATTGGCTATTAAAAAAAAAAAAAAAAAAATGCTCATATAAATTAAATTGAAAACTGACCTATATTAACTCAAATCTACGGATACTATCCCATACTTGTGAATAACGCAAGAACGTTCAATATCTGAGATTTCCCGTTACTCGTGTTTTAGTATTATATTCGGAATGCGACAATATAATATTGATTGTAAACTAAGACACGATCATTATTATAGTCAAATTTAAATTAAAATTAAAGGCGTTTATTTTGTTTAGGCCTACGGGGGCACTTACGAATGGTCCATTTTAATTTATTTTTCTTATATCAATAACCGGATCGAAAAGCGTCCTCGACTGAGAAGTTCCGGCAAGAAACTCAGCGGGCTTGTCTTTTAATTTTTTGTTATATTTCTTCTTTTATCGTCAGTTGCTTATATGGTTAATAATTACAAAGGGTAATAGATATAAATATAATAGCTCCAGTGTTTTACCTTTTGAGAGTAAAAAAGGTACTGAATTCATTAAAATAAACCTAGTGGCAACCCTAACCGGCTAGTAGCGCGTGAAAACTTGACCCGGTGGGTCTGCCCCAGTGATATTTGCCAGCAAATTGCTAGAAATAAAGCGAATAAATAGCATTTACGTTTATTGATTCATAAAGTAAACTGACGTAATTAATTTTGCATTTTAATTAAATATTAATTTCAAGGCAAAGATGGTGCGATTTGAACACCTTTGGGGGTAAAACGTAGCCACAACAAGCCCAAGATAGGGACCTACGGCAACAATAAGGGGAGTCACCAGACTGACACGCCAACTGTATGGCGCCAAACTAACCAACGCTTGTATCTACGTTGGTGCCGTACAATAGATTGAAACATATGGTAGGTGTTGAAAAAAAAATTACAAATGTAAAAAGACAAGCCCGCTGAGTTTCTTGCCGGATCTTCTCAGTAGAGGTCGCGTTCCGATCCGGTTGTAGATATAAGATAAACAATGTGAAATTGACAATTTGTAAGTGCCCCCGTAGGCCTAAACAAAATAAATAATTTGAATTTGAATTTGAGTTGGGGGCGATCCCACTGACACCCAGACCAAGGGAAATTACGAATAGGCCATTACGGAAATTTGCCCCGGCGGGGATCGCTGGTAGAGCTGAACTATAGGCAATTGACTACAGCTTATATACGGACTGGCTGGACCGGGGTAGCACCACCCTGTCACAGAAGATGGACGTAACGTTACTATTATAGATGTGTGCGGCATGACCAAACTCCACAGATATAGATTTACATACATAACGCAAGTTTCACGATTTGTATCGAAACCAAGCGTGCCAAATTTTCAACACCTACTGTGACGTCATAGATGGCGGGAAATCCAAACCGATTCAAAGACACCGATGCCGCCGATGCCCCTCCGCCCGCTACGATTCTCTCGAGTGATTATCTCGCTCATACTCATATATTTATATCTGTAGTCGCGAGGACTGTAAGTTAGCGGCGACCAACCTTGACGCTTGGTCGGGGTTTTCGGACACATTTGCGTTATCTATGTAAATCTATGTCTGTGCCAACCCCCCTTCCCATCCCTTTATTCAGTTCAGCTACGTGCGAGTTATGCCATTGGTATTGCACGCATATAACTGCGGTGACTACTTAACATCAACCGGTTCGTACGCTGGTTTGTCGACTTTGAAGTGCAATTAATAATGTCATGCTATATGTACTTATTTTAAAGCTATATTTAATCGATATAGTATTTCACTCATCATGTAGGGCCATGTGTCCAACAATGAAACACTAAAAATTCATAGTCTCATACACCTTTTGTTTCTACAGATATAACTCTAATTTTTTACATGTATGTAGGAAATTTTATTGGCTACCGGATGTCGTTTATATTTTTTTTAAATAAAGGTGTAATCAATCAGCAAAAAATAATAACTAAAAAATGGGTAATGTTTCAATGTGTCCACTGTCGGGTACACAATGAAACACCACAAATTCAACAATGAAACAAAATAATGAATAATGTTTTGTGTAACATAAGGAGTAAGTGAAAGACAAAAAATACTTGAGTTCAATCAAAAACGGTTTTATTCTTAATTTCACTATAACCAGACTCATTACCTATAATAGGTAAAAAGGTCAGACAATAAAAAAAAATACGAAAAGTAACTTATTAGCTATATTTATGGTACTTACTCATTAATTAAACTCTAGTTAGGCAATAACTAGAGTTTAATTAATGACAATGGAAATTAATGATAATGAACACAACGAAACAGTGTTTCATTGTGTCCATTATGCAACTGTTTCATTGTTGACTACGTCAGGTTTATTTTATTAACCTCAAAAAAAACCCACTAAATTGTAACACTTTAAATCACGATATATTCCACGTTAATCTACGAAATATATTGAATGCTAGGTAATAATGAAAAATATGATGTTTCTAACCATAATTGAATGAAAAATCAATAAAGAATGTTGAAAATACTTAAATTTTTATCGAAAAATTTAATATTCGCCGCAGCCACGTCTTCTCCCACGCGGCGCCAGTGCAAACTGGGGTAGGGCGGGGGGTTCACGTGACTGTCCTAACGCGACATAAAGCACGATCTGACAACGCAGTAGTTTAGAAATATTACAGTGTTTTATTGTGTACCACTGTTTCATTGTTGGACATCTGACCCTACCGTTAATATCAAAGGTTATAAACTAATGATACATCGTGTAAGTACTCTATAAGTGATCGTTACCGCGTGTGAATGGGCCAATGATGCGTTTGCGGCCGTTTTGTTTGGAAATGATTTAATCACCAAGGTCTTCTTCAAATAGTGTGATGCGAAATAGAACATCCGTGCGCATGGAATTTCCTACCATATTATACATCCATGTGGGATGAATTTAAGGAAGTTATGTTTTATTTGGCATCTAGAATACAAAAATATTCATATAAATATTATACATACATACTTACCGCCGCTTATTCAAAGGTAATGCAAATTTGGGAGTTGTCTCCGTTCGGTTCCAGTATTCGATCGGTAATTACCTGAATACCAGTTATTAAAAAAAAATATGTTTAGTTGATAATTTAATACAATATACCTATATATAATTAAGTTATAATTTATACGCAACCCGACTGCTGAATGACGTCACGACGATCAACTTGAGAGAAAGTGAATCTAAAATTACTAGACGACTTTTAATTAAATAACCCGTTACGCATTGGTTGGCAACAGCTGCTTAATAAAATGCCCCTTAATGATACGGAATAAGGGTCACAGGCAGTGAATAATATGGCTAACCATGTTATTATATGTTACATATTCAAATCGAGAAACTTTCTTTTCACCATGCAGTGGTGTGTAAAAAGCATGTTTTTGGACCATAATGCGTACCTTAAGATTAGAGTGAAACCATCAATTTACCGCGCGATTTTAATAACAATAGTGATAAAATGTATATTCAATTAATTTGATATTTACATTTAAAAATATAAATTGTAAGAAATTAAATTAATAAAATATTTAATGATAACTTTATTGGCAAAAAATACCCTTATAATTTTAATAATAGGAATGAAAATAATATTTAAATGTTAAAAATCCCACTTAGTGACTAGGAAAGGATTAGGAATGCACAGGATAGAGATGTGTGGAGGGATTTAGGGGAGGCCTAAATACTTTTATATGTGTCATTAATTTAGTCGTGATTTTTCACAAACTGCGAATTAACATCCCTGACAACATATTAATCATAATAGCCAACTGTTTTAGTCAAAGCAACTGCAATTCAGCCACTGCATTAGTTAATAAACACCTCAAGTGTTCTTAACAGCTAAACATCAAATGTCAAGTGCATTTGCGATAATAACACACTATTTTCCAGCACTTACGTGCTCTGTATTCACGAGATTAAGGCCACCACAGATCAGATATGAAAGTTTGACATTTACATCTAACAACCACGCAGAATCACAAAGCACCACACCCCAGCATCCTTGAGTGGCTGTTAACAAATTGCTAGATGATAACTAGATCTAGAATTTAGATCTTAGGCAAGGTCGTAGAGCTCTTTTTCATGTCTAGACCTAACGTGTTTTGACACGTTTGAATTGAAATATTGTGTACAGATTATAAGTATGGCTACTTAGCTCAATCCTAATGAACTTCCTAAATTAGTTGTTTTAATAGTATAGTGTGTGACCAATTATATTAACTAAAACATTTATTTACTAATTACAAAACAGAATAAGTAAAAAAAAAATATTATGAAATTAAAAACATTTCGTTACTATAAAAAATAGGTAGTAATAAAAATCAGAAATGAAATCCCATGGAAAAATTACATTAATGAACACTGAAAAGCGTTTAGTCTAATAAAATTTTAACGAATGGAATTTTCAGTAACCTCACAAAATCACACTATACTATATGAAGCCATCGCTCTCTCTCTTACTGCGTCAATTAATCTAAAACAGTAAGTATGCAGTTTCTGTATGTCACTGAAATCTTAGAGTAGACACGTATGTCTAGTAATATTTTAGTTCTAAAATAGTCACAAAGCCAGCGAGACGGGAAAGAAATAATTGGAATGCATCACACCGTCGCTCAGCGGAACAATTTGACGCAGCGCGCGCTTTGCGAATGCTAATCGAGGAATAACACGATTACTTTCACGCGTTTTTGTCGGTGCCACTAACCTTTTGTTGTTATTGCAATGACAAAAGTTGAATTTATTTCATATTCCCGTACGAATTTCCTAATGCAATATTAAATTTAAATTATCCGATTCCCTCCGTTGCAGAGTGGGACACAAAAGAAAGGCGGATTACCACATAAATAACAATGGTACATGGCGGATTCTGTACCTTTTTTATCAGTGCCTATTTCCTGTGATCGTTGGACAAAATAGGTCGTATTAGCGATCATACTAACGGTCTTAACATAGGCTATAGACCAATCAAAACAATTTAACAATACTAGTAGGTAAATAAATAATTAAATATCGCCAGACTAACACACCAACTGTATGGTCCTAGACTAAGCAACGCTTATACTATGGGTACCGTAGAATAGACAGGTGGCGATCCGAGGGACACCCAGACTAGGACAAATTACGAAAAGGCCAAAGGCAAAATTTACCGCAGCGGGAATCGAACCCGCAACCACGCAGTGCCGTGAGCCGAGCGGCCTACGCTTAAAGCACTGCGCCGAGCGGTCGTGAAATCTCTTTATATGTAGCGTTTATTGCAAAGGCCAAAAAAGTATATACCTATTTATAATGATCGCTATGTCTAATGCATTTATGCAATAATAAAGTAATGCATTACAAGCCGCTCATAATAACATTCACAAGAGCACGCATTAACAGCAATAAAACATATTTCCTTGGTTTTTGTTCATAGAACAATCACTGCCTTGTTCTAGAACCCACTTGACACAAATATAATAATTGTACTTAATAATAACTACGTGTAAGTATGTCTGCATTCACTTTACGTAATGATGATCTAATAGGTCACGCGAGATGTCTCTGAGATGGTCAAGTCGTGTTATAGATCGATGGATGCTGCAGTCACTTTGAGCTTTGAGTCGTCTTTAAACTATGATAAGAGCCGTTAGTAAATTTGTCTTTAAGTTTGATATCAAATCTTTGGAGATTACGCCAACTTGCAAAATGTGAATAGACGGGTCAAGTCTGCGTTTACTAAGCCGTAGACTGCTATATAATAGAACTTAGAACCCTATGACCGATTGGTAACAAACCCTATATCTGTTTTTGTGTAGTAGGTACTTTTGTAATGTCACAAAATGAGTTGCGATAAAATTCTAAACACTGACTTTACCTCAGAGTGGTTCATTCATAGTAATTATCTCATCATAGAGTCTCGACATTCTTCAAGACTAAAGAGAAAGGGGCGTTTATTTTCCACTTATCCCTAATGGTGGGTACACTTTGGAAAAGATAGGTGTAATACCTAAATCTTTTGGAGACTAAGTTCTGGATTTGATTCGTATGCGTCATTTATATTGATATCTTTAATACTCCAAACACGCCTACTGTCAATTCAAGCTAATTAGCCCACTGTTGGGCAACAGTATCATTCACGTTACACTGGGGCTTGGACGTGTGTATCAGATGCGTGAATCAGTATTGTTACTCAGACGAAACAACTTGTAACTACTTTCTAATTAGTTGGCAAGTCTGATTAGCCTTCACGGTTATGTAAACCTAATTTGATTTAGATTTGAGAGATCTTTAATATAAAAAATAAAACAATACATACTATTTTCTTTAACAAAGACGATTACCATTATACTAGGTACAGTTTCTTAAATATATTTTTCGTAAAGAAATACAATTTTTTGAAAATAAAACCTCAGAGCTAGAATAGCATTATTAAAATAATAAATGAAGTAGTTATCGCACTCTCCTTTTTCCCTCCAGGTTCATCGCAGGGTTAGCAAAGTGTGAGCGATGCCTCTGGTATTGCAAGCATCTATACGCTATGGTAACTGCTTAACATCGGGCGAGGCGTACGCTTGGTTGCCATCTTTGTCTTATAAATATAATAATTAAATATCAATAAATGGCCTAGGTGATGCTAGGATTAGGTACCCCCAGTCTATTGTACAGTACTATACCCTCAAGATCCAATTAGGAAACATTCACTTGGTGAATGTTTAACGATAAAATTGTATTTATGAAGAGTACGTAGGTACTTATATAAAAGGCGAATCAGAAGTGAACGCAATATTTATTTTTTACAAGTATATATGACTAAAAAGAGAAGGCAGATGATGAAATGATGGGGATGTATTATTATAAATAGTAACAGGTATCAGTCTCAAGTCAATAGCAGTTTAAAGTTAAGGAGATTTAGGCCGTACATAATCAGGTAATTATCTCGACAAAAAACTCTCGCGCGCTAATAGCTGATGATTTATTAATTTCTACCATTACGATTCCGAGCTGCGATCTATTAAATAATCAAACAATCGGTCGCTCACTGCACCTTTGACACTGTCCGAATCCGTTTACCATTGCGCAAGAGACGGTACCGTCAGCAACGAAAGCGAGCAATATTTTCTTTAAACGTCACTCGTCTACGTCTTAATAAAATAAAAAATAACGTGCTCTAAAAGTTAAATGTTGTTATTTCATCAATTTTGAAATTACAATTTTATTTTAAATATATGAATATTGTATAAAATAAAAGAACATAAATACCCATTCTAGTGCTGCATTATGCTGAATCGTGTTGCATGAAAAAAGAAAAATAAAATTTTTATTTTTGTCTAGGCTATGTAACCGCATTAATTATGAATCATAATAGTAATTCGCTTTGCTGACTGTACTTGCTATCACCGATGGCCTACATCATAATGGAAGTTCCCTTTCTATAAGTAATCCACATGATTCTTTTTTGTATTAGTTAATTTCCGCTCAGTATAACCTTTCGCTCTAGGAAGCGATTAGACTAAATAAATGGGCCAACATTTGCAATAATTATTCGGAATAATTATACACGCTGGTAATGTTTGCCTTGGCTCGTTGATTGGAAGCTTTTAGTATTGCAGTAGGTAGATATCAATAAATATGAATTAAAAAATATAACGTAAGAATTACACTTAACTTACGTCATGATTAGCTCAGTCTGCTTCTAATAATAAAATTAATTCGGTATTTAATTGAAGTACCTAATATAGACAAAGCAAGCTATTTCGTGGATTCCAGTGTAGATTAATAATAATAAATAACCTGTTTGATAAAAAATATTTAAAGTGTGCACAACTTTGAATATACTTATGTTGCCTTTTGCAAGAGGTAAATTTATTAAATTACAGGATTAAAGTTATGAGGTAGGTACCAGGTACCTTCATCATTATGTCAATCAGAGATTCGCGCAGAGTACCTACTCAACTCTTTAGAACTTATCTTAACAACAGCCAATACACCGCAACGTAAGAAACTGTTGATAAGGACATCAAGAAAAAACAGTAGACATCATTTTATAAAGATTTAATGCTTTAAATTCGCGCAAGCTTTTCATTTTACGTACTTATTCTTTTAATCTCAAGAAGTCCCCAGCAATTGCCAATTACATTGTTTTATAAATATCCACAGCAAAGTTTTTAAAGGTATTTTAACAGAAACAAACGAAGGTAGAGAAAGTAAATGTGTTGTAGCGTGAGATTTTTTAACTAACTTTATTCATAAAAGCGGTAAATTTAAATACAAGATTGTATAATTTACTTCATCTTAATCGAGAAACTGGTTTAAGAGCTAATATGGTAAAACGAGCATTGTTTTAGATTACATCAATTGAATCATACCTGATACAAAAAATGGATTTTGTATTTACGCCAAATAAGTTATAAATAAATATTTAAGTATTTATGATGTCTTATTTCACTGTTATCATTAATATACGAGTTTTGTAGCAAGTTATAATTCTCTTGAAAAGTATATTTCTGATTAAGTTTCTTATCTAAATCGAAACAGTAGCCACCATAATCATCAAAAAGTACTCTACTTACGTTCATACAGTCATTATCTTAATCATAGTACCTAGCAATACCTATTTCATCCACTTAATGATCCATATTAAAATCGATCCCAAATTATAAAGATCCTTCGGCCCGCTTCTGCGGTGAAAGGAAGACAGAAATGGACGAAGATTTAAGAGATAACAACATAATAGGCGCGTTGCAAAACTGTATCATTATGTGTATCTCATTCTGTACCTAGTATCGTAATAATTGTTTCGTTAACACGTCTGGCGCTGTGTGATAAGTTTTCGGTTGGGAAATCGTATCCATCACAGACTCTGATGAACATTGCATGTACCTTAAAAGTTGTTGTAGGTGAGAGCGGTCATCCTAATTACCAATAGATTCCAGGTTCAATCCCACTCTGGTCATAAAGCTTTTTACTTGAACTCTCCTAGTACCTAAAATTTTTATTAGGTGGAAACGCTAACGATACTTCTATTTATTTAAAAAAGACAAAAAATAATATTTTTTTAATATTTATTTTACTACGCTAATCAAGGTTTCTGTCAACTGTCACTAAACTGTTGTCACCACGATTGTAGTGTACTTAGTAGGAGTCATCATCATAGGCCTTATCTTTTCTATTTATCTGGGGTCGACGCCGTATGTATTTTGCTTCTATTTATCGCGCTTTCCCGCCACTCAAACCTCGTTCATATCACTCTTAATACAATTCATACATCTTTTTCACCTTCCTCTCGCACTGTACCTTTCCCTCCATAATTAGTAAGAGTTTGGATTCAATATTATGATGTGCATGACATTATGTAAAAGTTCTTACTTTATGATCGTTTATGTCTTTGAAGGTCTTTACACGGTTGGAAAAGCTTGAGTGGATGTAAATTTAATGTGTTGATACATAAGCTTTTTGTGTTCAACGTATATTTATTGACGTCAACACGAGTAACAGACAGCAATAAGACAACAAAGTAACAAACTTCGAACGAACTTTGTATGTGAATATATTGACTGAATTATAAAGTACCAGAGTGGTTACATTTATGCGTTGTATAGTACACGACTGCTCTATTTCGGAGTAATGAAAGGACATCAAGTGACATTTGCTTGGTGACCGTCCGGTTGTATTAATACTAAAAGTACAGCAATACGTAAAGATTTCAATAACATATTAAATGATATTATGAAATGTGTGTTTGTTTGTAACTAGCGTATCATTTTGATGAGAGAAGTAAATGGAAACCTGAAAGTAACTGAACTTCTTCTGTCTTGCTGTCGGTTAAGATGGAACTAGTTTAGTCAACAATAAGAAAGTGCCAATAAAGGGATAATTTACATAAAAAAATGGCGTAAAGTAGCTTTTATAGCTACGTTTCGTACGATGTGTGAAAGGGCCGAAAGACCAACCCTCTCCCTCCCTCTTTGTCCCACTTCCCTTCAGGTCAGTAACTGCTTAACGTCAAGCAACCTTTTAAGTCATACAATTGTTTGCCATTATTGTAAGGTACATAAAAATAAGTGCAGAAGCTATTTCCAAAATATATAAATTTCCTATTACTCTACCTCCATTATTCTCCTCCATTATTTTCAAGAGAAATGTGACGCAACGGATCATTGATAGGTGACATTTGAATTTGACAGCCAACCACAGAGTAAAAATAAGACCACACGCCCACAGATTACGCCATGCATAAACCAAAACTGAAATGTGTGATTTCAGCGCTATATTCTCGATGCAGTCACGACTTAAGGCTATTGTTACGTTAGAACATTTTAAGTCATCTTACGTTATTGAACATGAATACTGAACAACGTTCTAAAAATGCAATATGGCATTCAAATCTAGACTTTGATTTTAAAAGTGTAGAGTTCAATTTGAATTGAAAACATTAATATTTGACGTGTTCGCATTTAAACATTCTAGTTTTGATATCTACTATTTAATTGCTTCAAAATAATTGTCCATTTTGTTATCCATTACAAAACTGTGATTCATTATTGTTTATCTGATGTTCTGTTAAGAAATGTTACTAAAGTTTTTAGAGTGTTACTTAAGACGATAATGTGTGAAGCATGTAATAGTTAATGCTTCTGTTTTGACCTTATACTTTTTTATTTGGTAATTAGCCTATCGGTTTTAATTGATATTGAATTTATATTGGGCAAGACAGATATATTGTCTATGTGCAATGCTAATGCTACCACAAATTTATTTTTATTTTTAAGAGAAATAAATCTTTCAGTTCTGTTTTAATGTTTTTGCGTAATTTCATAGAAAAAGCAAACAAAATTATCTCCACTTGATATTAAAACACCAATTATTACGAAGTACTTAAACGCACACTTTTACTATCACTAATGAATTTGACAAACCTTCAATAATCACTATAAGCACGCGACCGTTCGCAATTTCTAATTTAGCTTGGGGCCATAAGATTGGTAAATTTAACTTGCTATATTTTCTTTCATACTATCTCGCTGATTTAGTGGCTCCATTTTTTTTATAGCCAAGTATTTGACCACAATCTCACCTTAATAGTTTGTTTGAATAGTGTGCCAACGTCACAACAATATACTCGATTGAATTCCCAGGTCTAAGGCGCGATTGTGGTAAAAATTTTAGTTGATGTCTTAATTTATGACATCGATTTAAATGTAATGGGAACGTGTTTTTTTAAACTTTTCACACGGATTCCATTTAATATAAAGTATATTTTTTTATTACCTAGGTAGATACATTGGTAGACTGTTGATCTGATGTTTGGTGGTAACCGTAGCCCCTGACATTTAATTTATTTATTATCTCTGACATCTGCAACATGGGGAATAGACGAGGTGCAGAACCGCATGTTGTAGTGCGACAGTACAACCAGGAGTGAGGTCATTCCACACCTTTCATGTGCGTGAAAGGAAAGCTTACGATGATCTAGATTAGCGAGATACTAGGTATCCAAATGGTGTGAATGAAATCGCTCCCAGAGTCTCAGGGTGCGATGATAGAAAAGTGACGATGGCATCAAACTAAACTTGTTTAATCTTTTGTATTGTACCGCGATATTCCATCACCAGGGGAACTAACAATTTGCTCGATAAATATTTTACGTAGACGCTCTATTAAACGTATTTAAGCTCATGGTACAGCTAAGGAATTAGTTCACTAGTTCGCGCCCGGTCTGTTCTACTTCAGTAGCTATTGCGGTGTCATTAACGATAATAATACTCGGTCAGCTGCGACGAAGCGTCGCTTGGGCAAATGTAATTGTGATCTATGGGGTTTGGGCTGGTTTCGGTAAGGATTTTGTAATAACTTTTTTACCAAAAACATTATTGGGCAAACTATTCCATCCATTAAAAAAAAATCAAATCGATCCTAGGATATTGCTGGCTGATATCTTTCGTGTTATTTTGTGTAAATAATTGGTTAATGTAAATCGTATATTTCTTATTCAGACGCGTTTCGGGAACTATTCTTCTAGATTGTGAAGAGCAGCTGGTACGTGGATTAAACATTATCATACATAATACAATGATAGCCAAACAGTCAACTTGGTGCGCCCTTTGAAACACATAATACACAGAAACTAGCACTGGAGCACTAAGTGTGTTTTATCGAATGCCTTTTAATTTAAAATGTAAAACTCATTCAAATTCAGGGCATAGAAAAATACATAAAACATACGTTCTAACGCTGCAGATTTGGGTAGTTTGTTTTAAACGAAGTCTCGTTAAGATACTCTCTAAATCACCATGGCAACCCAATCATTTGGCAAAACGTAATACTCAATATTTCCATGTGCAAAACCATGATTATTTGATCAGCTGTACAGTTGCGTTGCGCAATAATAATTTCTTTCATGGTTTCGCGGTTTTTAGAATCGGTCCAGTGGTTCTGAAGTGTTCATGTTTACGCTTTAGCAGAAAGTGCGCCCGCAAGGTTTTGGATGTCGATATCGTAAATAATGATAACATAACAATATTTTGGCTCTAATGAAAATCGTTATTGTGTATTAATATGGAGATGTATTTATAAGTGCAAATTTTGCTTAATATAATACAGGCATTTTATATTTGAATTTAATGTATTATTTATTTAGGTAAATTTATATTGCCTCCACGAATCTACCCATATGAGACTATTACCCACGGAGGGGTTTGACACACAATAAAATCATTATTTAATTGAAAATTAACAATAAGAAACATAATTATTACCAGAAACTATCCTAATTAAATTAGTATCAAAATGCCTCTAATTGTTTTTAAAGATTTAAATGTTTTTTCCTTAATTTTGAAATTAGACAAACACCGATCAGCATAATGCACATAGGCAGGAGTATGGCAGCGGTATTAATATTAGATAAGAGACAGGACGGTGGTTCGCCTTGTCCTTTATGAGCTGGCGGTATTACTTTGTGACGTTTGCAACTTTATTTTATCCAATCAGTAAATCGACAAATTAATAGACGGCCGCTTGGTCTAGCAGTTTACGATGGTTGCTGGTTCGATTCCAGTGTTTCACATACATAAAACACTGATTTATTTGGCTTAAAATATCTTACGTATCTATGTATAGAGTTGTCATTACTTTAACTATAGTCTTTATTTGGATTATTTTTCTTTGACCAATTTTATTACCGGCAATAATGTTCTGCAAGTAAACAGCATGTGACTCTCAATTTAATTATTCCACTTTAATAATATCTATTTTCTTTTGCAGGTAAATATAATATGAATCACGCCGCTCTGAATGATTAAGTGACATGAAAATTCTGTGTGGTATGTTTTTATTTAAGTAAGTATGATATCTGGATCACTGTAACACAACCATTTCAATATAACAAAAAATATATTTTAAATTAAAGTGCTCTTTATTATGTAGGAATATTACTTGGGCACGCATTTAATTTAATTAATGAATTTCTAATAGGTATTTTAACTAATTTATTCCTTATTTGATGACAGAAGAAAAAAAACAATAAATATTTTACCAATACATTTATTTTAGAGGCTATAAACTTATATTGATCATAAAGGTATTAAACAATTTATCATAGATACTCGAGTCTTACTCGAGCCTGTGTTGGTGTCACATCAAATTACGACCGGTTCGTAAACATGTAAAATTATAATAAGGAAATGAGCCGGCCAAGGCTCGGAATAGTACCGAATTATGTAAAGGTCGTTTGACTTTGCAAATTATCAGAATTCCAGTTATTTTGCGTACTTATTTGCATTTAGGAATGTTTGTTTTGTTCCAACAGCGTCTTAGGGTGCCCGTCCACTAGAGCCGAGCGGGCTAGCTTTCGACTAATAGGATCATTTCACTTTCCGCTGCTCCTGTTGGTTGAAAGCTAATGCAGCTCACCTAGCTCAAGCGGACAAGCATACTTATCATTGAATTAATGTATTTAAAAATAATTAATATTTTGTTCCTATTTTAAAATGCTACTTTAAACATTTCTTTACATATTATAATAGATACTTTTTTAAAAAAAGGGATTATTCGAATAATATTTACCGAACAATGCATTCATTTAACTATGAAAAAAGTATTTTTTACAAAACCATGGCACCAAATGCTAACAGTAGTCAAATTGATCCACTGATCAACCGGTAATTGATCAGCACCATGCAATTAACACACTCGCATGGTGATTTCACGGTCAATAACATCGCGCCATGGCGACCATTTAATTAGACTGGAACATTTTTACGAGCTACAGAATGCGGAAGCGATTGACTTTACGCACTAAACTTCATTTAAATCTACATAAGTTCGTATGTACGTAAAAAGTAAAAACTTGTTGAGTATTGGTTTCTTGATCATGTTATGTAATAATTTGTTGTTGATATAAAAATGAAAAGTAATTTTATATTTTTTACTGCATTCGTTTCGCACAATAATCTGTAAATTCACTTCCTCATGTTTTATGAAAAAGTAATGTGACTGTAGTGTTCTTTTTGATTTGACAAATAACGTAATAATTTCGTTTTAATGTCAAATTTTACATTATATTGTCAACTTTATGCATTATTTTCTCAAAAATATTGCAGTTTTTTGAAATTTACCTGCACAAGGTGTGGTGGCCCTGAATTTTTAGATGCTTAATAACGATAGATGTCCGCGTCAAAAATCATAAAGAATATCATATAATTATTTATGTTATATAATCTAACAACATTGTACCCTTCACATATTGCGGTTAACTAAAATGTCAATAAAACTTGTAAAATAACCTTAAAACATTTTATAACACGAATTGGTACCTAATTGACAAGTTTAATTAGTTTCACGTTTATGGCTGAAGCAATTGAGATTCTTAGCCTCTAATATCAATGACGTGTGTGATTTATATTTATTACCTAATGGTATTTAGGTAGGTAACATTTTAAATGTTACCTGTGATTGCTGTAATTAAAATCAATATTAGCATCTGATATAACCGAAGTCTGAAACCACGGAAGACAGTTCGAGACGTGCTGAAACTAAAGTATTTTTAACGGTAGAAAAAGTTCCATAACTTGGGTATTACTTACTGAGATTGCCCCCAGTTCAATGTGCCTATAATAAAAGCGTTGCTATAGATAGTTCCTTCGTTTCTCGAAGACGCGTGCTGTGACTCTTTTGACACAGGCATATGGGTCAATTTGCAAAAATCCACGCGTCTTTGTGAAATAAATTTACTTTACTTACTAATTTGGCACTGGTGCAAATTGTGTTGGTTACAAACTACGACTAAATTAAATTAGACAGAGCTAAGAATATTGCTCACTAACTCATGCTTCGCAAGCGTGAGAAGATCGGCAATCAAGTTAGTTAAGTTTATTTTTGAACTCACAGAATAAGTACTTACGAATAATATGCATCTATTTAGGCATGTATTAATAAACCGATCTCAAATTTGAGAGCGATCTTGAGCACGCGATTGACATGTAATTTTGTACTGGTATGACATAATAATGATATTTCCAAGATCTCTCTCAGACTTGAGATCGATTAAAGAGATCCATCATAACGTATTTAAATTGAAAGTGTACCGTATTCGATGTTACGGGTACAGGTCAAAAGTGATTAGCATAATCGATCTTTCACAGTTCCTTGTACGTGCTGAACAAACTGACAGGGTTACCGGTTATTAAAATTATGTAAATCGACCGCTAATCATAGTTTTGAGAACACTAATAATTTATGAATTGTGGAATAAATAAAATATGTGACATAAGTGGACTCAAAACTTATTAGTAATAAATATGATCTTCTTGTTTGTTATGTCAAAAATGGCTGAATAATTTATAATACCTAGACTTTTTCTAGTTGTTATATAACTTAATATTCTTTTGACCGTTTGGTTTTCGAAAAATTTTGTTTGTAAAAATTACGCAAGTTACGACTTCATAAAATGTTAACGCCTCTATCGTTAACTTAAAAGTTTTGAAGCCAAATAGTTACATAATAGACGATACACTTAGTGTTTCGAATTGTTTTTATTAGATGTCTATCGAAACACACGTCATAATGTAAATAAAGGCATTTTAGAGCTTAGCATGTCTGATTTATCAATCTATTTATTATATCTTAATTACTTGAAGGTTCCAGATCAGTCTTGAGACTAGGAATCAAAATTAGATCGGCTTAGACGCCATTTGATCTTGGCTAAAGGTCATTACAAAAAGTTTTAAGTTCTCAAATCAAAATAATTTATATTATGTAACACCAGCCTTGATTGAGCGAAACAAAAGTAAATACACTCATATAGGTAACCTAGTTTCTTATAAATAAGGGGTATGAGCGAAAAGGGAGTGAGTGCAGAGATGACGGATGATAGGCTTGAATGGAAGAACAGAACGTGCTGCGCCGACCCCACCTAGTGTGGGATAAGGGCAAGGTGATGATGAGTTTCTTATAAATAAGTAATTTTCCACTGGCATCGGGAACAGGGTCCAAGTTACCGCCGGTCAAAGCTCCATGGAGAGCAACCTACTTAATATCTATCATAGTTTATTTTTGTAACCATGTCTACAAATCACCTGATGTTAAGCAGTTACCGTAGCCCATAGATGCTTGTATACCAATGGCATTGCTCGCACGTTAATTAATTACCTGAAAAGGAAAAGGCTAGAGGGACGAAAAAGTGGGGTTCGGCTTTTGGTTCTCTCACTCGTTGTACTAAACTCACCTGTAGCACTACTTAACGCCGATTTTCTGTGAGGGGTACTACCCCTGCTGAGTCAGCTCGTACAAATAAATAAATATTGCCAGACTGACACACCGACTGTATGGGCCCAAACTAAGCAACGCTTGTACTATGGATACCATACAATGGACTGGGGGCGATCCCAGTGACACCCAGACCTGGGCAAATTACGAAAAGGCCATTTCCGCAATTTGCCCAGGCGGGAATCGAACCCGCAACCACCATGTGCAGTGAGCCGAGCGGCCTACGCTCGAACCACTGCGCCAAGCGGTCGTCAAATATGAGCAGTAGTCGGTCGGCTACGTTTGGCTCTACCAAGGATGGTTGGTTATTATTATTGCAGCAACTAACTATAAAAACAAGCAAAGCCGTGAGCAACATATACGACAATATCAACCGGAGAAGGTAACAGGTAGTACAAAAAGAAGAGCGGGCGTCCTCGCCGGTAAATACCACTTGATCTTGGACTTCCCACCGTAAATGATGTGGGCCAATTGAGCCGTTTTTTTGATGAATTATATCTGTAAAGGAATCATAGTGTAATCGAATTACTGTCTTATCGTGATGGTATTTGAGATGAGACTAGTTTGAACCTATGCCCGAAAATAGAGACATACTTATTCCGAATAAAAAAAAAATGCTTAAAAATCAAATAATAATATTTCTACTGTCATAATATTTTTGGCTCATAAATATTATAACATACTAAAAATGTTCTTAATTTATTACAAAAAAATATGACGTCACCGTTTTTCGTGACTCAAAATTAATACTATATTTGAGTTTTCTTATTATGTTATTAATTAATATTCTCGGCTGCTTACTATATTGTATACAGGTTGTTCAAAAGACCAACACAATTATTTAATTAACTTGTTTTAAGTACATTAATAGCTATATATATTTAATACAGAGGCTAGTTTTTATTTCAGATAGGACTTTGGACTTACCTACATACATGCTGTAGCTGTGTAATTATGGAGTACAAATAGTTGCTAGTGAGCTAGTTTTCATAACACGAGCTTTTTTTAAGTTGTTGGCCTTCGGTGAAGTGGAAAATTTATGTTGTCACAGATAGGGTAATTTATTTGAGTACCAAATGTCAAAGGTGACATTATAGTACTATTCTTAAAAGTCAGATGTCACATTCACCGTGTTTTGGTTGTTTTTCTGGTTCTTTTTATTGACTGTGTAGGTACACTGGCCGACTGGCCACCTGGTCCATCTGTATCAGATGTACACCTGCATCTGAAGGAGAGCAGAGGCGATGTCAACTTATAACTGATCTGTAGACTTGCCTTTTCAGGAACCCCATGTTTTACATTTTGATAAATGAAACATAACCATTAAATTAGGATTCGTATTTTATATTTTAAATTAAAAACGTATTTTTTCATACCATGTAGCAATCTAATTTTTTTTTTTGCTAACAAGTTTATAACTCAGCAAAAAGCTGTCGGCCTTTATATTTACATACACGTAAAATAAATAATCGCTAATAATTTTATTTAGAAACAATAATCTTGATTTAAAATTAGAAAATGTTATCAGCAATAGATCGTTTAGATAATTAAAACTAAGATCTAGTTAGTCATAGGTGAACGGTTGACACTAGGTAGGTTGATGTTAAGCTGTAAGTAGGTAACAAATACAGTCGTAGGCAGGTACTAGTTGTTACTCAAACATATTGCACAAGGTGACAATTTACAGGTTGATAAAATTATTTATCTTAAATATAAACCTACACACATAGATTTTATAATGCTAGCGAGTTGAACTATACCTAAGAAGCGTCATAATGTTGAGCCAGCCCTTATAATAAGCTATGGTCAATTAACTTGGCTCCACCACCTGTTGCAATAAGCACTGATCTCCCAGGGAAATAAGGGGGTAATTGTGGTAACTTTATGGAAATATTGAACATTTGAATAGAATTACATGGCTAAAATAATACAAAAAAATTGACCTTCTGATGTTCCACTCGTGGACACAGGCCTCCCCTCAACACGAGTGAGTTTCAGGCCATAACCCACCACGCTGGCCCAGTGCGGGTTGGTGGATTTCACATGTTTTCGAAAATTGGTTACATCTTCTAGGACGTACAGGTTTCCTCACGATGTTTTCCTTCACCGTAAGCGAGTGATAATCATATGTAAATTTTGATTCGCACATAGATCTAGAAAAATCCAGATCATGGCTACCGAAATTCAATTAATTGTAGTCTTTCAAGAAATTTTTTGGTTGCGAGGTTAATTGTCTCCTTTTGTCATTAACGTTTATCAAGCATACAATCAACTAAGGGCTAAGAGCGTGCGTTTGAGCAATCGGTTTTGAGCAACGGCTATATTACGCAGGTTAGCCCTGAATTTTGCGCACTTTTTGCACGATTTCTGCCTGATATTTTTATCAGGGTAACATCGGAATTTTAAGAAAATTACACGTCATTATTTGGAGTTTGTGGTAAGTATTAAAAAATCAAAGTAGAAATATTTCTTAAAAAGATTTTTCCCCAAACTACTGAGTATATAAAATGTTACAAACGATGTTTGATATAATATAATAGGTTACTCGTAAATGCATTTTCCGCTATTTTTGGGTAATTAGATGTGTTCTAAGGCCACAAAACGTAATTAGTGACACATATTCAAAGGTTAACTCGATAGTTAATTACAGTCTGTATTAACTAGGCATCGTCATTCAGTTAAACTTAATGTAGATACTTACTTCAATTTATTATTTCAGGCTTTTGAGACATCTCGTATAGGTATTACAAAATGTTCACATAATGTTCACGATTCTTGATCAACTGTAAAATTAATCCGATTAAATTTTGTTTGTACTAAACGGTCATGCTAACAAAAAACCTGCCCTATTATATATTTTATTAGTTTATAATAATCAAAAGCAATGCTTAACAATTTGAAACCGTATTTATCGATTAACGATTGCATGGGTTACAATATACAGTTTTCCTCATACGTTTTCTTATCGTTGCCATTTAGTGTATCCGTGTTTCAAGTAACAATGTGACGGGTGATGGTAATAAAATACGCGGAACGTGGTAGTAATAACTGGACATGACATTTATTTACTCAATCCTCGCCCGAGTAATCATTAAAAATACTAGGCCCGCCCGCCCAAGCAATCATTACCTACTTGCTCTTCCTATATATTTGTTACGTTCTATGAATTTCATAACAAATACCTAGCACAATTTCTACCTAAGTGTCTGACTTGATTGGTATATTTTGTAATAGGTAACTCAATTTAAGTCGTTCGTCTATGAAATCTTTTAGAGATGTGGGGTATATACCTATATGTTGGGATGTTGGTTGCGTATTTAAATAATATTTCGATCAAAACAAAATTTAAAAATAATCAAAACTGCATATATCGTTCCACTTTGGAATGTCGTTCCACATGATAATGAAGTTGACAGCCTTCCGACCTGATATAACATCTTATTATCAACATGGAAGGAGAATCCAGTTCTTGAACAATGCCAAGTTTTTAATGAAATGCAAAAAATATATTTATTTTTGACTAGCAACCCGCCTCGGCTTCGCACGGATCAAAAATTATCAGTGTTTCTCTACTATATTCTATTGTACGAGTACATGTAACATGTATTATACATATAAACCTTCCTCTTGAATCACTCTAGCTATTAAAAAACCGCATCAAAATCCGTTGCGTAGTTTTAAAGATCTAAGCAGACATAGGGACATACAGACACCGGGAAGCGACTTTTTTATACTGTGTAGTGATGTTCAGAATGGAATGTCACAACGCTGATATAAAATATATAGAGACAAAACTACAATAGAATTAGTTAGGACGTCATAAAAAATTGTCTAGGTATGTGATGGCCAGGAGCAACAAGTTAATGTTTTTTTTATTTTTTTAAATGATTTGCTTCAGATCATAATTTATTATTATCATTAGGTACTTTGACTGACAACTCAATGATAACTTTATTCAGTAAACATAAATTCGACTTTAATCTGGACACCATTAAATGTTACTTGTTTTACTTTAAGTTAATTAAAAGTACCTATTTGTTACCATTTTATTATTTTTTCTTACCCAATGTGCGTCGTGCGGTCCAATCAAATGTCACCTATTTGAAAAAGTCACCTGTCAAACTGATTGCCTTCCTGTTCGTTGGATGTTTATTATAAACTGACCTTTTAGATGGATTTACCCGTGTTTTTGTAATGTCAATTTAAACCAAGGCAATTGTAAGAATTACTTTTCAGTGGGATTATTCTGGGACATTCAAGCTTAGACCATTTAAAGATCTCTCTGCATTCAAGTGTCGTTATCCAGTTTCAACTTGTGATAACACTTGCAATACGCACGCACTTGTAATATGGAATTTGCCCAAATGCTTTTGTGGGTCTAAATTATTATTAATTTTTGCCTTTTTAAAATCGTCTTTTAATGCACTCATTAATTATTATTTTATATTAAAGGTGCCGAAATATTTGCATTTAAAACTTCTTTATTACAAACATAATATTATGAACTTCACAGTGAAACATAATAATTGAACTAGGAAATAATTTTACATTTTACTCCAATGTAAACCCTGTGTTGTTCTTTACAATGTCGGCAGGACCAATTTTCTAAATATAAAGGTATAATAACAGTCTCACAAAATTGGTAACAATAAAGAAAAAAATACTCGTTATGTTTCATTACTTATCGCTGTCAAAAGTTCGCGTTAGGTACGTTATTTTTTTATTACATTAATGTTCTTAAACTATACTATAATTATGTATGTTATCGTTAATGTAAGTACATTCAATATTATTTAGTTTTTTTGGCATCTTTTCTATGATGAATGACGAAACTACTTATATATTCATTAAATGATTGTTGCTGTTGCAAACTTTTTGACATTTCCGATTAATTACAAAACGTAAAACTACAATACATCGAAAATTGAAAGTAAAATACTATAATTTAAAGTCTTCTTTTGTTCGCGAACATTTTTCTTCTAGACATTTAACTAATAAGCTGGTAGGTATATCGTATGTAATGTAATATATCTGTTAAAATAAATTAATAGTCGTTAACATAAATATGTTGAAACATTTTTTTTTATGTTATTAACAGAAAATATCAGCAAATTTAAGTCAAAATAGGTGGTTGTGGAAACTTACCAAGCCACATTGCCTTGTTCAAAATATCTTAAATAAATTATATTAAGTACCTCCATCACTATTAATTACTATTTGCATAAATCCATAAAGATCAGAAAGAATGGTGTAGGTATGTTGCTTTAATTATTGTAAATTTATGGTAGTAAAAAAAATAGGATAAAATCTATAAAAGATAGGTCACTAATACAAAATGTAAGCTGAACTGTGGCTAATAGTGCCACTTAACCTTTGAAATAGAGTGGGGAATCCTGTTTAGTTATGGTCTTTTTTTATAAAGAAATTTGAATTGATGTGACTAGTTTTATAAACCTGCTTTTTATCGTCTAGATTAAAATTTTTAGTCGGTAATTGGATAGGACTTTTTTAAAAACATACAATCATTAATATACTAAAATATACCTAGATACTTCTATTATAAATGTTCAAAAATGTATAATATGTCAATGTTGCTAGGCGGAAAATAATTCTGGCGTTACCAACGATAATTTTAATACCCCATTATAAAAGTAATTATTTTAATTAGGACTCAATAATATTTAATTACCTAAAATCAATATCCGGGCTACAGGTATATTATATAAATAGTATGGACTACAGATAAACAATTTCTATGAACATCACAAACATTTCAATAACAAAAATTTAACAGCGTCAGACTGCTCCAACTATATTTTATGATCCCAAACTAAGCAACAATTGTACTACGGGTACCGTACAATAGACAAGGGGTGATTCCAGTTTCACCTAAACCAGAGCAACTTACGAAAATGCACCTCCGAAACTTCCTGAATCGGGAATCGAACCCGCATCCACCCTATGCAATGAATGACCTACACCCGAACACAACGCCAAGCGGTCGCCAAAATGTATCAATACATAGAATTGATACAAAAAAAAAGATTGTCCATTAACATTTTAAAATTTAATAGCTCGGCCACGATGGTACTTAGCCTCGATAGCCTCGAGAATACTCGAGATGTAGAAAGGACGATCAGTTGATGTCCGAAGCGATACAAGGACTGATATGCGATTGATGATACAAACAATTTTGTGGTTACTGTATTATTATAGGTACTCATGAGCATGTTGTGGGAATCTTTTGGTAATTTAGCAGATCGTCTTTGTTACTTAATAGGCTAACGATCTATTGATAATCTATAATATATTTATAAATATTCAAAGAATGTGTAGAAGTTTACTTTTAACTATGCCGGAATGAGTTGTATATTACATATTTTTTATTATATTGATCAATAATTTTTACCCCAACAATTTCGATTATAATCTTTTCTTCTTCAGCGATCTAAAGGTGAAACTTGTTAATCTGCATTTTATACTCAGGGTGTGCATATATTAAAGTTGAAAATAGTAAGACCTACTTATCTTACTTCTACTACACAGATAGATAAGGTATTCAAGATTTTCAAATTCATCAGCGATTTAATTATTATTATTTACATAAAAAGGATGTCCAATTAAGAAAAATATATTTTAAATATTCATTCATCAAATAAAACTACATTTATTTAAATTAGAACATTGAGCTGTCAACGGGAGCAACCAATGACCTTACAAAACAAACAAAAATGTAACCAATCAGAAAGTACTTAAAAATGATCTCATCATTGGCTAATTTGTTGGCATGTGAAGCTACAATTTGATTGCTGCAACATGTCCAGCTGTCAAGACGGGTGAGGCCATCCTGCCATTAAGGTCGGCCGTCGGCTGCCACTACAGTGAACCTGTTCGGTAAAAAGGTTACTCTTCATATTTTTTGGTAAAGGTCAGTGAAACTGTTTCCATATTAAATGTGTAAAAAACTGGCATCAAGAGTACCATCAGAGCGGTGCATTCTTTAATACGTGTTTGAGAGAAAAAGTTATATAAGTAATTCTGGTGAATATTTATGTAATTTGTATTTGAGGACGCTTGAGGTTTCTTTAGTACTTATCGCCAAAAGTTGACTGACTGGTACTCCTTGTGAGATTTCTTAAATCCATCCAAAGCTTTCTTTATAGTTTTCTAAAAGGTTCTGGTATGTGTTCATATACATTTTTCATTGAAAGAAACTACGCGCTATTGAGCAGAAAAGGCTGTTAATTCTTTTGAGCCTGCTCTGAACTAGTAATATTGATAATGCCCTTATCATTGGGGTCTATCAGCTTTTGTATCGTTGGGTTAATTTCCATAAAAAAAAAACATATCTGCTACTAATTGACTGGCATGTTGTTATAACGGCACGAATTGTTAAAAATTGTAAACAAAACGAAAATAAAATGCGAAAAACAACTGCATTTATACTAAAATGACTGTAACCCACGACAATTTAGGTACAAAACGTGTTCCGTCTTCACGGAAACTGCGAATCGATTCACTATTATATCGATGACTGTTGCATTCGATTATATTATGAGGCCTGCATAATCGAATCTAGCCAGCAAATTGATGTGACATTACAAGTGAAGCTCTATTGTTGGTTGCACTAAATCGAATTTTATTTGTAAAATAATTGAATGGTCATGTTATTGTAGAATGCATTTCGTTATTTTCAGATGTATTCATAAAATTGTATAATTTATATTCCTGATGTGCCAGATACAATGTGTCATTTTTTGAAGTCTTTAGTATTACGTATAGAGAGAACTCGATTTTATAAAAGTCGGTCAATTGCCGTGATCCCTCTGACATGCCCTAACAACCAATGTCGTCCAGTAATTTAAATCACGAATTAATTTAAGGTCAAGTCTCACGAATCGTTAACCCATCCATATATTGGACCGGCCAAGTGGGTGCCCTCAGGTTTGCGTATCATAGAAGCATGCCTGAGTATTTTTTTCTTAAAAGAAATATAACTTGCAATGTGAGTATATCACATTACTAGTAGGTATTCCCGTTAGCCCCTCCAGCTAAGCTTATTGCTTGTGTTTGGAGTAGGCTCACATTAATAGTTTAATGGCCAGGATGGGGATCAAACACGGAACCTCTCAGCTACGAAGACGGTCCCTCTAACCACTAGGCTAGTGACGCCTTGAATTACTTTACTACATAACTTATAAGGTAGTAGAGTCAATTCACTATCTTAAATATATATAACTCAAAGGTGACTGACTGACTGACTGGCATAGTGATCTATCAACGCACAGCCAGAACCACTGGTCGGATCGGGCTGAAATTTGGCATGCAGGTAGATGTTATGACGTAGGCATCCGCTAACAAAGTATTTTGATTAATTCTACCCCCGAGGAGATAAAATAGGGGATGAATAATCCCGAAATTACACGCTGTCGAAGTCGCGGGCGCAGCTAGTATCTCTATATATATAGCGGGGTATAGCTTCACCGGCTACCACACTGTCACAGCCCTTAACTCAACTCAAAACTCCTGCACCCCCCCCGTCCAATTCCCTCCCTTTGTTCCAGTCACCTTCAGGCCAGCAACGTGCTGCATAACTGCTTAACATCAGACAGATCGCACGGTTATTTGCCGACTTTTTTACATTATATAAATTTACTAGCTGTGCCCGCGACTTCGTCAGCGTGGAATTTAATTGCAGAGTTTCATACAAACTTTCATCCCCTATTTTATCCCCTTGGGGGTAGAATTAATCAAAATCCTTTCTTAGCTGATGCCTACGTCATAACATCTACCTGCATGTCAAATTTCAGCCCGATCCGTCCAGTGGTTTGGGCTGTGCGTTGATAGATCACTATGTCAGTCAGTCAGTCACCTTTGTGTTATATATATATAGATAATTGACATATAACTAGAACATCAATCGACAATCTTATACGTCTGGCAGTCCATCCGGAAATACTAATCCGAATACCGTGACCTCACCGCGTGAAAGGATCTACGTTACGTGTGACGATGTAACCACAACTCAGATTCAGTCGGGCCTTATCAAAGATGATTTGCAAATCTTAAGTGGTTTTCAGTGGGTCAATCTTTATTTTATTCGAGATAAAAACTTGAATAGAAGATTCATTAATAAATCCTTAATCGCGTAGTTAAATAAATTGTTAAATAAACTTTTGAGTCTAGATGTTCTCTCATAAGAACCTATATTAGATAATTATGTAAATAAGGGCTATAGAATTTCTAAATATGAACAAACTGGTGTTGTATCGCTCTCAGTCATTTGTACGATACCCACATTTCTAGTATGGGACCATACAAGTTGTGTACCTGTCTGGGTGTATTAATCATTTATTATTAACCATCACCACCATCATATCCAAAAACTATGGTATTGATGGAACTGGAAAATAAAATCTACAGGTACCTAAGTAAAGGTGGTTAAATAATAACTCTAAATTGAAAATTTAAAAACCCCCGATGCGATGACCTGTTCATCAAATGTATAATTTACCTAGTTCTTCCAAATAATTATGTTAGCGCGATTTGCGTAGCTCCCGTAGCTCAGTATCCATAGCTCATCTCGCAAATTCATCTGGTACAACTAGTTTCGATGCCAGATTATGAAAGCACCATTAAATCATTTGTTTTGGCTTCCTCATTTATAATCTAAGATGTACAATAATCAACAGAAAATCTGTGTAAAAGTATGAGACATTATTTTGTTATGACATAATAATAATTGACATTAGGATAGACAACGAATCTAAATATTGATGTCACGGAGGTTTTATTCCTAGTAAAATATTATCAATTATGATTCAATTTGATGTAATAACTCTGGTTGAGGTAGACGGGAGCAGCCTAGGGGAAGAATTTTCAATAACGCTAAAATTATTTTAAATTAGATTAGTTTTTTTATATTCTTTGTCAATGGCGGAGCAACGCCCTCTAGAATTATTATAGCGTAATATTCCATGACCATTAACAAACCAAACAAAATTTAACGCATGCGCGTATCCATCATTTGAAACGTGACTTATGGAACGTCTTTAGTTCATACACAAATCTCAATAAAATTGATAAAATATTCATTTTTTTCAGAATCAGGGAAACTTTTCAAATTTATAATATTGTAAAAAGCCAGTTCAGACTATTACGATCATTTAAAAATATAATAAATCTAAATCCAATCATCTCAAATTTCGACTGGATTCGAGCCGAGGGAATTGGTTTTGGCCATGAATGTGGCTTTTTTAACCTAGAAAAGAGCTGATGATCTTCAAACGGCTGAACCGATTTTCATGAAACATAGCTAAGAACACTCTCGATCAGAATACCTATCTAACAAAAGAAACAAAATTGAAATCGGTTCATCAGCTTGGGCGCTACGTTGCCACAGACAGACACACAGATACACAGATACACAGATACACAGATACACATGTTAAACTTATAACACCCCTCGTTTTTCGTCGGGGGTTAAAAATAACTGGCGATAAAAAAAAAATGACATGTAAAAAGACAAGCCCGCTGAGTTTATTGCCGGATCTTCTCAGTCGAGGTCACGTTCCGATCCGGTTGTAGATATAAGAAACAAAATATGTAAAATTGACAATTTGTAAGTGCCCCCGTAGGCCTAAACAAAATAAACGCTTTGAATTTGAATTTGAAGCTATCCAAAACAAAATACGTCTTCAATCGAGATTCAAAATATTTTCTAAAGGTGGTGACATACTTGAACCTATATATATTCATTTGTAATCTTTAAAGACAAACCTGAAATTCAGGAAAATATATCGTATATGGTATTCGATGTTCGTTTTATATTCTTGGTTCATTTCCGTTCTGTTACCGCTATGAAGTTTAACAGCCAAACTATCCTCAATTAACTCTCCTGATGTTATCAAACTAGAACCGGAAGGAACACTGAGACTATCCAGACTATTATATAAAAACTAAATCAGCTAGATATAATCTATACAAATAAATAAAATTGGAGTGTCTGTTTGTAATATCCAAATAACACCTTTTCACTAAATGCATATGAAAGTACATACGATACCTATAGCAAAAACGCGAATTAATTTTTTTTTGTCTGTCTGTCTGTCTGTCTGTCTGTGTGTTTGTTCCGGGTAATCTCCGAAACGGCTGGACCGATTTCGACGGGACTTTCACTGGCAGATAGCTGATCTTATAGCGGGTAACTTAGGCTACTTTGATTTTAGAAAAACAATTAGGGTTCTGCGTAAAAAAATAAAAACACTTGAAATCAAAGAGTATCTCCGAAACGGCTGGACTGATTTTGACGGGACTTTCACTGTTAGATAGCTGATGTTATAAGCAGTAACTGAGGCTACTTTTATTTTAGAAAAACAAAATTAAAAAAATGGGTCCTGACGCGCGGGCTTAGAACGCGGGACCGGGCTTTATTGTTAAGTTAAATTCCACGCGGGCGAAGTCGCGGGCTCAGCTAGTCAATTAATAAGTCAACAAAAGCCAATAGCTCCCATTTGTAATGCAACTCGGGTTTAAAGTCGTGACCGGTCGGTAACCTCATTCATATAGCTCACGCGTTGAAAAGTGAAGGTAAAAATCGTTCAAAATTAGCCTACCATTATGAGAAGTTAATTGGTAATTAAACGAAGATCAGCCTTATTGCACGTTTCAACTGACCCAGAACGGTGATGATCTGCTAAACATTTTTTAATTACGGAAAATATCAAAACTTGTTATGCAATTGTTTGCTGTCATGTTTAATACGAGTATCGTTGTAATTTACTATCGAAAAACGCCTCTCTCGTCGTTATTAGAGCATTTACTATATATATTTCGTTAGGCTGGTGGATAGAGAACATCAAATAAAATTATTAAAACAATATCCAAACTCTCATTCAAAATTATTACACTACATGCTCAGACATTCCCATAAAAGCACCGATCATTTTGAAAGTGATTTTCGAAATACGTACAATCTCCTCAGGTCGCATTCATCTTTGCCCATCCCACGGTTGCCCAACAGTGGACTCCTGGCATGCAATTATGTTGCTATTACTTTTATGCAGTTACAACACTCTGACGCATTCATCTCGTAAAAATAGTCTTTGAGCCTTTTTCTATAGTTATTCCGATGGGAAGTTACAATGTGTGATATAATGAGTGACCATTACGACTATATTCCCTGAAGGGGCTACCCCCTTCAGGGAAGCTTTTATATGGTCAGCAATATAAGTAGCTGAAAATTCTGAGTTTTCCATATCGCTTGCAAACTTTTTGTGCTTTGTCTCAAATTCATTATTTTTTATGATCTGAACAATATTTAAATATTATGTTTTTGATGTCTCATAGGGCAAATATATTGTATAACGAACACAAGATCGATAGTTATTACTTATCACGCGAGAAGTGAACTCCATGAATGTAAGAATTGGTATTGATATTCACGCTTGCGATGAATAGATCAAAGATACAGAAAATATTTGTATTATTCGGGTTAATAATAAATCTAACACATTATATGAAGTGGTTAACTCACATTAGATTCAATATTACAAGCTATGAAACTGTGTAAGAATGCTGTAACAAATTATGTTATAACACATTTACTTTTGTAACGTTTTTAATTAACATCAATTACAAACTCTGATATCAGATATCAACAATTCGTTTTAATATACTTCTTAACCTACTATTGAAATGAGCGGGATAAATACTGTGCCAATAATAGTATTAAACACAAATAAATCTTAATTAGTAGGTATTAAGAATAGATAAATTAAGCACATTACATAAAATATAATACCAAGTACTTGTGCCAACCGTTGAACTGGCTCAGTGACTTGTTACATAACGTAACTGATCTATCTGGTCCGGTCTAGCATTCTTGATATTTGCTGTATGATGGATTGTTACTGCATTCTTGCTGAGCAATGAACGTCAAGGTATTTGAGATGAAAATGCACCGTTTCATCTCTATCAATAATATAGAATATATATTATAATATAATTATGCCGGCTAAAGCTATCTGTTATTAGATATATTATTCATAGGTCTGAACAACTGTTGATTTAATTTTTCGACCCTGCCATGAGTTTTATTTCAATATATATTTTTTTACTTTAATGAAATTTAACAATCCCTGGTTAATAAAACATATTTAGATGAAGCATTCAATACAATAAGTATGTTTTATATTTGTTATTGAATCGTTGAAATAAGGAACTTCTTCGGAATCTACCGTTAATTTTTTTAAAGTGTCTGTGTATAGGATACTTATCTTTTTATTTTTAAACCTTTAAAAGTGTTTCCTAGAATCACAATTAACGATATTTACTTAATTAAACCTACTTACTTAGTATGTACCTGTTAGGTATTTATATTTAAGTTGATTTCGTAAATACGGATGCTGTTTTCGAATGGCGGCGGTACCTTTTTAAGGTCTGATTTCAATGTGATTGTCTGACTCTCTGACTCATGTATATTATTCCAAAATTAAATTATAATTCGTTTACTGTATTGGTTTGTGTTAGGGTTATCGCAGGCTTAAGTGATTCAGCTCAACGGATTAGCTTTACACGTTGGACAGTTAAATATTTTATACATGACAATAATTATGGGTCTTGTCGGTAAGCACAAAGGAAATGATTTATCTAAATACTGTTTTTTAATTATTATTGTTCTTATTGTTGATATATATTTATAAAAAAATATCTTATGTTTATAGTTAGGTACCTAAATTATATATATTTTGATAGAGTGAAATAATAGTATTTAATATTTATATTTTATACAATTTTATTCTTGATCAGTGGGAGCCCTAGTCTAATATAACCTACTTAATATAAAAATGGTTATACCCGTGGGAGAACGGCGCCCAAATACGAAAGCGTGAAGGTCGCATCTTCTCTGTTATAAATGATCTAAGCTCAGGTTACCTTGTCTACCTTCTTAATTAAACATTATCACGTTTGTAATTAAGGATATTTTATCTCAAAGTCCGTGGTATTTCATAACGAATGCTACCGTAGTTATATAGGTTTACAATCTAATGGTAATTTGTGACATAGGATCTTGTACGAAAAGTTGTAAGAAAATCTGTATCTTTACAGATATTTTAAAGCACCAAAAGAATTGTAAAATTTTGTCAAAAACTTAACTATGCAAGGTATTTTTTGATATTTCATGATAAATACCTGTTTATAATAGTAGCAAAAAAGTTTATATTTAATTAAAACATTTTTAATATGATTTTTATTTCCAATAAGTAATTAATTTCATTTTTTGGGGCTTTGTTAAAATAATACAAATATGGAATATCTCGAAAACAACTTAATTTCGGGAAACATTAGCTCTATGTTGCAGTTAAGTCTATTACACCGTGCAAGGATTCCGTGGACTTACAAGTAAAACAGAGTTACTTACGTTAGATGTGGACATTTTAGATGTTTAATTCCAAAAGTTCAGGTAATCCCAATGCCGTGCCTGAGTATAGCACTTACGTACTTACTTACTTATCTATGTACATATAATGCCCTGTGTACAAGTTACATAAACTGAGATATCATTACAGCATCATTGATCGTGAGTGTAAGCGTGTCGTGAATTTTCCGCCGTGAGAAATATTTCCGTCACGAACATTCATATTAAGAAGACGGAGCTTGCGAACAATTTTTTTACAAGCTTTTATTTAACTTGCAATGTATGTTTGTCCGGGTGGAGTCTTGCAACTGAATTTTAAATCAGTTATCTTTAACTGATATTTGGTATACACGCTTATTTTGTACTAGCTGTGCCCGCGACTTCGTCCGCGAGGAATTTAATTGACAAAGTTTCATACAAACTTTCATCCCCTATTTTATCCCCTTGGGGGTAGAATTAATCAAAATCCTTTCTTAGCGGATGCCTACATCATAACATCTACCTGCATGCCAAATTTCAGCCCAAACCGTCCAGTGGTTTGGGCTGTGCGTTGATAGATCACTATGTCAGTCAGTCCACCTTTGAGTTATCTATATTTAGATGACAATGCATGCTTAGTTATGTGACGTTATTATAATTCTAATATGGTGGATCATCCAGGATGGCGGACTAGTTATTTGTTCTGCAATGTCACACTATGGGTATAAAATGAGAGGGCTTGCTGGGGAGAACACGAAAAGTAAAAAATTAAAAATAAATTCATGGTAAAAAAAAATTAAAAGCTTGTTTTTAAAAAGATTTTTTCAGCCATTAATTTATTTGAGACTTGGCTCGCCACAGAGCTCTGGCTTCCATAAGTTGAGATTGTGGAACTTACTATGGACTATGTAACTATAACCATGAAATAATGTTTCCTAACAAAATATAGTTTTTCAATGATTAATAGTTTGACGTTTCAACTGAATACTCTCGTAAATGGATTAGTCTGAGAGCGATCTTGGAAGTTTTAATGTCATCATAACGTCATCCAAATACAAAATGACATAAAGCTTACTCAAGATCGCTCTCAGTACGGGCCTTAGGCAATATAGAAGTCAATCCTCAAAAACAAACTATGTATAGGATTATTACTACAAAATCTTCACTACTATTCTGGTATGATAGCATACCATCGTCAAAAGTGTGAGCACTGCCGTGCACCTCTGCCTATCCTATCTGGAAATACAACCGTGATGATATATTGTGTATGATATTCTTCAGCGTGGAAATATGACATGCTTATAAATAAGTCTAGTTGGTAGGTATGAGTCCACTATATAAGTCGTCAAAACTGTAAAATGTGTGGAATTATTCGCATCCCACGTGCTCTCCGCACAGTAAACAAAAACATTATAAGTATTATTTTTATTAGTGACATTTCAAATGAGCCCAAAATGTGTTTAATTATTCATGAATCAATAAAACTCGGCTAGGTCTTTCCAAATTTGCACCATACGCGAAATGTCAAGGAGTTGCCATGGGTTTAAGATACAACAAAAAATTAAATACAATGATGAGAATATTCATCCATATGACGACCGCTTGGCGCAGTGGTTCGAGCGTAGGCCGCTCGGCTTACTACACCGAGTGGATGTGCGTTCGATTCCCGTCATGGTAAATTTCGGAAATGGCCTTTTCTTAATTTGCACTGGTCTGGGTGTCACTGGGATCGCCCCCAGTCCATTGTACGTATCAAAAGCGTAACTACTCAAGATCACTTATTAATATCGGCCAAAGTGTTTAGTAGCTCTACTATTAGATTTACGCTCGTTAGTCCCTAGCCTCTAAGAAAAATTATTTCATGGCAAATTGTACAGACCATCTTATCTGGGAAACTAATAATTTGGTATACTTAGAAATATAGTAGATGACCGTACAAACTCTGACGTGACTTTCAATACTACCAATAGTATTGAAAGTCACGTTGGAGGTACTATACTATAGAAAGCACTCGGTGGGTAGTTGGGTACTAAATTGAACCACCTACGTACACACTTATTACCTTATGTTAAACTCTTTATTAAATTCATTATATCAAAGAACGAATGTATGTAAAAAGATCGCAGTCTGGAGATAATAATAATATAAAATGTTATAAGTATTACAAGTACATATACATAATTACTGCGCATAAAAACTAACGCTAAGTGGTTTAAGATAAAGTTTTTTATATAATACAATTTTTCAAGGCTATTTTTGCATGCATTTTCCTTTTGAAATTTAATAAAGTATAAATATGTATTTAAATCACGGAGTTCTCAATGAACATTCTTGACGTGCCACAGAAATGACAGATATTTATTCAATTGATTTCACAATCTGAATACTTATGAATTCGATTCTTTCTTTACCGTTGTCAAAACGTAATTTTATACTTAGATACAAAATATTATCATTTTACAGCGTGGAAACGGGGTCATGCAGTAATTGAAAAGACCCTTCAACCGGTTACTTACTTAGAACATTGCTGTAGTTACTAACAAGAATAAGTATCCTGTGTATTAACAATCAACTCACACCCCACTACGATTTGCCTATCATCCACCGAACGGTTTGCCCGCAAAAGGACCAGTTTTCAGTGGGCCGAATGGCTTACCGATTGAAACGATTTCGACATAACTCGATTACGAATATGGTTAATGTGAAAGTTGTAGGTATGTGTCACGTTAACACTAAGTTGGTTGCTAGTGAGGTGTATGTATCAAGGACAATCAAAAAAGGACAAAATTTTGAAAAGTTTTTATTCTGGGGGCTTAGTACAAGTTTTGACGTCATCGAATAGGCGCCGATTGAGTCAGCGAATCTCGCCATACAGCGCCCCTAGCATGAAACATGTACACGTATTTTAATCCGTTCGAAACTCACACTAATCTCATTGATATTGTAAATGGACATCCAAGCAAACGCAACCATTTTTCTGTCGTACAAACGTTACACTCGGCGTATGAACGCATATCCGTACCTAAATAAATATTAGTAGACAGTCATTCTCTAAAATCACAACAAGATCTTCGCTAAGGACATTGGTATAGATACATTTCATAACTGTCTACAATAACCAAAACTAAACATTGTGCCATTAAAATTTACAAGTTAACAGTCTTTTTACAAAAAAATAACTGAGTTAAATAAGCTAATCTGGAAAATACGTGCAGTGCATAGGCCAGGATAATGGTTTATGCAACCGCTTAGAAATATAACAAAGTATCAGACATTATATTTTCAGGTTAATACCCGTTTTTTATTCCACAAAAGCAGATAATAGACAGATGTCAGGTGTTAAGTGTACAATTAAATGTATGTTCGACGAAGGCGTGGTCTGAATGCAAGTGATTTTACACTTGTTAACGTACTGCTGTTTATCCTACGCATAAGATTAGCCTAGATAGGGACAAAAGGATGGGATGATGTAAATCTTTTTTGCTAGTTACTTTGGTTTGAAGTGTTGCAAGTCGTTTATAAGAGTCCATATTTGCGCATTTAATTTCATTATTTTAATTTACACACATCTATTACATTGACGTACAATTCTGAATCAATGATTATTTTCATAGTAGCTTTTTTCTCAGTATAGACACTAGTGACTCTTTCAAATGTCTAAACTCTACGTAGAGCGACTGGTCCGTCCTTATTTCTAGCACGTGCAGGTATTTCAAATTATACATTCGTTCATGCATTTTGATACCTATTAAAATATTATGAATTGATTTTCATATGTAGATTGTTTATGTTATCATGTTTTTTGTTCTGCAGCCGGATTTAGATGTTACAAAAAATATATAACGTTAATATATGCCTAGTTACATAGATATTGTAAATACAAGAAATAGAAAAATCTCATAAGCCTATATAATTTTTTTACTGTTATGAATCCTATTTACCGCATTTTTTTTTACTCTACTTTGATTGATTACTGAAATGATCTAATGTATTATGGTGTATTATTGAATTCTCCGACCCCGCTGCACCTTCAAATACCAAACCACTTTATAACTTCTCAGACAATAATGACTGCTAATAACTATTTCAATATATAATAACATACAATATAAAAACACTAAAGCACATCCGACACTTGATTCGCAAATCTTAATTACGAACATTTTGCAATGAAATGTTACTAATGCCAATGTCATACAGAACAATCTTTGTATACAAACAATTGAAATTAATCTGTCTGTATGATCCAAACATCATATTTTTTAGTGTTTCTTCTATATATGTACTATATTTACAATATAAAGTACATTATGTTATTTGTGGGAGTACCATGAAATATTTTATTCTTGATACTCGTGTGTATGGTAAATTGGATGCATTTTTCAAACGAGAACCAACCTATACGTACTCCTTCAAACTAAAATCAACCCTGGTACCAGTGATCGTGGGTTGGTTTCAGTGTGCACTAATATGTGTGGGTAGATTCCACTTTGCAAAACTATATCCAGTTACATCGCCCTCATTGGCCACGCGAGAAACTAACAATATACCATAGAAATATTGAACGATGTCGACTGCTAGCAAATGCATAAACCATAGTAGAGCGGTATCCTGCTCAATAACTTGTTTCAGACCCGACAGACCTTTAGTATAAGAAACCACAGGACTTGCACAAAGTCCATCGGACTGTAGCAGAATAATTCAACCATATACGCGCACTGAACCGCAAACAAAAGCTAGTCGCCAATAACAATCGCTGCTCCATGCGTTGTAAAATGCACAAAAGACATTGCTTTTGACCTACATAACGGCACAGGCACTTAAAATATCTAGTCTTAGTTATGCAACCGGACCGAATCGCCATTTACTATGGGGGATTACTTTGAAAAACAGTTTCAAACACGTTTGCCAAAATACTGTTACGGATTTAGCTGTGAAGTTCAACAGATGGTGTAATCCGTGACATCCCTTATTTAGATTAATTGGTTTGTTAAAGAATTGTCTCAGTTATTGAGATATTGTGATTTTTTGATAATAGAGCTTGCATATACAAATTGTGGGATGTTACTATTACGGTTGGTCTTAATGAATCAAAATAATAGAATATTTCGGGGGAGACTGTGATGGCAATATTCTATTACTTCATTATTTGTGATGCCTTGTACATTAACCTACATTGTCCTCACACCTCTAATTATACCTACTGTAAACAAAAACATAATTTAAAAAAGAGAAAAGAAAAAATGTATCCATGGAGTTTCTTGCATGTTCTTCTCCGTAGGATTTTATTTTGGAACATGCACCTAGCTCTTGACTTTTTAAAAGTGCCAGTTAATCTGGCCTATTTGAAATAAAAATATTTGAGTTTGAGTTTGACCTAGTGTATGCACCTTTGTGTTGTTTTCAGTTCAAAAATATGATGTAAGACGAAATATGTAATGCTAGTGTTATATAGGTACCAATAAGGGCTTTCGTGCGTGCGTCAGAGGGTATGTTAAGGTGCTGGTCCCGGCTCACGGTTGTTAAACCATGTCGGAGCCTTCCGGGTGCTCTGGAACACCAGTTGGACGAGTTCATGAGAACAAAAAAAGAATCGAGCGCAATTTTTTAATTAGAAATACTTCCTAATTTTATTTAAACGGTAATGCATCTATCTATCAAAGCAACACGGATTAATCTCGTAATTTCGCCGATAGCAATCTGTAGATTGTCGGCAACCGCGGATGGTATCTACGTCAAGTCACGGATCCTAACATCGTGTCACGCTGAGACAATTTGTAACGAGATACATCTAAAGATGAGCCCCCATTCACATGTAGGATAAGGAGACACGTATACTTTGTTGAATAATTAATTTCACAATTTCTAATAATATAGTATTATAATTTGTTTAAGAATTTAATTATAAGATTACCATAATTGATTCTCTTGACGTGAAAATGAATAGATACTTTCCTAATCTCCAAATTTGTTTTAATCTCCTTAAATAGGAAAACTAGAGATCCTTTGGTATGTGTGTTACCTGTGAAGGAATTTCATTCTGCGCACGCGCAGTCAACAGTTAATCATTTAAACATATTTCAACACTTGTTAATAAAAGTTAGTCACCGCCATAAAAGGATATAACCCAAGGTTCCTACTAATGAAAGGACCTCAGTTGACCCCCACTTCAGTGACATGCCGACTTGATCCGTTAACACTGACCAGTTATAATTTGTTTAACTTGGTACTGTAGAGCGAATTAGATTAAGTGAATTACTCATAGAGATTAGATTATTTGGTTAGATTAAGAGAATTATTTGTAGTGTTTACTATGTAGAGTTAAAGAGAGTATACAACCTGATTGTACCGAATTGTGTTTTGGAATAACAAAATAATAATATCACTACTCTCTTATTAATTTCTAGAGATTACTTAGTAAAATATGTTTTATATTATAAGTAGGATTAAATATTGAAGCTAAAAACACCGACCTCTCATAGAACTGGCTCCTACTAACAGATTCAAAGAAGACCATGTGATATTAAAAAATATCGTCATTTGTATCACACAATTTTCTGATCTGATTGTAAATAATTAACTCGCAAATAAAATTAATTTAATTGGTTTATTTAACTATTTCACTAGGGATGTGTCTAACAATGCTGAGGTTTTTATGAACATTACTTCGCTTATAATTGTTAATTGTTAACGCTTGTATCCAATGGCAATGGTGTCCCGGAAAGCCCCAACATACCGAGAACAAGGCTTTGTCACTTTCGGCGCGCAACCTTGAACGATTTAATGATCTATGGGCCAAGTGATACGCTGTTGGTACCTACTGAATGCGGGAGACGTATATACTGGAATTAGTAGACGCACCACAGACTTGTCCACTTGCTCATGTTTTTTTTATAATATAATATATAATAATAATTTAGCCCTTGTGACGTCCCACTCCTGGGCACGGGCATCCTCTCAACATGAGGGGGATTCAGGCCATAATCCACCACGCTGGCCCAGTGCGGGTTGGCGGATTTAACATGTCTTTCGAAAATTGGTTAGATCTTCTAAGACATGCAGGTTTCCTCACGATGTTTTCCTTCACCGTAAGCAAGTGATAATCATGGAGAAATTATGATTCCCACATAGATTTCGAAAATTCCATAGGTGCGAGCCGGGGTTTGAACCCAAGACCTGGTGCCCGCAAGACGCGTGCTTTACCAATCGGCTATCACAGCTGTTCTAACCAATTATCTGGTTCTTATGAATCCAACAACGGCTGAATGTTTGTGCTTGTAAAATATAAAGTATGCGTACTAGTTTAATAAGTAATTTTTATTTTTAACTTTTTAACATTATAATTCGTATTGAGAGTTTTTATTGATGTTACAAAAACAGTAATTGGATTAAAGGACTTTATATTTTTATTGAAACCACTTCCAAAATCTAAGTAATTATGAAATCTGATAAAACAATGAACTTACTTAACAATAAATAATGTTCATTTCAATGGATTTCAGTAATCAATATATATAATTATTACCTAATTCAAATACAATATTTTGGCCCACTAACCGCAAACCACGATTCGCCTACAATTTGCACCACACTTCACCCGCATTACTTTATATTGAAGAAAGCCAACTGGTTTTGGGCCGGTATGAAAGCGATATCTTAAAATGGTTGCTTTCGCTTAAATGACGATGACAAAATACCTATAAATATTACCAGTCTAATAATCCCAACTCTTTGATCAGTGGACACGTGTGAAAGTTCAAAATGATTTTAATTACGTTTATGTTATGTTTACATAATTAAAACACGGAAGCGGACAATTACGGTGACTTTGATGTGCCACGTGGTTGTAAATATCTGTCTATTTATATTTTAACTTACTAACTTAGGCGCGTTCTGACTGAGCAGTCTGGCGAGGCTGCCATGCAAGGCTCGGTCAATACATGCCTCGCCCAACACTGTCATTCTTTATTCGCCTCGGTGGCAACTCGGCCTGTGTGAACGGTTTTTTTTAAATAATAGCCTATGTCACCCGGGGATAGTGTAGCTTCCCAACAGTGAAAGATTTTTTCAAATCGGTTCAGTAGTTTCGGAGTCTATTCATTACAATCAAACAAACAAAGTTTTCCTCTTTCTAATATTATTATATAGTATGATACCCCAGATATCAGTTAGACGTCTGATTCGAAGATAACGTCATCCGAATTGAGACAAAGTATTTACTTCACGCGGCTGCTTAGTATATATCTCGGTATGAATGTAATAGTTCGTAAAATGGATTGCCAGGTTAACTTAGCGACCCTAGGTATAATAGAGTAGCAATTACTACAGATAACTATAGAATTCGCAAAGTGTTATTAAGAGAACTCCAAGAACTAGATAAAAATGTCACGGTCCATTAGTCACCACACAGATATAGATTTACATAGATAACGCAAGTTGGTTACGATTTGTATTGAAACCAAGCGTGCCAAATTTTTAACACTTACTGTGTCGTCCCAGGTGGTGGGAAATCCAAACCGATTTAAAGACACCGATGCCGCCGATGCCCCCCCGTCCGCTACGGTTCTCTCGAGTGACTCAAACTCATATTTTTATATCAGTAGTCGCGAGGACTGTAAGTTATTGGCGACCAACCTTGACGTTTGGTCGGGGATTTCGGACACGCTAAGTACGTACATTTGCGTTATCTATGGAAATCTATATCTGTCTATATCTGTGAGTCACCAACACGTATTTAGCCTGAGTCAGGTTACATGGGTAAACTACATCTGTATTTCAGGTTACATCACGTAAGTGGACATCACCAAATGTAGAGATATGGTTAATGTTAAGTACCTTCTCGGAAGGTTTTTTTTTTTAATTCAAGTTGGTTAATTTATGCGTATAGACACATTAACTGATATTGGATTGATTTCTCAACACGTTCGATGAAAGTCGCGAATTGGATTGTAATACTAATGCAGTGTCATTGAGCCAATAGGCTTTTGCTAGATGCGATATTGCTTAATTTTGACCTGTGTTGTAAATTACGCATAAGGTGTTATTATTAAGCAGGTGGAATTGCTATTTTGGAAATTATGGCAGTTGAAGATGCAGTTCACGTTAGGTAACGTTAGCGAAATTGAGCGATAGCATTCGTTTTTGACAGTTAAAGGGTGAATATTAGGTTAGGTTAGCGAAATTTAGTAGTTTTCCAGTAGTGCTGATTAGTTTCTTTAGTAGGAGTAGTCGGTTCATGTTTCTAATGATAACTTAGTTTCAATCGTTCGTTTTCTCAGAATATAACCGATACCGGTCAAGTCTGTGTTATTACATAAACCGCTGTCACGCTATGCGCAAGCGCATTGCCTGTTCCATTCATGCCGCAAGTCATCGGCTGACACTGAAACGAGACTGGCACTTTTTGATCGATGTGCACTTTGGTAGTAAACTGGTCCAGAATATTCAAACTGTTGAGAAACACTGGTACATAAGTCATGTTTTATTATCTACCTATCTGTGTATCTACATAAAACGCTTTTCGACTTTTCAGGTATCGTACATACATGTCAAACGTATCAGAACAATTATTAATATTTATTTATTTTCAGCCAATTCTATTGTCACAACGATGAAACAAAATTTTAAAGATTTAAAAATATTTTTGCCTTGCTCAAACATTAAGGTCGGGAGAGGGATGGTGGTATAATTAGCTAAATCAAGTATAGTTTATGTACAAACGTAATGAACACAAATAATCTAACCAATATAAACTAACATTAGAGTTTAAAGATGTACTAAGCCTAACTAGGGGTTATTCGACGTTGGTATAGTAAAAAAAATACTGAACGGCAACGGATAATATTGTTAAAAACAACAAATTCATTTTGGGCCATTTATACCCACTTTATTCTTATTGCTTCTGGGTTTTTTTTGTGCGTCCATGTATAGGTATCATTGTAGTTATTAAATAGAATACACAGAAATACAAATAGATTGTTGAAATAGTATAATTTGTGAGATTATCTTGCGAAATTATATTTAAGTACCTATCTGTTAATCGTATAAATAAACTGAGTACAATGTCACGTTCGAGTAGTAAGTATTATATAAATTAAATGAAAAATTATTTTTAAAATTAGTTATTTAAAAATATGGTAGGTAAGCACCAACTTAAAAATTATTACTAAAATACAATTCATAATGCAGGCATTATACAAATAATACAATCAGCATATTAATTTTAAATATTGAGTAACTTAATTGCTACTTATAAGCTTATCATCTTGATTACAGTTAATCCCAACGCCTTGGCCTGTCCAAGCACAGCAACGGCTGGCCCGGCTTTGATGGCGCCGTCACGGATGTTGCGGCCCATTTATTCCTGAAGACAAATATTCGATTATGACATAGTTCCATCCTAAATTTATAATAGTAGTATGTTTTCGTAACATTGCTTTCATTGTATCTAATTCGAATTAAGTAGTAGTACAAGTAATCAGATATTTCTCAAATCTACTTATCTCACTTAAGTTTAAAGCATTTTGAAATACAGATTACACATATTTAATAATGTTAGCGCCTTAAGTTGCAACTGGCAAATTGCAGCTTCCGTCTACAACTTGCATCGTAAATGTGGCAACATTGCCAAATACAGTCCACTTGCCAGCGCGCATGTATTGAAACTCGGCGCATTGGCTGAAAGTTCACTTCTTTTCTATTGGTTAAAGATATAAACAATAGCTCAATAAGCGGCAATAGTCTAGTGGTTAGAGTAGACGCTGACGTAACAAAGTGGTTCCGGGTTCGATTCATGCTCGTATTTAACTTAGTTGGAGGCGCTTACAGGACTTATAATATTATTCGTAGCACATTACACTATGAATAAAATAAAAATAAATAAAGATAGCAGAGAATTGATAATTCTAGTAGGTACTTTAGAAGATGCATTCCGTGGATTATGACATGAATAAGTTTAAACGACATTTTATATAACCCGTGTTTTTTTTTTTGGAAATTTTTGATGCTCATTCATTTACTCGTACACAATACATCACTCAATGAAAGCACTTAAAATTGTTTATAAGCCACGACCAGTCTCCCGAAACCACTTTCGCAAAAAAGTGACAGGCCTTGCCACTTCGGCACATGCACCCTGGGTCCTCGGCATTCGGCTTTACTTGTTTTATTGCCTAACTCTTAATGTCCCGTGAGAAACCCTTCAGACTGTGGAATTTAACCAAAAACTGGATATGATTGGATTGCTTTCTAAAGCGTGTAAAAATGCTTTGTAGTGTTATGGACTACTTTTATGTGCATTGTAAGGAGTGAATGGAATGTCAGTATTTTCAAGATTGTCTATAATAGTTATATGTATACCTAGACATCATTGATTTTGTCATAAATTCGACCCAAGCGAGTGCTTGCTTAGTGCAAAGAATACGCCATAATCTTTGTTTTTCTTCCGCCCTTTAAATTTGTGTCTTTATAATATTTTTACTTATACATTATTATTCATACATTAAATTTGTTATGTATTTACGTTAAAACCACTAGTGTTATAGAAAGAAAAGTATAGTCTGCCTGGAACCGAACATTTTAGATCACGTTACACAACTTTCAACACCGGATATAGAGAAACTCATCTAATCCTACACACTATGATACACCCTCAATCTTTAATCAAACTAAATGACTCTCATCAAGCTTAAGTTATACTTCTAACGTGAATTTAAATGGGCTTCGACAAAGGCTTATAAAAACCGACCCGCATAACGTGAAGTGATTATGATTAATCATTCACTCAGTAGAACAAAGCCGGCGCGTGCGCATTTTGCTGCTGCAGTCGGGGGGGCTGATGCAGGGAGGGAGGGGGGTCGTGAAAGGCGACAAGGTGACGGTTTGATAAGTTCAATTGCGAATTATGAATTCAACCTGTTTGTTTAAGTGTTGTTATTAATTATTTTTTCTTTGTATGAACGAGGTTTTAGATTTGCAAATATAACGTCTTGATTTGTCACAGTGACAATGACATTAATATTTTGATTTCACAAGTTTAGGCAGTGGACAATTATGCTGAGCTCTACCACACTCTACTGTAATGAGTATGTAAAGTATCTCTACCTTTAACCTGAAACCAGAAATGCAACATACTTAGATGCGTAGTATTGAAGATAATTTATGATACTTCACCAGATTAAACATCTCCTTAAATGGTTATTTCAAGCCCTGGAAAGCACTTAAAATAAAAGTATGGACAATAACGCCAAAAAACGTATTATTATCTGGAAAGCCTGACACTTGTAATGTAACTAGTTTGAACAAATAAGGTTCAAATTTACACGGCGACATTCGACATTTCAGCTGTCAATTAGTTACAACTGAAAATGTTGCCGTGCATGTAGAGGTTAGTTTGCGGCTTTGTATGAGGGTTACCTACAGTATCGTGCGCCTGCGATCTCGCAATACGATCCAGATAAACCACCTGCGTCATTTTATTGGTCAGTACGCGTAATGCCTACGTTTACAATCGATAGTTGTATAGACCTTCGGGCTTTTTCGTTTTGTGTGGAAACTGGTTCTGACTTCTGCTTTATTTTATTTAAACATTGTACTGGAATCAGGTTGGATTATTTCTATTATTAGAGCGGTTGGGACTCGAAGTTTATCGAAAATGTCAATTAATGAAGGTAAACAGCTGTTTACCTTCATTAAAGTAGCTACTTTAAAGTTGAAAAATTACTTCTCGACAGATATGCAGGTTTCCTCACAATGTTTTCTTTCACCTGATGGGATATGCATGTACGGATAAATAATCTTATAAATATTACTGTTGTGTCGTAACTTGCACACTGAAAATATCTGGCAAAAATCCCAGCCTTATATCCGTTTCCGGTATCGTGACCAACTGTAAACAATAATTAATCATAATCAATAAATTGTCGAGTGTCTGTCTATTTATTGTTCACGTAACATGAGATAGACAAAAAATATTATATTCATAGTTAAATGGCGTGGTTAAATGTCGTGTTAAGTTATTAAGTTTCAAGCGGAGAAATGGGTTTAAATTTTTGGGTGAATCGGTGCCGTGGATTTTGATGAAACTTGACACAGTGTTAGCATAATTATTAATAAAATATATACTTATTTTGGTTTTCCTACATCGATTTTTCATAATTATAGAGGTAAAGGGTAAGTAAGTGATAACTTTTTTGTTATTAAATATAGCTAATAATAATAGTTAGATCATTGGTAGGTATACATAAATATTCCTACACTATATACTAGTATACTAGATTGTTCATAGTTTTTAATTGGATATCATTGCTAATGTATTGCATATTATATGCATTTTATAATTACGCCGTTCCTTGTTTAATAGCAGAGACTATGTTTCTGAAAAGAAATTAGTTAAATCATCGCTAAATTATTAATCAAAAACAAATGAAAGACAGAAAAATACCTCGCTAATGAGCTTAAAATAATAGTCAAGCAAAGCTAAGCCTTATTGCACTCCCATTAAAGCTATTTACGCTTCTATCAATGTAATCGTCGGATCACAATTGTTAAAGTTCCACGCTAGATATTGACCTTGTTATAATTAAGCTGTATCTATAACAGTTGGCATTTAATTGTCAAATTTGACGTATTGTAAAGTGGATTCTTGGTGTAAATGTCATGTGCAATTTATATCTTAATTGGGACATCTCGCGATGCACGTGTGCTAGTGTGATTAATTAATATTTATAACATATTTTTTCAGGTTCAGAGTGAATCAATTGATATTAAATTTTTTCAGGTTCAGAGTGAATCAATTGATATTCAATTTAATTAAGACATAAAATTTCGATTATCACTTGTTTACGTTGAAGGAAAACATCTTGAAGTAAACTGCATTAAGAAAAAGTTAACCAGTTTTTTTAAAGAATCACGTACTCACTTCCTCTAGGCCTCAATTCCCTTCACTTTACATCTTAAGAAGATTAAATAATACGCCTGACTTTAGATGTACATAAGTAAGCGCTTGGTGAATTCATTCATAATATATTTAATAAGGTCTCATTGATTAATTTTTAAAATAAAAGAATTAATGCCTGGCAGCATAATCCCATAAAATTTTAAATATCGAACTTTAATATGTCAGATTTCGCAACCAAATTGCGGGATAATTCAAATAAAGTCAGTTGTCAGTATATATTTATGTGATTATAGTCTTATAATTTACGGAGTGATATATAGAGGCATTGTAGAGCATACAAAGTACTCAGTGTTGTAGAGTCATATCGCGGAGTAATGCCCGTTGTCGTGACATGCCCGGCAGCTGAAGGCCGGCTATGGAAATATTTCGTGAAAACCATAGTTATTAGGACATTATGACCGGATTGTGGAATTATTAAAATATTGCCTTTGCGCACGATTAAGTTGACAAAATGGTTTTCTAATCACATGCCAAATAAAAACTGATTCGGATAACATGGAAAGTCACTAGTCTGGGGTTCTTACAAAAAAAAATATCATCACTAGTTTATTATTTTAGGGTAAAAAGTAAACAGAAAAAAACTCTAATTGAGATATTTTTCTTCTTTACTAGACTTGTGAATATTATAAAATGAATATATTATAAGCTCTCACTGAATAAACATAATGATAAATGATGTTGTTTGCATTTTTTTTTTGTTTCTCATTCTGATTCATACGCTCAAAACCCTTGATATTTATTACCTATAAGCTATTATCGTTAACCTAAACGAAATTGGCCACTCGAATTTACTTAAACCTAACTTAACCACACGTGGGCCTAAATAAGGGCACACGGATAGTGGCTTATGCCTCTCACTTTGTATATAGGAGATTGGCCACTGATAAAGGGCCATGAATGATAACATATCGTGCGACATGTCACGTGTGCTCGTTATCGATACAAAGTTATAGGTAATTAATTATTACGCATTTACATCGTACTACATATGACTTAGTTTTGATTAACTACATCCAAAGATTAGATCAACACACAACATCATTCATTTATATAAATGTAATTGCACTGTGCACTTGATTTATTAGTTAATATGAATGATTTATTATACTTTATAACTTCTGTAGCCGGAAAAACGATAAAGGCTAGGGAGATAGTTTCCGATGGGAATGTGTCCCTTTCACTCCTTGTTGCCATGCCTGAATAGCCCTACCGTGCCAATCGCTGCCATCGCCCGTGGACACCCTATTAAAAAGAGATACAGTAGTATCAGAAGTCTCTTACTTAACTCGTTTTTTGTGCAACAGTGATCCCTCCTCTCAAAATATTTAAGCAGAAAGCTATAAACATCACTACATAGTATAAAACAAAGTCGCTTCCCGCTGTCTATCTGTCTGTCTGTCCCTATGTATGCTTAGATCTTTAAAACTACGCTGCATAGTTAGTACATAATATTGTGGGACGTAATCTAAAACGAGTTCAATTCGTACCTTACATAATTTTTCACACACGGCCTCAAGTTCAAGTGCCTATTATTGTTACCCAGTCGTGTGTGAAATTGGCAACACGAGCTGACACGGGTCTAACGTGTCAAACAAATAATGTTCAGTCGAAAGAAGGCTGATCAAATTGATTGAGAGTCAAATATCGGTTTACATTGCTAAAAGTAGTCGTACGGATAAAAAAAAACATTTTCGCTGTCTCTATGCGGTAGTTTGTATGGAACAAATTGGCTAATAGAATTAGTTGTCCAGATAACCTAAAAAGCCTTAGTCTCAAAGTCTGCAATGCAATCGAACGATTCTATTCCAAAAGATTCCAGATTTCAACCTGCGTTCTCTGATGTAAGGAACCGAGTGGCAAAGGCACGCTCAAACCCCTAGACCGATCTAAATTATTGATTTTCTTTATAACAATTTTAGCATAGTTCTAGCCTTTAGCATCCTACTAATATTATAAATGTGAAAGTTTGTGAGTGTGGATGTATGTATGTTTGTTACTCCTTCACGCAAAAACTACTGAACGGATTTGGATGAAATTTAGAACACAGATAGTTTATAACCGGGATTAACATATAGGATACTTTTTATCCCGATAATCCCGAAATTTTTGTTACGTTAAATACTACGCGGACGAAGTCCGTGGGCACAGCTAGTTTTTTATAAAGTAACTAAATTGGTATCTATATCCTCAATGAACCAATGCGTTTGTCTTCTTCAACTGAAATAAACTATTTACAGACTACAAACAAAAAATCTCCGAACCGTAATTTCTCTACGTTATGTCACATAACTGAATTATTAGTTCCACTGTCCGCCCTGCCAGCATTGTTCTAGCGCAGCACATGCACTTTCTTTGTGCAAGATACTGAACTCTACCAAGTTTCATAATACATTGTAGTGACTTTCCATTTTGGTACCACTAATAAAACTGTATGTCCGCATAAATTGATTGTCATGAACTCTATGTTAGTCTAGATTTTTAGGTAAAATTATTCCACCGTTTCGTTGTGGATAATTCTTATGAAAGTATTTTATCAATTCCAGGTGGAAGGTGCGACAAGGGTCGGCAGAAGATTGCCGACGGCAGCAGCTCCTGACGGCAATAGTGTAGCCGGTTCCGGACCAGAAGCCGTACAGTCTACATTCAGGCCGAGGAGTAGCAGGCGACGGGAAGAATCCCCTCCAGCACCCTCCCGAGATGTCGTCCGGACAAGGAGCAGAAGACCAGAGCCCGTTCAAGAGACAGAAAAACCTCAAACACCAAGTGGAAACAACGAACGATTCGATTTGAGAAGAACAAGTAGTCGAACACGCAGTCGACCTGAAAACGATGCTAGCACCGAAACTGCTTCACTAACAAGAGATAACGTTATCCGAACTAGATCAAGGGGAGGCAGCAGACGACCTGTTACAACTACTTCGACTACACAAGCTCCTATTGAAGCAACTTCACCTTCTATCGACGAGAGCAAACTGGAACTAATAAATTCTAACCTTGATGATATAACAAAGATTCCAAAAGAGGACACAGCAACGACGCAATTTAAAAGGAGAAACTCTGTAGTTCAAACCACTGAGAGTATTGCGCCTAAAAGACCAAGAGGTCGAATTAGTAGTCGCACTAATGCGAGGTCTTTTGATCTCGATGTTGCGGGGACAACAAATTCACTATCCATTGCGGAAAAAGCACCTACGACTGTCCGGACAGCAGCTGATGCAAGAAATTCAAGAAAATTAAGATACCGAACCCGTCCTTCCGAAATAGATACAAACGTAACAGGTGAACGACTTGCAACGAACGAAGTCATAAAGTCTAGTCAGATTAAAGAAAGTTTAACTAGTCAATTGGGGACGCAAACTGCTGGTCCAGTCGTAGTGGAAAGGGTTATCCAACAAAGCACAGAACCTAATAAATTGAAGACATCTACAATCAGAATTACTAAAGTAGTGAGACGTCCATTGCCGAGAGAAAAAGGCAATTCCAAGCCTACTGTAACGTTGCCCAAAACAAAGAAGGGCGTCTCAGAAGAAATAAGTGAAGATGATAACTACCCGGAAAGTTTTAAAGCTTTGGTACAGGCTAAAAATGCATCGGTAAGATATTATTTATAAATCTCTAGGCAATCTTGAGTCTACGCACACATAGTCCTCAGTTTGAGTTGAAGTTAATTGGATAACTTTTTATTCTTAGAATTTCTGTCCTTTCGAAGTGCACGGAATTTTGACCATAATCTTTTATTATAACCACATCTAGTAGCATGACTTTGATCGTCCAATTAAGTTTTAATTCAAGCGATGAGCAATAAAATCTAAAAAATAATAACAATTTTCAGACAGAGACGAGCTCTCCACCCAGCGAGAGTTTGTCACTGAAGGCATCACAAAAAGTATACAAAACATACACAGCATCAGCACAGTCTACACAAACTGGTCCTGGCACAAACAAATTTTCGAGGGTAATTCACGAAAAGCGTTCCCTTACATACTACAGCATTCCTAACACCATCCCAAATATTTACCATCTGTTTTGAATCATATTTTTCCATTTCACATTTTACAAGTCCTACTTACATTTCGATGAATTCTCATTACAATCACTGTTTGGTACATATTTCCAGAATAATATCATGAACACGTTTATAAAACGCAATATTGTTTTATATTATTTATTGAATATTCAAGTCGTTCATCTTTTCAACATTCAAATCAAACTAAATTTTACATGAATTTATGAAATTTTACAGTTACGCAGTAAACAAGTAGCTGAACTGACAAAAAATGAAAACAAAGAGGAAAGCAAGCCTGTTGAAGTGACTTCAGAGGAGTCAAAACCAAGGTCGTCAGAGTATCGGCTTCGAGGAACATACAGCGCTAGAAGCCGAAAGGCAGCGATCACTTCATCAACTACTCAAAGCACGCTTACTGGCCAAAATACTGAAAAACCTGCTTTTAAATATAACAGAAAATTTAAAGCTTCTACAACGCAGGCTCCCAATACTGAAAACGTGAAGAGCAAAACGATTGAACCCAGTAACGCTTTAAAAAAACCTTTTGTCCGACCGCCGTTTTACGCAAGGAAATTAAAAGGACAGGATACCGTCAGTACTGAAGCTCCAAACGGACCAGAAAATAGAAATATTGAAAACATCCCAAGTCTTCCTCAAAAAAAGATACTTCCAAGAACATCTTACTACTCAAGATTGAGGAACAAAAATAATGATATTACGTCAACTACAGCGGCTCCTAAAGAGATTCATACTCAAGAGGTGATTAAGAAGTCTGATGATATAGTTGATGCCCCACTTGTGATGACCTTGTTGAACAACTCAGAAGATGAAACTCTGAAGACTAATGTACAGCCAGAAAGTAGCGAAAATAAATTTATAATATCAGTCACCAGTAAGGAGACTTTGGAGAACAATATTGAAGTATCTGACACAGGGGAAGAAACTGAGAACAACCCCGTTGTAAACATTTCTCCAACTGAACCGTCGAAACAAGAGGCGGATAAGTACAAATATCACGCAAATTACAAAGATCAAACATCAAATGCTGAAAAACAAAAGATTTCTTCGACAGTGGTGCCGCTGCTGAGAAATATTCAAACGAGAAAGTATGGACGTCAGCGGTTTAAGGTTCAAGGCAAGGACGATTTCCCAGCAACGACTCCTAAACCTCGGGAAAGGTCTGTAAGAAAATTCAGTGAAGCGTTTTCCAAGACAACAGAGGCCTCTAACAATGGGGTAAGTATTTTCTACGATTTGTTGTAAGAATAAAATTTGATACACATATACTTACAAAAACTTCAATAAAATTTACAGATAACACCAGAGCCTGAAAAATCTAAGAGTAGGTTCAGTTCTAAATACAGAGCTTCGTTCATTGATAAACCGTTTTACAAACCCACTGTACCTACTATCACTTCATCAACTGTAAGTAACACAATATAAAGCTAATAGCAGATAACTGAAACAAATTGAAATAAATAATATTTTTCAAAATTTTACCCCAAACGTATTAAAATATGTTCATAACTTGAATAGCCAAGTTTGAACAAAGCCCCTTTATAAAATTGGCGTTAAAAATGTAGGAATCATGTCTCATCATTATACCATTATAAATTCAGCCTTTGGAGTTATTATTGATCAATGTCACGTTATATTAATTGATCATATTTTGAATAATGTGATCAAAAGTAATTCCATATAGGCACGTAACAAAACATTATAACAAAGATCATCTGAATCATTTTTCATTAACAAAAATAACGAAAATTTCTTGTTGCTAAAGGCTTGGCTGAAATTCTACGTCACTGATCACCTGTTGACAAAGTCTGTAGAAGAGCCTAACTGGGTCGATGGGGACGTTCGTACCACAGAGTCGATGTCAAGACAGAACAATACGCTACTACACACTCACGAATCATCTATAGATATGGTTAATGGAATCATATAGTAACATTCCCGCTCATTATACCACGATCATTCTCATCTCTATCATCACTAGACTATTGTAAATGGATTATGGTTTAGTTTCAAAGAGGTAGCTTTTAAGGGCATTTAAGATTGTATCTATAGATATATTTTTTTATATTACTCTCTTTAAAACTAAACTTACGTCTCCAAATTTATGCGTTATGAACTTTCTTTTGCACTATGTAAAACTTATACAAACATGTTGATATAACGCATAAATTTAACAAATAAATGTACGTACATGTAGAATATAGTTCACTAACATACCATAAAAATAAGACATTAAATATTGTATACATTTTACATCTTGTTTTAATACATAACATTTTCTATGATGTACTAACTTTCATTTCATGAAACACTAACTTATAAGCATACCTACTCTAAAACTGAAATTCCAATTTATAAAGAGGCTTTGGTCTTTGCACGAGTTTCTACAAAATTTCCTTTCTATCAGTTTTCTTTAAAATAATTCTCACAAAAAATGTATATTTTTCTGTTTATATGGGTGAGATTACTTCTTATTTCAGGTAGAGGGAGAAGAAATACAATTAGGGCCAGACATGAACGCTATTGCCTTTACTCAAACACGAGGGACCCTGTCCTCGGCCGACTTGAGACTATCCGAGAGTCTGGTGAAGCCATCACACGTGATGAACGTTGAGGCGTCTCACCATTCCCCATCGGTTACAATCTCTATATTCGATGCTCTAGCTGAAATACTCACGTCCACACCCAGACCACGATTGTCAACAACAACCGAAGTATCGAAAATTCAAAACCTTAACATTGATGTTAAACCGATACTCAACGGCGTGAGTAATGCTAATGTAAATAGTGTCAGAGGCTTAGTGAGTCAGGACACGTTTGTTTCGTCGAACGCCGATGTAAGCACAACTACTAAATCTGTACAGACCACTGTTCAGAACACACCAAATGTGATTAACAGTATTTCGGTCGAGGGAACTGTCACACAGTCACTAAGCGTAGAAGATGGCAATGTAACTCCTGTGAATACACCGCAAACTCCCACTCCCCCTCCCACGACCCCCGTTTCCGCGAGGAGACCTTTCGCCATAAAAGTATTGTACTCCAACATAGATTTGCCAACAGACAATCCTACGACTGCATCCACACCAACGCCAACACAAGCGTCGACTGACAACCCAAAAATGGTATATAACACAGTGTCTGATCTTTTGTTGACCAATAACAACGTAGTGTCTTCGGAACTAACTAGCATGTTGTCTAATAATATTAAAAATATTATCCAAAATATGGATGAAAATAGTAAATCAAGGTTGTCTGCAGACATGTCAAACTTATTAAAGACGTTAATACCGAGAGCCTTAGGCGGACTATCGACCGTACTTGACAACGCTGATTCTATCCCGAACACAACTCCCTACAGTTTGGAGGACATTAAGGATACTGAGAATGTAAACATCGATGGCGCTGACTCCGGTAATGCCCTCCAAAATGTAGTTATGGAAAATAATGTAAATACCACAGTAGATAATAGAAACGTATCAGTTGATATTACACCAAACCCCACCCAGGCTGTAAATAGCTCTGTTACTCTGGGGGTCACTGTAAGCACTGCATCTGTATCTAACAGCCCGATGACGTCCGCTCCACCAATTTCAACAACAAGTGCTAGCTCTGAACAACCTCTCTCAATCGCATCACCAGCTACACCTAGCACTACACCTGTAAATATGGTTGCAACGTCACCTGTCTCTTTAGAAACAGACTCTGTTAGTGTAGTTAATGTTAGCTCGAGATTAGGATCTACGTCTAGCGACTCTACTAACAAGACTATTCCTGTACCTTTCCTTACAAACTTCCGAGCGTTCGATTTCACTTCTAGTGATTCAGATGCCAATAGTACTGAAAATTCTCAAACACTGTCCTTACCCTCGTTAACCCCATCAGCAATACCATTGTTAAGAGATAGTAGCACTTCAGTTCAAGTTCAAAATCCGAACCAAAATCAGGGCCAAATATCGCCATTCCAACTATGGGTGTTGTCTAAGAAAGCTAGCGTATTGAAAATGATTGAAGATCTTATAAGACGACACAATGACGAACTAGCGACTGCTCCACCCTTGACCGACTTTGTTAGTCCTTCTGGTAACGTTAACTTATCAGAACGCTTGACGGATATCATGAATACTATGATTGCTACGACTGAATCTGCGACTACTCGCAATGATGACGTGACTTCTCCTGTACTTCCTCCCATAGCAGCAAATCCTCTTTCAACCAATTCCTTTGATACAACCACAAGCCAGAGTACAGAAAATGTACTCACGACAACTGTGGCAACGTCAGAGATAACAACGACCACCAGCGCACCTTCGACCAATCCAATATCCCCCACAATCTCCTCTGTAATTAGTGCTACCGAAGCAACTGGTAGCACAATGGGTTCGTCTTCTGGCACTACTATAGTTACTACGGCTGCTACAACGGTAGTTACAGCTAATGACGTAACCAGTACCACTACAGCGCCTACCACAGAGGCTGTCAAAGTATTGAGCAGGCTTCAAGACGTTACAACCACCACAGTGGCCAGCACAGAGGCAGCTCAAAGCACAATTGCAAGTAACACAGAAACTAGCACGACTGCAGCTGACACAGAAACCACCACACAGTTGAACACTGAAACGACACAGTTGAACATTGAAACGACAACGGTAAACGTTGAAACTACAACAACAGCTGCTTCTACACAATCTACAACTTCAGTTCCTCAAACAAATCAACCGTCAACCGTTAGTACTGTCGTCGCGACACCATTTATTCCGAAAAAAGATTTTGTTATATTCGGAATTTTGCCAAACAATACAGTGGTACGTAAAGATCCTAACGATGATGAACTGGAATCATTAACAGAAGCGAGCCCTTACATCGTATACGGTGTGCTACCCAATAACACAGTAATACGTAAATTCCCGAACGGGACTAGAGTGCCGCGAGTCATGCAAAAAATTGACATACTACCAATCAGCCCATGGAGTCTAAGAAATCCATACAGCCCCATCCATAATAATCCGGCCATAGTCAGACCACAGTCTAACCCCATCCGAGTATCCACTAATACTGTGACATCCACAGACACATCAAATAACGGAACGGAAAGATTAACCATCGACACTGTAAATAACCAACAAACGATGGTATTGACTTTATGTTGTTTTGCTTGACCGCCCCGCTTTGGAGCTTTGTTTTCACTAGCAGCGGCAACGTCTCTGGAGCGGACAGCGCATGCGACAGGGTCTTCGGGTGTCTTTCGTGAGCCCTGCATGCTACGCAGTTTAACCGCTTTAAACATTGGTGCAAGGTGGTAACATTTTATTTCGTAATTGCAGATATCTCCATCGGCACTTAATATTAAAAGCAGTAACGGTGTAACTACCACAAATAAGCCGTTCGCTGAAAAAAGCACTGCCTCGCATGTATTGAGTTTACGCACAACTACAATGCTACCTTCTATTGATGAGATTCTGCTTAATAGTATATCTTCGGCCGCTAAACAGGAGATGGTCATATCGGAAATGACGAGTACTCGCGAACCAAGAATATTAACACTGGATATTGATCCGGAGGTATAATTATTATTTATATAGACGTTTCCTTATTTATATATCACTTCTTCTCTAAGCTAACTAATGTCCACGATAAATTTTATCACTTTATTTCATACGCAATCTTAACACTCGGACTTGGTTCAATAACCTAGTATATAATGACTTCCGATTTGATTTGAAGGTAAGTGGTGAAGGTTACAACCGGCCACAATTTTTACAATTATATTCTATAAATGTGACATTTTGGTCTGACCGAATGCTAATATACATTCAATCAATTACAGACACAACAAATACGCACAGAAAAGCCAGGTGAAGGTGACAGTAGCGCTGTATTCAAATTCATACCGATAGACGAAGTAACTGTGTCACCACAGAATTCAAATGTACAAAAAGTGGCCTCAACTAAAGCAACGTCAACAATGAATACGGTAACATCGACAGTTACTGAAAGTACTCAGACGACTCAAATACAAACAACTGCAAATGTTGCAACAACTGCACAAGGAACAACTAGTGTCAGTCCGGAAACAACCGTAGTAGCGTCGGCATTTACTAATGCACCGGAAACGACACCATTGCCAGTATCTACTACAGTTGCAATGACTACTTTAGCAGCAACAACTATTACTACACCAGCGCCAACAACAACTGCAGCACCTACAACAACTACAACCGTAGCGCCAACAACGACAACTACTACCACACCGGTCCCAACAACGACAACTACAACAACTACGACCACTACACCGGCCCCAACAACTACAACTACACAAGCTCCAACAACATTAGTGCCAAGAGCTGTAGAATCAACAACAACGGTAATATCAACTAACCCAACAACAACAATTAGTATTGAAGAAGAGTTGAGAAGATACCAAGAAGATATACAGTTATTACAAACTCTACTTAAAGCCACCGGCCGCGATCCTAAGAACTTGAATTTACAAGGCAATGCAAATCTGTTGTTCAACGATGCAACTACATCTAGAGCAGCAACCACTGCAGTACCAACAACTACGGCTAGACCAACGACTACAACAGCGCCAACAACAACTACTAGACCAATAACAACAACTCTGCCAAACGATCCAGCTAAATTATTACAAGCATTACTATCAGGTCAAGCAGACCCATTAGCCATAACAAATCTAGGTGGTAACTTTGGAATAACAACCACTCAACAACCATCAACAACTGAAAGAACAATAGAAGACGATATCAAACAGTTCGAGGAAGACACAAAATTATTACAAGCGTTGTTACAAATCACCGGCCAAAATCCTGCTACTCTTAACATACCTGTCCTAGATAGATTGATAACAACTACAGCCCCTACCACAGCACCACTCACAACCATTACAACTACAACCACAATCGCGCCAACAACAACAACCGCGCCAACAACAACAACAAACGCGCCAACAACAACAACAACTACACCAACAACAACTGCGCCAACAACAACAACTAGGCCACCAACAACACAATCTAGCTACCAGCACAATCTAGCGAATGATTTAAAACAATTCCAAGAAGACACAAAACTTTTACAGGCTCTGTTACAGGCGACAGGTCAGAATCCTAGCAATTTGAACATTCCGATAATATCAGGCATTACTTCGAACGTGAGGATAGCCTCGAATCCCCAGACTACGTCGATCGGGTCAAACCCAACAACACCGTTGAACGTTAGGCCTGTGTACACAACGGCTCAACCCAGTCCTGTGTTTAAAACAAATCAACCAAGAACTATTACAACCACGTTACAGCCTGATATCGGGATATCTACAACGTTTACGCCGTTTGACCAAGGAAGACAGCCAACAACGACAGTGAGAAGCGCCGCCATTACGGGTTTCACAATGTCTACTGAAATACCGAGTACGTCTACCTTCTCCGTTCAACAGGATTTGGCGTTCCTTCAAAACTTGGTAAGCTCAAACTTGTGAATTAGTAAGTTATTTGGGAGATCAAAAATTAGGGCGTGATTGTGTATGGGATAACGAAATCTGTTTTGGATTAACCAATAAATATCTACTTTTATTTTCAGAAAACTGTATTAAACACAAGCCCAAATGAAGATGCCGAAGGAGCTCTAGCCAATCGCATCATAGCACTTGCCGTCGAAAAGAGTCTTAACGAAATTCAAACTGGCCAATCCGATACAGTTCGTACTGGGAAAAATTTAGCTAACAGTCCTAACAATTTGATACCGACCACTACTCTTAGACCAACCACTACTACAACAACGACAACAACAACTACGCAACGTCCAACAACAACGCAACGTCCAACAACAACACAGCGTCCAACAACAACACAAAGACTAGCAGCAACAACATTCGACGGACCATCTATTGAGGACGATATCAGACAATTCCAAGAAGATACTAAACTACTTCAAGCATTAATCAAAGCAACTGGCCAAGATCCATCCCAATTCAACATACCTACACTACCAAACACAAATGTTAATGTGAGTCCAACACTACCAAACAGTGTCAATGATGATTTGAAATTACTTTCGAATCTTCTAGCTTCGCCGTCGCCGTTAAATGAGCCCTTCGATCCTCTTACACCAAAACCCTTCGTTAATTCCAACGGAGGCCTTAATACAAATATCCCAACGTCGGCTTTGCCTTTTGGTGCGAAAATAGCTGTTAAGGATGATCTGAAGAATGTTCAAGATGACGGGAAGTTGTTACAAACTTTGATCAAATTACAGGGCGGACAGGAGACCACGACGCTAAAGAGTAAACTAACAATCACAGGTAAAATAATTTAACAATGATTTTTTGTTTTAATATTAATTTCAAAAGGAACTATTGTTCCCTCCTCAAATTCAATTCATTAGAAGGAAATATTTCTTTTGCAATATATTAAACTCAATACAACTTTTTGTCTCATTATACTCAATTCAAAATTAAACATTTCCAGGTCAATCTTCCGACGAAGCTCTACAGAAATTGATACAGCAGCAGCAAACGAAAGCAACCGGCATGGTCTCAGAAGCCACGCAAGCGCCTATTTCTTTGAGCACCGAGTATGGAAAGAGTAACGACGCATTGCTAGCCGCGTTACTGAAGGAGCAGGGTTTCGGTCCAACCACGGCAAGTTCTTTGGATGAGCAACTCCGACTCGCTGTTAGTCTAAGTTTTCTTACTTCCACCCCTAATCCTTAGGGGGAAGTCTAAAACACTTCCTCCGAAGCGATCCTAACTTCATTATCATTCATGCGATCAACAAGTAACTTCACCCTGCTTGCGGCACCTTATTCATCATTCTCGTCTTTCGAAGCTTCATCGTATCCCATTTCATCCTTAATATTTATGTGTCATTCATTAGGAACTCTATCATTAACTGTCACCTCGTAGGCTTTACTCAACCAAGTGGTAGTGACGCCGAAAGTAAGGAGGACGACGACGACGCCAGCGCCGCCGCCGCCGCCGCCGGCGCAGAGGAGGCCTATACTAGACGGGCTGGCGTGGCTCTGGCAACAGTGGAGAGACACAGCGCCCGGATCTGGTCCTCCGCGGCCTAACAGGCGACCTGCCCCGGCACCCGTGGCGCGGCCCGCGGCCCGCCCCGCCGCGGCGCCGGCGCCGACGCTAGCTCCAGCGCCGTCGGCTCAGGCGACGGGAACCCGAGCCAACTGGTTCGGTTCCGGCCCGTTTGTCGGCAACGCCGAAGACAAGCCGGCAAATAGAGTGGGTTTTGCATCATTACTACTCAAACTATGTGACTGGGGTTGAGGTGAAGGGAACCGACTTTAGATTAAATGCAACAGTTTTTTTTAAACGAAACATTTCCTTTCATATTTTTTTTACAAGTTGTTCCTATTTAATCTAAGTCTGGTTTTGTATAGATACCTGTATAGAATGGAGATCGGGTTGGACTGTGTATATATAGTGAGAAATGAGTTAAGATAGTGATGTAATTCTTTTGTAGTTTTATTTTTGTGTATTCTTTGTGTTTTAATATTTTCTTAGTTAAATTATTTATTAAAAATTGGCTTCGTCGGCTTGTAAATAATGTTTTGTGCCCTAGAGCAGCGCGTTTTTTGTATAATAAAGTGTTTAACTTATAATTTTGTATGTGTCGTTTTGTGTTTGTGTTTTGTGTCATTTTACCTACCTATCACCACGGGTTCCATTGCACATTGTATATAACAGTGACCTATCTCAATATGGACTAGACTATCTGTTGAATTAAAACCTAATTGCTTAACCTTATGTATATGATAAGTCTAGTCCACTTGACTCATTCCTTTCCAGTATCCATTTAACATCTCACCGACCACATTATCGCATTCAAGGGATTCGCTAACAAACACAAATTAGATCGTAACACAATTGTAATTATTGTACAAAAGTAGTTGATTATTTTTCAGAGATCCAATATGTAATTTTTTATATAGAATGTCAGAGTGATTTTGTAAATATTAAAACGTGTCTGTGAAGTGTAATATAATTTATATGGTGAGTAAACGCAACAATGATTGGTTTAAAATTAATAGTAACACAGTGACATTTTCTAAATTGCACATGTTTTTGCTAAAACGCTTGCCTATTAAAAGTACTGATCAATAATCTAATAATACATAAGTTACTTTGTACGCAATGTAAAGTTTAAAAATATCACAATGTAAGTAGTTAAACCAATTAGGTATCATTGTACAAACATATAAATACTTTCAGCATGATAACAATAACACTTCATTTTCATTTGTTCATAAAGCATTATTTTGTATTATATTTTGTGAATTTCTGTAATGTAATGAAATGTTATCACATTTTACGTCACTTGCACAAAGCAATGGTTTTTGTATGAGTTTTATTTTATTATTTTTATACATTTAGATTTATTTATTTTCATACATCGTGGTTAAAACTCCATTTTGTATTAAAATCATAATATTGCAACAGTTTAAGAAGAAATATTTATAAATAAAAAAGATTAAAAAACATACAAAAATCATCAATCTCACTGCCTAAGCGTCACCATTAATGTGCTTAATACACTATCAACATTGACCGGACGTGCTAACTTCTAACCTTCATGACTTACATCTAGATACCTCTGGAGCCTCCAAGGGCTGCGACGTCAGAGCAGGGTCCGGGAAGGGGGCAGCTCGTGTCAGCAGCCATTAATGTAACGAGGGCTTTCTCGCAGTTCCTTGGAGCAGCGATACAGGTAAATAAAAAAAAATAGAGCTGCAAATAATAATTAATAAAAAAATAGAAACCTACTAGGAAACGTCATACTTCTATTTTTATTTGTGTTTTATGTGATAGGGTAAAGATAATGAAATTATTATTATTATTAGAAAAATGAGTTTGACGTGAACGGTTTCTTGAGCGACAAATGTCTTATTATTAAAAAAAAATTTGCTTGAATGTATTCATTTGTGTGAATTTCTTAGAGTTTGAACACAGACAAATTGGCTAATAAAGGAGAAAATATTGTAAGTGGTCTCGATCTAACCATTTCGTTCCATAAATTAATTTTCCACTGCAACCCTAATTTTCAAATTTATATTATTTATCTCTACTATTTATTTCACAATAAACATTAATAACTTGATCATTTTCTAATACCTAATATAACCTCTGATAAACAAGAAAATATAACTTACTTGAACTCTTATTATAATTATGATTATTTCGTTTGAATAAATACCTAACTATAATATTGCATTTATCGCACAGTGGTTTAAACGTAGACCGCTCGACTCACTGCAGCAGGTAGTTGCGGGTTCGATTCCCGCTAGCGCAAAGATTGGAAATGGCCTTTGCGTAATTTACCCTGGTCTGGGTATCATTGGGATCGCTCCCAGTCCATTGCACGGCACCTATAGTACAAGCGTTGCTTAGTTTGGGACCATATCGTTGGTGTGTTAGTCTGGCAACATTTATTTATTTAGACCAAACTATTGTAAAGCTAATTTAGTATGGCTTTAATTATAATTATTTTTGCATAAGACTAGTGCTAATATTGATGACTTTAAAGTCTAAACTGAATTTGACACAACAATAAATTTTGGCTAATTGTTTGTCTATTATGTTATGCCTCGTATTCATAAATTATTTGCTGTAATTACAAAATGTTTAGTACAAAAATGATTTGTACTCTTTTCCTCAGTGTGAAGATATACAATATGCTCATATCTATTTCTTTTCTAATGTTCCAGGGCGCCGCCCAGACCGTCCAGAGCGTGATACGCGCCGGCCAGAAAGCCGCGACGGACGTCTACACGAACGGATCCGGCACGTCCGGGTAACGGCCCCGTGTAGCCATGGACTGGAAACTTTTACGAAAGTGTCATAGTACGCACTATGTGTTGCAAGTGCTCAAAATGTAAATAGTCGGTTGTAAAAATATTAATATTATAATCTTATGTTTTCTACTTCCTAAACGTCCAACAGTCACGTTCTAGTCAGGGATAATGCAACATCGTGGAATCTCCCAAATTAAACAGACATAAATTCCATGCGCTTAAAATGTAGTAGTCAAAATGCATGAAAAAAAAGCCGAAGTAAATACTTGCCCTTTTCTATTTTTATCGTTTCTTGTGTAGACAAGGAGAAAAATATACATTTTAGGGGATTTCCTCGATTGATTTTGTCCTGATTTTATAGTTTACATGCCACTTGCGTACCTATCTTTTTTTTATCCCTGACATAAATCTTCAACAAAACATTGTGTCCTCAATAAGTTCCTAACAGCTGCCGATGTTTGGTTAACATTTTATTATCTTTGAATTGATTTGTATGATATAATTATAACAATTTCAAATTCGAATCAACCTAAACGTCTGAAATTAGGACTTAGGAAAATAATGTGATGTTAGAACTATTTAGTTTATAATATTTAATTTTTGGTAATAATCTCTCTCCATGAAATTTTCATTATAGAACCTAAGCTATCTCCTATTGAAATCATAGATGGGATTCGCAATTTTAACCTCTCATGGATTAGGTTGAACTTAGCACTCACAGGAACTAAGATTGGGAGCTTCTTTTCTAAGATAATCGTAATCCTACGTAAGATGAGATTTTATTGGTAATTATATGAAAATCTGTATGTAAAAATCCGTGACTTTAATTTCCAGTTTCTGAATGTTGTTCAGTTAAATAAATAAAAAATGGTGATCAAATATAATTTGAGAATTAATACAGATAACTTCGTTTTTAATGTTTAAAAAACATTTTTTTATAATAAACTGTAATTTTTCACAAAAAAATTGTCATAAATGCTAATTCAAAACCATTCTCAGAAACTGGTTGTTGATACAACATATACAATTAGATGTTAAGTGATTTCTGTAATCTTAAGCCTAATTACATGTGCCATTTCGCACGTGCTTGAAGTACTCGCCTCTACATTCTTCAGCTTTTATTTATTTATTTAATACAAAATATATTGTGTTAAGCCTTCAAACACAGATGTTACAAGGAACATCAGATTTTGTTAGTAAGTTGACTAGCTTTCAACAGTTGACATAATTATAAAAATATAACGACGATGCATTATCATCATAAACAATAAAAAATATAACATAAAAATGTATTAAATTAAAAGCTCTCGAAAGTTGAAACGAAAATAAATTGAAAATAATTACTTAAAGAATACTGTTTTTATTTACATTTGGTGAAGGGAGGATTCCAAAAAGAAATAAATAATAAACACATTTGTTTCTGGCTACGCCCTAACAAACTTACTAATGAAACTGATCTGAAAACTGGAGATGTTTTTACCTGCGAACCAAGCCGTTAAGCTTTTCACTGCCTCTAGATGTAATGGTTTAATATGTAAGGATCGGGTAGTTTAGTATAAATGGATTTGAATTTGTTTTTGCTAATTTAATTTCAAACTAATTGTCGTGATTTTGTGACCTTTAAGTATGTTTTAAATTTTTCATTACTCATACTCTGAAAGTAGGTCTGAAGTTGCCTGAGAAGCGGGTTGAAAGTAATACTTTTCAGGCCCAGGAGTTTCGCTTTCAACTGACAGCTGTCAAATTATAAAAAAAAAAACTAGTTCCATTTTCACATTTCTATGGAACCATGTTCAAACTTTTTCTACAGTCACTCAATTACAGCACGATGTAAAATTGAAATAACATAAAGTTAAGTATTAATTCAAGAATATATTTTTTAAATGACTTAATTATAATTTAGTTTCAACAATTTCTTTAAAATAACATAGATTTGGGCAAAATATTTAAAGATGAAAATGAAAAATAATGGCTAAATAATGAAGTTGGCCGGCCTACGAAAAAAAAAACAAAATAGGCGGCAATCCGATTTTTTTTTTCGAGTTGTAGAGTATTGTTTATACTTCCTTGTATTATTTCTTTAGCCAATTCCTGTTTTTATTTTCCTTGTATTCGTAATGAAAAGCACAGTGTTTACCTCGGGTGAAAGACTTATTTTGTCCCTCGAACTATTAGCGCCCTCGCTACGCTCGGGCGCCAAACCCCGTCTCAGGACAAAATAAGTAACTTTCACCACTCATGTAACAATGTACTATTATTGGTCCTGAATTAAAATGTATTGACCTACTTGTTCACTTAATATGATTAGTTTGTGTAATAAATAAATTCTTATCTTAAGTTATATATAAACATGCATCCTCAAAATAAAATTAGCAAGAACAGAAATTGATCTAAAATTACGAATTTATGTAAAATGTAGGTAATATTCTTCTTTTTTAAAATTAAACATTTCACTGCCACATTATTACCTATTAACTTAGTAAATTTCTTGAAATTAAATTATACTTTTTTATTCCGATAAAAAAGAATACTCTATTAATTTTCTGCCACTATTATAGAAATAATCTAAGAACAAACTATTAAAATAAATAAGCTAAACTAATATGAACATAAAAAAAATATTTAATATCATAAAGCCGCTGAATGCGCCTTAACTTGTACAGATAAATGGGTATCTAACTGCCTTTGTCATAGGCTTTATATTTAAATGCATCTTATATATCTGTATATTTATATTATGTATATGGGGGTTGATAGAAAAATAAATTATTATAAAATTATCGAAAGATATTTTAATTAAAACCTTGACACTAAAATTTTAATAGACTACTAATAACTAGTAATACCTACCTAGTGTAACTACTACCAGTAACAATACCAATAATCTGGCAAAGGCTAATTAGTAAAATATTCTCTTCAAAGATTTCATTGAACTATAGAAATGAATGAATTTGAATGGCACACTACACCTAAAAAATAAGCAAAATTATTAAACATGTGTCATAATAAGCTGGTTAAGGCTTTCATCCCCTTTGTATTGAGGGGAGGGCCATGCCTGGAGAGACTAAATTATTATTATTTCGATATTTTTACCCGACTGGCCAAAAATGAGGCTAATGTTTTTTTTTAAGTTCTATACATTGCAGGCAAACATTAGTTAAGTTTGACACATGTTTATTTAATAACTAGCTGAGCCCGCGACTTCGTCCTCGTGGAATTTAACTTGACAAAAACGTCCGCTCCTGCGTTCTGAGCCCGCGCGGCAGGACCTATTTTTTTATTTTATTTTTCTAAAATAAAAGTTGTCTAAGTTACTGCTTATATCATCAGCTATCTACCAGTGAAAGTCCCGTCAAAATCGGTCCAGCCGTTTCAGAGATTCCCCGGAACAAACACACAGACAGACAGACAGAAAAAAAATAATTAAATCGCGTTTTTGCTATAGATGTCGTATGTACTTTCATATGCATTTAGTGAAAAGGTGTTATTTTGATATTACAAACAGACACTCCAATTTTATTTATTTGTATAGATATTGCCCAGTATAAAGGGACTAGTATACCTTTGAACGCCTTTCATTTATCACATACAGTGTAGTAACTCATGACTTTAAACTCAAGTATATTTTATAGGCGTTTATGTTATCACACTCGTTGGTCAGGATTGTAGCAATAATAAAAACAAATATTATAGAACAATATAAAATATAGTGTTATTATTGATGTATTGACATTATTACTAACTTAGCAATAGTTTGATTATCAGCAAAACATTAAACTCTCAGTAAGGAGAACAACAGCTGTAATCCCAAGTCTGCTACACATGAAATTGGTATGATTTATGTAGGTACGTATGTAAGTTTTTGGCAAAAAATATAGAAAAATTAAAAATAAATGATCAAAATTAAGAATCCAAGATTACAAATTTAATATGTTTAGAACGGGCAGATAATATATTTCAAAGCAGTCAAATGGTGCCCATCTGCAAAGTTCGAATCACATAAATAATAATTAATTAAATTTCGTACCGCATCATTAACAACCGACCGGTTGCGAATTCAGGTATCGATTGTAAAATCGTAACCGAAACACGTTCCGATTATCTCGATTAGTTTTTTCGTGTTTTTCGACCTTGAGGTGCGTGACAACACACGACATTGGCAGTGGTCGTAGGTTTTTGTGGTCGACTCGTATTTGCATTTGCTATTATTGGAGTTAGATGGAATTGGTTTGGAAACATACAGGTGGAGGTTTTGTGCGATCACGTAAGAAACTAGAGAAAGAATGTCGCCTGACATAACTCTATTAGCATGTTACCACTCATATTCATAAGACACTAGTCAGTCTTGGTAACACTCCGATCAGAGAAAATGGTAAAAAGTTTCCCACAATAAATATTGGAGTGCACAACAATAACTACGAAGACTTGACGCTAAATTAGATAAAATTGATCGTCCACCTCATTTTAATATTTCTGTTGCTATTATTCCTATAATAGCTTTCAAACCAAATCCAACCATTCCTAGCAGTTGGGATATACCAGTTATACGGTTAAGATAAGTGGAATGTGGATAAAATATATTTGAGACTGTCTGTACAATGAATTGACATTTAGAATATCAAGTGCTCAGAATTCAATTATGAAAATAAATCGTCGCGGTCATATTTCCCATCTGTTTGTCTGGTATGTTTCCATATCTATTGTCTGCTCCTTTGTACCGCGCTTATTACCAAATCGAAACCAATTTGTCATAAAATATGTTTCATTATTGCAAGTAATTTGATTTTCTATTAGATTCTAATCCAGCAAAAAATAAGACAAGTCTAGTTCCATACCTAGTCACGGTATATTTGGACTATGTTACTTGTGATTTGAAACAGGAAAATAATGTCTATTTTCAAGGAAAATTGTGCATTTCGAGACCTTGATTTAGCAGAGAGGAAATGCAGTTTTTATTTGACTTTAGTAAACAAAAGAACAATGCGGGTTATGCAATTTAAAAATAAACTGTTTACCTACAAAATAGGTGTGTAATATAGCAACTTATGGGTCACACATGAGGGATATAAAACGATCATAATTTTTGTTAAAGATTCTTACACTACCTAATAATACAATTTAATAAAACCTCAATCTATATGTCGGAGAATCTACGATCTGACGATGGCAACACCGCCTGACAGCTGTCGAACGCAAGGATGACGTCACAATGCGCCATCTTTGGATGCGGCCGTTGGAACGGGCGGGCAATCTAAGTTGAGAGCTCGCGCCGAGCGGACGTGTCTGTTCGACTGCTTCGAATTGATTTAAATTGATGTACTTTAAAATGATAAAGTTTGAGTTGCGTTAAAAGTGTTATTTTAATTGAGACTACCCATTATGTCGGAAACCGATGAAAACGCGTGCCTACCGAGCCCTGCAGGACAGCTGTCTGCGACATCAGAAGATGGGATAAAGGATTCAAAAGCCCACAGTAACGTATACCCACAGTATCGTTAAAATTGAGCTAAGTCTGTAAATTTGTTATCAACAAGTAGACCGTTAACATTCGAACTTGAATGTTGTTTTGCTTACGATTGCTGCTTACTTCATTGTTGTTATTTAGTGTGTGTTAAAATGTTGATTGAAACTGTGATAATGAAACTTATGAGGACGCCTAGTCCATGGAGGTATCTTTTAAGGAGTAATTCGCGTAATTAACTTCAACATACTTCTCGAACGTCTCGCGACTACAGTGACGACAGATCGGATCGCAATCAGAACGATAGACGTCGTACTTTGCGAGATGGCTTACGTGTCCGAAATCGACGTGATTGTCACAGTACCGATGTAGCAATTGACTCGTGAACGTCTTCGAAGTAACCAAGCCAGACAAGATTACCTAGCTAATCAACAACGACGTACCCTACGCCAGTTTAATGTTCTTCGTTATAAAGTGTTCTCAGTCGGCAGCGGCAGTTATGATAAAACTACGCAAGCTGCTGCGCAGTATATGGTGCCGTGGCAGACGCCGGGCGTTGGAGTTACGCGTGTGCGGCGGCATGCGAGCTATGCCACTTCATACGCTACGAGCGTGCGTCGTGCGTTTCGGGATCGACGGTGTGGTCATCAGCGACACATGGCGAATCTGGATGACAATGATGGTCACAAGTAAGCGTGAAGCAGTATCTGGTGAGTCGAACCATGTTTATCTGGTACCACGGATTCTATAAAGAGAAATTACACGCGATACGTGTTACAGCGCGTGTAAGAGATTAAATGCAGGTGCGCGTGATATTTTTATTCCGATTGGAGGGTGGACAATACCAACTGTTGTCTGCTATCTGATTGGGGTGTGTACTTAGTCTGACTTGATAAGAGGAATTTCGGACCGGACAGGCTGTCACATCCGCTACGGTAGCCAAGATCAGCGGGCTCATAGACAACAAGATCTTTCTCCAGATACGTTGTGAAGCTCAATGGAGGCGATCTTGGTTGGACTTTCAGCGTTAGAGGAGCAATCTGCGACTAGTTTTACCAGGTTGCTAGTACGGCTGGTACAGCTCGAAATCATCATCGCTAAAGCGTGGCCCTCGTCAGGCCCACGGCAATGTTTTTGATGAGAAACACCGCGGACACTTCCGCTGGTATTGCCAACTCGGCGCCAGGCGTGTTCGCTGACTGCGGTAACGCGAGCGGTCGGCATAACCTGTTATTCCAGTGCAAAACACACCGCAGGCGCTTTGTGCGTCACTGGTCTCCACGGCGACCAGGGCAGATCACGTGCTGCCAACACAAAACGCGCCGCTGGGACCAACATTGAAGAGGGAGGTCAGCGAAGCGCTATCTACGTCCTTGCCGTCGACGGGCGCAGAGTACATCGTGGAAGCGATTCGTTCTATCTGTGGTTTGATATGAATAGCACCTAAGTCTAACGACCGTAGGATTAAGTACTATGCGGCAAGTTTGGTCTAAGAAATGGGAATGTCCTAAGAAACCCAAGTCGGAGTCTACTTCTCCGCCTCGCTTTTCTGTCACCCTGAGTAGCGATAACAGGTCTGGTGGATTTTTATCTTTTTTAAACGAGGTAATTGTTGCGACCGATGGATGTGGTCAGGTATCGCCGAACTCGGGGGAGGTGAGTCCCCGGACCCGCCAGTGCGTGGGAGGTTCGTCAGCTGCTGGGACTTGCGGGGTACTTTCGCCGGTACATGGCAGGGTGCGTTTCTAAAACCGCCTGCATGGCAGGATTGCTGAGGAAGGTGATCGAATAGCATGGTGACTCTCACTGGGATAGCAGTGGTGTCGGTTTTTAGTACGCTGCAGATTCTGTCTGTAGTGACCGTGAATTGTGTGAGGCTTGCGGTCTATGGTGTCAAAGCGGGTGCGGCCTGTGACGGGAGGCGATTTGATTCAAATAATTCACGGACTCATTGTGAGCGATTGTGTTCTCATAGAAAACGAGGAGAGGAACCGATCGAGGCTCGATCCGGGGTTCAGGGGTCCGTTCGAAATTGTAGAGGTTCTGTATAGTGATCGGTATTGCCTGAGAGCTTTGAATTCTGAGAGGACATACAGGTGCCCGCGCGATGGAATGGGAGGGATTCCGAATCACGAAGTTCCGTCGGATGTCGAACTGGATCTGGAATCTGACGATGGCAATGCTGATGATGTCTAGCCTGGTGGAAGCGTTGCGGCGCGTATGGGCGTTGCGGCGCGTGTGTGCGTTGTGGCGCAATGTGAGCGTTGTGGCGCAGTATGAGCGTTGTTGCGCATATGAGCGTTGTGGCGTAGTGTGGGCGTTGTGGTGCGTATGAGCGTTGTGGCGCATATGAGCGTTGTGGCGCATATGAGCGTGGTGGCGCGTATGAGCGTGGTGGCGCGTATGAGCGTGGTGGCGCGTATGAGCGTGTTGGCGCGTATGGGCGTGGTTGCGCGTATGAGCGTAGTGGCGTGTGGGCACGGGGTGTGTGTGTGCGTTGCAGCGTGCATCAGAAATCTCCGTGTGGTTGATATGAGCCGTAGGAGCGGCGGCATGTGCAAACATGGTTACCCTTATTTGCGTTGGGGCGTAAATAAGATGAGTCGTTGGTGCGACGATATGCTTTCATGAGTACCCTTGCTCTCGTTGTAGCGAAAGCAAGATGAGCCGTCGTAGCGGCGCCGCTAATATTGTTTGTTACAGCTAACGGGATGATAATGAATTGTTTGGTTTGTAACAGAGTGAGAAAGTGTCGAGTCATTGATTTGCTCAGATGTGAGGTCAGAATAGCCGATCGAAATACTGGGTCGATGTGCGACCTTTGCGGATGCTGCACACGAGGACGTGTGAGACATCAGATATGGCCGTGTCGGAGAATCTACGATCTGACGATGGCAACACCGCCTGACAGCTGTCGAACGCAAGGATGACGTCACAATGCGCCATCTTTGGATGCGGCCGTTGGAACGGGCGGGCAATCTAAGTTGAGAGCTCGCGCCGAGCGGACGTGTCTGTTCGACTGCTTCGAATTGATTTAAATTGATGTACTTTAAAATGATAAAGTTTGAGTTGCGTTAAAAGTGTTATTTTAATTGAGACTACCCATTATGTCGGAAACCGATGAAAACGCGTGCCTACCGAGCCCTGCAGGACAGCTGTCTGCGACATATACATGCATACAAATAAATAAAATTGGAGTGTCTCTTTGTAATCAAAATAACACCTTTTCACTAAATGCATATGAAATGCATATGAAAGTACACACGGGACAAATAACAAAAAAAAATTGTCTGTCTGTCTGTCTGTCTGTCTGTGTGTTTGTTCCGGGTAATCTCCGAAACGGCTGGACCGATTTTGACGGGATTTTCACTGACAGATAGCGGATGTTATAGGGAGTAACTTAGGCTACTTTTATTTTAGAAAAACTAAATTTTAAGAAATGGGTCCGGTCGCGCGGGCTCAGAACGCGGGACCGGGCTTTTTTGTTAAGTTAAATTCCACGCGGGCGAAGTCGCGGGCTCAGCTAGTGTTTAATACAACTCAACATTTGATAGATCTTTACAGATATCTTAATGCCAGAATAACAATGCTAACTAATCAATCCAATAGTTAAATCGAGTTTAGTGTACGGTATCCAACTAAAGTTTAGCTTGTTACCATACGTTTTTTGGCTAAAAATACAAGGTAGGTATGTCAAAAGTCCGAAATAATACATGGAAGTTTGAATACCTAATCATTTGTATCCATATCCGAAATATAATCTGGCTTCAATAGGGACCTTTATAATAATATCAGCTACCCTGTATAGGGATTTAAGTTTTAAAACATGTAAATGTTGGGATGGAAGCTCGACCTCCTTGGAGAATATAAATACTATGTAGCTTGATGATTTATTTAATGTTGAGAAACACTTAAATTATAATTTGTATATTATAATATCAGATTAATTAAGATTTTATTACAGACACGATATCGCAGAGACTGTTCGAGCCAAAAAAGAGAGAAGAGACATTGACAGATGTCAAATGTATAAGGAATCTAAACTTTTTTTTTTAATCTATGTCAGGGATACCAACGTCATGTTAGCATGCCCAGCATAACAAGTTTTAACGAAACACCCTATAGGTATAACTAATCATTATCAGTAGCATTAGTTTAGACCAGGGCCCGTACCACGCTAGCTACTCAAATCGTAATAGAAAGGCAAAAGCTAGCGATTACGTTTCAAACGCTTGGTCAATGTTTGGCTTATGTCATCGAACGCTTTGTAGTTTTTTTTATTTGGATCTGCGTTGGTAACTACTTTTGGCTTTATGCCAATGTTCATAAAAAATATCTGTGAGTGGGGGCAATTGGACGAATAGTAGTGAAACATGATTATTCAAGTTCCCCAATAAGTCTGGTAATATTAGGCCTAGACAAAGACCTTCATATAAAACCTGAAAATTATATTTACTCGACATTGGCTAAATGCGTAAAGCAAATCATCGCAAATGAACTTTACTTTAAAAAAAACGAAGTCAGTCGCAACCTCAAGGTCAAACGCTAAGAATCGCGAGTGTGGTACCAAATCAATGCAAGTATAAATCGTGAAGCTTGTGTTAGCAAAACGTCAAAAGCGGAGCGTTTGAAACGTAATCGCTAGCTTTTGCCTTTCTATTACGATTTGAGTAGCTAGCGTGGTTAGGGCCGAGTACTGGGCCCTAACCACGCTAGCTACTTTTTTTTGAAGAAGCCTATGCCTGTCCAAGATTCATTACTTAATTAATTTATTATTTTCTCTACTTTTTTCTAATTAGTTGTAGTATTAGTACTGGCTCCCAGTTCACAATAATAACACCTATTACCTCGACCCCACCGACCCGGTCGAAAAGAGAAACGTTATGATTTAATTACCCCTCGTAATTGGTTGTCATAATTCCCAACGTCGCCCCGAGGTAATGTGTACAGAATATTACCCCCAATGACGCAGACTGGACGTGTTATTGATGTCCCCCACTAACCTGTGCTTGCGACGACGTTAGAAGTTGACATTAGATGAAATAAGTACAAATAAAAGCTGGGACTATTCATGAAAATAATATTTTCTAAACACGCATACTTACGACCGTATGGGGTAATATAATGCATTTTTTTACTTTTAGCTCACAATATTCTGTATACTTACTTCTTTGGAAAAAAATAAATCTGTAAAAATATACTTTATTCACCCAGAAATTCGGTTTAAATTAGACTGTGTGGGCCGAGTCCTCGAGGAGTAGGCAACTGTTGACGGTATGTGCGATTTATTGAGTCCTCTAGGAGTAGGCGATCCGCGACAGGTTGAAAATATTTCGATATATTATATTTGAACACGTTCAAAATAGAAAGTTATGAGCTGTTTACAATGCTTTGCCAATTAATTAAAATATCTGCAAATTTTGTGGTCAGGTTAGACAAGCAGTTGGACAAGTATTGGGCTAGTTGTCTTCCATGGTAGAAAACATTCAGTTTTTATGATGGTTTAATTTGTCGCCTTTTTAAGGTTCACAAACAGACGAGATGTAAGAGTCGTGCTATATACTTTTGGCACTGCACGGAGGAGTGTGTCCATGGTAATATAATCGCTACTTAATTTATTGGTAACTCAGGAAAATAGTCAATGTATAATGACCCTTTTTAACATTAAGATTAAGATATTAACACAAGGCTTCGACTGATCGTTGTTGCAAAACCTCCGAATCATTAAATATTACTTATAATGAAGAACATCAAAATAGCTTTTAAATATTAATCGAGTCTTGAAATAAGTTGTAAAAACCCAGGATTTCATAAAAGAAAATAATATGTTATCGGTGCGACTTTATCTTGTTTCGCAACTTTTACATGTATCGTTTTGTTTTTTGCAAGAAACTCTAAACGAGTTAATAAATTAATCATTCTCGGTTTAACTGCAATTAAAACGAGCCTATGGACGAGTCGAGGTGCCTACAAGTTTAATCGATTTTTATGGATTCATGATGTGGCTTAAACACTCCATCAAGTCTAATCGATGTGGAGCTGTTATGTCGATAGAATTAAGAAAATTTACGACTTTTGACGCGGTTAAATATTTTTATTTCTTTGGAAATCAATAGATAGGTATTCATCCCCACGGGCCAATCCCCTTTGAACTCCGCACTAGGAATATACATAATAATTTGCATCAGAATATTACCGAAAATAGTTTGAGGGCGTGAGCAGACGCTACGCCATTGTGATTGGTCTATCCGTAAATCTATCTTATACATCTTATTAAGCGTATGACTTTCGGAAACTTTTGTCTTAGAGTGTGGATTCAAAAAGGCGGGTACTCGTTCCTCTTTCCAGAATCACCGAACGGATACAGGTTTTAGTTTTTAAAATTAATTTCCGTTTCCTAAGAACAAGCGAATTGACAACTTTTGGTGTTAGTGTTTTTTATCATCATATCAATACTTAAAATGATGTTATGCAAATGTCAGTTGACCTACAAGTAATTAATGCAATATTAATTATAATCAAATATTATAATTGCACATACCGGTATATAACTTGATTTTGTGTACAGTTTATTTTAATAAAAGAATTTCTTGAAATTTATTAGACGTAGTGTGTAGGTATGGTGTGTTAGAAAAAATAACCCGGATGGTTGGTTTTATTGGCAAAGTCATAAGGACTTAATATATCTATACCTATACTGAAATATCCAATTTTATCTCAATTATCGTATAAATCTATTACGCCGATTTTATGTGAGAGGGTGGTACTGCTCCGTTGGCACTACCACCTACAAGTACTTAATACACATATGTTGTCAGTTAGTTTCAATGTAGTTATTAAAACAAAAAAATAAAAAATATATAGTTATTATTAAGTATATATTATTATTATTTTGGGAAAGATTAAATAAATAAAAAAAAGGTCTCAAATGATGAGATTAACTCAAGATAGATATCTTATCCCGTAACTGTAATGAGAGTCTCAAAACATTGCTATTATTGCATCTTACAAAGCGATTTCCAATTCGATTGCATATGCCGTGCATGCAAAATGTCAAACGTTATTTATTTATAGAACTTAACAAAGGCTTCGTACCTATTTCGAGTGGGAAATTCCCACTAGTAGTCGTTAATATTAAACCACTGCCCACAATACCTATTGGCAGGTAAAACAAGTGCTTAATTAGGTTTCTACTTGATATGTTTCTTTTTTAAATTAAAAGTTTAATTTTATGTTTATACCACCGTTTTACTTAGTTCAAATTAACCACTAAAATACGTAGGCCTGCTTTTGAAATTGTAATTATTACTGAGATTATGTTTTTCCCCATTTTTATGTACATATATAAGGGTTTTTATTCATGGCTATTTGTAATCTGTGGTATTTTATGCGTCAAGACCCTGTAATGTATTTCAAATCAGAATTTCTCAGAAATACAAACAGATAATGCACAATAAAGGCCAAGGCAGAAGCTTTGGCTGAAAGTTCGTTGCGTACACAATTTGATGACGCACGGCCATTGTCTGATAGTTTATATTCTAAACATACCAAAAACGTTGTTTCTATTATACATATTTGTCTTATACTGTATCACGACAACATATTCATTTTAAGAATGTTAGGAGAGTGGATATTTCGGTAAAGTGGCTATTTTGTACCTGTAGGTTTTAAGGGCATGAGTTTGAACGCTTACCATGGCAGAAATGTATCTTGAAAAGTAAAAACAGTGAATATAATAATAGTTGTAAATATAAAAAAAAATTGATTACAGCAACTTATTTAATTCGCAAAAAGTATTAGGTTCTAAAAATGTTTTTCGATGAGCGCTGAAATTATTACCCTAGCCGACTAAATTGGTAAGTACCTACAAGATGTCCGTGGTGACGTCTAAATACTTCCCAAGCCCTCTATCACATCCGCGTTTTATTATATTTGAAAAATGCGCATACTAAATGTACTTACCACAAACTGTAAGTACGTACAATGAAATTATAAATATTTAATGTGGGCTTTTCCTATGAAGTGAGTTTTTTATGGACTTAGATCAAGTGGCGGATGCTAAGCTGGCGTTTTGTCGACAAGGTGCCTACTTGTGGTACTCGAATGAAAATTAGTGGGTTGTAAAAGAAAAGAGACGAATTTGACAGTTCTGTTTAATTGATTTGGTTGGTGTAATCCCATCCAGCTTTGGTTATAAAACCAAGATTTAGCATGTTTTCAAATTTCTTCTTTACTTTTTTTTACTTCTTGTGTTTGCAGTTAGCGCGCATTGCATTTCGTTAGCGCCAACCAAACATTTGCATATTAAATAGTCGCAGTTTAGAGTCATTAGGCCGTGCGAAATGGGACAGACTTGCTAATCGTCTCTTACGCAGATCGAGAGTCTTAATATGTACATCTAACTTCTATGTAATGTTCTTATGTAAATGAACGTGACCTGCGCTAATTTTCTACGGGACATATCGAGTTTTGAGAAGTTTTCTTAATGGAAACTCTTAGATAAGTGACCAGTATTTTCCTGGATTAATTAATACTTGTCACACATTTCTAAACAGGATATCTTTTGGTGTATCTTGTCTTTAGCTTATGTTTTCTTTTAAGTTTTTTTTATTTATTATTAAGATGGCTTCCGCAGCCGGGGTACACCCAGGAAAAGATGGCGGGACGATTTGGTCACTTTTGCAGGAGATAACTGATAAGTTGCCCGAAACAGCACAATACCGTATTTTGTGGTGTTAAGGGATAGGCCTTTGCTCAGGAGTGGGACACAAAAACAGGCTAGAAAAAAATAATATTTTGTTTTCTTTCCTTTCTTTGCTACATTTTTAATATTTTTTTAAACCCACAGTGAACCACATTTGAGAAGATGATATATTATATTATTACCACTTATGAAAATCTGCTAAATTAGGAAATTTAATTCATCAAGATTACCAAGATCAGATCTAAAAATATTTTACCCTGCTTGTAGTGACAAGCAACCGACATATTGTCCGATAGTACACACTGGATATTATCTCGATCGATCACAGATTTTGACGTAACGGGTCATACCTCTAGCTAGCTTCTGAGAACCGAATTAGTTACGTCTGAACAAATGTTCCGTGAAGCGGGTTTGGCCATTCGTACGCAACCGAGAACATAATTCTGAAATTGATTACGAAGGTTTTTCAATATTATTTTCGTACAAATTACTATGCTAAAATGTTTGCGAATATTAAACGCAGTAAATTAAATGCGATATAAAAGTTTCATTAGCTAAGTGTTAAAAAAAAAAAAAGTTAATACTAAAATAAAACATGTTGAAGCCAAGCCATCTGGCCACAAGATCAAACCGGTCCCATGTAGTGATATTAAAAATATTTAAAACATTATCTTATCTAAACTTTGACCTCTGACAATTCCACTTTTGTACGTTTAACAAACACCCCTCGACGACCAATAGAATGTGGAGAAGGAAAACAACACGAAATTGTTATAATTGTTGCAAAAAGCATTAATTAATTTTTGTTATATAACAGCCAGACCACCTAGTCCTATAATATACCGATACATAGGCGGCATTTCATCGGAAAATGCGAAAAAAATCGCCGTTCGACCGCAGCGGATCGAAGTAGAACAAAGTAGGTCGGGCAACATCGGCGATCGTCGGGTGGCTTCGTGCGTCCTCGGGCGTCGGCGTGCGCGCACACAGCATCGAGACACCGCCCCGGTCGCAGTCGCGCTTGTGCTTTGGAAAAGTTTTCCCTCAATAATTACGTCACGGGATGAAAGCTGCGTTCACTGAAAAACATCGCGCCGACATGGACTGATATTTTTGTCGAATCAACTGCGTTAACTTGGGAATATTTTTTCTGCACATTAATATATTTTTTTGTGAATCGTGTTGGACTGTTTGTACCGAAAAACATGTTGTGGGAGACTGGTTTTATCGAGGAGTCAGATACAGTAAGTATTTAAAATTATTTTCTAGAACTATTTTATTGATTTAATACGTGTTTTAAATTATGAAATCAAGTTGCGCACACACACGGCGCGCGTGTGTGCGGTCGTGTTTTCTGTGTGTGCGTTAACTTTCTAGTTTTCGCTCGACGCTGGAACGTATTTACATAAAACGTGAACAGTTTTTCATAATATAAACCACATGGAGGCGTTTAAGGAGTATTTTAACGTGTAAATATTCATCGTACGAGTCCCACGCTGTGACGGGATTGGGAATGGCTTTATTTAATGTAAATAAAATGTTCGCGTTAACGGGTTTGGGTGGATTTGAGCCGCTAAAATGCTGCTGGTTGTTAGCGGCGTTTGTACTTGCAGCATTTTAGACGCCTATTGTTTGGAGCTTTTGAGAAATGTGTTTGTGTATTATCTATGCACGTGTGTAAGTATGATGTATACGAAGCAATTGTTTAAATATTACCAAATTGTATGTAACTGTTACACATTTGTTTGTTTTGTGTTTTTATTTCAGGCTTGTTTTCATTTAGGTATCTACACTTCGTGGTTAATAGTAACCCGCTTACTAATTAGTCCAAGTAATTACCAATTAGAGTCTTATTGCGACGAGATAAGCACCACAAAGAGATAATGAATATTCTCACGATGTTACAAATGGAATTTATCTATTGAGGATAGGCAACATTTATCTATTCAATATGGTAAAATCATGTCTATATTATTATGAGTCACCGACTCTACGCGCCCATTGTGCACTCTACCTGCCAAATACTTATCATGACACGTGTTGGTGGACTACACTGTTAATGTATTTAAAAAAAAAACTCATACGCAAACAAGATTGGGTGGAACATTTACAGTAATCAGTTTTATTTTTTGTCTGGTAGCGAACATTACTGCATAGTTAGGTACCTAATTATTTTAACGAAGACGCCTGCTGTGACTCTTATAACACGGGCATAAGGGTCAATTTACAATTCACGCGTCTTCGTGATATGAGCTGACTATAACTAACTTCAACTCAATAAGTATGAGTTTCGCGAAAATCAGGAGTTTAGAAGTTAAAGTTTTTTGAAAAACAAATCTCTTTTCTAAATACGAAACAACTCGAAATTTTAAAATTATTTCAGCAATTTGAATAAAGTTTGGTTAGTCACTGATAATAAAAATGCTGTTTAGGTTTTTTAAATTTACACCTATCTAGCTGCATTATGTCATAAATATATAAGTAATTCCTACATCTATAAAATGTAACCTCAATTAAGCATATAGGTTCAGTGACATAATCAGCTATAAACACATAAACAAAGGGTTTGATGGGGTCACGCCCTTTTAGTTATTTAAACTGCTATGGCCAGGGTGTCATTATGTTGAAGCGAAAGGGTCTTTGCCTTCCTTACCTTTAGAAGGGCAAATAGCCTCTTCACTTGGCTAGCATATAAAATATTATTAGTTTTTAATAGAATAATCATAATTTTATTAACATAGGATATTACAACGGCTTCATATACGGGACTCTTTTATGATTATAATTGCTCGAAAGGTTACTGGGATACAGATATCATTAACTGTAGAATGAACAGTAATAACATTTTAATGACTCTTTATGTACTATCAGTATTATTATTATATTAATTTCCCAGCGGGAATCGAACCCGCAAACACCATGTGTAGAGAGCCGAGCGGCCTATGCCCGAACTACTGCGCCAAGCGGTCGTCAAAGTCACTAGTGACTCTAGCGAACCTATACATTCAGAGTTGAGCTACTGTTATGCCAAATGATGACTTATATTTGGAAGAGTTATCATTTCCACCCCCTCCCTCCTATCGCATTTTATATTATTTATCTCTGTTTATCGTAAACTAAACAGGCTAGATAACAGCGCAGCTACGCGCTATTAGACCGACGTCGTATAATTAATGATCCGCTTTCTCGGTAAATAATACGTACACACATTAGAATTGCGCACTCTAATTAGGTAAATACATATAGTACACGATTAATGCGGTTTAATATGGTTTGAGTAGTTAAAGACTTTTGTCTGAAGGAAGTGCATAAACATTTAATTCTATGTCCATGATTAAATAAGTTTAGATGATTAAATCTAGGTATATAATATTAATATGTGAAGTAAAAATGTTGTACCCCTTTGTACGAAAATTGCGCGGACGGAGGACTATGAAATTTCCCACACTTATAGTTTATTATAGAGAACGGGTGCAGAATGCAAATATATATTTTTTTTAAATTATGCATATAAATTAAGCAACAATGACGCCAATTCTGTAAGTCTAAGTATTTCTGTCTTGCTTACACCTTATTGCCATGAACAGGATGGCTAAACTATTATACTATTAAGATTAGTACATAATCCAAAATCCATCTTGGATAAAATTACGAAAATTTAAAGTATTGAACATGTATTTAGGTGGGATAGATCAGTGAAATAATTTTATTCAACACAATACAATATCTCCAAGATAAAAAATATTAATATTATAATGAACCGCTTATTTTAACATAATTTATAAGTAATCTCTTCCTGATCGTAATAAAGGTTAAATGGGTTAAAACGAGGGACAGGTTTTGTTTATTTATTGTTATAAACAGTGAGAAGTATGTAGTAGTCATACTGTCTGCACTTTTAATCTGCGATTTAGGTATAGATTATGAAACAGTAATAATATTAAAAATAAAAGCTAGACTATAAAAAAAACCCAAGTATTTTTCATCTTATCGTATAATAAGGTGGTAACTCTGGCATCTTCTTAACGACTGTGATAGCCGGGACCGCCGGCTTAACGAGCACGAACGGAAGCGCTACGTTTTTAATACCACTAGTGGTCACTCTGGCGTTTGCTATCTGAAGCGCTTTTGTTTTGATGAACGTGGTTTTTCGTGAGTAACTACCACGCTTCCATTATGCAAGTGTGAAGTGTCTTGCATGCAAGGTGCGAGTAGAAACGTAAGCAAGCAAGCTTCCAGCAGGTTAAAAAAAGCTATTGTCACGTATGATGTTGCATAGAGTCGTTATCTCTCTTTCCTAATGCATAGGAGAGAGTAATGAACGAGAGAAAAAAACTATTAATCTGGCTTTTGTATTGTCACAACTAGATTAGTTTAGTAGACGTAGTTTTAAACTTATGACCTCATTGCAAGAACTGGTACAATGAAAACGCGGTTTTTTAAATACAAAGGGAATTGTTAGCCACATATAAGTTGGTACAAGTTACATTATACTGCAGCATCCCCTGAATTCTCCGAAGAGATCGGCAGACCTGGACTGCTGTGCACTACATTTTGCAGCATGTTAATATTTTGGTTATAATATAAGAATAAGGGACGAGCTAATTATCATTATACCGAGCGATTAGTGACGTCCACACGCCTTTCGAAAGACATACAGGTTTCTCCACGATGTTTTTCAGAATAAATCAATATTGTTTTACGTACATACATTTTTAGTAGGGCTGTCGATGTATAGTAATTACCATTAGTAAAACGCAATAACAATATGCTCAGATACGATCATAGATCACTTCCGACATCGTACGAGAGTCGTGCGCAGCGAGACCAAGAAACATTTGGACTTTGTTTTTTGTCAGTTCTTAAGGTCAACGACATTTTGTTTATATGAAGTTATGTAGCATTATTACACGTAATTGAACCCCATGTAGAATATACCTACTAGGTTTTTATTTACTTAAATATTTATGTAAACGTGGCAGTCAGTCTGAAAATAAGTATCGTCGCATAGTGAATTTGTTATAGATGCATAAATCAGAATAAAAATAAATCATTTTTTAATAATATTGAAGTAATTTCAGATACATTATTAAAATACAAAACCGATATAATGTGTCTGCGTTATTAAATAATAATTTCAAAATAAGATATCAATTTACAAATAAAATTTAATTTAATGAATAAAATAAATAATTATTTAAACTTAAAAGGTCATGTTTAACATTTTTTGTTTGTGTAGATAAACATTAATTTTGTACCTACCTACGGTCATATATCAATTGAACAATACCTAACCAGAAACCAACCAAACAAATTGTATGGTACCTTCAGTTCTTGTATGACTTGTTGTATGTTGTTGAACAATGTAAAAAGCACTTACTAAACGTGTTCTTTGGTTGGTATATAAAGTATTAAAAGCTTTGAGCTTTAAAAACTCGGAAGCAATCCTTCTGAAGGTTGGTCGTGAACCGATTACTATATAGTAGAAAACTACTATGATCGTGCCATGCCAAATTAAACCGTTTGTTCATTGCAATAGGGTACAATTTACAACGTGAATCAACATGTTAATTTTTTGCATATTGTTTTAAATTGTACCAGTCTTCCAGTCAGGCGCATATGACATGTTTTTTTAAAAAATAACACGATTGTTGTTTCCCTTTTATTTCGTACGATATAATGTTCAAAGTTGAATAAAACCTGTTGTATGAAAGGGTAGGTAATAACAATTTTCTTTAATGCCTCTTTTTAACCTTTAAACAAAGAATATAATAAACGTTTTAGGTACCTACTATAATTTAATTTTCATTATCTTGGTCTAATTATTGTGCTTATGTGCAATTATTTTTATTGGTATCTTAAGGCCACAAAAATGAGCGTATACGAAATATTAAGCTATGTGTGTAATTAATATTGATGTGTTTATATTTTTTAAAATCAACATTTTCTGCAAACCAATAATTGGAGATGAACTTAACACCAGTTTAATTCAGTTTATAATCTTTCATAAATTTAATAAATTATAAAAAATAAGGTAATAAAATCTACATTCACCATGCAAATGTGAAGTCAGGTTGGTTAATGTGTAAATATTTTAAAAATATATTTAAATTTCACTGTTGAAGTACCATTTTTATATTCCAAAATGCAATAACTGCATGAGAGTTTGTGTAATTATAATTAAAACTTCTGTAATTAATTTTTATCTATATATTTGATTTAACAATAGTTGTTGCACAACAGTACTAATAGACGCACACAGCATATAGGTGTATAGGTATTTTCATCATGCGATATAATTATTCCATCGTATCAATTTGTGAAAACGTTAACACATAATATATCTTGTCAGGAGATACAGAATCGCATAAAAACCATTCCTCCGAAATGTATTCTTAATTTCAAAAGAATAACATTTTTTATGTCAGTCTTGTTCTATTTCTATCACAATATGTCAAGTGGCTTATTTCTATACAAAAAAACGCTGTGACGAATACATTTTTCAGGTTTCAATAGAAATTAATATAGACGGGATATTTAGGATTATTTTTATAGAACCAAGACATCAAACAAGCGTTCGACCTGCCTTATGTTAAGCAGTTACCGTAGCATATAGATGCATGCGGTACCAAAGGCATTGCTTACACGTTGAAGGGAAGATGAAAGGAGAGGATGCCCTGCAGAGGTTTAACTCCGTTAAAGATTTTAAAATGTCTTATACCATAAATAAATCCATATTAACAACGGATTAGAGTAGATTCAATTTGCAGTACCTATACATTTGTGTACACAATGTGGGTACGGAACCCATAATTTGAACAGATCTCTAAAAAAATATTTTATATAAATCGAGTGACCGATTAGTCTCGGTTCAAAGCCACGCTCCATTGAACCTTTGTTAAATGAAATCGCTTCGATGTTTACTTTGAGGCAATAGATTAAATTATTGAAAAAAATACGAAACATTTCAGTTCGTCTAAAACATGTACCGAAGTTTTTCTTCTATACAAATAAATAAAATTGGAGTGTCTGTTTGTAATATCAAAATAACACCTTTTCACTAAATGCATATGAAAGTACATACGATACCTATAGCAAAAACGCGAATTAAAAAATTTTTGTCTGTCTGTCTGTCTGTCTGTCTGTCTGTCTGTCTGTGTGTTTGTTCCGGGTAATCTCCGAAACGGCTGGACCGATTTCGACGGGACTTTCACTGGCAGATAGCTGATCTTATAGCGGGTAACTTAGGCTACTTTGATTTTAGAAAAACAATTAGGGTTCCGCGTAAAAAAATAAAAACACTTGAAATCAAAATGTATCTCCGAAACGGCTGGACCGATTTTGACGGGACTTTCACTGTTAGATAGCTGATGTTATAAGCAGTAACTGAGGCTACTTTTCCTGATGCGCGGGCTCAGAACGCGGGAGCGGGCTTTATTGTTAAGTTAAATTCCACGCGGGCGAAGTCGCGGGCTCAGCTAGTCATAAAGTAAATTATAAAGAATATTACAAATTGTGTTCTCGAAACTTGTAGCCAACTGGGGTTGTTGAAGACAACGTTAAATAATACGTTATAGTACGTGTAAATCTATATTATTTGTGTATTTTCCTGACACAGTTCATAGGTACGTGTCAATACATAAGTCTATGTAGATTTTTAAGCCATTATTAAAGTGTATATTTTCAAGTCTAAGACTAATTCGTCTAGACTTTCGAATTTTCCCCTCATTCACACAATTAACCCTTCAAATGCGACAGTCTCGGTGGGCACAATTTAAATTCCAAGCAAATTGTCACACGGAATGAACGCACTTGTGCCACATATTTCATGTACTTACATAGCTGCCATTCATACTTTCTTGAAAGAATACAGCAGAGATGTCTTTTTAATCGCTCCAGAAATGGGATACTGTTTGAATAACAATACACGAAAATATAGAATAAATATATTGTAATAGGCAGCAAATTGTGCCAATTTTCTTACATACCTGTCTTTTTCTCTTGAGACCCCAATGCATCTGCAAAAAGCAATAAAAAAATCTCGTAATTACAAACATTAAAACTGACACCTTAAAAAACCTTGTACAACCATAGGTACAAATAAAATACAAGCTACAAAATTATTTATTTACGTAACACAGTTCTTAACTAATTAGTTTATGGAGTCTCCTCTTAAACGTAGAAAGTATGCCAATCCCAGGAGGCTCCGCTCTCCCAAAGCATTTGTCTATACTACATACTACAAATAAATAAAATTGGAGTGTCTGTTTGTAATATCAAAATAACACCTTTTCACTAAATGCATATAAAGTACATACGACACCTATAGCAAAAACGCGATTTAAAAAAATTTTGTCTGTCTGTCTGTCTGTGTGTTTGTTCCGGGTAATCTCCGAAACGGCTGGATCGATTTTGACAGGACTTTCACTGGCAGATAGCGGATTTTATAGGGAGTAACTTAGGCTACTTTAATTTTAGAAAAACAATTAGGGTTCCGCGTAAAAAAATAAAAACACATGAAATCAAAGAGTATCTCCGAAACGGCTGGACGGATTTTGACGGGACTTTCACTGGTAGATAGCTGATGCTATAAGCAGTAACTTAAACTACTTTTTTTTTTTTTTTTAACAAAATATTAAAAAATGATTCCTGCCGCGCGGGCTCAGAACGCGGGAGCGGGCGTTTTTGTTAAGATAAATTCCACGCGGACGAAGTCGCGGGCTCAGCTAGTTACATAATACATAATAATATAATAGAGATCAGATGTGCCTAGATAATAGTATTTTAACTAAATACAAAACTAGTGATAAAATGCATGAAATTTGTGAATTAGTATGATATTTCTGTGTGTACGTGTGGTACCTTCCTACCTGTAAACAATGAATAAACCTGTAAACTGTAGATATGTGGCATTATCATAATAATATAATAATTTGTCACACAACTGTCAAAAAGATTAAGGCATTGAAATGTTTACATCATACTTATTGCATCTTAAGACCCTGAAACGGTAGCGTTTGGGGAAAACCTACTCTTCAATAAAAGTATTATTTTCATTACAATATTCGAGTGCTATGAATAATAACATTTAAAATTACCATTTATGACTAAGATTCTATACAATCGGTCGCATATTTGCAAAATGACAAACGCGAAAGATCATTGTTTCATAACATTGTGTTCAAGTGAAGTGGGGTGTTATTATTAGCGGTTCGCTTTTCACTTGCGGTTATTTGGGTCGAGGACGCCGGGGCTTCTGTGTGAGCTTAACGGTGAGGTGTGAGTTTCTATACTCCGGCCAACGAGAAGCGAAACGTAAGTTATTTTTTTTTTGTTTCTAATGTTTCGTCTTCATTTATTTTTAATTAACATTACGGTTCCCGACGCAGGATGAACCACGAATAAATTGCCGCCCGAATGTTAGTGAGACCAGCATGGCAGTGACCAACTTGAACTCAATCATTATTACTATTTCGTATTGCTTTTCGTTGGCTGTGGTATATGCAGTATTGTTGTTATTTATTTATAGAAAGACATTCCTATCTCCGAAACGGCTGGACCGATTTTGACGGGTTTTTGACTGGCAGATAGCTGATGTTATAAGCAGTAACTTACGCTACTTTTATTTTAGAAAAAAAAAACAAATGGGTCCTGTCGCGCGGGTTCAGAACGCGGGAGCGGGAGCGGTTAAGTTAAATTCCACGCGGACGAAGTCGCGGGCTCAGCTAGTCTCTTAATAATTAAGTGCGGTCAAATACTGTGAAAACATTGTGACCATGCACAATGATAGGGGAAAATATTAATATAGCTAGGAAGTAAAATTTAATTAACAGGGAAGTGTTTAATTTTTATCACTATATACAGCTATATTATGAGTTTCAATTACAAGTAATAGCAACAGTTATATTATCTGTAAAACCGGTCGGATAGGAAGTAGTTGCACAAGACTCTATTGTCTACCACCTTTGTTTATTATTTATCATTCTAATTATAGAATCGCGAATAAATGGTTATAACTTATTATGCATGTCTATTAACCTTTTACATTGTGAAAATAAATTACATTACATACTATATTACATAGATATTTTACTTATAAAAAATATATTTTTTATTATTTTTCAAAAACATTGCATCGCAAAAATATAATTTCATTTTGAATATTGTTTGAAAAACATGGTGCATAATAATATTTTCGAGCTGATTATACCCACATATACAATCTGACTAAAAATAACAGAAGGTTCCATAATGGCTTATTTTTCTAAGAAGTGCTCAGTTCAACAGATCAGTGATTCCGATCACGCAGGCTCTGATTCACTGCGTTGCGAAAGTGGACAGTGCGAAACAGGAAAATGTGAAAGAATCGTTGCAGACTCAATTCGGGTAGCCGGTGTTGAAACCAATTGTGAGTCAAGCAGAGATAATTTTAGAGACGTTTGAGGTTGTTTTATGTTACGACATTACCATTTTAGTCGGTATTAAGATTAGGGTTCGAAAATTGATGAAAAGTTCACTTATAGAGTTGTTTTGTTTGCGGAGTTCATAAATAATAATCATTTGTGTGACATAGTTTGCATTGGTCAGGCGCATTACGACCCGACACATAAGTATCTTCAGGTGCTAGTTTTTTTTTTTTTTTAATATTACGATATACTTACATTTGGGTAAGTAGATACTGGCACAAATATCGGCACACCTCTTTTGCTTAAGCATATTTTAAGAATAAATAATACCGTTGAATGTTGATTAGATCTTAATTCAAATTACTTTTATTGCTGACCAAAAGATGGCGCTTCTGTAGAAACTCTTAGTGTTTACTTTTATTATTTAGTGATTTGTCCGCGTGTATTTTTTATAACAATGCTATACTATGTACTGCAGGCAGTGAACATAATAGGTTGTTTTCAAGTTATTTGACGTAAATCGCCCCATTTTGGCGTGTACATTCAATTATCGCCCGTCTATTTGAGCAGAGACCATTGTAAGGGACATATTTTTACGGTCATATTAGCACTATTAAGTATATTGTACGCACGGTTACATATCAAGCTATACGTTTTCAGTGTGCTGACCTCTGATTGTACGAAAATCCTATTCAATGCGAGATCAGCTTATACTGGAAATGTGTAGCGCGATATGTAGCCGTATATGTACGAAGCAGGTGTGTATAATTTCAATGGAAATGGTATATTACTATAAGTTGTGTAGCTGTTTACAAAAAATTTGGCTTTTTTATATTATTTGTTTCTTTTTTAATTTTGGTAACGGCCTTTTCGTTCCCATTGTCTGTTTTCAATTCCAATTTCAAATACAACAAGCGTTGCTTAGGCCTGTATTATCAAATTGATCTCAAGTCTGAGAGCGATCTTGAGTATGCTTTTGACATGTCATTTTGTACTGGTATGACATAAGAATGACATTTCTAATATCGCTCTCAGATTTGAGGTCGATTTATTAATACGAGCGATAGTGTCAAATGCATTGAGAGAATGTTAATAATATATGGAACATACAAATATATAGCATCTTCAGATTTTAAAATATAATACAGTTGTACGAGTTACCAAATACTCAAATTAGAAAGATACTAAATTTTTAAGTAAGCTTCATTTACAGACTGACAAATAACGACGTTGTCCCGAACAACTAAATAGGACTTAATCATATGAGTTGCGTAAGTCATAATAATGTATCAAGGTCCATATATGTCAAATATGTGAAAAATCGTATCCATAAGCTATGATCGCTACATAAAAGCAACACAAGATAGAGTTTTACGTTCATAAATTATAGTATTTAATAATCGTTTAGCACTAAACAAAGGCGCCGAAAGATCGAACACGAATTATGTCTGTCGATACTAAATAATCGATTGTGGGCGTCTCGATTTAAGTATCGAATGCGCCTGGGCAGCCCAATCGCGGCGGTGAAAGGGAAACTCGTTTGCGTCACAGGCTATATAATATTACGTTCCGTTGTACGTATGTTCGGTCGACCTTGTTATGTATAATTACGCGTTTGGCCGCAATTGTTTCTGTTTGATTATTAAAATCTGATATATACAACCAATTGTTGTGTACATTGACTGATTATTATGATTATTAAGTAATATAATTATGTATATTAGAGCAGTGATAGCTGATTGGTTAGGCACGCGTCAGGTTCTGGGTTCAAACCCTGGCTAGTACCTCTGGGTTTTTCATCATCACTAGGCAAACATCGTGAGGAAACCTTCATGTCTTAAAAAATCTAACCAATTCTCGAAAGACATGTGAAATTCGCCAACCCACACTGGGCTAGCATGGTGGAATCCCCTCCGTAGTGAGAGGAGGCCCGTGCCTGGAGTGGGATGTCAAAAGGGCTTAATTATTTTAGGATTATGTATACTAACATCACCATCGATTCCGGCTTCTAGAACTCACAATGATGGAAGTCTCAGGCGGGCTTAGTGTCAATGAAATAATACATAGAAAAGAGAAATTGTTTCTTATATTGAGAAACATTCCTGAGGCAAAAACGCTAATAAGATCCCACAAACCTAATTATTTACAAATGACTTAATAATAACAATAATTTCATAATATTAAGCAAATAAACCATGTAAGTTTCTACTTCTATTCTAATGTAATCTAATCATATTGTAATAGAGTTTATAATCGTTAATTAGCAATGATAAGCGTCCTTATCTTATTGCACATTAATTTCTCGATAATATGTCCTATTACGTCCCATGTTATAAAATGTTTGCTACTATCGCCATCTATTGACTATAGATTGAAGCTTACGCCACGTCGATTATTATAATATCAATGGTCAGGGCTAGCGCAGTTTTACCATCACGCAGCTGGCTTCGGTACCAGGGTCATGCCAAATTCACTTTAGATTTAATCTATAATCTAATTAGTTCACAGTCTAAAAGTGCGATTTTGCCGATTTTGTTCTAGAAAAACATACAAAGAGCTCAAACACAAGTATTAACTTACAAACTATTTTGACGACCGCGTGGCGCAGCGTAAGCCGCTCAGCTCAGCACATGGTGGTTGTGGGTTCGATTCCCGCCGGGGAAATTTCGGAAATGGCCTTTTCGTAATTTGCCTTGGTCTGGGTGTCACTGGGATCGCCCCCAGTCCATTGGACAGTACCCATAGTCCAAGCGTTGCTTAGTTTGGAACCTTACCATTTGTGTCAGTCTGGTGGTATCTATTACTTGTTTAGTTAAATTTGAGTTTGCTACAGGGGTAGCAGGGGAAGGGTCCAGGAATACCGAAGTCATAGTACTATATCAATTAACTTCAAGACAAAAAGGCGTCTTGATTTAAGAACTTCGATTTGCCTCGCGCACGTGTATTTCTAATCGAGATGTCTCCTCGCCCATTGCGTATTCAATATTGTTTTCATATTGCATAATTCATTCGCTATTGTTGAACCCGAAGCTCGCATATGTAATGGAGATCCTCGTTTGTGGCATGTAGGGTTATTAATTCCTTAGAAATTTATTTATGGACTGAACATTGAAGATAGAGGAATATGGAGTGGTAGAGTCATTGATACTGCGCGTCCTCTGATTAGATAGCGAAATAATTTAAATAAACAAAAGAGCATTGAAAATATATTAATCGAATTCACAGTTTGTTATTTTTATGTTAGATACGTAAGGTGGCGCTGTTGTAGACATCCACAAAAAATAATCCTACGCTAATGGTAGAGGTGTGGGCAAAATCTAGTATTTATAAAATGAAAATGTAGTTTTATAATGAAAACAATAGAAGTTACATTTAAAATAGTCACTTTTTACGAGTTGTAATTAATTAATTACTTCTAATTAAAATACAATAGTACAGTAACAGTATTACTACGCATTTTCTTAGAAATAAAGAAACTAAAATTATTTTGTTTCAATTCTAACTTCAGTTTACATAACTAAACATAACAAAGCATCTAAGTTAGCAACAGTCAAACGTGCAATAATCATGCTTGTATATGAAACCGCCATTTTGTAAGCGGCGACCGGGCCCGGGCGGCGGGAAAACCGGGGACCTTGACAACCGGTTCCGCTCACTGCGCCTGCGCACGACGTGGCTCACAATGTGTACGAATATTTTAATACCAGATAATTTGAGTATAAGCTTTTTGAAATTAGTAATGTATTTAAACCAGATTTGTTTTAGAATACAAAATCATTTTTTTAACGTCTAAAATTATTTTCAGGGCGTAAAGTTAACAAGCTTTGAATTGATTTTAAAAATACGGTTTTAATAATTGTTCTTTCAGCTTTCAGGTTGACGACCTTTAGATTAAGAAACAACAGAAATAGAAACCAGAACTAAATAGTATTCTAAAATACTAAGAAGCGTTTGTTCGTTTATGTCTTTTGTATGAAGCATAACTCACTTAACTTTTGGTTTGCTTTCAATAAATAAATTGTAACTTCCGCACATGTTTATTTGAAAAATAACTCACGTACATTTGTAGTTAAAACAAAAATGTCGTTTGCTTAAAAATAATATTACCTAAATATTTTGCCCCAATAAATATTAGAAACATTATAAAACAGAAGCTTTTAAAATTAATTATTATTTTTATACAAATCGTTTGCTCTTATGACGAGTGGTTTGCTAGTTCACCTTTCGAAGCCGTTATGTAACTATAATTTGTTTTTGTTACTTACATCAAGTAGACATTTGTTCAACAAGCTTTCAATAAGTGGCCCATGCCTCGACAAAAAACATGATTGATTTTAATTGCACGAAGTTACTTGCGTTTAAATTAACTATAGTTAGATGTGACTGTGTATGGATAATTTATAAGTTATGAACTGCATAATAGACATGCAATTTTCACAATACTACACAGATATATTTGTTTTATTTTTCATTTCAAATGTATTTAAAACTTTTTTTAATAAATATAATTATATAATTTAGCCTTATTAGAGTCCCACTCCTGGGCACGGGCCTCCCCTCAATACGAGAGGGAGTCGCTAGTCGGGCCTGCAAGACGCTGCCTGCTTAACCAACAAGCTACTATTTTTCAAATAAAATGAGGGAAAAATGCGGTGTAATATTTTTTATATTGTCATCAACCATAATTGGCAAAAGACGTAGATATCGGAGGAAAATAATGACTGTCTAATTTGGTATCTGATTATAAAACACATTTCATACTAGCGACATCTAGCGTATTCATAGCGCGTTAATATTCAATTAGTGAGCTTTCAGTATGTTTACCTTGTATGTGTACACATAATAATATGTTAAATATACGTACAATGATATCATTATGTTTATTGTTTTGTGGGGTTGGGAACTACTTAACTTTTGGTGCCTACCTATAATTTTATTTTATTTTATTTTAACACTTTTAGGAATGCTTACAGCTAAATAATACGATAACAAAAAAGTATAAAGTAAGGTAAGGCCAATTATGAGCTTTCACATGTAAGTAGACGAATAGTATCAGCAGTTACAGGTTCAGGTAGACAAGACTAGTGAAAATATACTATAACGTAGAATCATTTTAAAACTAGAAACGCAGGTCGAGGCGTGAGTATTATGCAGATATACATTAATAGGATACAGTTGCACCACAATCACGCCCATATACCCCTAAAGGATAGGCAGAAGTACACTGCAATGCACCCACATTTTGCCGATGGTGTTTAGATAACAGTGTATTATACCAGGACCCCATCAATAGGAGGAGGATTCATGCAATATTGTACCGCGCTGGCCCAGTGCCTTTTAGTAATCCTACTAATATTATAAATGTGAAAGTTTGTGAGTGTGGATGTATGTATGTATGTATGTATGTATGTTTGTTACTCCTTCACGCAAAAACTACTGAACGGATTTGGATGAATTTTGGAACACAGATAGTTTATAACCGGGATTAACATATAGGATACTTTTAATCCCGATAATCCCGAAATTTTTGTTAAGTTAAATACTACGCGGACGAAGTCCGTGGGCACAGCTAGTAAAATATTATAAAATAATTTCAGACGGTTTTCAAAACAGGTTTATTTTTGCATAAATATGTTATATGAGTACCTCCTTATATCAAAAGGCGTGAAAGAATCACAAAATTAAGGTTGTGTTTAATTACAACCGGTTTGTGTTACATAAACGGTTTTCATATTGTTCCTCCAAAACGGTTATTTAACTAGGTATTTCGATACACCGTGTTAACTCAAGTTATTACTAACAATTATGTGTAATTAAACTTAATCATTTCTAGAAACGTAGAAGTTTTGTTTAGAATGGGATTTTAGAAGATCGTATAAATTAGTTGTTAAAATATATATTTTATCGGTATATTAATGTAATTTTATGTTTCTGTAAGGGCTGTTAAAATGTTAAGTACCAATGGTACTGAAATATTTTGTAATGCATGTATTTTTATTAATGATTTTACTATTTCATTAAGATTCTACTATTTTTTTAATTTTAAAATAATTAAGTTTTATATTTGAGATAAATAACACTTTAATTTTGTAAAATACATCGTTCGACTCACAACAAGAAAGTATTAAAGTCCTAATTCCTCTGAATTTTATTTTACAGAAACAAGATAATTTTAAAACCTCCTTAAACTTTACACCGTGCTTTGAACATGACAATGTTCACGTAAACCAGTTCAAAAACGTCATTGTACAGATAAAGACTGCATTTTTGAGCGGATGATATTATCCCTATAAATAATTTACACTTGTTACCTTATAAGGCGGCAATGTTGCGATAAATACAGCTATCTAATCTGTCCGAACTTTGCTCCTCAAGATAAATTTGCACTTCGATAAAACTATACACACATTAAAATATATAACGATGTACTTGAAAAGAATTGTGTATTAACGCCTTGAATGTTGAGATTAGCGGTTGTTGTAACTTTTGAAAATATATTTTTAATTAAAATTATGTTGTCATAATTATACGTTTATGAAACATTGTAATAAAACAGCACGTTAAAATAAGCATTTTGTGATAGCATTTTGGTAAAATTTTGAGTGAGTGGAATAATACGAATATGACTTCGGAATGGGATTACTATAGGAGATATTACGAGGAGACATGCTATTCCCTCGAGGATTATCAGGTAAGACACAGTATGTCTACGTAAATATTAAAAATACTTAAGACAAATTCGTATAAACATTTTAATGTTGATAAATCACTTCATTACTTTTGTTTTCCTTGTGACATTATTAAGTGCGTTTAGTTCGTGAAATGTCACCTATACGATTACATTTCACATGGTAAATAACGCGTACAGACGCAAGTGAAAGGGCATTTTCATTATATTTTTCCGCGCGGAAACCTCAGCATTTAATTGGCTACTATTAAATTGTGAAAGTTTTTGTCACAGTACGAATTTGTCACCCTCTCAATTGGCATTGACATCGCGAAGACAATGTGACACATGCTGTATAATGACGTTGTAAAGTGGCGTACCGTAAGCTAGGCTTTCCCCTTCAATTTAGATTCAGAAGCTGTGGTCCTAATGACTGGATTGCAGTGACCTAGAGAATAACCATTTTTTTTTCACATTTAATTTGATATCGATCTGTATGCGTCAAAGGCAATTATTGTATTGAAAAAAATCTCCAATTCCTTATTAATTCAATTATAAAGAGGAAAGTCCAAGTTTGTTTCCATCATGGCAATTTTATGAGCTACTTTCTGCTGGAGTTTATTTCACTTTACTAATGTATTATAGACACAGCTTATTGATTTAATTATCGAGTAACCGTTGCATGATATTAAATAATGCAAGAATAATTTTCTACTGAGTATACTCCTCTCCTCGATGTTAGAGTTATTGGGGCAGATGCAGGTAAGCGGTAAACTTTTTTTGAAACAAATTTAAATATGCCACTTCCTAAAATATCTTAATTAAATGACTTGAGTTCTGGGATATTTATAAATTATCACGATTAAAAAAAAAAAAACGATCATGTTTATGTATACTCTACATATTAAATCCCTTCTAAACAAAAAATAAAGGGCGTGGCTATTCACAAATCAATCATTAATAGCCGGTAATAGGTAGTTCCTGTTTAAATAATTCATTAAATTAAAAGTATATATTCCGGTTTCCATGCAAGATAAGTTTTTATGCATTTAATTATATTATTATGAGATATAGAGATTGTCTTAGATAACATTAAATCGGTAGATTATTTGATGGATTTGTTTTCGGATTAAACTCAGTTGTTATTAGTATTGGTACATCTAAGTATCATTAATTACAGCTTACTAAAAATAATTTATCGCGGTGACAGCTGGAATTTAAGGAAACAGTGAAATAATGTATATTTTTTGCGTTTTAACCATTCATTAACTGAATGCAATAAAATTATTAATCTGAAGTAATTTTAGCGAGAAAAGGCGTAAGGGGTTCTCGGGCCTTTTTTATATTATTATTATATTATATATTATTATTTATTACATTCCCATGTTTTTGCTAACTACTGATACAGGGTGAACTTGAATTCAACGGCCAAGTTTATGTGAGAGGTTCAGTAAAACTGCAAAATATACAAAAAGTTACATCAAAAATTTTATATGTAATCGTAAAAATAACTGGTGCAGATTTTATTACTTGAAACCATGCTATGTCGTGTTATAATAAAATAAATTTTATTTCACTCCGTATATTTGTATTATGAATTACATAGTTATATATAATATATATTACTGTAAATATCTGAAATTCACAGTAACAAGTACAAAATTACAATGCATATTCAACCATCTTTTGTACAAGTATAAATACATACAAGTCTAGATTATGACATACGCAAAGTGACGACAATGTCTAGAGACTTTAATCCCTACTATAATCGGTCATCAGTCGGTTTACATAAACAATATTGACTGCTTTTTGTATGACATGCATGAGGTGTGGGCAATATGGGTTTTAGCAATGACATAAGGCAAAAGGCGACAATTGGTTACTCAGCCGGCATTCCCACTTACATAACTTAATGGTTTATAAATAGCTTTATGCAAATGATTACACACTGTACTGTCACGTTATGTCCTCGAGCGATGTATAAATTATTTTCATATTCTTACTAAGTAATACAATTTATTATTTATTTACAAAAACAATGATAAACTATTTGGCATTACAAAATATCATGTAAATACTTAAAATAACAGCTACAAGTTGTTGCTTTCATTAAAATCGTTGGTGCAGTTAAGGAATTATTAATTACAAAGAAAGTCGGAAGTAATAATAATAATATATATTTTAATATATCCCGTTAATGTCTTTAAAACCGCACTTATTTTGTTACTATTCCGTATAATTATTATCTAATTAAATGAGCTAAATTAATTCTATTATTACTATTTGAATTGAGAACGTGAGACCCAATTGTTTTCTCACATGTTCTGAGGGCGTCATTTAAACTGTGCGTGTGAGTGCTTGCATTTACAACCTCTTTGTCTGTAAGCTGTCAGTACGGTATGAATGAAGTGCGGAAGGTGCTCGCGCACTTGCCGTGACGTCATTGTCTAGATCACGAATAATTACAATGCTCGAACTGATGAAGTATGTGAAGTTGACGTTATGTAAGGGTGGATTAACCATAATTTGCATTGGTTAGGATGTATGTTTTCCAGATATATGATGAGAAAAAATTGATCTTAAGGATGTAGAAACATCCTGTTTGGAGATTAATAAATACATAGTAACGTTATTAAAATACCGCCATGAGTTATAACAGTTTGTTCTTGGAAGTTTTTCAGGACTTCATTTTTTTCCCGTTTATGGAATTCTGATAATCGATCGCATTTTATTACTTACCATTATTTTATATTGTCTATGGTATACACCTTAGATCCTACCATAACTGAATAATGAAATCTTTAAAAGTTTGATACCATATCTAGTCCGTATTCATTTAGATTTTTCACGGAAACTTAACAAATTTGTTAATAATTTAAACTATCTACCAAATAGAATCACGTACAGGATATAATACACATCAACACCCAATTTAACGATACAAAATTACTTTTTAATTTTATACAACGTCATAAAATATACCTAATTAAATATATATTGTGACGTCGTCGTAACGTTTCGATAGGATTCTATATTACTTTAGTAGCGTACTTCCCGTGGTGACGTAGGCGCTCATTGAGGCAAAGCCTTCGTGCGCGGGCGCTAGCGCTCAGTGGCTGTGTGATCTATCCGTTGTACACACGCACTCATGTTACCGACAAACAAAATAAAAACTGCATAAATACACCTTTTTATATTAGTTGGAAAGAGTACTTTATTGTTTTCGATTTTGGAACAGTAGTGTGGGGACATGCAAGCCGACCGGCGGAAATCTAACCTCAACTAGCGATGGCCGCGGCGTGATTCGCGCATCTATCTACGGTGTTTCGCGGCTGTGTGAGTGCGGTTTTTGTTTTGTACATTTCGAGTGACAATGGAGGGTGAAAGTGGGCGGTGTCAAGTGAGTTTATCAGTTCAACACTGAATTACACGTGCTGATTTATGGAGGGGGCGTGAGCATGCTGTATTACGCCGGTTGTTTATTATGTACGGTTATCAACGAACTTCTTCCATATAGCTTTAGATATACTATGCCTTATAATGGTCATTCTTTTTATTTTTACAATTCGAGAAGCCGAAGTACCGTTCATTAATCGATAGTATCAATTTTAATTCCTATAATAATGTTTAAATCTTCACATGTGTATAAATTTTAACTGCTATGGCGAAATATGTTAAGGTTGATCTTCAAATAGTTATCTTTCAAGTATGCTGACCTCTATAGAAATATAACGAAACAAAGTGTCAGTTCAGAAATATGTGGGTGGAACGAGAGACCACAAAATATTTTCCACCAAAAATGGCCGTTGCGACATCCTATAATTGATAATAAAAATACCACGACGACGATAAATTTATCACTTGACATCCGTATAATTGACAACTGGGAAATACCAAGGTCTAATCCGTCTAGTTTTAGTCCAAAACTCTATAAAAAATATATAAAACAGTGTATAATTATACTGGCCTGACACGTATAGTGTTCTAAACAGCATCGTAAACATATAATGGTTCTATATGCCAGTCCTGCCATGCTTAATTATTTAAAATTTTGCTTCAAGATGTGTGAGAAAGTAAAGGATCTTCTAATATGCTGTCAATAAAAAAAATTGGTGCATCATTCACAAGTATATAAATCCATGAATTCAATACACACACTTTCCTCACATTGCGATGGGGGCTGCTCTTGTGGTGCTGACGGCTTAAATTTGGAGGCGCGAAATCTTAATTCAAGTCAAACAAGCAGGTGGTACAGCATCCTTTTCTCGAAGCGTTTCGGCTGTTTTTTGAAAATGTATAATATGAGAATTTAAATAACTTGATGACAATTTATTATTGTTACAAGAGGATATACATTGTAAATCAGGGTTCCAATGATTTTTATCTGTCAATGACCCCAACTAGAAGTTCATAGAGAAAATAACCTGCCAGCTACATTAATTTGTTGTAGCTCTTCTGTAGAGTTCTAATCTTAGTAAAAACACTTATCAGTTTAGTTTGACGATTCCAATGCGGTTCGTCGTTCACCTAATGACTTTGTCTCGGGCCGATACACGCAGAATCTTAATGAGTTTAGCGGTGAGATTGATGATATTAGACATTTAGGAGAATTACTGAGACAGCTTTAAACATATAACGGAGTATTTATTAGGTCTTAAAAAACTTTGCGGATTTGGTTGTTTGCTGTGAGCTCGCCTGAATTTGCGATTGAGAAAAGTATAGAGTTAAATCTTTTTGATCTTTATCTTTTACTGTTCTATTGTGCAAAAAAAAACTGCTTTTTGAATAATTAGGTAGTAAGAGGATCTATCTCAGATAACTTAATAGTACACTTATAGTACTTACTACATTTAAAAATTCAAATGTGCGATATAATTGAAATACTATCATCAAAATACTCAAAAAAATAAATATAGTCAAGACTGGCATCATAAATATTTAGCTTAACTTTTTTAGTGCACACCTATAAATAAATATAATCCACACTCTACAGCTCTACAACCAAATAAGGAAGATATTCAAGGGTGTTTTTATACACAGGGAACCCAGCCCATAAGTCAGTGTAATGGGTAATTCGGGTTTAATCTTAGTCTGTCATCTGGTACGAAGTTCCAACGAGTGTAAACCGCCATTATGTCGACCGAAAATGGCCTTACAAGCCTTACAAGTCACGAAACGTTTGAGATTTTCAAGTTCATCTACATTATTTGTAGACTTTGTTTTTTGTTTTGTAAATACTTTAAGTACAGTCAATCAGTTCACATTTTAGCGATGCAGGTTACCGGCGGTGCACCTTATGGTAGAGTTGATAAGGTATATAATAGAGTAAGCAGATTTTTAGCTTGAATGTAGAGAATTACTCATCCCTACTTTAGGTCTTGGTGAATAAAAAAAAAAAAATTCAACATATCTTATCAATATTAAACCACATCGTTCTGAAAATGGTTTTATCTATTAGGATTAATAATGAGATTAATGTATCGATTAATATGCCATTGCGTGGCTATGGTTGTGACATAGAGTATAAAATGACTCAAGAATTATGTTATAATTGAATTCAAATAATGTACTTTATTATTGTGTAATTCGAACATAAGCTAGTTTATTATGTCATTAATATTCAGTACCTACATTCATTATAACATACCTACGGCAGTAATTCTTCAAATAAAACATCATTGGTTATTTTATAACTCTGACGTAATTTGTCATAAAATATAGTTTGTTCTCAAAGCTAAATATCAATTCCACAGTTTTTTATTTTGCACAAGACATGATAAATTGTTTAACGACTTAAGGATTTACAACTAAAATTTATTCGTGTTTATATACTTTTTGATATAAAGATCTAATATAGAATAACGGCGTTGAGCGTTGGTCGTAAACTAAACTAAATGATAATAAACAATTGAAAAATATTCGTTTACAATACACGTTTACATAAAGTTCTATATTTAACATAATCCGTGCAGTAACGTGGTATGCAGTATTAAAGAAAAATATAGTTCTATTATTGTAGGTTAGTTACTAAGGATGTTTTTCAAAGCACGATATTCTCTGATATTAATCTGCGCTTGTACTACCATTCTGCATTCTCTGCTATGTACGGTGCTCTATGTACAGCAATTTTCTAAATAGGAGTGCTTTGTTAATTGAATCCAAATTTAAAAAAAATAGGAAATGTTTTATTAGTTAGTATTTATTAATATTTGTTATAAAACATAATCACCTATCAGGTAGCTGTTTGAAAACAAGTATATACGTTATCTTTACCCCGCCTCTACAATGAATAATGAATGAAATCGCAGACGTATAGTTAAAAATAGTTCAGTTTTCTTACACCATTATTCAACGTTTCGCTCGGGAAATAGCGCCGCGCCTCCCACGCTCGTAAATTCATTCACAAAATTTAAACTGGCCAGTGCGAAATTGATGCAGTGTGTTATGAATTATCCCATCCTTATTTTGTCTCTTGTTCTTGAAAAGAAAATTACATTTATTTGCAACGTGCACGTGCAACTGGAACAAGACATAATATGTCCCAGAATTTGTCACAAAAAATCCTTATCTTTGTAATAAAAAATAATAATTCATTTTTAATTTACTGGCGATATTAATTTGTTTTTTTTTTTATACATAATGTCTTATTTCAATAATGATTAAAACAGCTTTAAGGTTCAGATATATAAGTTTAGAAAAAAATATCATTTAAAATGCGTGGAATTATGGCAAGAATGCTGGCTGCGTTTTCTACCGATTCTTTGAGCAAATTAATTTTAATTGCCATCTAGTCTTCTTTATGCACTTTATTCTACTAGAAAAATAAATTAAAAAAATAAATTTATTTTAAAATGTCAAATTACAATTGAAGCATGTGAAAACCCCAAGGTCGGTTTGAAACTGTAACAGGAGGCTGAGTGTCGGTCACGGCGCGCGCGCATTCGCCGTATATCGACAGCCGATACAATACCGTGACGTTATTGGCCGATTCATTGCCGCTTTTTGCCGTAGAACGGACTTCCTATAGTTTTATCTGCAATCTTAAAGAGGTTACTAGCATTCTATTGCATGTTAAGGTTGTTTTAAATCGGGTCATTCATTTTTTTTTGCGCATTTAATTATGCACACAATTAGACGATTGCTATTATAAGTTCCTCATTCATGTTATAATTATATATACGCGTAGACAATGGTATTATACAATTGCTTCTAGCGTCTTTCACAAACGTAGAAACTATGTATAACCCTATCGTGGATCTAATTTCGGTCTATAAACCCCCAGTTCTTAGGTTTCGGATAATCAGTTTTCTCCATATAAATATCGATATCTAACCAATAAAATCAGGACAGACTTAATAAGGTCATCACTAACAAAAGAAAATTGGAAACGGCTTAAAAAATTTAAGAAAAGCTACACATTAATTCAAGTTTCATTATATCCGGACTTCTGATGTCCGGATGTCCGGATAGTAGTAGATATAAGTTTCGGGCATCCCTTCATGACGCATGGTGTAGTGACTTGTCAATAGTAATTCCAATAACGCGGCTTATGTTTATTTTATTCATTGGAGTCGTTGATTTATGGTGACTTGTTTTGTTTATTTTATTAAGGGCATTTGCGAGAAACTCTGTAATGTCACATAAATCCATGCAAGATATTTAATTGTATATTTTTCCAATTCAATTAAGTCGATATTTATTTAATACCTAATTCCCATCCTACCTTAAAAAATTGTCAAGATTTAAACATTTTGCATTGAATATAAATTTAAACAAATATCACCACAGACGTACAATAAATATTAAATCTGGCGTCATCATCTTAACACTTTGTTTATTTTATTACACGCCTTATTATTATAATGAGGCGTTCTAATCATTAACCCGTGTGTTCACTAGGCAATAAAGAGCAATGGCCGTAAATACCCCCTACCGAAACTCACGGATGTGGTCATCGATCCATCAAGTAGAGGATTAATTCCGCACTGCAGTATATGGCCCGAAGCTGCCAGTCTAAAATATTTGTGCTCCAGTAGCCAATAGTTCTGCGAGTTGTGTGACCCAACCTCTTAGTTTTACATAACAATGTAGGGTAAACGAGCGAACGATGCGCCTAATGTTAAGTAGTTCTCTTAGCCTGACACTATAACGTTGTAATTCTTAAAACAATGTCGGTAAATCTTGCTCAGATAATAATATAGAGATAGAATATCGTGAGTATTATAAAGATCTGTGACATCTTTCAAATTTGCATTCGACCATCGTGATAAGTTCTCGTTATCACATCCATATGGGTTTTCACGTGAATATTCGGCCTTATATACACATTCTATGTACATTTCCGTGTGCAAAACAACTATTTAGATTAATAATTTATTCCTGCGTAATCGTCAGACAAATATCTTAGAGGTTTAAAATAATTGTTTTTTTAATATTTCTAACGTCAGACTCAACTAACAAAATAAAACATAAATTAAGTATACATTTTTTTCTCATCACTTTTGTCATCAGACCTATCTCAAACTGTTAATTACTAAGGCGTCACAGACTTTTTTGACATTTTCGACGGATATAATGGCCGTATTTATTATTATTATTATTAGGTTTTGTGCCCTATGCCGCTCGGGCGGCATCTTGCTACTTCGACCATTACTGATCTTTTGTAGCCAGCACTGAAGTGTTAAAGTTCACTGCCTAGTCCTGAGGCCTTCAGAAACTTCCAAATGCTTTGAGCAGTGAGTGTTTGTATCTCCTCCGGATGCATGATGTGCCGCCCTAGGAAGATACTTCTGCAACGCATTAGTGAGCCGCACGAGCAGAGGATGTGCATTGCACTTTCTGGCCGTATTTAACCCTGTGATGCAGAAAAATATTCAGTGAATTGAACTTATTATACATTGTGTCTTTGTTATAATAAAATGTCATAAAAAGTGACTCAATCGAAAGTTATTGACAGTCTACTCGATACTGAGTAATTTTAAATTCAAATTGAGTCAAGTCTCTACATTGTACTGTAGGGCTTTGTGAACAAGCATTAACACAATAATATGAATCTCACGACCTATAAAGCCTAAACAATTACATTCGTGGGAAACACGCAGATTATGTTCGCAATTGTTGTTTTACAAAAAACTTGTAGTAAAATAAAGAAGCTGTGATTATTTATGTAAATAGACCGGTTGAACCTGAAATCGGTTTGTTTCAAAGTTAGGGATCAACAACGCAGTTAGTTGTTGGATGTGGTAGCGATGGGTCTTCCATTGCTTAGAGTGAGTTTAACCTCAACTAGACTACTTTAATTTTTTTATTACCATCACCATAAGCCTACCACGTTTTGAGACCCTACTTTTAAGAACTTGAAAATAGAAAAAGTGATATGCCTAAAGATGATAAAGTCTAATGAAATTACCATAATATTTATGGCTTCCAAAATATTGTTCTAAAGGTTTTATGACTTATTTAATTTATAAAAATATGCTCAAGTTTTCTATGGTAGAGTCTAAACTACTGAAAATTTCTACTTAATACTTTACAATAAAATTATTTACGTATGAAAATGCTTCTCTATTCCATATATATCGCATATCCTAATCACCTCATAACTCGAAATATTATCGATATAATTATATTTGCATATATTTGCAATCATCTCCACGAATTCTCAGAATCGTGAGACGTTAACTTACACTCAAGTATCATACAAAATGTTAACCATCGCCAAAAATAATCCTCTTTACCTATTAACGTATGACCATTCTATTTTTTTGTTTCGCTACTTGTAACTTACGGGTTATTACTCACTACTAAATATAGAGCATTGACGTAGAGATTATATAAATATACAAAGACTGGATTAGTGTTTCGGACATCTGGATAGAGTCTGCGCCGGCGCCGGCTGACGCTCTATAGAATGAACTACGTCATCTCGTGGGTCTTAGATCAGTTCACAAACCCGCGGTACGGGAAAGCCCCCGGGTTATAGACCCCACCAAAACTATATAGGTACTACGTATTTGAACACATATTTATCGGAGCATCAACAGAAATTAACACCTGACCTGCGCACGTGCGAAATCTGAGAAAAAATCACAATAATGTCGTGACATAAAAATAGTGCCATTTATAGATGATAGAGCCAAATTGTACATGAGTCAATTTGCTGATGTTATTTTCCATTGTTCATAGATGCCGCAAACCGTGCCGCGGTCAGGGTGCAGCCCGCCGTCAGCGTCGCAGGGCGAGCGTCAAGTCCCCGCCTCCCCCGCCGACCTCCAACACCTGTTGCGTCTGCTAGGCGCTGCATCCCCCCCAGAATCGATGCTGCACTCCCCGCCCAATCCACACACGAAACCACCTCCGCCGTACCCTGAAGACAACACGAACAACGTGTTCCTAGAGCGCTTATATGACTTTGAGGGCTACCCGACACCATCGCCGTCATCAGACGAAGGCTCAATCCCTACGGTCGCTCTCCAGCCGCCATCCCCTTACTCCCTGCAATACAACTCTCCACAAGTGTACATCAAAGAAGAACCAAACAGACTCTCAGTTCCCGGCTTCGCGTCCCCATACCCTCTCTCCCCTTCAGGCTCCTGTGTCTCCTACGGAAGTTATACCCACTACTCGCATTCCCCACAGCACGAGGAGTATATAGACATTGAGGAGTTGCTCAAGGAAAATCAGATCCTCCAAGACAGTGTCCAGCACAATTATCTCACGCCCAAAATCGAAGTAGATGAGCCAAGAGACCACATCTTACTCAGATCGGCGTTAGAAGACACATCTTTCCAGAAGCGACTGAATCTCAGACCTATTCCATTGGAATTGGGCAGTGTCAAGATGGAAGAGAGCAGCGGAGGTGACGACGCGTTGGTTGCGCCAGACATTGATCGCGTGCTGACCATGGCTATCGAACAGACCAAACGGGATGTCGACAACACCTGCACAGTGCTTGGAATCTCACCTGGTAAGTCAACTTTTTTTAAAATGAAACATAGTCGTAGTAACGCGTCTGTTAAGCAGTTACCGTATCATTAAGAGCAATACCAATGTCATTGCTCGGGTATTGCCGACCGGATAGGGAGTGGGATATAAGGAGATTAAGGGCTTCTGACTCGCCCACTCATCGTACGAAACACAGCTTTAAAATATAATAGCTACTTTAACGTCGATGTTCTGTGAGAAGTTTGGACTACCGCAATCGATTCAGCCCTTATAAGAGCTGAAGTCGGCGACAGCTTGGCTCTACATCCGTCAAAATTATTCTTAGAGTCACATGTGAAAAGACTCCTTTAAATAATTATAAGGCCACTAGTTGCTGCCCGCGACTTAGTCCGCGTAGACTTAAGTAAAGCATTCTATGTGTTAATCCAGGTTATATACTATCTGTGTTTTAAATTTCATCCAAATCCGTTCAGTAGTTTTTGCGGGAAAGAGTAACAAACCTACATCCACACTCACAAACTTTCACATTTATAATATACTAGCTGTGCCCACGGACTTCGTCCGCGTAGTATTTAACGTAACAAAAATTTCGGGATTATCGGGATAAAGAGTATCCTATATGTTAATCCCGGTTATAAACTATCTCTGTTCCAAATTTCATTCAAATCCGTTCAGTAGTTTTTGCGTGAAAGAGTAACAAACATACATACATACATACATACATACATACATCCACACTCACAAACTTTCACATTTATAATATTAGTAGGAAGTAGGATAAGTATTATAAACTCTAAAATTTTTCCGTCCATATTATCTAAGGCGACTTGACTACATCATATTCTCCTGCTTAGGTCAAGAACGCCATTATTCATTAGTTGTAATGCGAATAATGTATGAACACGCGTGTTAACACGTATGATATACAACGACATGCCATGGGAATGCTGTGGCTATTCGCTCTACATGATCACTGATAGCAATTAACAATGACGTCATGAAATCTCAGATTGGAAAAAAGTATTCTACGCATAAAACATGTTCAACGACTGCGTTGCGCCATTATAAACATAAATGGTTTCTGAGAAGTCGGGACGGTTGATTACGTAAGGTGTTTGTGTTGGCCCGACGGTGATCTCGTCTGATGCAAGTGACGTTTCGATGCCGCTTTAGTTGTGTATGCGAAGTTATCTATCAGACACGCATGCTTAATGAACATCTAGTAATTACTATCATAATCACCACCAAGCGAGACTTAATAGCTCAATGATAATCGTAAACAGAATAATGTCAACTGATTTATCATAATTTCTGCTGATAAGAAAGCAGACCGCAAAAAAGAAAACGAAGCGAAGCTTCTATACAGACGTTCGGGGCGCTCGTCGCGCGGCCACTCTATCCGTGCTAAGCGTCAGTAGCGTTACACGATATATAGTTATACAGAGTGGCAGCTGCGGCGCGCTTAATTCCTACGCTTTATACCTACTATAAAGCTTCGCTTCTTTCAGGCGTTACTGTTTTTACGGCACTGTTTTTTTGAATGATGTGATTATTTGGAACCGTTTGTGATATGTTTTTACTTCCAGATCCAATGCTGTGGAGTACCGGAGACGTGAAGTCTTGGGTGATGTTCACATTGCAACATTACAATTTACCAATGGTGCCAACGGAGAACTTCACAATGGACGGCGCAGCTCTAGTGGCACTGAGTGAAGAAGAATTCAACCAGAGAGCACCTCAGGTGAGACATTTGAAGAACCCGACATGCAAACTATTACACCAATAGATTTTGACAAAATTTTACATGTTGACAAAGACTCTGCATCGTTTTATGTAAAAATAAATAAGTTAAAAAAAATCTAGCAAACAAATAACTGGAGAAAATAAAATAATCAATAATATTTGACCCTGCAGCTGTCGAGGGCATACGTTGGGTTAAAGTCCAACTCGTTACAACTGATAAAATACAATGTATATTGAGAGCGTAGTAGTTAAACAGTCGGCAAAGAGAAATATCGATGTTATAACAGTGTTATCTTAAAAATTCCTCCAGCCACGTGTCAGTGGAGGTCAGCAGATACAACATTATCGCTCAGTATTTTTTTTAGTGTATCGAATTAATAAAACAGTTTAAATAGTATGAACGATGGCGATGGGGCGTGGCTTTGGTCTGCTGACTACTTGCCACCTTTACCAACAACTATAGACTTTGATTATGTTACTATAGCTATGTATGCCTACCCTTGCCACATCTGCTTGCTGGACGCTTAATATTGTAACTGAGATCATCGACGACTATTCCGATAATTCCTAAACTTTTTACATTATATGCGACCACTTACGTCATTTTGAGGCGTAGCGTGATTTTTGCACATGTTAACAGTTGAAGATGATTCATTTGGTACGCGGTCAATTCTAAAAAATTATCACAATGGTTATAAGTTTTATATTTTAAATCTCTACAATTTTTTTTTTCAATTAGGTAAAACTTTTTTATTGTTTAGTATTTTTTGTGTCCAATAAATTATCAAATGTCGTAACTGCGGCCTTTGTTGAGATAGCGCAATCTATGGTTGGTGTTCAAAAGGACAATGATAAGAAATCCACAATTGTTTCAATAATAATGATGTAATGGATTTTATCTTCTGTTGCTTCAATGCTCATCGCAAATTTAAAATCTGTTATTAAAGATACTAAAGTCCTTGTTGCTTTATCGCGTGCTATTTTCTAAAGTTCAAGTTTAAGGTGAAGGCGCCTGTCTAGCCCGCGAAATTCAAAATTTTCGAGTATTTTTATAGTTTATACAAAATCTGACAACATTTTGTGATTTGCGGCAAACACAGTATACAGTGCGTTTATTAATACATTTATTTCACTCTAAATATTATCACGGTGGATATGATGATGATACTAGTTCATCACTAAATATACAAAAATTGCCAGATTATCTGGATAGCTGTCGTTCTTGAAATGTTTTAGAGTAAGTTGGATATATTAATAAATGCACTGCACACGGTCTTTGTTGCGAATTACAAAATGTGCCTTTTATTATTGTCAGATTTTGAAAAATTTCTAAAAAACCTCAAAAAATTTGAACTTCGCGGGCTTGATGGACGCTTTAGCCGTAATTAAGTTTAAGTAAGTTTCAAATTTAATTGCAGTTATATAACTAGTTTATAGTAAGGATGATGAAAGTAAGGAAATCCGTGTAAGTGTGACCGACTTTACGCAATGCACCTCAATCGCACGTTTATTTAAACCAATTTTGTAATAATTGTTACGTCAGATTGTTTTTTCCTCATCTATGTAACCGATCGTCGGTTTATCAAGGTGATACTCCAGATTTTATATGAATGAAAGATATAGTTTCGTCTGGATACCGCTAGTATTTCCAACAATTCTATTCATTCGACGTAATAAATTAAAATTAATTAAGTTTGTCAACTTTACAAAAATCATTTCCAGTAAGTGGATTATTAATAGGTTCAGATTTTAAACGTCAGTCGATGTGATTCATAATAGAAGTACAAGAAGCATATTCAATTCTACCACCCCGTAATATGACTGAATTTCAAGAGACAACAGACGGTCAGACAACAGACTGAAATGTCTTTAGAGGCTTGAACGAATAATGGATCGGGGAACATTATGAAAATTTCAAAAACAAAGCCCAGTGGATGATGCTCGTTCCAGTCGGCGGTATCTTTGTGATCGCACGCGCCGCTACTCCGACTTTCTCTATGGCGATGAAAGTCACGGCATCGCACCCAGCGTTCCTCCTCAGACTCGTCTGCATACAAATCGATTCTTGTTTCTTATTGCGACAAATGTTCTGATAAATCCTTGGAGTAATATTAGTGGATATCGCAGGTTACTCTAAAACTTTAAACATGTCTGTTTATTTGCGTTGACTTTGTCCTTTTGCAAGAGGTGCATATTATTTTCACCTTGCGGTTCCTCTCTGCTAGATATTGTCCAGTTTATTAAATTTCAGCCAAGTACTTACATGTATAAATGGTACATATTTTTGGATCATTCTTTACACTATCTCTATCCAAAGAAATAAAGTTGCCAATTTTTTTGCATCAGCAGTGGAAATCTAATTATCATTCATATGGTTTTACGATCGACAGAAGCCGTTTGCGTTCCGAAAAAGCCTGGTTGCTCGTCACCCTATAAATATTTAACTGTACACGTTGCCATAAATTCTATACATCCATTTCAAAATGTCGATAAAAACTTGTTTCTTAAATCAGTTGCCGGACGTTTTCGCGATCCTAATATAAATAGATTCAATCAAGGTATGCTATTATGGTTGAAACTGATTAAACGATAACAAACGAAATAAAAGCACCAGTTTCGTGGAAAATTCTGAATTCTTCTTGGAAATATAAATGGTGAATTAACGGTGTAGTTAACTGACCAGTGTTTATGTTTGGCGCAGGCTGGCAGCACACTGTACGCTCAGTTGGAAATCTGGAGAACATCACAACGGCCTGATCATCAACAACTATCATCATCACCGAACCCGACGCCCGCTGGCTTACCATCAGCAGACGACATGAGTGATGGTACGTATACCTTATCAATAAACACCTAAGTTTCACAATCAACAATCATAAATTTCGAATTTATCGTTCGTTCAGTAAATCTAATCAACAATAAACCAATAACATTGAAACTAATGCATTTAAATCGGGAATTAGTATTATCATTTGGCTCAGAATTTGAAACAGTACAGGTCCTGAATTATTACGAAGTCAGTGATATAAATCAAACATTACCGATTGTCAAGTACCTAATACTAAGTAAAATTGATGGTACTTAAAATGTACATGATTTAGAAGTAGATATGGCAGAACATGGCTGAATGTGGCACGGCAATGCATCAGTCGCATTGTGCATCGACCGTTAACCGATGCAGTCGACACACATACAGTCTGTGGCGCAGACAAACAAGCTAATGATGTATGTGTAGCCAGACGTCGCATATAGTAGACTTTATGAGAGAATTTAAAACGAAGATGTATTGGACGGAATGGGGACGTGGGGACACAACAATATAGAATAGATGATAAAAGATGAGTAATTGATCAAATTTATAACCTTTCCATTGTTTAAGCATCTATTGAATGCATTGTACATTATTTTGATGAAATACTCGGAACCAGTGTGAAAAATATTAAAAGTATACGAAACATAAAAATAACAAATTAAACTTTCCGAAATATCAACAATTAGGTATCTCTTAAATGAAATAGTTTTTTTAGTGCAATGGATCATAATGTAACTACTTATTATACTTGATCTAAAGTTGAATTATGAAGATAAGGGAACTAGACACTCTGTCGCCCTTAGAGGCCGAACAGTTAGCTTATAAATATAAAAAGTGTCAGATAGTGGCACAGGAAATAGCGATCGACAATTACCTGCGACTCAGTTGTCAGTCCACACATGTTGCGTTTGACACGAAGATTTATATCAGAAAGGCATCGGCGATATAGTCAGTTAAAGAGGTTAGTGTGTTACACGTTGAATTCAGAATTCAATTAGATTCTTTGAATGCACATGCCGTAGACGTATTCAACGCAACAGCAATTCAAAATGTTCAGTGCAAAAATAAGATTCATAACTTTTCTCGAGTGAATTTAAATTACGGAAAGGTGTAAATTTTAAGTGCGTCGGTACTTAAGACAAATTAACTATCAATTTTAATTTACTGCGATGTTTCCACAAAGATCGGGTTTCGCATAATTTTCCATAATGTTTGCAACTTTGATGGCTGCAGTTGCTTTCAGATAAAAATACCTGTTGTATAAATATTTATGTTAAAATTAATAATATACTTAATATTGTTATTTAATTTGTGGTATACATCTGAAAACAAATAGTGCGCTATTACTAAACTATTATACTCGAAAATGGTTGTACAACAGTTAAAATTCTATACTTGATATTGAAGTACCTGTCTCGTCAGCAAAGCTGCTAAGAACTACATAGACTATTTTATTATCCCAAGTTATAAAGCCACGCCTAGTTACAGTTAAACCATCAATCAGGTGTCAGTCGTCCTATTGCCATTCTGTCCCTTACATGTCAGCGCCTCAGAATCCATATACATCAAGTCAAGTTTTTGTTTCGTTTCCCGAAGACCTAGTTCACGCCACCGGACTCGCAAGGTCGTATTCAACGAACACAGATTTGCGGTTACACTCCTTAAAAATGTTCCCTATTATCTTTACATACGGCATAAAATACTACGTATTCTTATTCACCGTCTGCAATTTACACACCTGCAACATGGTATCTCTCTTTTAGTAAGTGTACTCTCGTTACTGTTGCATTGCTAGTTTCAACTTTATCGCCTCCAGTATAAACATTAAAATCTTTTGGAGTATCAAGATGCCATATTTCCCCTGAATCGTATGCAGCATTCCGTTCAGCACTTGGCTTTCTTCTTTAAATAGCATGTTGCTATTTAACTGTTTCGAGTGCAGAGTTGTGTTTATATGATTTCGTTTTAATGTCAGTCTGTTTACTCGTCTAGGCATTGAAGGTCAGTACCTGTTAATTTGGACACTGTTTACGCTATCTATGTAAAAATAACTTCTTAGCTAAAGCATTACAAAACTTTTTGTATTAAAATCCAGGAGTTTTTGAGAAAATCTACCGCAGTAAATAAATCGGTGAAGTTAGACAAGTCTAGACTAGGCTCATAGTTTCTTGGTAGTAATTAATATAATATGTTGGAAATAAAATATGGTCATGACATCGCGTTGGCACATTGTGCGACCCCTTCTTAAGCGATAGGAGATTTTATGGGCGCTTCTAACGATTCTAAATTATCAAATAATAATAATGTTTACGTATGTATGTGGGTCATGTGTGTCCAATGACACTCATTCTCGATAAAGATTGACGTTATACAAATTAAAATACTTATCAGTTATGATAGTGCTAAAAAATGTTTTGTAATTATTTAAAAAATAGAGATTTTTATCACAATTAAAATGTAACGTTTTAATGTTACTTGCAAAAAGTCAGTCTGATTCAATTTCAAAATCATGCTACTAGATAATTATAATCATAAAATGTTGAATTCTCATCACACTTTGTAAATACCAAATTTGTTTCTCACCCGCCGACTTCTTCCACAGATGATGACTCAGAATCAGCTGGCGCAATCACGGCCACGACTAGCACCAAAGCTAAGACTGGTAGCACACACATACACCTATGGCAGTTCTTGAAGGAGCTATTGGCGTCGCCGCACGTGCACGGGTCAGCGATACGGTGGTTAGACCGAAGTAAGTATAATTTACAAAAAAGTCGGTAAACAAGCGATCCGCCTGATGATAAGCAGTTACCGTACCATATTGCTGCCTGCAATACCAAAGGCATTGCTGGCACGTCGCCGAACTGAATGGAAGTGGGATAGAGGGTGAGGAAGGCAGGGGCGGTTGGGCTTCTGCCTCTCCCACTTACTGTGCGAAACGCAGCTGTAATAAAGCAGGGTCGCTGAGCACGAAGAATTTCGTACAATGACCTGTTATTACCTGTCTCTGTCACTCCCGCGTAAACTAATACGTCTCGCTCACACAGATGCCGGTCACACGCAGTTCACGGCAACTGTGTGAGCGAGACGTATTAGATTTACGCGGGAGTGACAGAGACATGTAATAACAGGTCATTGTACGAAATTCTTCGTGCTCAGCGACCCTGCTTTAGCTATGGTACACTGATCTTCTGTGAGAGGATGGTATTACCCCGATTGAGCCAGCCCTTATATGAGTTGTAGTCAGTTGGCTACAGCGTGGCTATACTGCCGTTTGTTATAGAATAGTATTTGAAATGGTCCTTTGTTACTCCTACATAATAGAAGATAAGACATTAGATGGTAATATGACGGTGAAAGGAAATAACGGTTTGTTAATTTTGGTGGCGTTTGGAGTTTTTACGACTGATTTTCATCGGAGTACAGTCACACATGAAGCTGTTACTCAAATAAATAAGATAGCCACTCCTGAGGAGAGGAAAGCCTAGGGTTTTGCACGGTAGTGAGACACAGAAAAAGCAACCTAACTATAATATTTCTATCAAACTTGACCAAATCCGTTTAGATGTTTTTGCGCAATGCTCTATCATACCTACAAAATAACACATACATTGTATACAATAGTCAATCAAGCAGTCATCAAATTTGAGTTCATTTTAAGTACTGGAACTAGCCCTTTACCAAGGTCGTCGAATTTTTTGAATGTTGTAAAGTAATGACATAGCTTGAAGAAAAGCTTTGGAGTATCCTGAACTCAAAGATCGAGGGGATCTATCACTTCTGTTGGGTATTTCTTTATATAGAAAGCAGAATTTTATTTCAAGGCTTTCTCTTGATTGCCCTACCGAGAGGCGCCAAGTTAAGTCATGGGGCTTGTCGGCCATCGTGTGTGGGTATTATGCCCATTCAAGGATCACCGTTCGCTATTTTTTACTAAAGCGATGGAAAAGAAAATGTATGTTATTTGTTATATGCCGTTATGTTTGTAGTTATTCCATAAATAATCACAAATTAAACTTAATTACTTAGTACCTGAAATACTTTCAAAGCTAAGTTAAAGATTGCACTTGTGTTTTGGAGTTTTTATTCTAGTCATTCTGCAATTGAATATAGAACCAAATCACACATAGTCGTGCAGAGCAAAACCAACCATAGTGTGAATGGTTGTGGTTTGCTTTCAGTTTGCAGAAGTATGAGTGGTTGGATCTATTCTGCACAACTGTATCAAATTTACCGTACCTACTGTGATTTGTATTTCAAACGAATTTCACAAATAAGTTTTTTTTTTCCAAAACTATACGACAATTCATAAATGTTTGGTAAATAATATTGTTTGTTTTAAGTAGATACGTTTGTATGTGTTAGGTAAAATATCTTATCAAAGCACGCAACGGGTATCGTCATTTCTATTTATAACGATTGCGTTACATTTTATTTGGAATAATGCTATTTATCATATCTATCAATACTTATAACGATTGACGTACGTTACTTTTTTCTAGAAAGATCAATACGAATGGCAATTGACAAGAATTTATCATGAAAATAATAATATTAAAAAATTCAACTAAGGTCTTTCTGAAATATTTAAGACTAAATAAACGTAGGTAAAATTGAGACTAAAATAACATTGGCTGAATTTTCTTGGACGAGAGTGTACCTCTGCCTAGCCCTTTAGAAAATACTTGTAGCCGTGATGGTGATTTACAAATCACACATAACATCACAAAATAAAGCATTAATTTATTATTAGTCGTGTACTACACTGTTAATAAATTATGCACCAACATTATACTAAGTAAACATAATGTGGGTATCGCAATTATCTCTAATTAACAAGGCCACGACTTCAAATCTACATAAACATTTATTATGATTTGATTTGTGGACTCGACAATTACAGCTAGTGAAATCTCGCTCTACCATTTTTTAAATGAATACTTTGCAGTTTTCTTGTCTTCTTCGTTAGATACCCCTTTCGACAACGGCATACAAAACTTTACAACAGTAACAGTTTTGGGGGTACCAATGAAAAAAAAAATGATTACCGTCAGGCAAAGACTTTGTAATAATTATTATATCAAAATCTTTGCCGTCAGGCAAACTATCTTCTACAGCAAAATGTTAATTAACGTTCCAGGAATAAGGTGCTATTTTGAAAAGGGCAAACGGCGTATAATTGTATTAGTATTTTTTTATATTCATACGAGTAATGCCTGCAGCGTCTTTAACAGGTTTGACTTCAAATTTCCCTTTGTTCTGAACTTGTTCTTTAGTAAACATTAGTCATTTAATCGTTCGTTTCTGTTAATAATTGCTTTAAGTCACGGAATTGGTTTTGTTCTTTGTAATTGTACATATCATTGTATTATTTGCAATGAATATAATTATAAAATTATCAACAATTTAATCCTAATCCTCTGAATATAGAAAGAGAATTAAAAATAGGGACGTGTATAAATGTAAGTAGAATATTATCTCGTACCGAATAGTTATTATAATGAGCCGGTTGGTATATCAATGACACAACAACAGTACAATGAACCACGTTACCGAAATTGATTTCGAGAATGGCCATTCATTCTTACGAATAGGGTACAAATATCATTCGTGACTTAAAACCGAAAAAGGACAAACCCAAATGATCTATAAATCGAAACAATGCGTCGACTATCGTCCTGGCAAGTCACGAACTAACCTTTACTTAAAACTATTTAATAGAGCACTAGAGTAACTGGCTTGCTCACCTTGGCTCGGAATGCGTTGTTCCAATGAATTTTCCATAAACAAATATAGCGTACGATTTGATGTACAATATAAGCCGATTAAATGATTTGTCTATTGTGGAAAATACCCCACACCAAGGTTACATTGTAACGAGCATAGTAATGAGATTAGGTAAATATTTTTTTTTATTAAAACCTACTTGAATTATTTTGTTTTAGAAGCATTTAAAAACAGCATGCTTTTAATAACGATCGTTGGTATGCTATTTATTACGTTAATGGTATTTTTTTTATTATCAATTTATGGCAGCAAGCTTCCAACCGTATTTAAACTCGGATAAAGAGTACGTACCTGGTTACCTACTACTTTAAAATTTGGACGTGTATTGAAGCTACAACAGTATCATAAGTCACCTACACAATTAAATTGTTGTACGAATCACGACGTGCAAACAATGCAGCGGTCGTGCGCATTTAAAATATTATAATGCATTTGCTATCTTATTCGAAACGTGCACATTTAGCATTAAATTATAGTTATTTATGCATCTAATAGATTTAAATTCTCACCCTTTGTTTAAGGACTCGTCACACGCACCAACAAATCGTTTCCAAAAAACTCCAACGACCTGTATAGTTATTTTAAAATATTCATCGTCTAATGTGTTCTCTTCAAAAAATAAAACTCTCGTACAGTACGTTTTTATCGGTACGCATGGTTAATTCATTATGTGTTTCGCAGGTAACGGAGTGTTCAAGATTGAGGATTCAGTGCGCGTTGCCAGGCTATGGGGCAAGAGAAAGAACAGGCCGGCGATGAACTACGACAAACTGTCCAGAAGCATCCGACAGTACTACAAGAAAGGCATCATGAAGAAAACTGAGAGAAGTCAGAGGCTCGTCTACCAGTTCTGTCATCCGTACTCCTTATAAATACTTTAGTAATCATAAGCTATGTAAATAATTTATTGTTGTATGTAAGGGTGCATGAGCCGCGGTAATGCGGACGATACGACGTCTGACTGCGTTTTGCGGCGCAAACGCAAAACGCAGCGCAGTCGCAGAGTTTGTTGACAGCCGAATTTTCCACGGCCTCTGTGGACGACTCGCGAGTCGCGAGACCGGGAATTATTAGGCGTCGTTTACACTATCCCTCCATTCAATTCGGGAAAGGTAATTTTCCCTGGAATTGTATTGGACGGGACTATAAGCTGTGTTATGTGTTAAGATTTTTTTACCAGCGATTAGACGATCGCGGTCCTATTGTTTGCGTGTCGACGCGGGATCGCGTTCGTCGAAAGCTGGTAATGTTTATCCCATATATCTATGATATATTTCTAGTACGTTCTATGAACTTTTAGGTAGTTAGCGTTATTGTGTAAATATTATGAAATAGGTGTGCGTACCCCTTTCGTTCGGTACCTTAAAATTTTAATAGTGATCTTAAAGAGATTATTCTCGATTATAGGTTTTGTAAAACATGTACATTTTTTATGAAACATAAAAATGATAAAAAATAATGTGATTATGATTGTGTAAATTTTTTTATATTAAAAATATTTTAAAATGGCGAGTTACGTCACGTATTTTGCAATACCTATTGAATAAGTTCATTTTAATTTTAAAGGCGGTGGAGATGTAATTGTATGGGCGTTGCAATTGTAAATTTTAATTTTGTACCAAATAGACGGATGGAATTTATTCGGAACAAAATTTGCATGTGAATTGAGTATTTGGATTCCCGCCGATGTATATATATACCGCCAATATATATATATATATATATTGTGTAAAATATTTGCAATATCTGGTGTTGGGATATTATAGGTAACAAGAGTATAATAAAATGTTTTATTGTCTTAAACGCAGTTAGCGTTCTTATACTATCATGAATTTTAATAATACATTTTATAGGACCAATCTAATGTAGCTTTTATGAATCAATGTTAATGTCGTAATAAAATTAAATGGCCATTGATTGTTATTTTATTTTCTTATACACATTCAATAACGCAGGTACCTACTTTTTCAGATAATTTATAACAAATATTTTAATATCGTAGTATGTGATGATCATAATGGATAGGTATCTACCTACTAAATCACAAAAACACGTTTATTAACTTGGGGTCAGTTTAGTACTTCAATTTGGGTTTTATGTACTACCTACATCAGATCAAATAGGTAGATACAAATTATGAAAATTATTTGACTAAAAATTGTAACACCATATACCGACATACAAGTAATATCTACCAAAATACAATTTAAACATCAGTTACTTAGTATACAAAATATATTATTATAGGTATTGTATTTTGATACTACTTTAAATACTACAATTAATTAAGTAAATGTTGGTAAGATTGTAGGTATGTGAAATGTGTACCTATCTAAAAATAGATTTCATATTATGATGTCAGAAGACTTCTGCCTTCCCCCTTCAGTCAATACCTAAAAGCGTGACCCCAATTTGTAGGTATACAATAAATAAAATGAAAAATTGGGACGCTACCATAACCGAAAAATATAAATATGGAACGAGTTACATCACGTTGCGCAAAATTGACGTCACCACGCCAACCGCCAAATTCCAAGAGTGAAAGTGCCTTTCGCCGGCCTCGGGAGGGGAGGACGACCTCGAGAGGGAGGGAGGGAGACGCGGAGGACGGTAGCAGGGAAATTGTGCAAAGAATAGCACTTGATATCCAACTTTATTATAATAAAATATATCGTTGCAATTAAAAACTATCTAAGTACCTTCATACTTATCATCGATCTTACTAAAAAAACCTAAATTTCACCAGCCAACACACCAACTGTATCTATGGTCCCAAACTAAGTAGGTAACGCTTGTACTAACGGATACCGTAAAACGGACTGGGGGTGATCCCAGTGACACCCAGACCAGGCTAAATGAGGTACCTAATTACCATTTTTTGAAATTTACACCGGCCGGAATCGAACCCGCAACCACTCGGTATAGTGAGTCAAGCGGCCTACGCCTGAACCACTACACCAATTAGTCGTCAATAGGATAATTAGTTTCATAGCTTGCAGGCTCTACGTCCTACACGTAAGGAGAGCCCAGATTTTGGCACAAAGGTAATTTCTAACGGAATTAGTGATGTATAAAACTAGCGACCCGCCCGGCTTCGCACGGGTAGTTTTTATCAGTGTGTCTCTACTATATTTTGTATTATCCTTACCTACTCTACTTGCTATGGTGACAATAGATGGACAATCAACATCACAAAATGGAAAGGACCGCATGGCGTGAGAAGTAGAGGTCGCCCGGGCGCCCGGTGGCAAGACGAGATTGTATCCATTGCAGGAAGAGACTGGATGAACACTGCTAAAGATAGGGATAAATGGAATTCTTTGGAGGAGGCTTTTACCCTGAGGGGGTCCACATTAAAAGGAGATGAAATTGCATGAGTATTAATATAATTATTAAATATGAAATTTAATAAATTAAGTTAATATAATTAAATTGAATTGAATTGAAATGAAGTAATTCGAATTATGTAATCTAATCTAATTATTGTGGAATCAAATAAAGCTTTATTATTATTATTATTACTCTACCTGATGTATTCTATATATAAACCTTACTCTTGAATCACTCTATCTATTAAAAAAACCGCATCAAAATCCGTAGCATACTTTCAAAGATCAAAGCATACATAGGGACAGACAGACAGCGGGAAGCGAATTTGTTTTATATAAGTATGTGGTGATTAGCAGAATAGGCTCTAAAGACCGCTTGGCTTAGCAATTTAGCATAGCTGATCGGTTCACTGCACTTGCAGTTTCGGGTTGTATGTCCATCGGCACAAATATCAGAAATTATATTTTCGTAATTGGCCCTGATCTTGGCATCACTGGGACCTGCCCCCAGTCAATTGTACCTACGTAAGTATTTCATATTACAAGCAAGCGAGGTTCTTCTCGCGCCCCCTCCAAGTCATGCAGGTGTTCCTTAGGTTAGGACCACACGATTGGTGTGTAGGTATGTATGTACCTCAGTCCAGTAATATTCTAGGTGGGTCTGGTAAGTTATTCTTGCGGGTTCCAATGAAATTTAGCTATCTCCAGGACTCGACGAGGGTTACCTCTGCATCATATTTAGACACCGTTGACCATCCTGGCTTGCAAAAGTAACAGTTATGGGAGAGTGTGGCGGGCCTAGTCACATTGAAACTCAAAAGTCTGTTGATATTAATTAATTTAGGTGCTTCATTATTTTATGGGGATCGCAAAAACGCATCCTGAGGCCTAGACGTAACCATAACAATAAATTTGTATTTTATCCCATTATCGGTGGTTTTGATGGTAATAATTTTCTCTACCATTTCCGTAATAGACATACTTTATTTTTTTAATACGTTAAAGTCTTCGCCTTTACTTCTCTATACATCTCTGTTCTGCCAGGATGCCCAGCAGCAGCAAAGGTGTTCAAATCATCTAGCCATCTCTTCCCCGGTCAGACTCTCCGTCGGCGATCGCCATCGGGAAACCAATTAGGGGATCTACCTAATTACCATAAATAAATAAAATAATAATTTACTACTAAAAAGCCCCATCAAATCCATTTCAAAATTTCCCCAATACCAATTACGCAATGCTTTTACGGAAAATTAAAAATCATTGGCGCCCGGAATGACCAAACGGAGATGTTGTAGGTACCTATGGCGATGAGTCAACCGATTACTAAGAAAATCTGTGAATTGACTCGCGTAAAAAATGTGTCGAAAGTTAAATAGGTAGGTAGCGAATGTATGAATAATCAACTTTAAAATGCATCTACTTTAAAATAAGTAGGTACCTACCTAATTAATTTAATTACCGATTAGCAACAAAGAATATTTAAATTAGGTTTCTGTGCGGTATGTCACATCAACTTTAAGCAGGTAGGACCTACTAAGGTAGTAACCAAAGCTTTCAAAGCTTGGATGATCTGGTAGAGTGAATTATAATTAGTGTGCTGAACATATTCTCATAAATAAACTAAATTTTAATTATGATAAGCATCTTATCGTTAAGCTTTGTATAACAAAAGATTGGTTTGTGCATAATTAGCGTCACCTAGCATAGGTCAATCGTATTCCGAGACTGGTCGTAAATAACGACGTTAATGGTTTGAACACTTGTGGTTGGTGGCGATTTAAATATAATGTCCTGTGTATTTGGTGGTCTAAAACAAAAGAAATAGAGGGGACAAGATCACCGTGCGTCTCGTACTATCTACAAAATTAAGCATCTACAAATAGATTTTCGAAAATGTGCCTTATTAATTACATTCCAGGGTTATGATGATGATGTTGATTTTCAACCTATACCTATTATAGAGCACATAGTAAGTCCTTAAACAGGCAGTCATCGACTCCTGAGTGATCAGAAATAATGTGGATTATGATTTTTAAATATCTGCCTAAGCCTTTGAGAATAAATAATGTACATATTAAGATACCTAGATAAGTAGGTAGGTAGGGGAGACTGGGGACACTTGATCCCCCCTTTTGTTTTTTGGCAATTATTTTGTAAATATTAATCCGATTTTAAATATTTTGGTACTTAAATATGTGGAATTTCATTGGTTATACTAAGTATAATAGCAAGTGATATGTGTACATAACTTTACTAACTAGCCCATGAAAACTTCGTATAGGGAATGATATCATGTGTCCCATATATGTGTCTGACTTGATCCCCCCTTCTGGAAGACTTGATCCTGGGGGGAACAAGTCTCCCACATTCGGGGACATATGATTCTAATAAAGAAGAAAAGGAAAAAAATAGGAATTTTAATTATTGATTTATTTGCTTTTTATCTACTAGCCATCATCTATTCTTTGACATTTATGACTATGCTTATTAATCAACTACTAACAACTTATTTCTGAGAACTCAAATCACATGTTAATTTGTTAAAAAGAAAATATTACTTAAAGTTCTAGTAATTTTTTTACTTAAAACTGAAAAAAAACATTAAATAATTTTTGTAATTGGCACAACAAAACAAAATATCCCTTTGGTTAAATTAAAAATTAGTTATTCTTTCTTAAAGTTAAGCAGTCTTTTCTTTTTATCTAATAGCAATTATCTTTTCACTTTTTTTTCTCAATATTAACAGAAAATGTTACTTAAAGTTCTAGTATTTTTTTAACTTAAAACTAAAAAAAAAAAAAAAAAAAATTTTGCAATTAGCACAACATAACAAAATACCCCTTTGGTTAAATTAAAAAATAGTTATTCTCTCTTCAAGTTAAACAGTCTTTTCTTTTTATCTAATAGCAATTATCTTTTCACTTTTTATTTCTCAATATTAAATTTTCTTAATGATTTTGGAAACTTAAAACTAATAACTCTTTTTGATGATGATTTCACTTCGGGAACTGGTAGTTTCTTCACAACTTGATATTTGGCAACTGAACTAATATCGTCTTTAACAGGCCACTTGAACATCTTATCATTAATTTTTTTTGCGAATTTAATGTCATATCCAGCGCGACTTTCCCTCAGTATTTGCCCAACATATCTATGAACGAGATTCTTTTGAGAGATTAGGTTCACAATAACCCAATTTCCAATGATGATGGAGTATTTGGAGTCGTCTTCATTCTCTGATTCGCTACTACTGCTATTAGAGACATCACTTTCATTAAACGAACTTAAAACTGATTCTGGCGATGGCGGTAGTTCTTCATCTTCCGACGTCGTCACTTCTTGTTCTTGTGAATTTAGGTTACGTTTTACTGCTTTTACTTTCGCTTTGCAAATCTTCTTTTCTTTTTTCTGTTTCCTAGCTGCCCACTCATTCTCGATTGCCAGTTTTTCCGGTGTGTCTGTTAAAATCCTAGTTTTACCTTTTTTTCTCCCCTTTCCAGATCCTTTTCTCGGTCCTGCTTTGGGGTGTGGTCTTATTACTTCAGGACTTATAAATGCTGATGTCGAAGGTTTTGGATCGTAAGGGCTGTCGTTATTTCTAATTTGTGAAGAACCAGCTGCAGTCTGTCTGTTATTATTGAAGGAACTCGTAAGGGCATCTCTATTACTGGTCATACATAAGGAAAGCAACTTTGGGGGAGATTTTGCAGAATCATTTTCCTTTTCATTATCAGAAATATTGGGAGTCACATCGTCATCTGGAATTGGCACTGGTGCAACTGGCGCATAATTTTCTGTATTTAGCATGAGGGCAGGGGAAGCAAGCGCAGTATTTTCAGCCGTTAAAAATTGATCAAGTAAAATAGACGGTGACACAGATGGTGCGGTTATAATATTGTCTGTTTCAGTTTGCACAATTTCTCTATCAGTAACGTAGGAGCTTAAATATTCGTCATCTGTGAATATATCGGGGTTGAATGGAAAAATTCCAGTAACTGAGAAACTTTTTTGAATATTTCTAGGAGTCATTGCATTGGGGTAAGCACTGCCTAGACATCCAGCCAAATCATATATGGTTAACGGCCGCCCTGGATGACTAACCATCCAATTATCGCATGCAGTATTGTAGTATGACTTCAACGCTCCAAATACTATTCGATCCAAAGGTTGTAATTTTTGAGAGGTATGTGGTGGTATAGTTAAAAGATGGATACCATTATCTTTGCAGTAGTTTATAGAGTCAATAGTAATGTGTGACTCATGGTTATCAAATATAATAAGACAAGGACTGTCCTTGGTGCATCTTACATGCTTATGGAAAAAATTCAGGAAAAGTAGGAAATTTGGCCCAGTCATCCATCCACTCGGATGTGGAGCTCCTTCAGTACCCGGTGGGCCACCATCTATCATTCGTTGCTGCCAATTTTTACGTGGGAATATAATAAATGGTGGCAGGTGGTTACCTATAGCATTTATAGCTCCACATACAGTAACAAGCTGCCCACGTTCTCCAGATGTGACTTTAGACACTTGTTTGAGACCTCTACACGCTACAACTTTTTTTGGCTTATGAACTGTAGTAATTCCAGTTTCGTCTACGTTCCAGATTTGGTCTGGCCCAAAATTAAATCTCTGCAATAAGCTTTTAAAATTCTCAAAGAAATTTCCGACATTGTGTCTGTTAAAAGCTGTAGCGCGAGATAAACTTGTGGCTTCGGGTACACGCAATGACAACTCTTTGTGACGATTCATAAAACCGTAAAACCAATCATAAGTAGCTGTTTCCTGTTCAACCCATTTTGGTGGTATTTTTTTACTATTTTCAGAAGCATATTGAAATGCAAGGTCTCGTACATTCTTAGGAGTTAATCCATGGTATAATTTAGTGGCCATTATTAAATAATTAACAAGTTTTGTCTCTTCAGTTGACGTAAAAATTTGTGACTGGCGATAATTTGGCGTGTAGTCAATATTTTCAGTTGTAGCATTTTTCTTTTTTCTGACATATCTTTTCAATGTCATAACTGCTATCCCGTAACCTTTTGCAGTACCACGAATACTCTTACCCTCTATAACATCATTGACAGCCAACTTCAAGATTTCCTTATTGATTGGTATTCTTTTTCTTGCACCTTCTTTTGTTTTATATATTCTAGGCATATTGAATCCTGAAATTATTAAAAAACTAAACATTAGGGGACACCTTCTTGCATCTTCTTTTGTTTTATATATTCTAAGCATATTTAATCTTGAAATTATTAAAAAAAATTACATTAGGGGACACTTGATCCGCCGGGATCAAATCTCCCATAAGAAAGTGTACCATGTGTACCCTAGGTATATTGAGGTTATAAAAGAATATTGTAAAAATATCTACTACTATTAACACTTTTCTATAAAACAGACGTTTAAACACATAGATAAGGAATAGTTTAAAATTGATTCTAGTACAAAATATGTTTCCTATCCAATTGCGAAATCAAAATAAAAACTTACGAAAAATATTTTCTGGCCACACGAAACACACAATCATCCGCCATCTGCTCAACTGTCAAATTTGACAGGAGTACCAACTTTAGAAAGTTTGAACGTACCATAGACTATCAATGTTGCCACTTATAAATCATATAGTGTACACAAAAGCTTTGTAAATCCAGTGTATCTAGTCTCCCGTAAGGATCAAGTGTCCCCAGTCTCCCCTATATAGAAATGGGATTAGAATTAAATTTCCAAGGTCTCTCTTTGTTTTAAAATAATTAATAAATAAATATCGCCAGACGAACACATCAACTGCATGGTTCCAAACTAAGCAACGCTTGTACTATAGGTACCGTACAATGGACTGGGGGCGAGATCTCAGTGACACCCAGACCAGGGCAAATTACGAAAAGTCCATATCCAAAATTTACCCGAGCGGGAATCGAACCCGCAACCACCATGTGTAGTGAGCCGAGCAGCCTACGCTCGAACCACTGCGCGCTAAGCCGTCGTACTTTAGATCGATTTATAAACAGGTATTGCCCAGGTATTGTCTATTTGTAGGTAGGTATGATTTGGGCGTATCGCTGAGTTTGCTGGATTAGATGGGTACAGGTTCAATTCTTGTGTGTTTAAAAGCATAGTGATTGAAATCGCTCTCTGCTTGTCGTTAGCACCGCTCTACAAGGCGTTGCAAGGTCGGCTACATTCCGAATTTCTTAGTCCAGTCGAGTTGACTGGTACTGTCGTCACGGCACGGGCGCCCATTCCTAAATACACCAACGTTTACCTATCTAATTACTATGTAGGTATTTACGATTGTCCTTTGATGATAGTGAGTCGTTTTTTTGTAGTTAGGTACTGCTTCGTAGTTACCTACTGAAGTCAGTAGCTACTTACCTACGTGTTGGTACGAGTACTTCATTCAATGAGTTATTAGATGGTACCTAGGTAGCTATTAATAGACTCACAGGATGAAGATGATAGATGAAAATAAAATAGAACAGTCAAGGGCTAAGTATAATACTTTCATTCCTTACATAGGTAGGTAGTAGTAGGTAGTTAGGTACCTCTCTTATATACCTATCTACCTGTGTTATGAGTAATAATGTGTTATAAGTAGTAAGTAGAAAATATTTTTATCGGATTTTTGTAGTTACTTGCAGGTGGATCAAATCAAATGTGATCCAAAGTATATTTCTTACAAAACTTTTGTTTGGTAGTAAAGAGTTTACAGCACCATCTAGTCGGTAAAATAGGAAACAAAACTTAAATATTTTTTGGGATCTGCTGTTTCATGTTTAATAAAGTTACGATATAATTATTATTAAAAATTAAAAATAAGCATAGTTTTACACAATATTATGCAATTATTACTTATTTCATAAAAAGATTATAATTTATAAATATGTTGAAACACAGACCGTAGAACGAAACGTATTTTTTGCGTAGGTGTTAGCTATGACGTCATTTGTAGTGCCTATGACGTCATTAGAATTGACATTTGACATTTGAATAGCGATCGCCTATGTTTTTAAAACTCTCAAATTATAAAATAACTAGCAACAAACATTAAATGTGTTAAAACGGAAACCAAAATGTAGTTTATATTATTTTCTTATAATTTACTGCAACTGTGTCTCGGTATACGCAGTGTGCGATTTAAAAAAATATATATTCTTTGTGTTTGAACTTTGCGTGGGTTTTTATTCAATAATCATTGAAAATGAAGCCAGGAAAAAGCGGAGAAGTGACAGAGGAGATAGCAGAAGTGCACACCGCTGGCCGATCTCCTTCTCCGAAGCAGAAAAACAAGCGATCTCGCAGCAGATCTGGGTCTCGTAAGATGTCCAACGGCCACACAGGCCCTGAAGAAAGTACCGAGGACCAGGCAGATAAATCGAAAAGGGACAGCTGGATTCAATCTGAACATGAGTCGTTGGATACAGAGTTGCCTATCCATGATCAAATTAAACAAGGTACGTTCTTAAACACTACTAAATAAACATTCCCCGTAACACCAGGACCAGGGCAAATTTATGAAAAATGTTTTACTGATAAAAATAGTACCTGCAATAACAGAAGACTCTATAACCCATTCGTTGCTGGTTTATAAATATTGATGTTGTTAGGTAGGTACTTATATGGCTTATAAAATATTATACTACTGGCAAATTTGATCTCCCATCATATTGTTCACTTAAGGCCTCGTTAAATTGCCAATGTTGTATAGAAGTTTTTTGATATTATTTATTTATTTATTGGGATAACAACAGCTTAAAATATTTAATAATTACATGAAGTTTAATATAATAAACAGAGCTAATAACAGTTATCCACAATTTACAATTTAATGTACTCGTAAACAGACAAATGTTTGTGAGTATAGTTCCTATTGTCATCAAAATATCAATGTTTAAACTTGTGTACCTGTACAACAGATAATATTTAAAACTCTGTAAATTACATTTATTTCAGGAATCCTGGGGTTTGTTGAAAAAGAAATAAAGAAGTCCGATAAGAATCCTTCCTTTGTCTTCTACTCTCATGACCCAAATCATTTGGATGAAAAGTTCATGAAGTCTTTGTCGAGGCCTTCCAGTGGACATAAGGAGAAGAGAAGTCCTTCCTATAGGAGAAAGAAGCGGCACTCATCAAGGCACAGGGATAGAGATCTCCATGACTTTGAAATACCTGGTTCCAGCCTGAGTGCTTTGGAAAAGGTATAATTACCTTAATTTCTTATCTTATTCCAATTTTTATTTTTTAATTTTGTTCTTATATTATATTTAAACTAACTATATAGCCACCATTCTCATGACTGTAACATTATGACTGCTCAATATATTTTTAGGTATGTTTAGTTTAGTTTAGTCCTGATTTAAAGATAACAAAATAGGTATTATTATCTGCTCTTATTGTTTTGTTTGTGTAGGTTAGTTTAGTGTGGACAGAGTGTAAGTTCATGCGAACATTTTCAAGAACCCGAATAAAAATCTTAAAGCTTTTTTAATAGTACGAAAGAGCATGAAAGAGGGTTTAGTAAAAATTTGTTTTTACAAAACAAAGTTACATATTTCACTAACAAAATTTTACACTGATACATCATATTATCTCTATTTCATGCTCTAAAAAAAAAGAGAAGACATGAATTGGTTGTAAATATATTGCAAGAACGAATTAACATTTCATTACTTTATGACTTATAAAAATTTCAGGTGGATGATTACCTGAAAGAGTACAACAAAGATGAAGTGGTGACGCTTAGCGGTGAACTAGAGATAGAAGCGAATGACGTGGAGAACAATAATGGAATATCAAACATCCGGCATAAGCCACGGAAGACCAGACGGAGAACCAGGGACGAGAGACAGGACAGCAATGCTAACGGCCATGATGTGAGCCCTAAAGTGTTTAAGAGCAAGACTAAATCAGGCTCAAAGCCAGGTAATCACTTTATATTAAGGTCCTGTTTTGCTCACACGAGCTGCATCTACATTTTTCTGACGGTATTAAGGTTCAGTATTGGTTGGTACAAAACCAAACTGACTATGCCATACCAAACTAAAAAAATATCACATTACGTATACACCAACTGTAAGGTCCCAAACCAGGCAGCTATTGACATTATAGTGACACTCAGACCAGGAGAAATTATGAAACTGATATTCCTGAAATTTGGCCTGACAGGAAGGGAATTCATTATTAACAGGGAAATGTATATTACAAAAAAAAAATTAATTTCGCAATCATTTCAGCTCGCCCCACAGACTTGACAACGATGCTAGAGACTCTGGAATCTAGCATACAGTACCAAGACCAGTACATAGATAACCCGTTCTCATCACCATCACCGGTGACGTCACCCAACGATGATAGGTTGGATCCATTCAGAGCGAGAAGACCAGAGAAGATATACTTGCAAGGCGGTGGGACGTTCAGAGCTGTTTCCCGGGATAGGATTCTGGAGTCGCAGCAATCCAGAGATGAGGATAAATATCTAAGGTATGACCTTAGAATAAATCTTTTCCTACATTAATGTTATAAATGTGAAAGTGTTTGATGGTTAGTATGATTCAATTCAATTCAAATTCAATTCAATTCAAATATTTTTATTTCAACTGCCAAGATTTACAACGGCCAGATTAATTGGCACTTTTAAAAAGTCAAGAACTAGGTGCATGTTCCAAAACAAAATCCTATGGAGAAGAACATGCAAGAAACTCCATGGATACATTTTTTCTTTTCTCTTTTTTTAATTATGTTTGTTTATTTACAGTAGGTATTTAGAGATGTGAGGACAACGAAAGTTAACGCATAAGGCATCACAAATAAAGAAGTAATAGGCCCAGAATATTGCCATGTCATAAACTTATTTCTACTAGGAAGTTATGCTATATTAATGCATCAGTGCTTACATGGTGCTCACATTTTAACATTTTGTCATTATTGTTACAATATTATTTTGCTGTCTATCATTTGATTAGGGACTTTAAATTTATACAATTAAAGTATACCACAATTGAATATGATTTGATTCTGAATAACATTTGCTAGATTTAAATGTCAGCGAGGTTTTTTTTTTTTTTTTATTATCATTTAATTAAACACATGTAATATTGTCTAAGTACATAACATACACAAAACCACTGAGGTTTAGAAATGATGTTATAACATCTACATCAAGAAGTATAGTTAGTGTAGGTAAGTATATAATATAATGCGAAGGTGTAAGAATAACTAGTTTATTATTTTAAATGGAACTAGGTAAAAGCATTAACTTAACACACCATGGTGCTTAAGAAATGTTTTTTTAACTTTATTTTAATATTGTTGGGCGTAATGGAATCGCGTAAGGTAGGAGGTAGATTGTTAATAAGTCGAGGAATCATAAAGGAGGTAGTCCGCTCACCGTACACATTGGTCGCTCGAGTTGTACGGAGCTGGTTTCGAGCAGCGGCCCTCGTGCATATAGGATGTTTCAATTCATGCTGTAGTGATTTATTAAAAAATTGTTCTTTCAGCAACATGTACTTCATTTTAGAATGGATCGGTATAATTTTACAGTGTTTAAAAAGCCCAATAGTATCATCTTGATATTTAAGCCTAATTTTAGTAGATACTATATTTTTAAGAATAAGAAGTGTCTATCTCTAATCATAATCATAAGATTTCAAATTGTAATGCCAGTGGGTTGCTGTGTGCAGAGAGGTATTGTATGCCAAGCGTCTTTATCATCAATATAATCTTTAATAGTCTTTAATGCTATAATATGCTTTGGACAATAACGTGCGTTTAATTACGTCTTTGAATTTTGTATCTGGTAGGTCTGTGATGCTAGATGGAATTTTATTGTAAAACCGAACACTATTGCCCATAAACGTTTTGCTGGTTCTACTAAGCCTGTATCCTGGCACTGCAAGCTTGTGCTTATTTCTAGTGTTAGACTGATAATCGCGTAAAAACGGCTAATCAGATTTGAATGTTACTGGAGGTAAGTAATGTGCAATTTAACATACAACTTATTTTGGCACGAGGCGTGGTTGGGCGCCTGAGCGTAGCGAGGGCACCAAAAGATCGAGGGATAAAATAAGTCTTTCACCCGAGGTAAACACTGTGCTTTTCATTACGAATACAAGGAAAGTAAAAATAATAAAAGGAATTGGTTAAATAAATAATACAAGGAAGTATGAACAATACCTACTCTACAACTAAAAAATAATAATATCGGATTGCTGCCTATTTTGTTTTTTTTAGGGTTCCGGACCTTAAAAGGAAAAACGGAACCCTTATAGTATCACTTTGTTGTCCGTCTGTCTGTCCGTCTGTCTGTCTGTCTGTCTGTCTGTCTGTCTGTCTGCCTGTCAATAATTTTTTTCTCAGAAACGGATAGAGATATCAAGTTGAAATTAATATCAAATATGAAACGCTATGGCCCCTTGCAGGTGTAAAAAAATTAGGCTTCTAAGACAACGCAATCAAAAGATACGGGCATTTATGTCGCATATTTTGGTACTTTTTTCAAATTCACTAATCAAAACAAAGGAATCAACGCACAGCCCAAACCGCTGGTGTTAGAATCATGAAATTTTGACAGTAAGTACCTTATAAGAAAGGATTTTGGAAAATTCCACCCCTAAGTGCATAAAATAGGGGGTGAAAGTTTTTATGGGGTAAAAAAAATGAACCTAGAGACATGAAAATAAGTATTTAGGCTACTTATTACAAATAAAAAATATTAATTTCAGCGTTTTGTAAAATTCCACCCCTAAGTGTGTAAAATAAGGGGTTGTATTGTAGTTTGTATTCAGTTTGGTTGCAGTTTGTATTCGGTTCCCGAATTTGTTAAAGCATTTTTGGGAACCATTTACTATTAAAATATCTTGCCGGTATCGATATTGGAATCCAGGAATGGAAAAAACTATCTAAAATCATTGAAATAAAACTATTTTTCGGATTTTATCGCGTATATTTAATTTATGTTCCCGACGTTTCGGCTGCTTTACAGCAGCCATGGTCACGGGGGGACTGAGGTGTTAGACGTCCTGATGTCATAGTTAGTAACTGGGTACCCTCATTTTAAGTTGTTGTTTGCGGTCCGATCCACGCAGAAAGTGCTCACAGTGTCTCGAGGTCTTGCAATGGTACACTTGGTTTTGGATTTAATTATATTAATTACTGGATCCCAAGTTGGTGGTAGCACCCAGCCATCTTCCCTATTGAAATTAGGATGTTTTTTAATTTCAATGGCCACACGTATCATCCTTGGTCGGAATCGGTGTTCTTTTGCGAGGATCTGTGGTTTATCAAATCTGATATAATGGCGGGTGCGGTCCTGTACATGTTCACAGATTGCAGACTTCGTGGAGCGCCGGTGTTTCACGTCAGCTATATGTTCAGCTATACGTCGGGAACATAAATTAAATAAACGCGATAAAATACGAAAAATAGTTTTATTTCAATGTGTAGTATTCGCGTAAATATAAGAAAACAATATCTAAAATCATAATAAAATATTGTACGGAACCCTCAGGGCGCGAGTTCCACTCGCACTTGACCGGTTTTTTCGTTGGCCGGCCAACTTCATTATATAGCCATTATTTTTCATTTTCATCTTTAAATATTATGCCCAAATCTATGTTATTTTAAAGAAATTGTTGAAACTAAATTATAATTAACTCATTTAAAAATATATATTCTTTAATCAATACTTAGCTTTATGTTATTTCAATTTAACATTGCGCTGTAATTGAGTGACTGTAAAAAAAGTTGGAACATGGTCCATAGAAATGTGAAAATGGAACTAGTATTTTTTAATAATTTGACAGCTGGCAGTTGAAAGCGATTCTCCCTATGGCGGAAAAGTATTACTTTCAACCCGCTCCTCAGGCAACTTCAGACCTACTTTCCGAGTATGAGTAGTGAAAACTATATTTACTAACCAAACTATCTCTATTACTGCTAGTTCCTCCGTTCCCCAAACGACTATTGAAGCTTGCCCAAAGGTCTTGACTCCTCTATGTTTCCAGGCTATACAATCACTAACCGAAAGCACTCTATTACTGCTAGTTCCTTCTATCCCCAAGTGACTATTGAATGTTGTCCAAAGCAGTTTGCAGGCTAGGTGACCATACTCCCCTATATGTAGCTATAAACCTTGCACAAGTCGTGGCTTTATGGATTATTTCGGGACAATGTTGTTGCCTGCTCATATTATTTTTTTATGCTGATCCTGAGAATGTATCTTTAATTCATTGTAAAGAGTAACCATTGAGTTTCTTGCCGGATCTTCTCAGTGGAAGCTGCATTCCGAACCGATGGTAGATTCTGACTATTCATAAATGCTTTGTGGGCTTACGTGAATACAAACAATTTTGAGTTTGAGTTTGAAGCTTCATAGGGCTACAACAAGACAAGGATATTGTATCTTTCACGGCTAGGCGACCTAACTCCCCTACACGTGAGGCTGCCAAAATTCCTTCAAAGGGTCCTATCTCGTATCTTGCCAGGCTAGGCGAGCTGACTCCCCTGGACGTGGCCCTGGCGCTGCAGAACGCGTGGCGCGGCAGCGCGGCGGCGTGGCACGGCGCGCTGGGCGGGCTGGCGCTCATGCACCTGCTGCTCATCAGCTGCTCGGACGCGCTGGACGCCGGCCACCTGTCCTTCCACGCCGTCGTCACCATGCCCTACGTGGCGACCTACTACTTCATCTGCGTTATGTGCCTGCTCTCTGTGCTGGATAGGTAAGTACTGATGCACCTGCTGCACATCAGCTGCTCGGACGCGCTGGACGCCGGCCACCTGTCCTTCCACGCCGTCGTCACCATGCCCTACGTGGCGACCTACTACTTCATCTGCGTTATGTGCCTGCTCTCTGTGCTGGATAGGTAAGTACTGATGCACCTGCTGCTCATCAGCTGCTCGGACGCGCTGGACGCCGGCCATCTGTCCTTCCACGCCGTCGACACCATGCCCTACGTGGCGACCTACTACTTCATCTGCGTTATGTGCCTGCTCTCTGTGCTGGATAGGTAAGTACTGATGCACCTGCTGCTCATCAGCTGCTCGGACGCGCTGGACGCCGGCCACCTGTCCTTCCACGCCGTCGTCACCATGCCCTACGTGGCGACCTACTACTTCATCTGCGTTATGTGCCTGCTCTCTGTGCTGGATAGGTAAGTACTGATGCACCTGCTGCACATCAGCTGCTCGGACGCGCTGGACGCCGGCCACCTGTCCTTCCACGCCGTCGTCACCATGCCCTACGTGGCGACCTACTACTTCATCTGCGTTATGTGCCTGCTCTCTGTGCTGGATAGGTAAGTACTGATGCACCTGCTGCTCATCAGCTGCTCGGACGCGCTGGACGCCGGCCATCTGTCCTTCCACGCCGTCGTCACCATGCCCTACGTGGCGACCTACTACTTCATCTGCGTTATGTGCCTGCTCTCTGTGCTGGATAGGTAAGTACTGATAAAATTACGTTTTTAAATGAATTCGGGTTCGATTCGGGTTCGATTCCCGCCGGGGCAAATTTCGGAAATGGCCTTTTCGTAATTTACCCTGGTCTGGGTTTCACTGGGATCGCCCCCAGTCCATTGTACGGTACCCATAGTACAAGCTTTGCTTAGTTTGGGATAGTACAGTTGGTGTGTCTGTCTGGCGATATTTATTTATATTTTATATTACAAGCTAGTATTCCTGTTAGCCCCGCCAGCTAAGATAATGCTTGTGTTAGAATGGGCTTACGTCATTAGTTCAACGGCCAGGATGGGCCCCGAACGTCACAGTTTCTGGGGCGGCGCCTCTATAGACTAGGCTATTGACGCATCTAAAACCTGATTAAATTAAATTAGGTGATCCTCCAGGATCATGAGTTTGTTTGTATGTGGTTGTATGACATAACTTTTATATTCAAACTCTGAACGTACGGGATATTGTTTAAAAGGCAGTCTAGAATTACTCAGAGATACCTAATGTTTATGTGAGTATTCTGATTAGGGTATATAGGTAGTGGTTCATAGATAACATGTAAAATTGAAACTGTCCATCTAATAGTACAGAATACATACCAGTGGGTACTAAGTACAGAAGAATCATTCTGCAGACATAATGGTAAAAGGTACTCTCGCTGCATAGCAATAAGGTGCAAATTCGACTGATTCAAGTGTTCTCGAGGGGTCGTGAGTCTGGCTTGCGAAGAGTGCTAGACATATCTCCCATTTATTAACGCAACACTGAACAAATAACCACAGCCTGGATCCCCGAAAATACCAAACGGCATTGCAGCAGGATCAAAGGCGAATGATGGTATGAACCGGCGCTCACCACAACGACCAAACCCACCAACCAAAACCTAGAATAGAAAAGAGGAGGGGCTATAAACACATCGGACATAGCACGCACTTTAAAGATAGTTGCTCAAAATAATACACGCACGAAATACGCCCTTATTGCGTGAGTTTGAATGGCAGTTTTTCCATATTTAAATTCTCATCTCTCTCCCAGGTTGGATGTGACAAGCCTGGATCTAACTCGCGGCTTACAGCCGTACTTCCAGCCGATAGTGTTGGTGATACTGTACACCGCCTGCCTGCTGGTCTGCACGGCGGCGAGGATGTATGACGAGCTGATGGTGTACCAGTACGCACCACTGGTGGGAAACCTCACTGGCAACGTCACCACTGTGAGTATACTCGTTCACAGTGGAAATAAGTTAACCCTTAGAGTATCACGAGCACCTACGTCGGTGTATAAGATTTGAATGCTCCAAGTGTCGCGTTCACTCAAGGGCGGGTATAAAACGCGCGCGGCTATTTATTGTTTATTTGCTACGTTTAGTAACATGACAATGATAGTACGGTTTCATAAATCGATTATAGCAATGCCTATCTGTGTTTAGTATCGATTCTTGTAAAAAAAGTTTTTGATCGGCACGAAAAACAAACAAAAAATATGAATACGTCCGAAATATTGCAAAATTTAGGGCAGAGGGCGCTCGGGGGTGAGGATCGTTGGAAGGGTTAAAATGCAGGTTCTATATGAAATAGAATTAGTTCTTATGACGTCAGTAAGGTACGCGAGCAAGTTGTAAAATGATCTCCCTTGTGAGGGGGTGTATCCGCAATAGACGGAAAATTTCCGTGTCGGAAACAAAAGCTGCCATCCTTCTTCTAATTCATTTATAAAAGAAGGATGGCACCCGTCATTTCCGACAGCGGAATCCCCCTGAAGTCTTTTCATTGCACTACAGCATAACATTCTTGAAAATTAGGTCAAATGCCCACTCAATCGTACGTCGCAACAACGTCAATCGATCCTGTTTGCATCAGTGCCTTTAACGAAAGTCATAAAAACATAACCCTTCCTTAATTTTGGCTTCGCCGTAGTCAGGTAATAAGAGTAATCTATGACAGTTTGTACCTTTTGTTGTTTGTGTGTATTGAACCAAATATTCTTCGCAAGTTCCCGGTTGACTATAACCTGGATGTTTTCAAGTCGAGAGTGAACAGGTACCTTCTAGGGAAGTATGCACCACCGTAGACCACATCGTCACTTACCATCAGGTGAGATTGTGGTCAAATACTTGCCTATAACGTAATAAAAAACTGTCTAGTTAATTACTCGATAGATTTACTTGCAATATTATGTTATTTGATAATAAAATTCGTAATAAATTTTCCTATTCTTTCAGCCAACAATACCAACATTCTATCACACGTGGACCCACTTCTCAATATGGCGAGCGGTTCTCTCTATACTCGGTCTGGTGTACTTCATAATATCGAACCCACAAGATCTGGTTTACGCGAACCTGAGTAAACTCTTACAATTCAAGCATTCCTTGCAGAGTATTGGATGATTCTTCCATTATTTGGTATGGTATTAAGAATTCAGATATTGATGCCAATTATGATGTGGTCATATCATGACTGAACTAAATTTGACATATCTAAATATTCCTGTCTTGCTCATATGTTACGATATTAGGAAGGACGGTAATACGGTTCGTTTAGTCAAATTGAAATTTAGTTTATTATTAGTGACGACCGCTTGGCGCAGTGGTTCGAGCGTAGGCCGCTCGGCTCACTGCACATTGGTGGTTGCGGGTTTGATTCTGGCCGGAGCAAATTTCGGAAATGGCCTTTTCGTAATTTGCCCTGGTCTGGGTGTTACTGGGATCGCCCCCAGTCTATCTACGGTACCCATAGTACAAGCGTTGCTTAGTTTGGGACCATACAGTCGGTGTATTCGTCTGGCGATATTTATTTTTATAATTATTACTAGCGACCCGTCCCGGCTTCGCACGGCTCTCAAATTATTAGTGTTTCTCTACTATATTATGCACGTATTATATATAAACGTTCCTCTTGAATCACACTATCTATTAAAAAAAACCGCATCAAAATCCGTTGCGTAGTTTTAAAGATACATAGGGACAGACAAGACAGCCGGAAGCGACTTTGTTTTATACTATGTAGTGATGTACGACCCGCCTCATGTTTATCAGTTATCGTACCCTATAGAACCTTGCAATACCAATGGCTTTGCTCGCGCGTTGCTGAATTGAAAGGGGTGTAGGACAGGGGGAGGGGGAAGGGAGAGGGCTGGGCTTCTAGCTCTCTCACTCATCGCACAAAACGCAGTTAAAGCAGGGTCGCTGAGCACGAAGAATTTCGTACAATGACCTGTTATTACCTGTCTCTGTCACTCCCGCGTAAATCTAATACGTCTCGCTCACACAGTCGCCGTGAACTGCGTGTGACCGGCAACTGTGTGAGCGAGACGTATTAGATTTACGCGGGAGTGACAGAGACAGGTAATAACAGGTCTTTGTACGAATTTCTTCGTGATCAGCGACCGTGCCATAGCTCTCTCACTCGTCGCACAAAACGCAGCTATTTAAGGTACTTTACGCCGATCTTCTGTGAGAGCGTGGTACCGCCCGGGTCGTGCCAGCCCGTTTATGAGCTGTAGTCAGGTGACTACAGCGTGGCTCTTGTGCGACAACAGAATTGGCACCGATATTTATCATAAGGTGACGGCGCCTGTCTAGCGCGCGAAATTCAAAATTTTCGAGTATTTTTATAGTTTATCCAAAATCTGAAAACATTTAAGACAACATTTTGTGATTTGCGACAAACACAGTATGCAGTGCGTTTATTAATACATTTATTTTACTCTAAATATCATCACGGTGGGTATGATGCTAGTAAATCACAAAATATACAAAAATTGCCAGATTATCTGGATAGCTGTCGTTCTTGAAATGTTTTAGAGTAAGTTGGATATATTAATAAATGTACTGCACACGGTCTTTGTCGCGAATCACAAACTGTGCCTTTTATTATTGTCAGATTTTGAAAAATTTCTTGAAACCTCATAAAATTTGAACTTCGCGGGCTAGATGGGCGCTTTAACTTAAGATTAGTTCATCAAATAAAACTTGAATGTTATATTTAAGCATTGTAAACAAAATTATAACCAAAGATATTTTATGTATGGAAGAATATATCTTTAGGAATTAGTTAAAATAGTAAGTAAGTATGTATATGCTTTAATTATCTTTGTATTGTTTTTTACGAATGAATCTCATGTTTTAGCGTTTTATTGTTATAAGATTTTATGTTTAAGTAATGGACACTTTAAGATCTTTCTTTTCAAACTAATTAAATAGTATTTTGGTTGCATTTAATAGTACATTGTTACACGAGTGGTGAAAGTGACAAAAAAAATCCGATCTTTATTTTTTTTTTCTAGTTGTAGAGTATTGTTCATACTTCCTTGTATTATTTATTTAGCCAATTCCTGTTTTTATTTTTACTTTCCTTGTATTCGTAATGAAAAGCACAGTGTTTACCGCGGGTGAAAGACTTATTTTATCCCTCGAACTATTAGTGCCCTCGCTTCGCTCGTGCGCCAAACCCCGTCTCGGGAAAAAATAAGTCTTTCACCCGCGGTAAACACTGTGCTTTTCATTACGAATACAAGGAAAGTAAATATAAAAACAGGAATTGGCTAAAGAAATAATACAAGGAAGTATGAACAATAATACTCTACAACTTGAAAAAAAAAAAAAAGATCGGATTGCCGCCTATTTTGTTTTTTTTTCGTTGGCCGGCCAGCTTCATTATTTAGCCATTATTTTTCATTTTCATTTTTAAATATTTTGCCCAAATCTATGTTATTTTAAATAAATTGTTGAAACTAAATTATAATAAAGTAATTTAAAAAAATATATTATTTAATTAATACTTAACTTTGTTATTTCAATTTTACATCGTGCTGTAATTGAGTGACTGTAGAAAAAGTTAGAACATGGTTCCATAGAAATGTGAAAATAGAACTAGTTATTTTTTTATAATTTGACAGCTGTCAGTTGAAAGCGATTCTCCCGGGCCGGAAAAGTATTACTTTCAACCCGCTCCTCAGGCAACTTCAGACCTACTTTCAGAGTATGAGTAATGAAAAGTCATTTTAAGCTAGCGTTTAACTTATTATTTCATGTGTATAAAGTTTAAATTAATATTCTAGAGAGAAAATAATAAGTAATAATATCTTATAATGTGAAAGTCAGGGAAATGTATGTATATGTATGTAGGTGGATAAAATATGTAATGGAGATGTATTTATTTTATTTTATTTATTCTGAAGCAGGAATATACCTAGTCATATTTATTTATTGTTATTGTTTAATTCAAAAACCACACAAATAAATGACCTTAAATACTTTAAATACGCATCGTTTTCTAAAGTGTTATAGTTATTTAAATAATATATTTTTGTAATGAATCCTAAATATTAATTACGTACTAAACTTGCCTACCTTTTTAAATAATATCTTATATCCAGCTTTTAAACTTAGCTAATATTCACACATTATCCACTACGCTACTCAGAAATTTTATTTTTATTTTCAATAAGAATTAAATATACATTATAAACATTAAACTAACCATTTTAAGGGACCATTGCTAAAGGAATAGTTTGCGGCTGATACTAATAAATACAATATTTATAAGTTCTCAAAGAATAAATGGCATTTAATAAACCAAAGAATTATTAAGGTTATGAATTTTTATGAGTTACTGGTCAACTCATCTCGGAGATTCCGTCATGGCTTAACGACTGTGATAGCCGGGACCGGCAGCTTAACACGCCCTCCGAAGCACGAACGGAGAAATCTGTAATTGTCACTAGCCGTGTCCCATGTTCACCATCTCGAGCGCTTACAATCAAAACGCTTAATTATTTTATAGCTATAATCTCAGTAAATGTTAAAGCACAATGAATAATAAAGTATGAATATCAGATTCCTTTATTCAAGTAAATGTTTTTGTGCGATTCCTATCAAATGCTTACTAGTAAAATAATCATCATCATATCGACTAATATACTTAAACAATTAAATTATTAAAATAGGTATTGTTTAAATTAAATGATACTTTGTTAAGAAAATTTATATTTATGTTTTTATTAATATAATTGATTCGAATGGTAAAATTGATGTAATGGACGTTGGGGCTAGATTCTAGAATTACAGGCTTTTTTTCTTAAGTCAATAACCGGATCCGAACGCGACCTCGACTGAGGATATCCGGCAAGAAACTCAGTTAAATTGTTGGTTTAATCACCAGTGGTTTGTAATTAATAATGACAACAAGCTGGCACTTTGTTTGTTAAATAAAATAGCTCCAGTGTGTCGATTTTCGAGATAACCAATAATTAAATGAAATAATTCGGATTAGTAGATCATTAGAGGGGGACTGTGTCTAGCAGGGGTCGTCTTCTGGGTGATTGATGGACTTGATAATTGTTACGAGCAAGGGTTTTCTAACACACCTATTAAACTACTGTCAATCGAACAAGCAACGTTCAATCGACCATCGACGGATCTCACCATGTCTGAATCCCCAAGATTCACCATCTAATTCTTAAAGCCCCAACCGGAACTGTCAGCCACTCATATTGTTTCGTAACTTATTGGCAAACGTCTGGGCCTGATTGGATATTAGTAGAAATAATCGTTATAATATGTGATCCGATGTTATGTAAATCGTTTCGGTAATAAGAGAAATATATCAATACCTGCATTATAAAAAATGACTATAATAAATGTTAATAGTTTTAAGACATTCCTATGTAACGTTTGGCATTGTTAAGTAGGTACATGATTTGGCGCGTCCAAATATCATTACGTAAAGTCAGAGAAGAGACCCGAGCAATTAGTTTGACGTCTGACCACATAGCAATAACGTAATCTGGGACGAGACCAAAGCGATTGCCTCGCGCGACAGCTCGGTATGTGTGGACGCGTCAAATTATGTGTTAAATGTAACTCAATAAACAATTGATTTGTGGTAAAATAATGTTGTTTCACTTACCTTGCCAGTTCTGAAGTACATATAGTTCTGGAGTTTGTTCTGGGCAGTGTGATACAATCCCGCCAGAAAATGTAAAAAAAAAATAAGTTGGTAGATCTAGGATCTGCAGCTATCAGTGGCGACTCCTCTTAGGCTGGGGCCGCAGCTGCAATGCGATTGCGGTGCGACGGCGATATGGAAACAAATTTTCACTACAAATTTCATGTGTTCGCAGTCGCCTTAGCGGAGCGGCCTTTAGACTCTTAGTAGATAATATCATGATAATAGAAAAATCATTAGGTGGGTATTAATATAGGCATATAAATTTGAAAAATAAATTATTGTATTTTTTAGTATAACGTGTTAATACTTATAAAATGCAATTAAGTATTTACAAAACAATCAATTGTGGGTAATTAAGTAGGTACCTACATAGGTAATTGGTAGATATAATTTTTAAAATATTTTTTTTGTTGAGAATATTCTTTTCACTCAGCTTTTCAAGGGCTCGCTTTTCCTTTTTCCTTCGCGTAATCAAATCGACGAATAAAGTGCCTCGCTAGCCCTCCAATCTATGGGTTGAAGTACCTTATTACCTGCTGAAGTAGGTACCTCTTGTTTTTATTAAGTATCTACTTACTTACCATGATTGTCGGTTCTGGCTTACAAGACCAACAATGGTGGGAGTTGTGGTGTTTATAATATGAACGAAGTAAGTATAGGTAGGTACTTAGGTATAATAACAACCTAAAACTTAGTGATTAGGAACGTCATAAAATTATTAATTTATCAACATGGATACTTACGTAAATACTTTCGTAATAATGGAGAAAAAAATCTTACCAAATTACGAATGTTTCGTTTATTCTCGCAACTCGAAAATTATTTTCAATCCTTGTGTGAATAGAACAACACTGCTCACAAACACTCATTATGTAAGTATACAAACAATCACAAATAATACAATACTAAGTACCGAATAACAACATCCGAATCTCTTGTCTTTATTCTCGAAACAGGAAGTGATGCGTCATTGAAGCTACTACCCTCAAAAACAAATGTTAAATTAATTCTATTACCCACATCTCATTCGTTGCTGGGTTGCCAAAAAGTATCTGACATAATGTTATTAGGTACTTTTATTTATTTATGGCTTCGCTTTTCGCGTTTAGCCAGTGTAAGTATCTAATATAAGTGTTTTATTTTAATTAATTTTAAATGATAACTTAACCAATTCTGAGGAGGTCTTAGTAGCTATATAAAACAGTTCTTACCCCCTCTGTTCTCATCCCCGGAAAAATAGTATTAAAAACCATAAAACACCTTATTTATTTGTTTAAAAAAGTTATGAGACAGACTTTGAGCATGTATTTGATGTTTTAGGGGTTGAATAGGTTTTCAAAGACGATGAAAAACATATTATTATTTTTAATTAAGTAATGATTTAAATAAAGCCTGTAAGTATACAGATTTTCATGTTTATATAGCTGCAAAAAAATCGGTATCAACAAACAAATTCATCCCCTATGTTACACCGTTATAAATTTTTTAATACCTACGACATAAAATATACCTTCTGTCCAAATTTTGTTATTCTGAGTTTAAACACCTAAGTAGTTTTGACTCTGCGTTGAGGATTGAGACAGTCAATCAGGATTTCCCTCTATATTTTATAGTATGGATATAAAGGTGATGTTGATACTTAACTTAACTTAGTAACAATTTCTCTAACGGCGGAATAGCAGCCGGATATTAAAACGATTAAATAAAACAGTAGAAGTAATAAATTCTTCCACAGTAGATAGGAATATTTGCCCAGTCCCCTTTCCCATCGGTGGACTGTTTGGACTACCACTGGTATAAGAAGGCCGAGGGTTGAGAAGAAGATGGCGCCGACCAGGCCTATTAGAAGTTCTAGGTCTGGAACTGCCACAGCCAGGATTACTGGAATATTTAACATGAAATATATTAGCAAGGTACCCACTCCAGTCTAATATCTTAAGAATATGACTGGAATCTAGATGAATTACTCCATGGAATATTTTTTTTGGCTACTATGATATTTTACTTTATTAATTAAGATCTATAATGCTTTAACATATCCGTAGACGGAAAACCGAACTGAAAGAGTTACTTCCTGGTGGGCTGTGTCCCTCTCACTCCTAGTTCCCATGCATCCCTACCGTCTTCGTGGTCACCCCAGGAAACACAGTTTCACCAGGAGCTTTTCACTCGGCTCGGCAACAGTGATGTTAGGATCAGCTTCTCGCGTATCTCATATTTAAGAGTATATTAATTGCCATTACTAGATGAGGTGACTTAACTTGTCTTGTCTTGTTCACTTGGGCTAATTTTCAACGTATAACCCTACAAACTTCTCAGGGAATAAAACCATGTTAGCCACCAAATTCAACGATGACGATAAATTAAATTGTGTCGAGCGTTTGGTATTTTTTCCGACCACTTCCTTTACTTAATTCCGACAAATAATTAGATATTTTAATCGGGTCCAGGCCTGGTTACATTATTAGATAATATTATCTTTCTTCTACGTCCATTACTTGCTAGTGATACTCTGCCATGCTATACAAAAATCGATCATATAGCTCATAGGTCATTTGCTTCGAGGTAAATTTGCGTTCTGGGCCTCTTGATACGGAGGACAATAATCAGTTAATGCTTAAAAGTTATAAAAAGCGAACGATCGATATTTCAAATACCTACCAGTTAAGAGAACACTGAGCGTTCTCAATAGAATCTGGCTGATGTTATGGTACTGCTTGCTAATCCTCGACCTGATGCGGGTCCAGATAATGTCCATGGGCGCATACATCTGCAGGCAGTACGTGAAAAACACCGCAATGGCCACTAGGATCTTAGCTGATAACGCTAAACTGAAACAGAAGTGGGAATCACATAAAGCGCTAGGTCTTAGTATTGTCAAGTGAAAATGAACTCAAAGATGTTTGCAATTAGGGCCATAACCTGCTTTGCTAGTGCTTCAGTCTCATTCAGATTTAATTTAAAATTCCAGTTAAAGCTAATTCAATTTGCTGCAATTGAATGCATAAAAATGCAAATTGCTGTCGCCATGATAGTGCTCTGTCTGCTAAAACTTGGAAAAGTATAAGCTTATTTAATTTAAAGTATATTGACAATCTCAAATAAATTGATTTACGAAAGGTTTATTCCATTTGATAATTCAAGACGATGTAAAAATTCATTATAATAAAAATAGATAGAAACGAAAAATAATGAAATTTATTTCGTTTATAAAAATGAAGGCATATCTACCTATTGCCTAACAGTCATTTATCGAAATCAGTTATAACTTATGTGTTTAACATATTGGTACTCAACAAAATATATTATGAATAAAATATTCCGGTAGCATTTTCAGGACCTTTACCAATCAGGGACAATACCGATCGTAACAATGTAATTTTCTCCTACGTACATCGTATAACATATTTTCACGAGAAACTTGAGTGAACCTTTGGGCCCCAAGCTATCCCAACTGAAGTATTCCAATATTATTTCAGTGAGGAATAGCAAATAGTGTTATAAAACTTGGTTGACACTTGGAAATCTAGCAACCTACTTATTATTCTGCGTCTGGTCGACATTTGTTAGATTTACTGAGTGAGCAGCTATGTAACTTAATAAATTGAATATTATTGGAGATGGGAAATCAACCGGTACGTATTGAGTTCAGACTCACTGATAGGTAAAAAAATGTGGATACTAAGGCCGGTATCAATAAATCCATTTCAAACTTGAGTGAAATTTTGAGTACGTGTTTCAGATGTCATTTTGTACTGGTGTGACATAAGAAGGACATCACCAAGGTCGCTCTCTCATTGAGATCGATTTATTAAAATTATAACAACAGCTATCTACCAGTGTAAGTCCCGTCAAAATTGGTCCAGCCGTTTCGGAGATTACCCGGAACAAACACACAGACAGACAGACAGAAAGACAGACAGACAAAAAAAAAATTATACGCGTTTTTGTTATAGGTGTCGTATGTACTTTCATATTCATTAAGTGAAAATCTGTTATTTTGATATTACAAACAGACACTCCAATTTTATTTATTTGTATAGATAATACACCTTGGTAAATGCTCAAGATGATGGACTACCTACTTACTACCACGAAGAGAAAAAATATCGCTTACATTTTGTCTTGTGGTAGATTCAAAGTGATGCTGCCAAGCACCCCGTCACCATACTTCAAGTATCCGAATATCCCGACGATACCGTACAGCACAGCTACGAAGATCATGGTCACGTTCAACACGCTCGGGCAGCCGAGGAAGTGCTGGGGCTTAGCCATCTCGTTCTCCACCGGCATCACCACGTTGATGCCTTCCATTGCGAATATGGCTGTGCTGAAAAGGATTATAAAATGAGATTACTGCCTGCGTTGTAAGCGGAGGTTTCTGACTAGTATTTACTTTTAAAAGCTTTACGAGAGTCTAAAGAGTGTGTTGCAAAACAGCTTGCCAATGGTAATAAGTGTCTAACATGTAGCTGGGTCCCAGTGTAGGCATTCAGAAAAACTAGTCTGGTAGATCTAATTAGACGTTTGAATTTTAAATTACCGAGATAAAAGCTTTAATGAGAAAAAATAATGAAGGACACAATGTAGATTGTTTAAGTTCTATGTAATTTTGTTAATTAACTTTCAGGATTTTTTTATTAATTGATGAACATAAAATATAAATATATTTTTTATTTCTTTATTTTTAAAGTTTTAAATAATGTGTTTTTCTGTGATAAGTTCTGAACTGAATGCGAAATAGAATATTTAGGTGCTGAGATTTTGGTATATAGAAATAGTACAGCCTAGTAATTCAGACAGTAGTCCGACGAAAGCCAGAGTAGCCAACGATCATAATCCACTTGGCAGGGATTGACTGACTGTATACTTAATTGACTAGACTGTGGAAATGGATAGCCAAAGAGATCACCTCAAAAATAGTGGCCAAGTTCCAACATGGGCGACTAGCTTCTCATTATCCAGAGGCGGCACATCTGTGAAGGTGTAGTAACAGGTAACGCCGAACGTAACCACGAGACAAGCGTTGGCGAGAACGGAGAATGGTACTAGAAACTTGAGATGACGTATCTGAGTGATCAGGACCAGCGGTAGGAATAGCATCCAGCAGTATATTTCTACCTTGAAATTTCCGAAGATCTGAAAAATAGAAAGTGATTTTGGCAACAATCCCGAATGCGTTTGTTGATAATGATCACTTGCAGCCATTCCTGTTTTTGAGTGATTGCATGAGTGAAATCCTTTGGGTGAAAGTGTCCATAGTCCTGGGATTAATATCCCCTTTTTCAAATATAACAAAATCGGGACACAAGCTTACAACCTGCCTGATGTTAAGCGGTGGATGTTGCAGGGAGTGGAACTCTTGTAACATTAAATTTCAGTTGTGTATTACCTACATTGCGTTCTCTGGTACAATTAACAGCATCATTAATATTGAAGCTTACTTAATTATGTCCTTGATATCATAATATTATTGAATCCTTATAAAGCCTTGATTTGAACAGTCTCTATGCCTTTGAGCCATTGTCATCGACACGGGACACGATCCCGGCGGAATAATACTTTTCAATAGAAATATAGATATTCTAAGCTTATCTTTGTTCGGTGAACAAACAATAAATGTTTATTCACAGTTTCCTTGGACGATCGTTGGTATAGAAATACCGTAGGCGGTGTACTTTGATTGCCTACTTTTGTATTTTTATTTCTTGTTCAATATCAATTTCGTCAGACTGACACACCAATTGTATGGTCCCAAAGTAATCGTCTGGGGGCGATCTCCGTGACACCCAGACCTAGGTAAATTACGAAAAGACCATTCGAATTCGCAATCGAAATCGTTGAGTTGAGTTTGAGTATTGATCGTTTTACCTTAGTTTTACCATAAGTTTATACCTAATAGTAAATAATGTAGCTAAATATCGCCCACACTAAGCAACGTTTCGCATTATGGGTACCGTGAAACAGACTCAGGGTGACCCTAGATAAATAAGACCAAATTTAAATTAAGAACATTCTATTAATTTTATTACAAATAAATTAATTTACCCGAATTGAGTCCAGCGGCTTACACTCAAAGCAGCCTACTAAACGGCCGTTGGACCGTTTTCATCTTATAAGTACCTACTTACGTTTTGTAGCGAGGAAGCGATAAAGATAACATAGACGCTGGTGCCGCCGAGACACACCCCTGCCATGGCGGAGTCCACGAAGTGCCTGGAATCGTAAGTAGCTATGAAAATTTAATATTTTCACGACGCAAGACTATGCAAGCAGTGATAGCTTATTGGTTAAGCACGCGTCTTGCGGGCACCAGTCTTGGGTTCAAACCCCGGCTCCTCTGGATTTATCGAAATCTATGTGCGAATCATAATTTCTATTATGATCATCACGCTTACGGTGAAGGAAAACATCGTGAGGAAACCTGCATGTCTTAGAAGATCTAACCAATTTTCGAAAGACATGTGAAATCTGCCAACCCGCACTGGGCCAGTGTGGTGGATTATGGCCTGAATCCCCCTCGTGTTGAGTGCAGGCCGATTTACGACGCAAGACTAGTCGCCTTTCTGGGATTATTTCTGAAATGTCGTGTAAGATGTCGTCACAGTCCATTAATAGTGATGGAACTGATGGAAGACATTGGAGGAAGCAGTGAACGTCTTTCGGTTGATTTGGGTGGATGGTTCGTGGATGGACTGATGCAATTTCATACCTTACAAATGTCGTGTACGGCCTCAGTTTCTTCGGGCCGTGTTTGAACACGTTTTCGCAGGTGTCCGTGTAACTCAGCGATGGAACCCGACACTGCTTACATATGTCTCGAGAAGTGGATACCTTGACAGAACATTTTAATTAGTTTTTCCAAGTCTTGACACCTACTAACTCTTATATTATACAATTTTCCCTTTCAGCCCGGCAAGGTGCGAGTATTACCTTTGGTACTACAAGCATTTATATGCTAAGGTGACTGCTTAACAACAGGCAATACGTACGCTTGTTTGCCGACTATTTTATATTACTTATATAAATACATATAAATATAGACTGACACACCAACTGTATGGTCCCAAACTAAGCAACGCTTGTACCATGGGTACGTATAATGGACAAGCGGCGATCGCAGTGACACCCAGACCAGGGAACATTAGGAAAAGGGCATTTCCGAAATTTACCCCAGCGGGAATCGAACCCGCAACCACCATGTGCAACAAGCCGAGCGGCCTATTCTCGAAACACTGCGCCAAGCGTTCGTCAGAATAAATAAATATAGTTAATTCCTTTAGATTACGGTAGTAACTGTGTACATAAAAAAACCTATCCATAATCTGGCGTCAAACATAGAGATAAATAAATATAGTTCAATGGTGTACATATTTCATCGCAACACACTACAGGAAAACATCGATTGATCTGTGAGTATGTGCAAGATTGAAGGTTCAAAGGATAAATTACGAGAAAATTGTCCCCGGAATGAATTTTCGCGGAAGCTGAATCCAATTTTCACACAATTGTGGAAATTGACATTACTTTGGAATTGAACAAGTCTACCAATTTATTTACAGTAATTAATTTAGATTAAATAACTTAGTTATGTTAATTTCTTGCGGAGTTCATTTTTAAACGTTTATATTTGAAAACTTTTCCTATTTAACTTCAAAGTTTTAGACTAGTTGGCTTCTTAACAGATTTGAAAATTTTGTAAAGTACCTATTTGTATTAAGTTTATTTGATTGCTATGGTGTTTTACCTATACCTACTCACGTAAGTTATTTAAGTATGTTAGTTAAAATACCAGAGCAAAATCTTCAGCAGTATTTTTCTTTGTCAAGGTTTCAACATTTATCACGTTCCGTCTTTGTGTGGCTAAAGTATTTCCTACGTACAAAGCCTTTTGTATTTTTCACTGAATTTAATTTTGTCTCATACAAACGCCTGTACTTATAATAACAAGCAGGGCATGTAAAGGTAAAAAACTTATAATCAATTTAAGGATTAGGTATGCAGAGCTCACTAAACTTGCTTTCTAAACTGGTTCAAAATGTTACGTGCAATGAAAGCTAAAAGCTAAAACTGCCGGATGACAATTAAAACACACATAATTTTCTTATTAAAAAGTCCCTGTTATCTCCAGCCGACATGCTTATAAAAGCCTTATTACAAGCATGAAGATGTAGAGCTATCTAGTAGAGTCAAAATATATTTGTAGGTATAACATGGCTTTGGAAGACTTTATTAATAAATAGCAACCGAGTTTAACAGGCAAACCGTGCCCGATTAGTTAAAAATTAATTATCTAATTATTATGTATTAATGGACTTTTACCTACCAATATGTGGACACAATGCGTTGCTATAACAGCGACCAGCACGGTGCCGATGCAACCTGGTACCAATCCTGCATATTTATAGGCGACTGGCATCGCCAGCAAGCCAGATCCTAGCGAAGACTTGAGGAGATGGAAGAACGATCCGAGTGTCCTGAAAAGGATACAAATAAGCAATATAAACTAGTAGAGATACCTAACAATATAAAATGTGTTTAGGGCTGTTGGCTCACTAGATTGTATCAGGGTACGCCGAACTGGGATTTCGTTCGTACTGTCGTTGTAACACTAATGATCGATGAAACATTTTGTAGAAATAACTCTTGGTCAATTTAGTCTATAGGGAGTTTTTCACGCGTAACCACAGACGCTCGTTGGTCTTGCGCTCTTGCGTGTTAAATACATTGATCGTTTGGCTTCTAGGTGATAATTATAGAATAAAAGTATTGTTCAAAGCCGAGGCCGGTGCATGCGCGAGGGAGAAAAGCATCATAATTTTGTAGATATATTATAGGGGCGTTATATACCACAAAAAAAGTAAAGTAATTATTAGTATTATATCTGGGTTTCGTACGATACGTGAGAGATCCGGAAGCCCAATCCCTTACCCTCCCTTTGTCCCACTCCCTTTCAGGTAAGATACGTGCGAGCAATGTCTTTGGTATTGCAAGCAAATATAGGCTACGGTAACTGCTTAACAACAGGCCGGTCGTATACTTACTAGATTGCCGACTTTGTTCTACAAGGTGAAACATAATGGGTATACTTTTTTTTTCAAAACTTAACTTTGTAATTCTAAAACCATCAGCTTTGGAGGGAACTTAAAAAACAAAAGGTGTTATAGGAATACAGCTGTTGACCGATTTCAAGTCTACAAAACCTTTGCTACTTCAACTGTCCCACAAAGCTGATAGTTTGAGATTTACAAAGTTAAGTTGCAAAAAAATTGTATACCCTTTTTGTTTCACCTAGTATAAAATAACCATTGTCCAGCAGTAGATGTCTGCCAGATAAATAATGGATGGTCCATGATATTAGAGCTGTATATACTTACGAAGTGGGATGCTGTACAGATCTGTGCTGAAATGGGTCATATTCATCTTCATTGTCGATCTCCTTTCTGTCAAGCGTGACAGTTGATTGTGTTGTTGATTGTACATTCTCACAACTGCTTTGTATACTGAAAATAGGATGGATTGCCTTATCAGACTTTTGAACTTGTACTAGACAATAAAAAATAACTTAAGTACTGTTTATTTAAAATCTTGGTCTTGAACTACTACACTCAAACTACACAATGTTACTTCTGTAAATCCAACGAGGTTTCACCCTCTGCAAGTCTCTGTAAGGCTTAAAGTTTTGGAACCCGCAAGGAATTAAGGGCCGTAAATGCAGCCGTTCTCTATCTTAATTTATACGCTTTTATTAGTAGCTAATAGTGAAGAATAGACCTTCATTTCTACCAAGGGTATAATACTAATCCTTCGCTCTACGTGTCAAATTTGCCACGTAGAGCGTCTTAGAAAATGCTAGTAGTAATATTTTAAACGCTGAAATTTTAGCATAAAATTGTTCTGTCGCTTGGTACATTTTATATTGTACCATATTTTTATTTATAAACTAAAAATGTTATCTTATTTCATTAGATACCTAATCTACTCGAAACGACACACAAAAAAATGTCAGGGACCCACTTTTTTTTGGATGTGATATCCGTTGTATACGTAGTACTTATACCTATTATTTCGCAAGTAGCGGCAAAGTTCGTATAAACTATAGCCTTTGTAACCCGTAATGGCGAATCGATTGGCACCTCATTTATCACAATCGTATAGATAGTTACGACGCTATAGTGGAACATAAAAATGATACTGGCGATAAAAAAATAAAAAATAAAATTACATGTAAAAAGACAAGCCCGCTGAGTTTCTTGCCGGATCTACTCAGTCGAGGTCGCGTTGCGATCCGGTTGTAGATATAAGGAAAAAAATATGTAAATTGACAATTTGTAAGTGCCCCCGTAGGCCTAAACAAAATAAATGATTTGAATTTGAATTTGAATACATACATACTAAGACTACTCAAAAAAGAACCCTCCCTTTTGGCTTTGCCGTAGTCAGCCAATAAGACCTTATATGGAAAACATGATATTCCACAGACTTTATTCGGACGTCTGCCCACTTTACTTTCTCTCGTCTATTTTCGCAAGGATAATTTTGTGTAAGTAAACTAGTTTAACGCATTTAGATAAACTGTAATCTAGTTTCAAAGTGTAAATGGACCCGAAACTGGCACAGTTTACTTGTAATTTATATAATTACATTAATCTTTTACAAAGATACAGATTCGACTCTATATTGAAGGCGCTAATTCTGTTCTCAACAAATTACGACTTAAACCAATTTGACACAACAGAATTAGCACCAATAAGTAGAGCACTGACTCTTTATATTTAACTTGTAACTATCTTTTAAAATTAAACTGGACAATTTATGATAATGATTTGGATATATTAAAATGTGTAATGAGTTAATTTGTTTCTCTGTAAATCTGTATGTATAAAATTCAGGTTACGTGTGTTTGTAATTCATCCTAAACGGATTGACCGATTTTGATTATTCTTTCGTAATTTTGGGGTCACCTAGTTCTTAACCAGACCCGTTGAGCCCGGTAGGTGGCCTTATTGTCGGGTACGGGCAAAAGCTAGTGTAGCTATAAAATAATAGAGTATTTTCGGTGGTAGAGCTAACTGACTACAGCTCACACACGGGCTGGGGTAGCCGGGGTAGTACCGCTATCTCACAGAAGATCGGCGTAAAGCAGTTATCATAGCTGCGTTTCGTTCGTTTTATGATGAGTGAGAGAGCCGGAAGACCAACCCCTCCCATTCCTAACATGCGAGCTAAGCCTTAAGTATTACAAACATTTATAGACTACTCACAACTATCTGCTTAACATGAGGCAGACTTATTCTACTATATCCTACTAATATTATAAATGCGAAAGTTTGTGAGTGTGGATGTATGTATGAATGTATGTATGTATGTATGTTTGTTACTCCTTCACGCAAAAACTACTGAACGGATTTGGATGAAATTTGGAACACAGATAGTTTATAACCTGGATTAACATATAGGATACTTTTTATCCCGAATACGTTTTATGCTGTATGTTCCCGTGGGACAATTATCGATTCTACTGAACGGATTTAGATGAAATTTGGAACACAGATAGTTCAAAACCTGCATTGAAACATGGGATACTTTTTATCCCGATAGTATGTTCCCGTAGGACAATTATCGATCATACTGAACGGATTTGGATGAAATTTGGAAACCAGATAGTTCAAAACCTGTATTAAAACATGGAATACTTTTTATCCCGAAAACTTTTTATCCCGATAGTATGTTCCCGTGGGACAATTATCGATCATACTGAAAAGATTTGGATGAAATTTGGAAACCAGAGTGTTCAAAACCTGTATTAAAACATGGGATACATTTTATCCTGAATACTTTTTATCCCGTATGCTCCCGTGGGACAATTATCGATCCTACTGAACGGATTTGGATGAAATTTGGAACACAGATATATCAAAACCTGCATTAAAACATGGGATACTTTTTATCCCGATAGTATGTTCCCGTGGGACAATTATCGATCCTACTGAACGGATTTGGATGAAATTTGGAAAGCAGATAGTTTAAAACCTGTATCAAAACATGGGACACTTTTTATCCCGAATACTTTTTATCCCGTATGTTCCCGTGGGACAATTATCGATCCTAATGAACGGATTTGGATGAAATTTGGAATACAGATAGTTCAAAACCTGTATTAAAACATGGGATACATTTTATCCCGATTACTTTTTATCCCGTATGCTCCCGTCGGACAATTATCGATCCTACGGAACGGATTTGGATGAAATTTGGAAACCAGATAGTTCAAAACCTGTTTCAAAACATGGGACACTTTTTATCCCGAATACTTTTTATCCCGTATGTTCCCGTGGGACAATTATCGATCCTAACGAACGGATTTGGATGAAATTTGGAATACAGATATTTCAAAACCTGGATTAAAACATGGAATACTTTTTATCCCGATAGTATGTTCCCGTGGGACAATTATCGATCCTACTGAACGGATTTGGATGAAATTTGGGAACTAGATAGTTCAAAACCTTTATTAAAACATGGGATACTTTTTATCCCGATAGTATGTTCCCGTGGGACAATTATCGATCCTACTGAACGGATTTGGATGAAATTTGGAAACCAGATAGTTCGAAACCTGTATTATAACATGGAATACTTTTTATCCCGATAGTATGTTCCTGTGGGACAATTATCGATCCTACTGAACGGAATTGGATGAAATTTGGAAACCAGATAGTTCAAAACCTGTATTATAACATGGAATTATTTTTATCCCGAATACTTTTTATCCCTTATGCTCCCGTGGGACAATTATCGATCCTACTGAACGGATTTGGATGAAATTTGGAACACAGATAGCTCAAAACCTGGATTAAAACATGGAATACTTTTTATCCCGATAGTATGTTCCCGTGGGACAATTATCGATCCTACTGAACGGATTTGGATGAAATTTGGAAACCAGATAGTTCAAAACCTGTATCAAAACATGGGACACTTTTTATCCCGAATACTTTTTATCCCGTATGTTTCCTTGGGACAATTATCGATCCTACTGAACGGATTTGGATGAAATTTGGAACACAGATAGTTCAAAACCTGGATTCAAAACATGGGATATTTTATATGCCGATAGTATGTTCCCGTGGGGCAATTATCGAAAACCACGAGGGCGATGCTGTGAGATTTTCGTGTTTTTTTATGTGCAAGCCATTATAGCCAAAACAGTGAACCTTAAATACAATAAAAATTTATAATTTATTTTGAACTAGCTGGTGGCCGAATCTTATTACCTATTATACTACTACGACTTACTATTAGGATGTACATTTGGTAGCAACAAATCCAATTAATCCTTAAATCAAAATAAATACTTTTATCACTTCTGTTATTTAAAGTACTGGCCGGACCGATTTTGACGGGACTTTCACTGACAGATAGCTTATGTTATAAGAAGTAACGTGAGCTACTTTTAAAGAATACTTTCCGTAAACTCTGCGAACTAGACAAATATTTTTTGTTAAATAAAATTTTGTTAAGTTAAATTCAACGCGGACGAAGTCGCGGGCACAGCTAGTAATATTATAAATGCGAAAGTTTGTGAGTGTGAATGTATGTTTGTTACCCTTTCACGCAAAAACTACGGAACGGATTTGGATGAAATTTGGAACACAGATAGTTTATAACCGGGATTAACACATAGGATACTTTTTATCCCGATAATCCCGAATTTTTTGTTTTGTAAAATACTACGCGGATGAAGTCGGTGGGCACAGCTAGTAGTTCTATAAATAAAAAATGTAATGAAGACATTGTCTATCTACCCTACATTACTATATGTATTCATTGCGATACAAGACTATTCGATTGCGGAGTGAACAACCTATCACATGCTAGCTCTTCACGGTGATCGAGTTTAAGTTTGCTAATCAATATTAATATTTAATGCATAGATCGTACGGTCTAGATTAGCGACTAGTCAATAGCATGCAATCTAATCAAACATTACGATGGTAGGTCGTACTGAGAACGGATTAAAGTGTATTAATTTTCTCACCATTATAATTGCTGTGAAAACATTGCATTGAACTTGGAATGGTGATAGCGGATCATAAAAAAATAATTTCAGGAGTGTATAAAATCTAACCAGTTAAATTTTAGCAGTCAATCATACTAAGAAACCGAAATGGCTCTGTCTCTATATTTTTGGTAGATAATGACCATATTTGATATCTGGGTACAGTAAGTGATCACTTAATATTTTATTAATCTTGTACATATTTGCGTTTTTAAATATTTTTATGATTTAATAAGAAAATACATATTCTACCGCGTATGCTAATACCTAAATCATAAAGGTTTTATAGGGTTTTATAAACCAAGAAGTAGGTATAAGTATGTGATGTCTGTTCTGTACTTAGTTTTATGGCAAAATGTAATTTTATTATGTCCTTTATTACCCTTCTACGGCCGTCCTATTTTATCTGAGTTTAATGACATTATAATGTTCTATGAATGTCACGTGATATTTATAAAATATTTGTTCATCTGTCTCGCGCAGATCATTATCACACTGTCTCACGTGTCTACATTAATCAGTGGAATTATTAGAAAATATTACGATATAGTACAAAGTAACACAATATAAATACTTTAACGTCCACAACAAACAAAATCTATACACTGAGTGAAATAATGACAACTAAGAATTTTTCTCAAACCAAGAGATCGAAGACGGAGAAATAAAAATAATGCTTTGCATTTTTCTTAAGAGGTAAAAATACCACTCACGGGGATAGACGCAGAAATTGACACAACATCATTTCAATTCAAATGCTTAACTATGACAGTAATATCCTAAATACCTGTCAAGTTAGACAACACGTATAATATAATAATATAACCCGTAAGTATAATATACTAGCTGTGCCCACGGACTTCGTCCGCGTAGTATTTAACGTAACAAAAATTTTGGGATTATCGGGATAAAAAGTATCCTATATGTTAATCCCGGTTATAAACTATCTGTGATCCAAATTTCATTCAAATCCGTTCAGTAGTTTTTGCGTGAAGGAGTAACAAACATACATACATACATACATACATACATCCACACTCACAAACTTTCACATTTATAATATTAGTAGGATTAATACCGTACAAGGTGGAATTTGGGTGCTCTTCCACTGGGTTAGCTAGCCCGCTCGCTTCTACCACCAGGATAGCTTCGTTTTAACGAGCGGAGGGTGGTCAAAGCAAGCGGGCTGGCTAGCCCAGCCAGCCAGCACGACTCAAGTTAACGAGCATCCTGAGGCCTGAATTATCTGGAGTAAGCCCAGTGCCGACGTATAATGTCAATTAGCTTGCCCTCTTCTACATTAGGAGCAAAGTATTATCGGCAGAACGTCAGTGCTCCTCTGCCCACATGCCCATAGATTACAGGCGTTATGATGTACAATATTTTTGTATAATTAACACGGTTTCAGAATCGCAATTTTGAACAATATTTCGTCAGATGATGAGTAATACTGAACACCCAAATGTTTTCCTTGTAGGTACAATTAATACTATAAACAATGATTACTAACATCGTCAGTACAATCTGCGTACGTTAATTAATATCACCTATCTACCTGTTTAATTAATATAATATAATGTTTACGAGAAGGTGCGAAATTATGATATTGTATTTCGTAAACTATGATTGTTACAGCGGTTTTGGCCTGAAAGCTATACAAACTGACAGATTCGCAGAATAATTAGGTCAGATGTACCAGGATTTAATGAGGTTTAAGGAGTTTAAACTTCATTAAACCCTAAATTGAAGGGTAAGGACCCTTTGTGGGAAGTTTTCAAAGTATTTCTGTGACGTCTTTAGAATGGCCTGAGGCGTTTTTAGTTTCTTTCGAGATGTATCAAAATTTTGATTAAATTTATTAGAGAAACGGAAATTGTTTAAATACAATATTCTGAATATGCTGGCTTCCCACGCATCAGATTTCGCCAAAAGGTGCTTACGTCAGTAGATATGATCAAACCGGTTTTTAGTTGCAATCTACTGTATCTATCTTAATACCTAACTGGTTCCATATCAAGCAAATACTTCGCAGTAGAATTTTGCGAGCCGAGCAGAATACCGCTAATGTTCCAATTACCGACTGGAAATTGAACCGTTCTTAGATTTAAAAGGTAGGTACGTCAATTAGATCGGTATTGGATCGAGAAAGAGTATAGACAGTGCATACGTATGTACCTATAAGTTAGACAGATAAAGGTACCCACGCTATCATTGTCAAAAACGCTATCAGACTTCAATGAATTGTCAATTGTGAACGAAAATAATAACCAAGCTACCTAACTAACGATGAAAGCCATATTTAAAAAAAAGTTTTGTGACGTGAACCAAGCTACCTATTTCTATCCCATATTTAGTCCATTTTACCTAATACGGTAAGTTTAATACCTTTATGGAACTCCTCTTAAGAGGACAACTCGCAGAATTATCATTTTAATCTATACAAATAAACAAAATTGGAGTGTCTGTTTGTAATATCAAAATAACACCTCTTCACTAAATGCATATGAAAATAGGTAAGATACTTATAACAAAATTTAATACATTTTGGTATGTCTGTCTGTCTGTGTGTTTGTTTCGAAACCGCAAGACCGATTTTGACGGGACTTTCACTGGCAGATACCTGATTTTATAAAGAGTAACTTAGGCTTACTTTAGTTTCATTTTAGAAAAACAATTAGTGTTCCGCGTAAACAATAAAAACACATGAAATCGAAGAGTATCTTCAAAACAGCTGGACCGAATTCGACAGGATTTTCACTAAATTAACAATTTAAATTTCACGCGGACGAAGTCGAGGGCATAACTATTAAATAATATAGCTTCATTCTGTTTTGTAACTTTCACCACCTTTCAAATTGCCAGAAAAAGTATTAACATATCATCACAACACGAACACCAAATCCTTTAGAATCTAATTCTAAGTATAATAAAGATTTTGTTGCTATTTCGCAGTAATAACATAACAACTTCTATAATAATCACTCGCACTTTGAACAAGAGATGAAACGTAAACAAAATATCAACCACGATTTTTACGTATTTTCTGAATTTTTTCCTTATTATTCCAATAAAGTAAAGCTGTAAAAACCATCTGCGACTAACAACTTCCCTAAAATTTAAGATTATGATATTATCAAGTTAATTTCCGATTTAATTATCCACAAGCACAATGGAGAGAGATCCTTGAGTGTTACAAAATAGAACAGGTAATGCGACATCAGATTAAAATTTAGTTCCTACGAAGCTAATAAAATTACAATGAAGTGTTACCTTCCATTTTCGGGATCCATTTCTTCCAAGCACACAACACAAAAATACACTATAATTATAAAATTATAAGGTTGTAGTTTCACTAGCACACATTTTGTTGAGCGCACGAGTGGCGTGGCTGACGGCCTGTATACCTGTTGTTTGATGTGAATAAACGTAAAATAATGATTTTCCTTACCTCATGGCCGCGGGTGGGGAGTGAATTAATCATTTCTTGCTTGACTGGTTGTTGACACGTTTGGGTTATACGGACTCTGTCATGGCTGCATTGCCTGGGGTGTGCAGAGGTGATATCAGGATTTGCGAATCTGTCGCCATTAAAACAGGGTCTCTTTTCCTAGCATTCGGGTCATCAGCAAGCTTCACATGTAGGTACTTGTAGGTATCCTTACGATGTTAACTGTCTCCGTTTATCAAGAAGTTATAGACGAGATTCGCAAATGAAATATAGGTAGGTACCTATAAAAATTGAGGTTTGAAGATTATGTGTCAATGTAGCTAATATAAAATATACCAATTTCATATATTTGATAGTTTTCTAAAAAGGGATAGGTAAGTAGGTGTATTTTAAAGTATTCTATTTATAAATCAAAATCAGGTCAGGCAAATTTTCATTCACACGGTTAATACGGCACCGTTCAAATTGTATATACATTTTCCTGTATCCAAATGTACTTACGGCTTTTTCCTGTATGTGACCGCTTACCTACTGTTTATTTTTTATATACGAATTGTCCTCGAAAACAATGTGTGAAATAAATAATGTAGATGAGATAATATGATGAAATTTATTTTTTTTGATAAATTTAGATAAGTCAGATCTTTAGGAACGCAAGTTGTGTAACGAGATAAAAAGCAGATAAAAACACGAGTAGGTACATGTAACTACATGAAGATAATAATAATATAACAAGAGGGTACATTGATATCTTCATGCTATAATCAATCCACTTATACGGAGACATCGCATTGCAAATGATAACCTACCTGCTGTGACCTACCTACACCTATTGACTTTTTATACAATAAAATATTTTTCAATAAGATTTTTTTAAGATTTTTTTCGGATTTACATATTTTCTACTGTACTTAAATCGTATTTTTTTTTTCAAATATTTACGCTAATGGTTGTCTATACCTATTCAATCCTTTTCATTGTTTCGGTAATAAAACTTTGTTTAAAATCGTCGATATTTGTCTCTGCAAAGGTATCTTTAGGTCCAAGATAGCCATCTTCCCGAAATACCTGCTTATTTATGATATTGAGTAAGTTGAATAAAAGGCAATCAATTTCACGCCTGTCACTTTCACAATTGTCTCTCTGAAATATCAAGTTCTGGACAACCTGTCTCGCGGCTTCATGTAACTTATGTGACGAAGTTAAGTACAATTTAGCGAAAAGGTCGCATATGTCACACTCTCAGTCAGAATGGGTTAAATGGTGGAGAAGTGTTAAATTATTGCTAAGAGGCGTAAGTTATTAAAACTTTGAAATTGTTATAATCATAATGAAATAAATGTTTATTGACTTTGCTTTTGCCTGTCAATTGACGGATGGTTTCCTAGATTCCAAATTTTTACACTTGCGTGTATAAATTAATATCGGTAGACAAACACACGAACTGTATGGTCCTAAACTAAACAATGCTTAGTGACACCGAAGCCATGGCATATTATGAAAAGGCCATTTCTGTAATTGACCCTGTCGGAAATAGAACCGCAACTACTCGGTGCATTGGGTCGAGCGGGCACGCTCGAACTACAACGCAAAGCGTTTTTTTTATTTATTTTTTTATGAATCTTATAATATATCGGCAACCGAGTATACCACTACTATTTATATGCCACTATGCATACCCAATCTTGTGTGAAAGTACAACTTAAAACACATGAGCTAAAATTGATATTCCAATGAGCGTAAAATAAAAAAACATAATTATGTTAATTCCTAGACATTAAATCTAGGTAATTAGATACACAAAAGAAAATTAAAGAACACTGTCTGGGTTGGTATCTAGATCCCATATTAATATTTTAAATCTGAAATATATATTAATCTGATGATGTGTCAGTTCAAAACCGGCGAAGCCGTCTAGCCTAAGATATGTCCAGACTACAATACCTCTTATCTGAATAAGAGTTTCTCGGTGGCCGCTGTTTTTTATGAGGAATTGACAACCAAGCGTACGTCCTGTCGACTCTTATTTTTATAACCAATCGCTCCCACTGGAGATTCTAATGTCTGATGTTCTACGATCATGTGTTTCCACATGATTTCATCTGGTAATGGACCTTTTAACTGACGATATAGCGACGAGTTAGCTCATCCATTCAACCGGAACATATTGCCGAGCGCTGCGAAATTCCAAGTTCGTTTCTCAAACATTTCAAAAATTTAGAACGTGAAATGCGCTAGAGGGAAACCTGCCTTATTTTAAACAGCGTAGTAGGGAATGCGAAGATTCAGTATTATGTACAGTTACAAAACTGAATATGTCAAATGCAATTTATTCATCGGTAAGCACATTACCTATTCGTATTTATTTTTCAGAAGGTACATTGGCTGCTGAAAATTATAATATACTTACATTATTCACCCTGCCACTATTTAGTCTGTAAAGAAAGGTATGGGATTATTGTTACGGTGGAATCAATAAAGAAATCAATGCCAAGATATTTTTAATGAGTACCGAACAACATCAATTTTATTGATTTTCAATATGACAACATCATTTTATGTTTTGAACATAAGTTTATTTTCTTAGTTTAGTCTATGGAACATTGTGTAACATGCATTATTAAACAGATTATTTATTAAACAGTAATCAGGTATTAAAATAAGTACATATACATTATATTGCATTTTATAAAACGTGGCAAATCACTTGTCTACAAAATTGTTTATGTGCATTCTACCTCTCTTCATTATCTGGCGCCTGTCTAGCCCACGAAATTCAAAATTTTCGAGTACTTTTATGTTTTATACAAAATCTGAAAACATTTAAGACAAATTTTGTGATTTTCGACAGACACAGTATGCAGTGCGTTTATTAATACATTTATTTTACTCTAAAACATTTCAAGAACGACAGATATTCAGAAAAAGTGGCAATTTTTGTATATTTAGTGATTTACTAGTATCATATCTACCGTGATAATATTTAGGTTAAAATACATGTATTAATAAACGCACTGCATACTGTGTTTGTCGCAAATCACAAAATGTTGTCTTAAATGTTTTCAGATTTTGGATAAACTATTCAAAATACTCGAAAATTTTGAATTTCGCGGGCTAAACAGGCGCCTTCACCTTAACTTACGCTTGAGCTGACATATTTTATGAAAAGTTTGCAAAATTACTTAACTCTGCAAAGTTACTTAAGAGTTTATTATAGTATATGTACATATATTATTATTATAAATTGAGTAATTTTCTTACTAATATACAAATACATACAAAATAATGTATTGTTATAAGTTTAAGTAAAATTGCAGAGCATAAGTGATTTTGTACAATTACTGTTTACTCTTAAACAATTCACACTTACAAAAATGCATTTAAGTAGCCACCAACCAACCCATTTGGCTGACTAAAAACATTAAAGTGTACATTTATTTACAAATTAATTATTGTAAACATTGGAATATACATAAAATGTACGGATATACACATACTTATATTAGACATAAGTTTATTGTAACATTATATACCTAGCCACCAATTTTTTGCGTGGAACATAAATTAAGTTCAATAAGTTTTATAAGTTTCGTTTCGTTCAATAAATTTTACGGAAACCCCAAAATTTCAGCAAACTCTCGATGTATTGCCAAAGACTGCATGAAAAATTGGGTTAGGAACGAAACATTCGAAGGCATATACAATAAACTTGAACTATACAGGATCTCAGAGATGGATTTTTATAAAATAGACAACATTTATAGGACTTAAGTTACAACCAAGATCTTACCATTCTTAGAAAAACCAACCACATAATACAGTTACAAAATTTCAATTTCCACGTCTCTGTTTTCACGTACAGTCAATGTTTTAAACTCCTGAAATGGACCACTTCAATAAAAAAACATCTCAGTGTCTAGTGTTATAAGGTTTAAATTCGCACTTCACTGACACAGCCACAGTGTCTTTCACTCATAGAGTGGCTGTGTTGGTCCACTGCACTTGGACGGCCCCGTTCTCGCCCACGTAATGCGGTACAGGAACTGGCTTCCTTCTTCGCCTGTTTCGATGACCTGATGGCAGGAGAAAAATAAATGTCATACTTAACTATGTCGAAAATAGTAAGTACAACTTATATTTGGTGTGGAAGTTTACACATAAAATTCCGAATAGGAATATAATTTACTTTTGTGTTTATTTTATTATCTACTAGCGACCCGCCCCGGCTTCGCACGGATGCAATAAATTATCAGTGTTTCTGTACTATATTATGCATGTATTATACATATAAACCTTCCTCTTGAATCACTCCATGTATTAAAAAAACCGCATCAAAATTCGTTGCGTAGTTTTAAAGATCTAAGCATACATAGGGACATACAGACAGCGGGAAGCGACTTTGTTTTATACTATGTAATGATTCTCTCCATAACCAAGGATTGATTTTATAAAATCTTTTCAGTGCTAGAAACAAAGAGAAGCGTAAAAGGTACAATTTCTTTCTAAAGGTACATTTTCGTCATAAAACTTTTAGTTCTAGAATAAGCAATATATAAGCAAGTAGAGTTCGGACTCGCGGACAGGCCACATAAGAACTTAAGACATTAATAATTTGCAAAATTGAGGACCACGCTCATTAGTACTGGGTGTTTAAGCGTTGATAAAGGACGTGTTAAGGTTTGAAATCAATATAAATAAAATTGAAAATTTAGAAAACCCCCGATTTGACGACTTTTTAAATTATGAGAGAGCTGATAATCTTCAAACGGCTGAACCGATTTTCATGAAACATATCTATCAACACTAAACATATATATCAGAATATCTATCAACACTATCAATAAAAAAACAAAATTGAAATCGGTTCGTCCACTTGGGCGCTACGATACCACAGACAGACACACAGATACACAAATACACATGTTAAACTTACAACACCCCTCTTTATGTCGGGGGTTAAAAATAGGGTGTCGCTTTGACGGTGGTTAATTTAAGAAAAAGAACATATTAATTTGACATTTATGTCACATTTGACATGTGTCATAGACTCCCATGTGTTTAAAACTGGGTAATACTAACCTGTGTGATGGGTCGCGCGACCACGGGCGCGGGCAGCGCGGGGTGCGAGACGCTGCCCAAAACGGTGCTTTGTGAAGCGCTGCTAAACACAATCCTCTCCCTCCAGTCCATCCAGCTCTGGAATAGGACACTATTAAAAAAATCCTTTCCGAAACGTTTTCCTTAACGCGGCTTGCGTTAGTAGTCAAATGGTTTAAATCGTCACGCTTGAAAAGCGTTATACGTAACTTGTAACGTCCACTGTGAAAAAGTTCTCTCAAAAATCAACTAGATGGCGTAAGTACCGGCATACAGATGACTAGTGCGACGTCGAAATACTTAAAATTTTGTGCATGTAAATCATTCCTGACGGCTTTAACTGGAGCGAAACCCTCCAAATTCATATTAAAGCAATTCTTGAACACTCGTATCTCGTTAACAAATTTAATCAAAAAATACCTTAATGCCAAAGTATTTCGACGTATGAAATACTTTAATCTAACCGGTCCGAAATTCCTATCTAAATTGTGCTAAAATGTGGTTAACTGATTTCGCTTGGCATACAGCTAGATATTTCAAAGATTATAAATGTAAAAGTTTGTTTATTTGGATGTTTGTTGCTCTATCACGCAAAAACGGCTGAACGGATTTGGATGACGTTCACACACAGATAGTTCATAACCTGGATTACGATTAGGAGACTTTATTCAAGTACATGCGGATGAAGTCACGCGCAAAAGCTAGCAATTACGACATAACGTTCATTATCTGATCCAGAGTTACTTTAGTATGTCGCATAAGCCTCTTCAGACTAGTGGTTAACTTTATTCGTAAAGTCTATTTACGAGTCTGGTTTTAAGGGTGTGGTAACTGATACGAAACCAACCGGTAAGTATATAGAATGCCTTATCAGACTCACATGAACGGTTCGCTTCTAAACTTCGCAGATCGAATCTAGGCTTTCACAGATCAAATTTAGTTCAGAACTTTATCATCCGAGGCTAGGCGAACAAAATGTATGCCACAGAAATCAAGTTGGTATTTCCGTATTGTTATCGATACACATCGTTGATTGAAAATGTATCTATAAAACCATTATATATAATCCAAGCGCACCTAAATTTGTGCTTTAGTAAGGATTTTGGTAGAAAAGATACACTAATTGTAACACAGTCCTGTGGCCAAAACACAGAATATTTACGCAACGTAGCTTAACTATGAGTTTATACTAGTGTTGTTCAACTATCGATTGTCTATGACGTATAGGTTGGTAATAATGTCGCATGTCGTGACCTCGAAAACTAGTCCCAATATGACACATTGATGACAATATAGTACCGATTGTAGCGCTAGCCGTAGTACCGAAAGTCAAATATCGATATATCAACTATCTATAGCAGGGCAACACTAGATTATACGACGTAAGTCTCTACGTTAGTAGTCGTTGAGTGGTTGGGGTGGGGATGGAACCCAGGAAATCTTGGTAACGAGAGCCCTAGTGTGGATCTATTGACGATTCTAATAGATGTTATATTAATCAGTGGCGGATTTACAAATTTCCAAGGTATAGGCTGTAAAGTTTTTGCCGCCCTTGCCTCTACAATAGTCATATCCTAGATTATTTTTACAATCCATAAATTTCGTTGAAATTTCACGTAAAATAGTCATCGTCAAAATTGATTGCAGAGTTCTAAGTATCTGTAAAACATCAGAAAACCGTCATGCCGAAATCTTTTTGATTTATATGAGGTAGAAAAAAAACTGGTGCCCAAATTTGCCGCCCTAGGCTCCAGCCTACTCAGCCTACTGCTAAATGCGCCACTGATATTAATTTTATTTTGTGAAGAACTTACCAGTGCGCCCAGTGTGGCTGCCCCTGATCACGCACGCTGTGGCGTCATTGCTGGAGCTGACAGGAGGCGGAGTGGCCTGCTTGCACTCAGACTTCTCAGAAAAACAGACCCTGAAATAACAATTGTCATTAATATCATAAGAAATAGTTAAATATGTTTATTGGCTAGCAATTACTTAAGACATACGATATAGAGAGCATAATAAAACCGATAAAAAACCTGCTTGTTCTTTCTTTGTAATATGGCCCACACGCTCATACTCATATTTTTATAGCTGTAGTCGCGAGGACTAAGTTATCGGCGACCAACCTCGACGCTTGGTCGGGGTTTTCGGACAGGCTAAGTACATACATTTGCGTTATCTACGTAAATCTATATCTGTGGGCCCACACAATTTAATATTTATTTTGCCAGTGACATGTTACAAATATAGCAACAAAAAACACATTTAATAACAATACAAAATAAAAACGTGACCGTCCACTTTCAGAAACAAAAAAGGAAATCTAAAAACTACTTAAAAATATTTTCATAAAATGCGATAGACGTTTGAGTATTTGGCGGATGGCACCGTGAAGTATCGACGTCATAGGGGAGGTATGTCAGGTCAATACATAAAAATCGCCAGACGAACACATCAACTGTATGGTCCCAACTAAGCAACGCATGTACTATGGACGCCGTACAATGGACTTCGGGCGATCCCAGTAACACCCAGACCAGGGCAAATTATGAAAAGGCCATTTCCGAAATTTACCCAGATGGGAATCGAACCCGCAAACACCCGGTGTAATGCGCCGAGCAGCCTACGCGAGAACCACAGCGCCAAGCGGTTGTCCAAAATAAATGCCTGCGTTATATTTGGGACAATATTTCTGAACAGTGCTCATTTTGGGAAAAGTGGACTTTTAGTGACGGTGGTCATTTGTAGAAAGCGTCCATTTGTGGAAAGTGGTCATTTTGGACCTGAATGGCTTGCGCATTGCACCTCAGATCCAGCGCTGTAACCACGCTGTGATAAATGCGATTTTGATTAGAGTACACGCATAGCTGTTTGAAGTTCAATACCCGCAATTCCGAGGGCAATATGGAAAAGGAAATGTAATTACTCGTATAACGCTGTTGTATGTTTCACATTCCATTAGGATTAAAATCCCGCCTGAGCGAGGGTGATAAGGGCCCAAACCTGCGTCAACAACTAATACCAAATAGGCAATGTTAGTTTACGATTCAGTAAAGTTGTTTTTCGTTTCAAGTTTTCAGCCTAGGACACAGTATAATAACACTAAGGTATTTGTTCCAGAATGGCTTTAGACACAGGCTACAGATCGTAAAATAATATGTAGGTCCAGAATACTAAACTCCGATATATTTTTCACAAGTTTCTTCTAGGGTTTATCTGTCCCTAGACAGTAAATGGATCCTAACGATGCCCGACATTCAAAACTCCTTTGTAGGTAGTTAAGTAGGTACTGTTACAGTGTACCTACGTGGTACATCTATGATTTAAATGAATGTCTACTAAACTTTAAAGTAGAGTTATAAGGAGAGAATGAAATTAGTTCAATTTCTAATGGCGTACCAAATCACTTAAAACTCTACTTAATTTCAAGCTGTCTAACTATTTTCGTCGATAAATAAACCCCCGCATAGAAGCAAGCGGCAATTTTTTTTCTATATTAATCGTTTTGTAAAATATATTGTACGATATATCGTTTTGTTTATAGCAGTGATGGCCTATTGGTTAAGCAAACCACGCACGGTCAGGTTAAGCACGCGTCTTGCGGGCTACCAGGTCTCGGGTTCAAACCCCGGCTCGAACCTCTGGATTTTTCTAAATCTATGTGCGAATCATAATTTCTATATGATTATCACTTGCTTACGGTGAAGGAAAACATCGTGATGAAACCTGCATGTCTTAAAAGATTTAACAAATTTTCGAAAGACATGTGAAATCCGCCAACCCGCATTGGGCCAGCGTGGTAGATTATGCCTGAATTCCCCTCGTGTTGAGGGGAGGCCCGTGCCCAGGAGTGGGACATCAAAAAGGGCTAAAATTATAATTATAATTAATCGTTTTGTACGCAGATAAAAAAAAATTGAGGATCAAATTCAATAAACATTTCAATAAAAGTATTAATTAAATTATAAAAAGTGTGGTAATATATTTTTACGAAATACCTCCTATGATGAATGGGGGTTGCGAGAGAATTGATGGCGCTTCAATTCCGAGCTTAAAAAATTGGGCAATAAATTACATATTCGTTCCCGGACCTGATGTTTAGCTCGTAGATCTTTAGGTATTTTGATATTTTGTTTGGTGTTTTATAGCTAGGCCATTATTCATGTTGATCTACATACGAGTATAACAATGATCTACATTTCTTATAATATTCGTTAGGATATACACTTACTATGCTCTCGTTGAGCAGGCGTAGTTTTCATGAAAAATGCATATGCATTTTTATGCATGAAATACAATAAACCGACCCTAATAAAATTCGTAGAATACTTAATACAGACGAAATAAACCTTACATCTTCATTGAACTGATTGATAATATCATCATCATCTTGCCCTTATCCTACACTAGGTGGGGTCGGCGCAGCACATTCTCTTCTTCCATTCAAGCCTATCATCCGTCATCTCTGCACTCACTCCCTTTTCGCTCATACCCTCTTCCACGCAGTTCATCCACGTCTTTTTAGGACTGATTGATAATAACAAAGAAAAAACATGTTCTACGTTTCAGTTTTTTTATTTGTATAGCAGTGTTTGCTTCAAAGAATCCAATACAGACAGGTATAAAACTGATCAGCGCGGCTTAACATTCCTACATTTAATATCGGGTTACTGGATTGCCAATATGCACCACCAGGGATGTCTGTTTATTACATACATTCCCATCCTATGGGAAAACAATTGGGGACATATTTGCTTCGTGCCAAAATTTGGTAATCCGTGAAATCTTTGGGTCGACATGTTCCCGACCAACAGACTGGCTTTGGGCAAATTTCTTTTAAATTAGGTCAACGGCCTTGATTTTGTAGCAACCAAAATTACACAAAATAACAAAATCCAAAATGTTTGAATTCTATAACGCGCTATTCATTTAGCCCACTTAGGACCCTGTACGTGTTGAGTCAACGCAAATCGTATTAAAACAATTAAACTGTGTCCATTAGCGAACCCAGCGTAATGGATTTTTTGCGATAATATTTGGACGTGTCTGTTTGAGAACCGCACTCCATAAGAAATTCACCGCGAGCACTCGCGTTTAATGAGAATTCATCCGTAGAGTCGAGTTAGAGAAAAAGATTGCTTAAATGCACGAACGTTCGACTTCAAATGGTCGTTACTGAATGATCAGTCAGTCAGTTCAGGAAGAAGCAAGGTCACTTAAAGAGAATAAGGGGTTTTTTTTTCAAATTCTATATTATGATTATCACTTGCTTACGGTGAAGGAAAACATCGTGAGGAAACCTGCAAATCTATCAAATTTTCTTAAGACTTGTGAAATCCGGCAACCCGCACTGGGCCAGCGTGGTGGATTACGGCCCGAATCCCCCTCGCAGTGAGGGGAGGCCCGTGCCCAGGAGTGGGACGTCAAAAGGGCTATTTTTTTTTTCAAGTGGGTAGATATTTCAATCTCACCTGAACAACTTGCATGTCTTGAACAAACTAATAAACGCCTGCCGAAACTTGCGGTTCATGAAACAGTAGGTGATCGGGTTGCAGCACGACGAGCAGTAAGCTAGCAGCTGCAGTGAAATCACGCCTTTAGGTCCTATGTACTTGTACAACTCTTCAGGGTAGAATAGATAGATCTGTGGGCAACATTATAATGTCAATTGAAAGGTTAATCTACTAAATCAGATCGAATCAACTGGCTGACAGACAACATACAACCTAAACCTGTGGTTCAAGAATTTCACAAGAATTCCTTATATCAAATACTTAGGTGACCACTTAAGACACCAATTTTAAGAAAGTAATATTGTAAATTCATCCTTTGTTAGGGGAATGAAATAACAATTTCAATATTTGCCTCGCTGGAGTGATTCCCTCAATCAAACACTTGGTACAGTGATATAAGCTATCGTTGCAAATAAAAAAGAAAACGTCAATAAAATTAATAATTTAAGGACTTACATTTTTCAATTAATTCGCAATCTATTTAACAATCTATTAAACAAATCCATGGCAAAATAAGGCATATAAATCTAAATTTAAATCCGGGTTCAAGACAAAGAAGGAATGGACGGATAGATTCCGATAAGTATTCCATTTCCGAACGTAACACAGACATACGCGACATCCCTTAGACTACATTTACCGAAGGCAAGGAAAAATCGACCAATGACTTCGAATCTAAATCACGTTATTTCCCGGTCACGATATAACGAAGCGATCCTATTGATCGTTATTTTTTCTCGCTTCGCAACTCGCATATGGGTATAATAAATAATATTTTTTTATCGGAAACAATAAACAAGGTATAAGTGCAGAAAACGGGATAAGAAATGGGATAATAATAAACTGCATGAGTAGAATAGAACATAATAACTCTTTTTGTACACTAAAATTTCCTACCTAATACCCGAATAGAGGTGTAAACAAGAGTACATATAGGCGCTATTTATTTTAAGGCTGTGCCACTACAGTGACTGATATACAAAGGCCTGTCACTCAGAAAGTATGATAGTTTGTCTTAACGAGGCATCTTTACACGGTGAAATATAAAGAGTTTGCTGTTTTGCGAAACTTTCGTTTGTAATTCTAAAACTATTAGCTCTGGCGACAGTTGAAGAACAAAAGGTGTTGAAGACATACAGCTGTTGACAGACTTATTAAGCCTTTCACACCTTTCATTTTAACTTGTCCTGAAACCCGATAGTTTTAGATTTATAAAGTTAAGTTGCAAACGAAAAATAGTTTTTCTTAGTATATTATCATACTTTCAGGTACCATATATGTAGAGGTACATTAATTATAACTTCGGACTTTTGTTAGACCCTGCAAATGATCGTGTAGTATATGGAGACGTAGGTAAACACTTAATAAATAAAGGTAATATTTTTATTTGCTCCTGCAAACGACTAATTGTAATGTATAACAAGGCGGAAATATTTCTGATTGTTTCAAATTCATTAAGTTCTAATTTGAAAACAAAGTTTGGCTTGATTGCTGTTTTATCCAGGCACAAATTTGTCACCAACTTGTCACCTATCTAGACAATACATGTGGAGTTATCTGAAATAATCTACAGGGAAATAATCTGGTAAAACTTTGTTTATTGGACGCGGTAGGCATCCCTACAAATCTTGGCGCGGCACAAACATTATCCAGGTATAATTTGACGCGTTGCGGAATGCATTGCCAAACTTAAATAAACCCAAAATGATACTGCGAGCTCGAGCTTTGTATGTTTGGGACTAAGAAACGTTTATAATTAGCATAGCAAGCTGAGAATTTAATTAAGAAAATAATGATCATGAAATTCAATTATTTTAACCAGTTATTGTCTTTGTGACACTAAGATCTTACATAAAAGTAAAATGGAAGTTAGCATATAAAACACATTTTATAATTCTTAGTAAGTATACTATCTTAATACTCTAATAATTCGTTTTGTGACAACTAATTTAAATTTGTTCGTTCGATGTGGTGAGTCTTTAGATAAGTCATTCAATTATAAGTAAGTAGGTACTTAACCTATGCTTATTTTCTACGCAATTTCTCGAAAAATAACCACAGTATTTTATATGATAAAAGTGTTCATCATGGAAATAAAAACAGTATAATAATTGCGTATTATATTTCTATAAAATTTATGTCAGATCTTATTAGAATAGTCACACGATCTTTATTTCCATAGCATTAAGTTGCTTATTTATTACACAGATAGTGCGAGGCAAGAGGCTCGCAATAGTGCTGTCTAATATTCTTAACAATTTATCGAGAGTAGTCCAGTATTTTGTAAAGAACAAAGGTGTTTTTGCGGATATAGAGAAGGGTAACATTTTAATTAGACTTTTGAATTACACAACAGCATTTGGCAAAAAAGATGCGCATATGACGCTTATTTGCTTTTTTTAAGGTTTAAATAAGGTACTAAATTTACTAATAGATAGTAGTCTCGTTAGTTATTTTACGAGTAACGGGCCCTTGGATATTTATTGCAACTTTTATGTGGCTTCAGAACACATCTAATGGTTTAAAAAACAGGGTGAACTGCATTTGCGAGTAGCAACCACCAATATTCAAGAAACAATTTGTTATCAATATATTTTTATTACAAATTAGTGAATAATATTTGTTATTTTTAAGTAACGGGATTTTTACGCGAAAACTTTAATACCATTTAATGTATTGCCCTATACTCTTGCATATGCCCAAGAACGTACTATTTTGGACTAATAAAACATTCTGTATAAAGCTACATAAAATATATCAAGATAAACTGTAGGAATAACGCAATAGGCTAAAAATAGGAACAATAGGAATTATTAGCACCGCAAACATCAAAACTTCGAGATCAGCACATTTGTCGAATTCACATCGAACAACAAACAGAGGTTGAGGAACACTCCGTTGTTACAACTGTCTTAAATAAACGGCAATATATATGTGAGTTATCATTATGCATGTCGTTTGGAATGAGAAATGAGGGAGCAATTCGTGAATTAACGTTAACCGAATTCGAATATCGCGTCTCTGTGTTCGTGCGTCTGTAGAGCGTCCGTGCGAGCATAGGTTATATAAACGGGATCTGCGTTCCTTAAAATTATTATTAAATTATTACTTACATCAAAGTTGATTGAACAAATGTTACCGTATTTATGACATGTAGAGGCGTCCAACACACGAAGAACTCTAGTATTATAACAAACAGCATTCGTATTACCTGCGAAAATATTAATATAATGTAAAATAATTTATTACTTACTTCACTATTAATTCGAAGCGCCCCGCTGGCGCTGCCTTGAGGCGATGTAAAAATAATAATAATAATACATTCTAGAAATAATCGCTTTTATTTATTTGATATTCCGTCATAAGTATTTGTAACAAAAAATACATTATTTTTTGTTACAAATACTTATGACGGAATATCAAAATATTAATTTTGTATTATATGTATAATTATGTATAAGTGGTTAGCCTTATTCTTCAATAAACTCATAGACGAGGAAACTATCCCCTTGGAATGGAGTAGCAGTCATCTGGTGCCTATTTTTAAGGGGAAAGGAGACGTTCAGGATTGCAATGGGTATAGAGGAATAAAGCTAATAGCACATACGATGAAGATATGGGAGAAGGTAATAGAGAAGCGGCTGCGAATGCCATATTTGCCATTCGACAGTTAATGGAAAAATACAGACGTGCTCATAAGACCTTGCACATGGTATTTGTTGACCTCGAAAAGGCATACGATAGGGTACCTAGGGAGGTTCTGTGGTGGGCGTTGAAAGAAAGAGGTTTGTCTGCGAAGTATGTGAATCTGATTCGTCGTATGTACAGAAACCCGGTTACCAGGGTGAGATCTGCAGCTGGAGTAACGGACGGATTCGGAGTAGCGGTCGGTTTCCACCAGGGATCGGCCTTAAGCCCATACCTCTTCCTGTTAGTTATGGATGCTTTGACATCGGCCCTACAGGAAGAGGCGCCCTGGTGTATGCTCTTTGCCGACGACATCGTACTTATAGAGGAGGATGGGGCGTTGTTACAGAGCAAACTGCAGAATTGGCGGCACGCACTAGAGACTGTTGGCTTGAAAATCAGCAGAACCAAAACTGAATATATGTTCTGTGATTTCGGCGGTGTCTCTAGTGCAGTGTCGATTGAAATGGATAATATTGTAATACCAGTTTGCTCTGATTTTAAATATCTCGGTTCGTTACTTCAGCATGACGGAGAAGTTGACCGTGACATAAAACGGCGAATCAATGCAGGATGGCAGTAGTGGAGACAAGTTACCAGCACTACATGCGACCCAAGAATGCCTATTAAAATTAAAGGGAACATTTACAAATCGATCATAAGACCGGTAATCATGTACGGCTCGGAATGCTGGGCGACTAAAGTGCGGGAAGAGAAACGTCTCCACTCTGCCGAGATGCGAATGTTGAGATGGATGTGTGGAGTGACGCGAATGGATAAGGTGAAGAATGTGTACATAAGGGGCAGTGTCAGGGTAGCGCCAATAACCGATAAAGTAAGAGGTAGGAGGCTGGCATGGTTTGGACACGTGATGAGAAGGTATGAGAAGCATGTGACTAAAAGAGTGATGAATATGAATGTGGATGGATACAGTGCGAGAGGAAGGCCAAAGAAAAGATGGATGGAGTGTATCAAGAGTGATATGAACGAGGTTGGAGTGGATGTGAGTATGACAGGAAAGCGTGATGAATGGAAGGAAAAGACATACTGCGCCGACCCCAGATAATGGGAAAAGGTAAGGCAGATGATGATGATATGTATACTTACTTTCCTCTTGGCTTCTATGCTTTTGTCGATGTGTGTTGATCGGACAACGTGTCGGAACTCCAGGTCTACTGTGTGCATGCAGTATGACTGCGTACTCCTTGTTTCCAAGTCCAATCGCTCTTGAGCTTCCTGCGAACAAAAAAGTATTTTTAAAATATTATAAGCCACGTGATCCATCACAAACATAGTACAAGGGTAAAAGGATAAGTGTTTAGTATTATAAGAATTAACGAGACTACAGTAATAGGCCGTTAGGCCTAACTACCTTCTAAATGGCAAGTAGGGATGTGCTGAGTGTGATTAGTTTTGACTGCCTATGGATTAATATATTTTATTTTTCAATTAAATCACTATCGGTCCTCAATTGGAGGAGCAATCGGTAAACACATAATAAAACATAAAGAAGCACGGAGAACCTCTTCCATTTTTATTCGTTTAAAAATAGCGATGGAGTGAATACTCCAGGGGCGCTCTCCTAGCAACGTTACGTTAATCGTTATATCGTAGCATTTGTAGTGTCAAATCCTACTCTAAATTCCATATTTTTGCCGTGGTATCGATTACTGAGTGAACGATACTATAGTATCGATTATCGTTGCTAGGAGTGAGTAGCACCCTGGGCTCACTCATTGTTCCACGTGATGCCGAAAAACAAAGTGGCAAAACATAACACCCCTTTCAATGATGCGTGTTAAAATATTATATATAAGTATCTATGAAATCCATAAAAAAACCCTTATAAATATTATAAACAACCTCAGAGCTCAGAAGACATTTTCGTTTTTTTCTGCTCTCTAAAGGACCACTATATAATAATAAGACTTAAGTATATCTAAGCTCTATTCAGGGCATCCGTTGGGGGTTTTCTCAAGTATAATAAGATAAAATTCTGCAAGATGGGTTATCAGCCATTGGTTGCGTAGGTACTTTTAGTATGGAACCCAGTCTCGAAATAGAACTCCCTGTAGATTAAGATTCCGATATGATATCACTACACAAGCGTGAGTCACGTTTTGGAAAAAGTTTCTGTAACAAAAATCCTTTTGATAGAGGTTTCGATAGCAATTTCAATTCAAATTGCCAATTTATCATAATGAAACTTGCGTGCTGTGATGTAATCTAAATAAATTATATTAATAATAATATACATTAAGAAACTGTATACATTATAAATATTGAATATATTATTTAAAAAGCAATGTATCAGATAGCTACCCTAGCTTGCCTAGATCTTCGCCTCTGTGCAATCTTGGAAATTTATTAATTTGAAATTCTTCTTTCATTAAAGTCAGTAATTGGCTACAATATACATTTTAGTATTTCATACAGCACCTATATACATACATACGTACGTAAACACGTTCATATACACAGAAAGGAGTCAGTCATCCTATTACAAACGTAGCGAGTAGAGACCCCTTTTCATAGCTCCACATCTGCTTAGGGCCAATTATTAACGTAGACATTTTCATTATTCACTTGTATATTGGTATATAATTTGTAATAACCTTAAAACCTTTTCGTTTTGAATTTAAATACCAACTATAGATACAGTTCAGCCACATAACCCCTCGTTAACATAAAATTTACATCATAATACGTTTACATAAAACATATTGTTGTAGAAATAAAACGCTGTTCGCATTTTAATAATGATTGCTTTATTTTAAAAACAAGTCTTCTCAAAATTAACGTTCGCGTCTTACATTGTTACAAATCCCTTATTGTTTATCCTCTCTCTCTCTCCCTCTCTCTCAGTTATAAATAAACTAGTTGTTGGCCGCGACTCTGTCCGCGTAGACTTAAGTAAAATATTTTATGTGGTAATCCAGGGTATAAACTATCTGTGTTCCAAATTTCATCCAAATGCGTTCAGTAGTTTTTGCGTGAAAGAGTAACAAACATTACATCCACACTCACAAACTTTCGCATTTATAATATTAGTGGGATAATAACAAATATCGCCAGACTGACACACCAACTGTATGGTTCCAAATTAAGCAACGCTTGTACTATGGGTACTGTATACAGTCTATAGACTGGGGGCGATCCCAGTGACACCCAGACCAGGTCAAATTACGAAAAGGCAATTTCCGAAAGTTGCCCCGGCGGGAAACAAACCCGCAACCACCACGTGCAGTGAGCCGAGCGGCCTACACTCGACCCACTGCGCCAAGCAGTCGTCAGTCAGTATCTCATCCATCCTTTTCAGTTCACTTCCCGTTCCGCATTTCGCTTCCGTTTAACATTAAATATATTTCATTCCCTTTTCGTTCATTTCATAAACAATCCCACTTTGTTGTCCTTGTTTTATGACGACAAAAATGTTGATAACAACATTTAGAATGGATGTTTCGAGTAGGGTGTCACCAAAGCACCAAAATAAATTACAATTTTGGGCCCAACTGTCCCAACTTTTAACTGTGAAAACATAATGAGACCTTTCTGAGTAAAACGAGCTTTGAACTTTCAGGGAAATTCATCTTCGTATTAATTCGCGCTTTACGTGACCAGAGTAAATTGACAAGGAATTGTTTGATGTAAATAATCTACAACACCTTTCCAGGGAAAATGGCGGTACAGTAGGTATTATGTATTCTGTGTAGGCAGTCTGTTTCAGAAGTCCAAACCAACAGATAGATAGGTATTACGCATATTATGCATGATTAGAAATATTAAGAGACTAAACAATGTTTATTTTTATTCCGCCGCCATATTAACAAACTTGTTAAGTCTGACTATTCATAAATGCTTTGTTGGCTTACGTGAATAAAAACAATTTTGAGTTTGAGTCGTGTGAACATTTCGCCGAATTACTTTTCGTTGATGCACTATTGGCCTACCATACTTATATAGTTAAATTTTTACTATAACCAACATTGGTCCAGCTGCCTCTTATATACCTAAACTAGCTGTGCCCGCGACTTCGTCCGCGTGTAATTTAACTTAACAAAAATTTCAGGATTATTCATCCCCTATTTTATCCCCTTGGGGGTAGAATTAATCTAAATCCTTTCTTAGCGGATGCCTACGTCATAACATCTACCTGCATGCCAAATTTCAGCCCGATCCGTCCAGTGGTTTGGGCTGTGTGTTGATAGATCACTATGTCATTCAGTCAGTCACCTTTGAGTTATATATATTTAGATATGACCTCAGAATATTGTTGGAACAATGCTAAATAATGTGTTTCGTTCCGTTGGGTAAACTGTTTTGTGTTAGTACGCCAAATTACAAAAAGTAAACGTTCCCACGCTCTACCTCGGTTTTGCTTAATTAAACAGATCAGTGCGTAACTATTTGCCTTTAGTGAGTATGTCTGCAATCAGGTTTCACCTCTGTTTTTAGCATGATAAGTGTTGTTATTACAAATGAAAGCAAATGAAAAGGTACAAACGTAAGCTAATGAAAAGTTTATTTCAGGAGTTATTTCAAGAGAGTTCTGTTATTTTTCTGGACAATAAACTTTTTACCTCACTAATAAAGACGCTTATCTGACTTTACATTGTTATTACTCGGGGCAGGTTGGACCTAAAATAATATCTATTTTTAATATTATTTTTTTACAAAAATGATTTTGAAAACGCCAAAAATAGGTAATACAACTATTAAATTGTATTGCTGATGTTACTTGACTAAGAATTCTTACTTTTACTTTTAGAACAAGTAATCACTCGTCTATAGATATGGGGGTAAGTAAGGAGCCTAAAAGAATAGGCTACATAGTTTTGAAAACATCGTGAAGAGAGGTAATGGATCTCAATTATTCACTTTCACTTTTATTTTATCATATCCACTCACCCTCTGCGGTTTCTTGGCGTACCATTTCTTGCAGCAGATGTCGGTTTCAGACGTGCTTATGATCGGCGCCGTCGGTATCAGATGGTTGCTTTTGCAGGTCTGACTTGTTACTGTGGAAAAACGGAAAGCATCAGTTTCTCCTTGCGCCGTATCTAACCATCAATATTATCAATAGTATCGCGCAGATTGTGACCCAGTATTAACCATCGAGAGAAATAAAAATCGGATTATAATGTCGAATGTTTCAAAGTGCGGTGATTGAGTATTAGGACACCACAATGATAGAATAACCTACTAATATTGTTAATGCGAAAGTTTGTGAGTGTGGATGTATGTTTGTTACTCCTTCACGCAAAAACTACAGAACGGATTTGGATGAAATTTGGAACACAGATCCCGATTTTTTTTGTTACGTTAAATACTACGACGAAGTCGGTGGGCACAGCTAGTATTTTATATTAATAGATTTTGTGCTAATACGAGGGATGCCTTTTAAGTTTTGTCGTTTGAAGAAAAAAACACAACTAGAACCTTATAGTACTTTTTATTGTTTTTCAAAGTATTCACCACGTAGCTTAATACACTTTTCCATTCGCTCAAACCAGTTATTATAACATTTATTCCACTCTAAAGTGGGGGTGTTCAAAATGGCTGACTTGAAAGCGTCGACTGCTTCTTCACTGGACTGGAACCTTTGACCACGAAGACTTTTCTTAATTTTAGGAAATGTAAAAAAATCGTTAGGGCTTAGGTCAGGACTGTATGGAGGATGGTCAAGAATTTCTACTTTTTCCTGCTTCAAATACTCAATCGTTTGACGAGCGCTGTGTGAACTTGCATTGTCGTGGTGCAGGATGATGCGTCGCTTTGAGTTAGATTTTCGAAGTTCGGCGATGACTTGTGGTAAACAAACTGTGGTATACCACTCTGTGTTAACCGTTCTACGATCATCAAGTGCAATAGTCGCAACATGGCCGGTTTTTCTAACGAACGTGGCCACCATTTTCTTTGAAGTGCTTCGAGAACGAACAACTTTAGTCGGCTTTGGCTCGTCTTGAAAGACCCAGATTGTAGATTGTTGTTTGGAATCAGGATCGTAGGCATAGATCCAAGATTCGTCACCACTGATGATGTCGTAGACGTGATTTGACTCTCCTCGGTTGAACCTTTGCAGAGTTTTCTTACACCATCTGACGCGGGCCACCTTGGGATCGTCGGAAAGCAGATGCGGTATCCAACGGCAAACTAGCTTTCTTACACCAAGCGCTTCATGCAAGATCTTCTGAATGGTTGTCCCTGAGATGCCTAATAGAGCCTCTATCTCTCGATACGTCACATGACGATCTTCGAGAATTAGTTGTCTCACTCCAATGATGTTATCTTCAGTGAATGCAGATTTTGGGCGACCTTCGCGAGATTTGTCACTAACACTAGTATGTCCACGCTGGAATTCTAAATACCAGCGTTCGACAGTCCGCAGACATGGGGCTTCATCCCTGAACACAGATATTAGCTCTTCAAAACACTGAAGCCGTGTCAGGCCTCTTCTAAAGTTGTAGAAAATTATTGCACGAACATTTTCCTTAGAAAGATTCATTTTCGTACGTAACCTGACAGATTCTAATCGACGCTGTGACTAAACAATAACATTAATCCTAATACATTCAACTGTTTTGAGATTCGAAATTTAAACACATTCGAATATAGAACAGTTCCAAATTCAAAATTGCCGGGAATTATGGAAACGACAGAACTTAAAAGGCATGCCTCGTAACCACATCCGCGTGATGTACTATCGACAAAATTACGGCCTGCACACTAGAAATATACTTTTTCCACGGCACTGCTATAACTATATACTGTGAAAATACTTAGATCAAGCGCCACAGCTTGCCGCCGGCCAAACAACAATGTTCTTAATTAGGCAGAGGGTAAACCTAATTATCGTACATGAAACCGTACTTACTGACCCCTACCATACTGTACTGCTACTCTGCCACGCTGGCGTTATTTCATATCAAAAATCTAGCTGTAAAATTTTGCACGGATATATTTTTATTAATAGCCACGATTAATCCTTCTAACAATGGCCAGACAGGTAATGGACTCCTTTGTAAATACAACATACGCGTAACTCAGTAAGTTAACCGGTTCAAATCCATCACTGACACCCACGAGACGTAGGTTACAGAATAAGCCGGGCGCACAATATCAGTAACCGACTTATTTCCGAAAACGGTTCACGTATATGTTTTAGAATATAAAATTTAACTTTGTTCTCTTCCAGTTCGCCCTCAATGCGGCCCACGCTTTCATTGGTGACCCATAATTGTTTTCTAGTTTTTAATCATTTGTTGAAAGGTTCGCTTGCTCGCACTGAATAAATCAAATCAAATCAATTTATTTTTAATCGTGTAACCCAACAAACCACTTATAGTCAGAATCTACCACCGGTTGGAAGGTTGCTTTCACTGAAAAAATCCAGCATGAAACTTAATGGTTACTTTTAATGAATAAAAGGTGGCGTACATTCTGAGCAGGCAACACACTGGAGCTTATTATATTTATATTAAGGCTAAAGCGCCCACCTAGCCCGCGACGTTCAAATTTTTTGAGGTTTTTTAGAATTTTTTCAAAATCTGACAATAATAAAAGGCACATTTTGTAATTCGCGACAAAGACCGTGTGCAGTGCATTTATTAATATATCCAATTTACTCTAACATTTCAAGAACGACAGCTTTCCAGATAATTTGGCAATTTTTGTATATTTAGTGATTTACTAGTATCATATCCACCGTGATAATATTTAGAGTAAAATAAATGTATTAATAAACGCACCGCATACTGTGTTTGTCGCAAATCACAAAATGTTGTCTTAAATGTTTTCAGATTTTGGATAAATTATAAAAATACTCGAAAATTTTGAATTTCGCGGGCTAGACAGGCGCCTTCACCTTAATGTCTACTACTCTTTGTAATCATTAATTATTTAGAAAAGACAAGCCCGCTTAGTTTCTTGCCGGATCTTCTCAGTCGAGGTCGCGTTCCAATCCGGTTGTAGATATTACTTATATATAAGAAAATAAAAATTATCAGTTTGTAAGTGCCCCCGTAAGCCTAAACAAAATAAACGCAGTGACTTTGAAGGAATAAGCGTGATAATGTATTACGACGCTAACTCTCGTATGTCGGAACGGTCGTGTTTTGGATTTTTTCTGTCAGTTTCTGATTAAATGTGTGCTAAAACCATTCGTATGTACTGCTCAACGCAAGGTCTCTTTTTCTTACAGTTCCATGTCTCCATTGAGTGGTTGATTCGGCCGAGTTATAGGCATTATATTCATTCGACTATGTAGACCTAATACCTACATAATGGAATACCTAGTTCCAAACTCTGGACAACTACACTGGAGCTATTTTAATATTTATATTAATATCTAAGTACTACCCTTTGTAATTATTGAAAATAAGCAACTGGCGATAAAAAAAAAAAAAAAACATGACATGTAAAAAGACAAGCCCGCTGAGTTTCTTGCCGGATCTTCTCAGTCGAGGTCGCGTTCCGATCCGGTTGTAGATATAAGGAAAAAAATATGTACATTGACAATTTGTAAGTGCCCCCGTAGGCCTAAACAAAATAAATGATTTGAATTGAATTGAATTGAAACGCATTATCTGTAAGCACCCAAATATTTATGTGTTCACTGAAACGAACCCAAATGAGAACAAAAGGATTACCTTTCGTGGTATTGTCTAGACGGTAATAGCACCTAAATAGGTATATGCTCTTACTATTAATCTTTACGTAAACCTATATTGCTTGTATATCCAAAATTCGTTCGTTAAAAAAAAAACTTGTGCTCCCCATATCAATCAGCTAAGTTTTTTTAATGTAATTAAGTCCGCAAATAGTCTTACGAGCGCTTGCTTGCAATATCATATTTCTCGTCATATTTCTCATCATATTTCTCGCTCGTTGCCGACTGAAGGAGATTGGGATTGAGAGAGGGGAACGGGTGGTGGGATTGGTATTCTGGCTCTTTCACTCATCATACGAAACACGGACTACATCCGCTTATTTTCAATCTAAGCTGCTTGAGAGGTATTTTCATACATAATATTGTATACTCGAAATTATTTTGAACATTTATACAAGTTGTATATATATAGATATGATTACAAAAACTTTACCTGAGCTGTGTACTGATTTTTATCATTGTAACCAAACAAAATAAAATTCAAATATATTTTTCACAACATAACTTACAATTTTTCGAAGCGTCAGTAGCCTAGTGGTTAGAGGGGCCGTCCTCGTAGCTGAGAGGTTCAGGGTTCTGTCCCCATCCTGGCCATTAAACTATTGGCGTGAGCCCACTCCTAGCACAAGCATTAGCTTAGTTGGAGGGGCTAAAGGGAATACTAGTAATGTGATAAACACACATTGCTAGTAATCTTTAAAATATATATATATGCATGCAAAACATAACGACAGCGTAAATCGTTATTGACGGGGGGTCCTACGACTGTACATTTTTTTTAATTTCTCTAATCTACCCTTTAACTCACGCCGTCATCCCATTTCATGAGCTCCTGTCCCAAACGGATTTATGCCCTGCCTTAGCAAATCAACTCCCGCCCTAAATGGGCTCGCCCTACCTCCAACTTCGTACGAACAATGGTACTGTTCGCGTCATCAATCACTACCATTTTGGTTTAGATTTAAGTTAGGTACACTTGCTGAAAATAGAACCAGACACATTTAATTAGAGATAACTAAATTAAGGGATTAAGAGTTACTCTAAACAAATGAATAAAATTGGAGTGTCTGTTTGTAATATCAAAATAACACCTTTTCACTAAATGCATATGGAATTACATACGGCACTATAACAAATACGCGATTTAAAAAAAATGTCTGTCTGTATGTTTGTTCCGGGTAATATCCGAAACGGCTGAACCGATTTTGACGGGACTTTCACTGACAGATAGCTGATGTTATGAGCAGTACCTTAGACTTTTAATTTAGGAAAAAAATCACAAATGGTTTCTGCCGCGCGGGCTCAGGACGCGGGAGCGGGCTTTTGGGATAAGTATATCCCAAAAGCCCGCTAAAAATGATTAAGCATAGTTATTTCTTTATTAAATTCATTATTTCTTAACGGAATTATCAACTTTTCGCAAACTCTGCGATAGCGAACATTTTTTGTTGAATTATTTTTTTTTCACGGTGAATTTTTTGTTCCCAGGTCAATTCCACGCGGACGAAGTCACGGGCACAGCTAGTTGTACCTAAATCCTATCAAAATGTGTTTCGCGGTGCAAATTATTACGTATAGCTACTTCATTCAGCTCATATACCGACTGACACAAACGGATCATAGAAGATCGGCGTAAGGCAGTTATAATAGTTCCATTTCGTTCGATGAGCGAGAGAATTGGAAACCCAACCCCGTACCTTCTCCTCTCTCTGCTTCTCCCCATTATAGGTCAGCGACGTTTGAACAATTCCTTTGGCAAGCATCTATAGTGATATCTACTAGGTGAAACAAAAAGGGTATAGGTACTATTTCTTTTGCAAGTTTCGATTGTAAATCTAAAACTATCGGCTTTGTGGGACAGTTGAAGTACTTAAGGTTTTGTAAACTTGTGAAATAAGTCAACAACTATATTCCTATAATACCTTATGCTTTTCAAGCTTCCTCCAAAGCTGATAGTTTTTGAATTACGTTAGTTTAGGTTAAGTTTTGAAAAAAAACGTATACCCTTTCTGTTTCAACCTGTATAGCGAAACTAGTTAACATCAGGAGAGTATTGATGTGGAAATCTTTGGAGGAGGCCTTTGTCGAAAGACAAGCTGTTGTTGGAAAACCGATCGTCAGTGATAAAATGTATTGAATATGTAAACTATTGTAAAACAGCAATAAAGGCTTATTTATTTATTTATTTATTTATTATTGATGTAACACTCACTTCAAAAACAAGGAGTGCGGGGCTTTCCGATTTGCGTTGCGTCCCCGGATTTGCAAATGAAATATGGGCTCTCTAATGGTTACCAGTTCCGGATTAACCATGTAGCAAGAGTAGCAATTGCTACGGGCCCCGCGCGAAAGGGGGCCCCGCATATTTAAACCCACTCATCTCTGCCTGAGCGTAATTTTTTGAGTGAAACTTATTTAGATGTGGCATATTGAACTTACTTGATGTCACAAAAACGTGAAACGTTACAACTTTTCCTACTAAGACAATCCATGTCAGGCACTCGGTAGTCGACTACGGGCCCCGCGCTTTGCTACGGGCCCCGCGCTTGCTTAATCCGGCACTGATAGTTACTCATCGGGCATTTCAATTGTCGTGGATGGATTTGCAAAACCGCTTTAAAGTTCAGCCGGAAGGACCAACCCAGATTTTTAGCGCAACATTTATGAGTAGTTACAAAAAACCCTAACCTATACCAATATAATAAACAATGCAATGACAATCCAGATGGACGTTGTCTAGTTATACGTATAATAATTGGTTATACAATCTCTCTTCGACATATTCATACATACTTATATGCTTGCAAAGACAACTTTTGACTGATGTCTAGTTGGATAATCCCAAAAACATCTACTTGCAAATAGTGAGCTAAAAACTTTGTTACTCCTGAAACTATCGTTTGGGTTTGGTGTGGGCGTTTTAGTCAAACGTTTATCTTCTAATTGGCAGGCCAGTAAACCTATTACATGAAAGTAGACAGTTTCTGAAATCGTCCCTATCATTATAATTTATATTTATTGATGGAACTATATTTTAAGAACATATAGCTGATATGAAGATACTTAGTGAACACAGACTATTATATTTTCTGCCTTTGAATATTTGTCACAAGTATCTTGTTGCAGCCTTAAAACACATCGAATGGCGTAGAAAATGTAACCTTTATTTACGAGTAGAAGCCGCCAATATAATAAAATAATAATAATAGGTACTTGATATACTTAGGCCCAGCTTTTAATTTGTAGTGTTGCGACCTAGAAACTACTTGGTCAAATATCTCGAAGGATCCTTATTTTATCAGCTTGATACAAAAGCGCATTTTTATTCTAGATGTACTCCATCGATTAGTTACGAAGGATCTCTAAAAATTGATTGTCGAGACTGTAGGTATGTAGGTATAAGGTGAGCGCCCTTGCGTTATCGGCGCGACGACGCGACTACCTACTGGCGAACGAATACAAAGGAAAGCCGACAATGTGTCTCGAGATCGTTCGATTCCGATTATTATTACCTACATACCTACCGAGAATGTTCAGGAAAATACCAGCTCGCATCTTTATTCCGTATATAAGGTGTTGACGACAGGCAGCGAGTTAGTTACTTCTTGGAAGCGACAGTGTACGGAACTTAAGTAAGCGAACGAAGAGTGATATACCAGTGACCTAGGCGATAATATTGGAATACTGTGAGTCTGCTAAGTGATTCGGAACAGTGCTTGTTGTGTGTAACTAGTATTAGTGAACTAGTGTAGTACTGTGTATTTGTCAAGTTTGTGGAGAGCGGAATAAACCCTTTTATACAGTTTAACGGCATTTAGTGTACCTACCCCTAGTACGTAACAGTAGAAATATTTGAAAAAAAAAATTGAGTTCTAATTTTGAGAATATATTTTGTACATCATAAATCGTGATCAATTATATTATGGCCGATGCTCATCTAAACACCAAGTATTATTTCGTCCTACGGACTAAAAACCCTGTATATGTATATCTGAAAGGTGTACGACGACCGACACTTAGATCGTAGTGCGATGCAGCGCGTTAAAGTTCAACACGTAATAATGTCTGTTACCTAATGTCTGTTACCTAATACATAATGACAGGTTCATATTTACGAGCAGAATGAAGCCTCAGTTTCCACTTATTGGTTTCAAGTGAAATGGAAACGAAACAGACAATTTTTGATTTTATATCTATATTGTATGCTGATATTTCATACCGGTTTAGTTATATTATACCGCCCTTATCACTGCTATAGTACTATGCCGCTTGTATACCAATAATGAATTTTATATTTGGGTACACAGTGTATAGCAACTGGTATGTAGGATGTAGATGCTCATTTAAGACTGTACGTAAACTGTCATAGTTAGTGAGTTCGGGGTCTTTAAATATTAACCACAACTTTTTTATTGCCGCTTTAGACCACATTCAAAGGCCTATAAAACTGTGATGATTGCATTTGCGAGTTGCAGCCACAATTATTGAAATGGTGTGAGAAAATTTTATATTAAACTTGGGAAATAGAACGTTATTAAATTTCCGGCAATAGGAAATAGAAAAATGTTATAATACATTTACAGATAATTGATTGACTCAGGCGTTACTTTGCGGAAATCCATGGCTCATTCGTAGCCTAACTTTCCTGAGGATGTCTCGTTCAGAGGCGAAACACGTGTCGAATTTTACTTTTAATTCGCTTTGTTCCGCGGAAAATTGCACATTATTAGGGTCCCTGACACTCATGACTGACAAATTCGACCGACGGAGTTAGGTTTTGTTAACCTCTTCCATTATCGATCAACCTATTTGATTTATAATTTTGGAGGTTAACAAGCCAAGGGTGAGTGGTGGGACCTTCTCCAATTTTTTTTTTAATACATTTACAATTTAGTTTTATGTATTTATTTATTTATTGATACACTAGCAGCTTTGAGCTGATGCGTGTATATCACGACACTTGTATTTTATTATAATTATAATTTTAAATGTCTGTCAAGTCTATTTTTGAAACTATTCACTGTCGGAGCACTTATTACTGTTTCAGGAAGAGAATTCCACAATTTTATCACTCTAAGTGTCAAGAAATTTGATCTGGGGATGCTAGGAGACGGAGGCTTGGTTAACTTCAAGGAGTGGCCCCTTAGTTGCTTATTCTGATTCATCGTGTACAAGTTCTTCAATTTTTTCACGTTGTAGTGGTCATTGAGTATCTTGTAAGTCTCTATGAGATCTGCTCTCTTCCGTCTTAGTTCCAATGTTGGTAAGTTAAGTTCGATGAGACGTTCTTCGTAAGTCTTGTTTTTTATGGACACAACCATTTTAGTAGCCCTTCTTTGGACCTTCTCCAGCATTTCTATGTCTTTTTTGAAGTATGGACACCAAATTTGAAAAGCATATTCTAGCAATGGACGAATGTAAGTTTCATAGATTTTAAGAAACAATTCCTTGGTAATATTGAAGAAGGCCTAGGCCTAGTTCCTATAAGTACCCGATACAAATGCAGATCTGAAAGTTATTATTCAAACTTTTGAACCATCTACCATCTTATATAAGAATACAACGTATTTCAACTCAATTATGTAACTGAAGGAACTGATAATTAATGGTACACCGGTAGTTAACTCACAATGCCTCTGCCAATTGAAGTTATGCTGGATCTCATGCCGCATCCCCCTCCACAGCTTGGTGACGATCAGGGAATATGCGAACGACATGATGAAGAACGGGACCAGCAGGAGACCAGCATCCAAGCCCAGGTTGAAAGCTCTTTCTAACTCCAGACTCGTCCAGACTTCGCGGCATTTGTATGCTGTAATAAAACAAATTAGTAATATTCAAGATAGTATCTCACTGAAAAAATAGGGATGAAGTCTCATTAGTTATTCGGTATTATTATAGGGTTGTAACCTGTCCGTTATTTGGTCAGGAAAACTATTATCGAAACTAAAGTATTATTCTATTTTTTCTACTTTGTTAATTTAATTTGTTCAATACTTTGTGACACTGGAATTTGTGTGAGCTCATAAAACCTCCATGAACTGTCTCCCAAGCCACAGCCCGCGGTAAGGGGACTGAAATGAAATTCCAATACGGCACACACTCGTTACCAGGAAAGTGCGATAGCGGAGAAATGTTAGATCCTTTTACGCGTTAAGTGCTAGAAAAATATAGAGGCAATATTTTTCTGCAGAGTTTGATGATTTATTAAATGCGCCAATTTATAGAAGTCTGCCAGTAGTAGAGCCAACCTATACCCAATTGATTAAAGTTCAAATATACAGGCTGATCCGACCGGGCAGCATTACCGTTTCACAGAAGACCAGCGTAAAGCAACTATTAAGTATAGCTGCGTTTTGTACTGTGGTGGAAGGATTGCAACCTTATTTTGCGCACGAAGGTGTGCACTCTAATCGAGCGTACGATGTTCATACCTCGCCGCCCCCCTGCGCCCGCGCATATACGGACGCAGCGGGGCGGCGCGGCGGCGCACAATAAGGTTGCAATCCTTCCACCACAGTACGATGGCTAAGATAGCCAGAGAAACTCTTTCCCTTCCCACTCCACTCCAGATCCCCAATAATCGCGTAATGCCTTTCGTATTGCGAGCATCTATATAGACTATGGTAACTGCTTAACCTGAGGCGTGTTGTACGATTGGTATAAGTACTTATACTAGGTGATACAAAAAGGGTATACAATTTTTTTGCAACTTAACTTTGTAAATCTCAAACTATCGGCTTTGTGGGACAGTTGAAGTACTAAAGGTTTTGTAGACTTTTGAAATCGGTCAACAGCTGTATTCCTATAATACCTTTTGTTTTTCAAGTTCCCTCCAAAGCTGATGGTTTTAGAATTACAAAGTTAAGTTTAAAAAAAAGTATACCCATTATGTGTCTCCTTGTACAAATAAATAGGTAACTGAATTCGGACATCAAAATATCCAACTCCAAAGTAACTTTCATAAGAAATCGAAAGCGGAAGATATTTGAATCCTTTTCAGCCATTCTGAATACGAGAACCTTTGCTACGTTGAGATGGGTATTCAAGGAAAATCGTTTCAATAGTCAAGCGTTTGATGTCACGAAACATTTCGTCCTCATTCCTGAAATATTTAAAACGTTGTAAGTATTTGATCAAAGCCTTGAGTCTTAGTAAAGTATACAAATTTTAAACCTCGAGCCTAATATTTAACGTAGCGTTACTTGTTCTGTCCGGCTCACATAACAGATTTGACAACTAACAATGACATTGACAGCTTTCTCGATGACGATTTGATTTCGTCAGAAGATTGTACACAAGAGGCAGTAACAACTGTGCAGTAGATTTACATCTATATCTGTGGTAACAACCTATATTATAATTTGGGTGGATCGGTTGGATTTACTTAAAACACAGACATCGCTGCCATTTTATCCTAACAAAGAAAATAATCCTCTTCATTTCCTCTATCAGCCTACTGAGTCCATTCAGTTGTCATGTTCAGACATGAACATCACACAGGAAATCGCATGCAAGAAATTTATGAATGTGCTTGCGAACAAATGTTAAGGAAAATGCATATAATATTATATCTTTATAAATAAAATTACGGTGTGTATGTATTGCTTCATCCCTAAACGGTTTAACCGATTTTGATGGTATTTTATGTACTTATGGGGTCACCTGGGTGGTTCTTAGCTGGCTAAAAATTGTTTTTCCACTTCCACTTCCACTTATATTCGTAATGAAAAGCACAGTGTTTAACTCGGGTGAAAGTCCCCACTCACTCACTTTCACCCCTTGTGTAACAATGTACTATTAAATACCGTCTGACACAAACGGATCATAGCAGATCGGCGTAAGGCGGCTATTATAGTTCCATTTCGTTCGATGAGCGAGAGAATTGGAAACCCAACCCCCCTACCTTCTCCTCTCTAAGCCCCACCCAATTTTAGGTCAGCGTCGTTTGAACAATTCATTTGGTATTGCAAGCATCTATAGGGATAACAAATTTCCAAGGTATAGGCTGTAAAGTTTTTGCCGCCCTTGCCTCTACAATATTGTCATGCCCTAGATTATTTTTACAATACAAACGTTTCGTTGCATCAATCAAAGTTTATTAATGTACGATTAATAAAGCATTATACAGTAGAACCCGCTTAATACGATGTCTCGCATAATACGCCATTTTACGCTAGTCCCTGTAACTTGAGACATGTTTTCATACATTTCTTAACGCTTAATACGATTCGCATCCCGTTTAATACGCCTAATACGCGTACCTATTTGTCTCTTGTGGCAGCGGGTAGCGGGTCATGGGATGTCGCGGGAGACAACGCTTCCCGAATTGTTGCAAAAGTACGAAACGCGAGACATTTTTAACGCAGATGAATTGGGTAATTTTTTTAAATTGAAGCCAGATAAATCCTATGTTTTCGAGGGAGAAACTTGTCATAGTGGTAAAGCAAATAAAGAGAGACTGACTGTCCTGGCCTGTGCCAATTCTGATGGGTCACAAAAATTTCCTTTGGTGTGACTGGAAAAGTGGAAAATTCCACGTTGTTTCAAAAACGTTACATAATTATGATGCACAATCTTGAGTTTTTTTCGAGATTTTCCCTATCCCGCATAATACGCTTTCCCGCTTAAGACGCGTTTTTGGTTGGGTCCCTGTGAAATCGTCTTAAACGGGTCTTACTGTATATATTATTATAGCACTTATATGTTTTTTAAATACTCACTAAATGAAACTAGTCTACTAAATACAACCCTGTGACTAAATACGAACACTATACTTCAATCTGGTTGAATTGTCAAATTTTAAAAGTGTACCAGTAAAACAATTGAGTACCAGTGTACCAGTAAAACGTAAGAGAAGGCGATGCAATAGTCTGGTTTGGTAAGTCAGAACAAGAACATGACCGTTTATTAAAAAATAATCTGAGTTTTGTTCACGATATTATTAGGGAATATTCCCTTGAAAGCTAATTAGTTCAGCTTATTTATGACTAAGGAGATTTACAATGTGATGTAAGTTTTTTGGTTAAAATTTATTCTAGCGATGATTAATTTTTCTTCGGAACAAGGATGTTTTTTATTTATTCTAATAAATACTTAATAAAATGAACAATATTAATAATAATAATTTGACAAATTTTATGGCCACCTATTTTCCTATCTACCTTAAATTTTCCTGACATAATGAATTAGCTACTGGGATCTTGATAGGTAGGTAACTCGCCAGATTCAGCCGGCGGGAAACCCGGCATTCATTAATAAGTATATTTTCATCCCAGACACTTGTTAACCGAATTTAGGTCATTAATTTTTGACTTTCATTTGCAAGTCTTTGAAAAGAGCTTGTAGACTAGTTGGTAACTGAAAGTTTAATAGATTTGTGATGAATGAGTGGATTTAGGTACTCGAATGAATATGGTGATAAATATAATAATAAAAACAAAAGTTGTAAAAAAACAAGTCTCGCTACTCAGTTATTGTACAGTAAAAAGTTGTGAGATCCATGTAATACTAAGTCGGTTACTTTATTAAATCCCTAAGGGCCCTTCTGTCTTAAGTTATTACTTAATTAGCTAACCTAACAACATCTTATAGTGACCATTATTAAAATTAAAAATCTTTTACCTTTTAAAATAAAACATAACTTAAACCTTTTTGTGGGATTTTTATTAAATTCATATCATAAGTAAGACCTGTCCGATGCTGTCTTTTTCATTCCGTTGACCATTTTACAAGTTACCTTTGAACATAATTACATCTAGGCACCTATCTACACCTATTGTTTTATTCCATTATATTATACATATACAGGTACACTCGTTCATTAACTGCAATTGTACATAACTTTGTATTAATCCTATATCCTATACATTTATTGGAAAACTGGACCGAAATTAGAAAATATTCTAGTTTTTCCTTGATTTATACACAAAATACTAATTTTATTCTAAATTTGAAGCTTTTATGTCTACTAGAAGTGCCTTAGGGTTTTGATGGTCGGTCAGTCAATCAGTCATTGAGTGATAAAATTAAGAAATTTTGACTAGTTATAATTCTTAAACTTCTGGTTCAAATTGAATGAAATTTCAAATATAACGCGTTTATACAATGCCTGCTTAGTGACTGAAAATTCAGGGTTCTAGTTTTATCCACAACGAAGTTATGGGATTCGAAAATTGCCTGAACTGCTTCGAGAAAAGCATGGTACCGCCGTGCCGCTTTTTTGCTGCCTTGATTTGGCGGGGATATGTGGGATGTGACGAAAAAAGATGAAAACTTTTCAACTATTAAGGCTTGAGATGCAGAACAAATTTGAAATCTAAAATGTATATGCCTTTTTTAACAAAATTCTTCGGTAGTGAAGCTGCTTGAAATAACTCGATACACCCGACGAATTAATATTAATAAGCAACTGAATAATTATACAAAACTGTTAAATACGATGCAACAAAGGTACGATGATCAGTGACCTCCATCGGGCAATAATTTGCCTCCGATTTAATATTCAGATAATGTGCAATCGTATCATGATTAATGAGTTTCCCATTTGATTGAACGGTGAAGCGAAACGTGCCTAACTTTAGAATTAAGTAGTTGATTAATGGAACCAAATAGAAGTTTTGAGATTTTTTTTTCCATTAGTCACGTTATATAAACCATGTCTGCGACCGAACACTGGAACTCTAGTTTGAAGCAATTTGAATTTATGTTAGTGAGAAAGAATGTTTTGAAGAAGATAAATTTTAAATGCTTTTCTGCCACCTGATTTACTTTTTTGACACCTGTCTTGTAAAAAATTAGTTGTTCCGAAAATCAAAAGTAAATTGTGTTTTAGCTTACCTCTCGTAGAAACCATCCTTAGGATATCTTTTCAATATTTATCGGAATTAGATTCAATAATGTTAATAAATAATGTAAAATTGTTAAAATAATGTCTTTTAATAATCTTAAATTATGAGCTAATTAAATATGAATCCCATGATCGATTACTAAATATGACAAGAACTCGCGAACACTTTTCTCATAGAACTAAGTTGGCAAACAAGTGTACGACCTGGTTGGTAATAATCAGTTAAAAAAGGCTATATATGCTTGGAATACTAAAGACAGTACTCGCACAGTGCCAATCTAAAGAGCAGTGTGACGGAGAGAGGGGTAGAAAGAGGGGGTTAGAATTCCACTCCTCTCAGTCATTGTAGACCACGCAGCTAGAATAGAATAGAATAACATTTATTTGTAAAAACATGAGTTTACATACAGGTATGCAAAATGGACAATGTAATACACGTGCCTTCATGTTTAGCTTTTATGGCGTAAAAATTTAAAATATTGAATTAATAATAATAATATTATATAAACTTATATGTCAATTATGAGAACTTATAATAACAATAAACGTTTTATAACAGGTTATCTTTCAAATAATCTGGTATATTGTCATATGTTTTGTTCATCAAAGGGCTTTTTAATTTGGTCTTGAATGGCACAGCGTTAATTTCTCTCCAGTACTTTGGTATCTATTATAAATGATAGGTGCCATACAGAAGATACTTTTCCTCACTAGTGCAGTCTTGGAGTCATGTAGGCAGAGCTTATTATCACGCCTGTTGCGCTTAGCCACATCAGATAAACGAGGAAATAGATGTGGATTACATTTTACAAACATGGCAGTTTCTTAAATATATATTTCCTACTAATATTATAAATGTGAAAGTTTGTGAGTGTGGATGTATGTATGTATGTTTGTTACTCCTTCACGCAAAAACTACTGAACGGATTTGGATGAAATTTGGAACACAGATAGTTTATAACCGGGATTAACATATAGGATACTTTTTATCCCGATAATCCCGAAATTTTTGTTACGTTAAATACGACGCGGACGAAGTCCGTGGGCACAGCTAGTATAGCTATATAGCTATAATAACTACTTCGCGCCGATCGTCTGTGAGAGGATGTTACTACCCCTAGCCAGCCCTTGTAAGAGCTGTAGTCAGTTCGTTACAGCCAGGTTCTACCACTGAAAAAAGTAAGGAAAACTCAAGTGTACTCACCGTTTCCGCGCATCGGTTGCAGCGTTGACACAATCAGTATTGGCGAATTGAGCATCACAGACAGGATCCAGACCATTGCGATCATCTTGTACGCGTGGCACTGCGTCTGCCACTTTCTAGACTTGAGCGGGCGGCAGATTGCGAAGTAGCGTTCCAGAGATATCGCCACTAGAGTCCACACGTCTACTGACACGGAGACAGCTGGAAGAGACAACATAATTGAACCCCTACTAATTTTGAATCGTAATTTCAGTATGATTATCACTTGTTTTTTTTTTTTGACGTCCCACTCCTGGGCACGGGCCTCCCCTCAACACGAGGGTGATTCAGGCCATAATCCACCACGCTGGCCCAGTGCGGGTTGGCGGATTTCACATGTCTTTCGAAAATTGGTTAAATCTTCTAAGACATGCAGGTTTCATCACGATGTTTTCCTTCACTTGTTTTAAGGTGAATGAAAACATCGTGAAGAAACCTGCATTTGTTATAAAGTGTAAACAATTTTAGAAACACATGTGAAATTGCCAACCCTCACTGGGACTGCCAGACCAAAACCAACTGTATCCCAAGTCATGCAACGCTGATATTAAGAGTAACCCAGAAGATTGGATGTGATTATAATAACCCTTAGAACACGGCAGGTGAAATACGTTTTCGGGTCAAGCCCCAGATTTGAACCCAGTCGACGTAAAAAAAAAACTGACGGCAAAAACCTGGCTGCACTAAGAAACCAAAACTTACCTTATAATTTAAGGGACCCCTTATATTTTTTTTATTTTAAGTCATAAAACAAAATTTTCAAAGACTGCTCAAATTTGACAAATATATCAGTGAACATACATACAAAAATAACATACACACGAACATAGAACCTCCTTATTCTTCTTCTTTGAAGTCGGTTCAAAAAGTATAGGTACTTACTACCTACTTTATAGTTGACATAATCTATAATAAAAAATAATAAAACAAAATTAGCCCTTTTGACGTCCCACTCCTGGGCACGGGCCTCCCCTCAACACGAGGGGGATTCAGGCCATAATCCACCACGCTGGCCCAGTGCGGGTTGACGGATTTCACATGTCTTTCGAAAATTGGTTAAATCTTCTAAGACATGCAGGTTTCCTCGCGATGTTTTTCCTTCACCGTAAGCAAGTGATAATCAGAAATTATGATATAGATTTCGAAAAATCCAGATGTTGGAGTCGGGGTTTGAACCTGAGACTTGGCAAGACGCGTGCTTAACCAATCGGCTATCACTGCTTATTATTATTATAATAAATATTTTTAATATCATTCGTGTAAGAGAGAAATAACACAAGAGTAAATATTCTATTCTATGTAAAACCCCTCAGCAGTGGCAGGGTAGCTAATATTTACGGAGCAAACAGAAAAAATAATTCGGCCCAAAAGTTCCACTTAATGTGTACCTCACTGAAACACAATCGCAAAACGCAGTAGGTACCTGTATTTGTAAGCAAATCCCGTTTTGTAACAGGTAAGTATTTAAAATGTTGCCAGAAGCTTGTATAGCATTATTATTCAAACCATGCTCTGTTTTATGTCCTTTGCGAAATTTCCTATCAACCGAGATGGGTTCATCGGTAACACACTACATATTCATAAAATAGGCAAATAAATTACAAATAATCACTCACCCTGTAAAAACGGTATAAGTTTACATAGCAATGCGCCGAACAGGAACCTCCTATATATTTGTCCGACCAATGTGAAGGGCAGACAGAAAACGCCGAGCAAGAAGTCCGATATTGCCTGAAACAAACGAATATTTACATAAATCTAGTTGCGGCTAGCAAAAAATCGAACACGAAACAAAACAAAGTAAAATTTAGGAGTATACTATAACGTCAATATTGCTTTTGAATACCGAACGAATACTCGTATAGCTAATGATAAAAAATTGCTAGACAGACACATTAACGTGGTGAGCCTCACGGACACCAATTGGTGTCTTAGCGCCCGTACCGTTGAGCCTCGCTGGCACCAATTGGTGTCGGCTGGACAAGCTTTCAATATTCAATTTTCTAGTTAGATATTATGATGTATTTTGGCTTGAAACAAATTGGTTCTGATGTGGCATGATTTTCCACGACCATAATTAGCTATAAAAGAAATATCGTGGCTTGTGATCGGCCAGAAATCAAGTTTCATTCTTCAGTCATTTCGCGCGCGTAAAATTATCACGGCCTCCCGCTAATGACTCTCTTTTAGTGTGAATCTAGTATATACCCTTGTATACTCTGTGGTGTGAATTTGTGTTTTTTACCGGTAAGTGGCTTTATTTTCATTATAAGTGTTTATTTCAAGTACTCAGATATTAGTTTTGATAAAACAATGCCAGAAAACGTGTTTTTTGAACCAACAATTCTAATGTTGTACGAGTTCGGCAGAAATTCTGCCACACTTTGAATGTTTTTTTTTATTGAGTTGCTACAAATTAGTGGCTTTATGATGTACATAATAGCGTAGTAACTGGTTATTATTCTAATTTGCAATAATATTTGGTAGAATTCAACAGTTTTGTGTACAAATATCCAATTCCAATTTAAAGTTTATAAAAAGTAAGTAATTGACTTTTAGTTCCTAAAGTCAATAGTTCCAATAGTGACATTTCCGCGTATGTCAGCCATTGTATTGAGCTAACCCAGTAGTGCGTGGTCATGTCGATAAAATTATCGATAACGATTATTTTGATTCTCGGTTTTTTTGAATAGTAATGTAATCTATACAAATAAATAAAATTGGAGTGTCTGTTTGTAATATCAAAATAAGACCTTTTCACTAAATGCATATGAAAGTACATAGGACACCTATAGCAAAAACGCAATTTAAAAAAAATGTGTGTTTGTACCGGGGAATCTCCGAAACGGCTAGACCGATTTTGACGGGACTTTCACTGGCAGAAAGCTGACGTTATAAAAAGTAACTTAGGCTACTTTAATTTTAGAAAAATAATTAGGGCTCCGCGTCAAAAAATAAAAACACATGAAATTAAAGAGTATCTCCGAAACGGCTGGACCGATTTTGACGGGACTTTCACTGGTAGATATCTGATGTTATAAACAGTAACTGAGGCTACTTTTATGTTAGAAAAACAAAAATTTTAAAAATGGGTTCTGTTGCGCGGGCTCATAACGCGCGAGCGGGCTTTTTTGTTGAGTTAAATTCCACGCGGACGAAGTTGCGGGCTCAGCTAGTGATTCAATAATATGTGGAAAAAAAACAATGACACCTACTACTATTTATATTTTCATTACCGTCTTTTATGTATTTTAGGAAATGGCCAATTGGAATGTGGGGGAACTCGTGGTGCCGGAGCACATTCTAAGCCTCCTAGCGGACTCGCGACTCGGAGGTTAGTGAGTTCGAGGAACCCTAGTACCTCGACGTCGAGGCGGTATATTTTGAATACCTGGAGGAGGCGGAGGGGTACGAGTTGGCTCCACCAGGTCAAAATGTAAGTATATTTGAATAGTTTTGTATTTTTGTGCTTTTATTTATTACTTTTGAATTATTGTGTAAACTAATGGTTAATTGTGTTTATTATTTCAGATCGCCCTACATTTACTTTTTTATTTTACAGATCCACCTCCACCTCCTTGGGGCGAGGTTCGCCAGGTCCTTCCAGCTCTGCCGCCCGCGAGTCAACACTAGGGCTTCCAAATATTCGATGATTTTAGATATTCGAATATTAGACATTTTTAAGATGGTATTCGAATTATTCAAATAGTAGCAAAAATGAATACATATGTAAATATTTGTGAATATTGTTGTTTATTTATTATAATAATAACTTTAACATGATAAGTGAATAATACCTTGTATATTTTTTAACTATATACGAAAAAAACAGGAAATATGTGAAAAAAAAATATTTTATTGAATTTAAGTAAAAGTTTCAAGTCACAGACAACTTTGTTAGGCACTAACTTCTGCCCACAACCGAATACCCCGAATATTCGGCCATTTTCAGTATTCGAATAATACTGAATGTGTAAAATGTATAGGTACCAGGTATGCCTTTTAAGTTCTGTCGTTTCCATATTTCCCGGCAATTTTGAATTTGGAACTGTTCTATATTCGAATGTGTTTAAATTTCGAATCTCAAAACAATTGAAAGTTTTGGGATTGATGCTATTGTTTAGTCACAGCGTCGATTAGAATCTGTCAGGTTACGTACGAAAATGAATCTTTCTAAGGAAAATGTTCGTGCAATAATTTTCTACAACTTTAGAAGAGGCCTGACACGGCTTCAGTGTTTTGAAGAGCTAACATCTGTGTTCAGTGATGAAGCCCCATGTCTGCGGACTGTCGAACGCTGGTATTTATAATTCCAGCGTAGACATACTAGTCTTGGTGACAAATCTCGCGAAGGACGGCCAAAATCCGCCTTCACTGAAGATAACATAATTACTGTGAGACAACAAATTCTCTAAGATCGTCATGTGACGTATCGAGAGATAGAGGCTCTATTAGGCATCTCAGGGACAACCATTCAGAAAATCTTGCATGAAGCGCTTGGTGTAAGAAAGCTAGATTGCCGTTGGATACCGCATCTGCTTTCCGACGATCACAAGGCGGCCCGCGTCAGATGGTGTAAGAAAACTCTGCAAAGGTTCAACCAAGGAGAGTCAAATCACGTCTACGACATCATCAGTGGTGACGAATCTTGGATCTATGCCTACGAACCTGATTCCAAACAACAATCTACAATCTGGGTCTTTCAAGACAAGCCAAAACCGACTAAAGTTGTTCGTTCTCGAAGCACTTCAAAGAAGGTGGTGGCCACGTTCATTGGAAAAACCGGCCATATTGCGACTATTGCACTTGAAGATCGTAGAACGGTTAATGGAGAGTGGTATACCACAGTTTGTTTACCACAAGTCATCGCCAACTTCGAAAATCTAACTCAAAGCGACGCATCATCCTGCACCACGACAACGCAATCTCACACAGCGCTCGTCAAACGATTGAGTATTTGAAGCAGGAAAAAGTAGAAATTCTTGATCATCCTCCATACAGTCCTGACCTAAGCCCTAACGATTTATTTACATTTCCTAAAATTAAGAAAAGTCTTCGTGGTCAAAGGTTCCAGTCCGGTGAAAAAGCAGTCGACGCTTTCAAGTCAGCCATTTTGAACACACCCACTTTAGAGTGGTATAAATGTTATAATAACTGGTTTGAGCGAATGGAAAAGTGTATTAAGCTACGTGGTGAATACTTTGAAAAACAATAAAAAGTACTATAAGGTTCTAGTTGTGTTTTTTTCTTCAAACGACAAAACTTAAAAGGCATCCCTCGTATAGGTACATTTGTGCAAATATGTGAGCATATAAACTTTACACACTTTTACAAACCTTTTTAGCGGTTGAAAATTCGAAATACATTAGATTTTTAAATAAACTGCCATATTGCCTCTAAGTGCAAAAATTTTCAAAAATCGTTTCTTATTGCCTAGGTACCTAAGTTATAAAATATAGTCAAAATTTTGTGTTCGATGGGTCAGTCAGTCAGTCAGTCAATCAGGATAATTCAATATGAAGAGGGCTTATATATTAGTAAATACAGTCCCGGACTAAAAATGTTTAGCAGATTTCAACTTCGATTCCTTCTCAAATCAAACTGTGAGCAATAGGATCTAAGATATTATATCAACAAACATATTACAGTTTATGAACTGGTCTACTTATGCACGTCATTCAGAAAAGTAGGTCAAGCCGTTTAGTAGGAGAACAATTACGAATTCACGCACACTGAAGTTACATAAAAGTATTGTAAAGATTTTTAATGAATTAAAAAAAGAGTTTAATCGTAATTTACACCTAAGCCGTTCGTCGCAGAAAATAGGTAACCTGAATGAAAACCTTATATTTTTGTTCATATTATACAAATTAACAAAAAATATAATATTATCACGAAAAAATACACAGAAAATCTAAGTCTAATTCTTAACTCCATAGTGCCTTCAATCGCCTTTAGCATTTAGATTGACATTTTAAACCACTCCATTGTCGATATATTAGTAGTAGATGCAGGAATAACTAATGACATTGTACCATCAATGATAAACTATTATATTTGTTAATAAATATTAGCCAAAATATGATCATCAAAAATATATAATATTATAAATTGAATAGTCGAATATTCGAATAAAGCCTCCCTTATTATTGGAATACTGAAAATGCAAGCCCTAGTATATGTACAAAATATTTTATTCATTAGTAGGTTCAGAAACGCTCTTTCGTACAGTCAGCTTATCGACAAGTATCGTAGCGGCGCTCCCCCCATCACTACGGAGTGTATGAGTGTTCGACATCAAAACATCAAAACCATAACAAAAAAAGGGTCACCTTAGAAGGGCCATATCATTGTTTATTTCTATAAAACGTCAGCAAGAGTGTATTACATTAGAAGAGCTATATTGTTTTGATTTATGTTTTACATTTTGCAAGTTCCAATAACGGGTGATAATGGAAAATAACTGCTGTCAAAAATATGATTCGATTTGTCCCCTTGTGCCAGAAATCGCGGAATTTCGTGAATAAAAGTGATATATTAGATAATAAATGTTTGCAGAGTATTCTAATAATATTTTCTCTTATACACAACACGTCAAGACTGTGATTACGATATAAACATTGATGAGTTGAACTACGCAATTGCATAAGCGCGGCCGCGCGCACTGTGTACTTTGAGTTCGATTATTATAAATCTCTTCGATAAGATATGTAAAAAAAATGCTGTTGTTTGATTACTTGTATGTAAATTCATTACAATAAATCCAAAATTTCGTTTCAATTAGTGCAGTGATTATTTCAGAAACCTACATAATACAACAAAAATGCAATTTTATCCCGTACACTGACTTCAACAAATGATTTATAATTCATGAGATGTAATAAAATGATTGTTTATTCTGTAACATAAAGCCTATTTGTTCAAGAAACTAAAACAGTCATCAGAAAGACGATAATAGCAATAGAATTTGAATGAGAGGGTATTTTACGAGTCATGACATTTACCACCGCGGGCAGGCAAAGTGACAGCGAGGCTTGACACATTGAGCGTATTATGACGTTGGAGCGGGAGTGGTTAAGCGGTCACACGAAGAATACGATACAATCCTGTCATACACCGCTTGACACAGTGACGACCGCTTGGCACAGTGGTTCGAGCGTAGGCCGCTCGGCTCTCAGCCCATGGTGGTTGCGGGTTTGATTCCCGCCGGGGCAAATTTCGGAAATGGCCTTTCCGTAATTTTCCCTGGTCTGTGTATCACTGGGATCACCTCCAGTGCATTGTACGGTACCCATAGTACAAACATTGCTTAATTTACATACAGTTGGTGTGTCAGTCTGGCGATATTTATTTATTTATATTATTGAATGATAATGGCGGTATTTGACATCCGGATACAGTAAAATGATTAAAATTTGTAATGACCGCTAACATAGTCACATTCATGTAAAAATGCAATTCCAAGCTACGCTTGCTCTTCCGTGAGGAAGATAATCCGGTAAGCATGATATTACGATTTAAATCCGTATATTACATCATGTGTTTTAGTAACCGCGTACCCAGGTGCATATTCCGTTTATAAATCCGACCGGAAAACCAATGACTGGGAGTGTCACCTGACAAATGTCATCTATGCCGAACTCGGTCCCAGTCCATTTTCAAACGAAGTAATATGAATGTCTATGATTTCGAATAGTTGGAGCATAGATATTATTCTCAATCAGTTAGATGGAGAGATACGAATCGAAAACTATAATAGTAATGTTGCTTGCATAGTTGCAAAGTAATACTATTGTCATTGTTTAAAAAAATAAAACAAAAAGATTTTCAAATTCTTTGGAAAAAAACACTGAACTTTTGACCTCTTCTCCTTCGGACAACATGGCACTATGAGTTTTTTATAAATAAATTTGTATTTCTGCTTCACTTGAATGAGAGTGACTAAACTAAATTTATATTCCATTCGGAGAGGTTTAAATAAAAACAAACTAAATTTAATAAATATCGCCAGACTGACATACCAACTGTATGGTCCCAAACTAAGCAGCGCTTGTACTATGGGTACCGTACAATGGACCGGGGGCAATCCCAGTGACACCCAGACCAGGGCAAATTACGAAAAAACCATTTCCGAAATTTGCCACGGCGGGAATCGAACCCGCAACCACCATGTGCAGTGAGCCGAGCGGCCTGCGCTCGAACTACTGCGACAAGCGGTCGTTTGAAGTTTCATCACGGCTTTTTAACCCCCGACGAAAAACGAGGGGTGTTATAAGTTTAACATGTGTATCTGTGTATCTGTGTATCTGTGTATCTGTGTATCTGTGTATCTGTGTATCTGTGTGTCTGTCTGTGGCAACGTAGCGCCCAAGCTGATGAACCGATTTCAATTGTGTTTCTTTTGTTAGATAGGTATTCTGATCGAGAGTGTTCTTAGCTATGTTTCATGAAAATCGGTTTAGCCGTTTGAAGATCATCAGCTCTTTTGTAAGTTAAAAAGCCACATTCACGGCCAAAACCAACTTCCACGGCTCGAATCCAATCGAAATTTGAGATTATTGAATTTAGATTTATTATATTTTTAAATGATCGTAATAGTCTGAACTGGCTTTTTACAATATTATAAATTTGAAAAGTTTCTCTGATTCTGGAAAAAATGAAAATTTTATCAATTTTTACATGAGATTTGTGTATGAACTAAAGACGTTCCATAAGTCACGTGTCAAATGATGGATACGCGCATGCGTTAAATTTTGTTCGTTTTGTTAATGGTCATGGAATATTACGTTATAATAATTCTAGAGGGCGCTGCTCCGCCATTGAGAAAAAATATAAAAAAACAAATATAATTTAAAATAATTTTAGCGTTATTGAAAATTCTTCCCCTGGGCTGCTCCCGTCCACCTCAACCAGAGTTATTACATGAAATTTAATCATAATTGAAAATATTTTACTAGGAATTAAACCTCCGTGGCATCAATATTTAGATTCGTTGTCTATTCTAATGTCAATTATTATAATGTCATAACAAAATAATGTCTCATACTTTTACACAGATTTTCTGTTTATTAATGTATACATTTGATGAAAAGGTCGTCGCATCGGGGGTTTTTAAATTTTCAATTTAGAGTTATTGATGGTCATTATCAACATTCAGTTGTATTATTCCACTCACAAAATAAAACGCATGCAAAACATCTTTTAGTCTTAAATAAAATGCAAGATTCATTGTTTTAATCAAAATTCTGAGCAGAATTGAAATAACATTTCGAAGTCGTAAAATACACAATTCGCTCTAAAATTCACATAAAACTAAATTAATTTTATAAGAAGTATTGTTATATTTTTAATTTAAAAGTAGTGGATAACAATTTTATGTGCAGCTGCTAAATAGGTACTTAAAGTTACTTTATAGTAAAATTGAAATGTACTTGTCATACATACAAATTAATTCTAATATAAATAATTGTTTTAAGAACTTACATTTCAAAGTAATGGCAAGAATGGAAGAGCTGTTTGATTAAATTCAATGCTCCGTTTACGTTTCAATAAAATGGCCTTAAAGCTATCTTGTAAAGGCTCTATTCAGGAAATGGGGGATCTCATTGAATATAAAATTATACCTTTTCATTTGAGTGAGGAAATCAATCATTACCTAGAGTATGACCATTTATTTTTGTCAGATTCTGACCTCGTGTTCAAAACCCAATTCCATAAGAAGCGAATATTAAATATATCAATTGATGGGTGTGTTTAGTCGAAATTATTACTAGGCCGTAAGTAATAATAAAACGATCTCAAGTCTGAATTTGTGATTCTTATGTTATACCTACCAGTACAATATTTCACATCAAATGTCTACTCAAGCTCGCCGACTGGTGTTGATTTATTACGGGCATGGGAGTATCTATTAAATAAAATAATTTAAGTTCTTTAAAAATATATACTACGGTCTTTAGAGAAAATGACAAAATGTAAAAAAAAAAATTGTCAAAAATATTAATTTGTTGTCAGCCAAATAGTTTTATAAAATGTATCTAATAATGTGTGTACACATTCAAGAATATTAACGAAATCAATTTTTCAATTTGCATGAATAAAATTGTTAAACGCTAAATCCCAACACGTCTCAGTAAAAGCATGAATACATTATTTTTCAAGTTTAGAAAGGCGTCACGTAGGTCGCTTTTGAATGTGATATTACCTCTTAAGATTTTTTTTTTCATTTGTGTTCGTTTTACCACATAACTTATTGTTAGTGAAGAAGTTCGACCGCTTAGCGATCAAACGCAGCTCGCAGGCCACTCGGCTTACTGCACCGGGTGGTACCGAAATATCGTAAATGCATGGCCTTTTCATAATTATCCCTGATCTGGGAGTAACTGGGTCTACCCCCAGTCCGATTTACGGTATCCTGAATCCCCCTCTTGAAGGAGATGGCTAAAATAACCATTTGAGAAATATGGGTCCACCTCCGCATCTCCTTAGGAGAGCGCAAGCATGATGTTTCATTCAATAATCAAGTAATATTACTCACCAAATTCAATAAATAAACGTTAGTAACGGTTCTCATCCTCCTGTTGCTAGCCAGAGTTGCTATAACAAGACAGTTCCCTGATATCGACAGCATGAAGATCAAGAAGTACGGCGGCAGTATGAACCGCCACTCGTAAGCGTTGCTAGCAACTTTACTTGCAACGCTCGTGTTGAGGACCGCAACGAACGACGCAACGGTTGACGTTTCCCGCATCCGGAGTAGAGAACTGTTGTAAATTGTCTCGAGATCTTCCATTTTGTTTACCTGGAACAAAACAAGAAATGTCAAAGTTTATTTTGTTTAGGCCTAGGAACTTACGAATTGTCATTTTTACATTTTATTTCTTATATCCAACTGGACCGGAACGCGACCTCGACAGAGACTCGACGATCCGGCAAAAAACTCAGCGGGCTTCTCTTATACATTTTGTGCAAATTTTTTTTTATCGCTATTTGCTTCGTATAGTATTACGGCCTGAATCCCCCTCGCCTTGTAGTGAGGGAAGGCCGTGCCCAGGGGTGGGACGTTAAAGGGGTAAAATTCTTTTTTTATTTATTTAGTTGCTTAGGGTAAATAATAATTACAAAGGGTTATTAAAGGGTTATTAAGGGAATCATAATCATTATATTAATACGTGAAGCAAAAGCTTTGTATCACTTTTTACGAAAATTACGCGGATGGTGGAGTATGAAATTTGGCACAGTTAAAGTTTATATGGAGAAGGAGTGCAGAAAGCAAATATTTTTATATATTATTACTTAATACATTAAATAATAAATCAATAATTACACACACTACCATGCGTTTAACGCACACACATTTGTAACTTCCACTCGGTAATTGACTACTCTCTGACTGACACACGGTGACAGATTTTTTTTTCTTTAGTTCGGAGGGCGGGACTTCCATAGTGAATTCTGCGTGCCAGTATCAATCAAGAAGGTTTTGGGTTTTTGTACATTATAGTTGACGATAGAACCTTAATAACGTTCAAACTAAAAATTTAAATGAGTTATGGTCGAATTTCGACCACGAGCGACTACAAGTTATCATTATAACATAACATTATTTCCATTTACCTCTCGTTGGCCGTGGTAAAGCTATTGCAGTGCTTATACAATATGGGGCCGCGTACAAAAAGCTAGGTTGTATGAACATTTTAAAATGAATACATTGTTTTCCTGTTTACTTTTGTTGTGTGTAGCTAATGTAAATTTGATATCAAAGGGCAGTTTGGCTATCAACACAATGCAATCAAATTTCGATTGTAAATGTTTTACATCGAGTTTCTAAAGTCTAACATGTATTCGACATTAAAAAACAATCCTCACGAAAGTTGAACATAAAATAAAGTAAGACGGCCTGAATAGTTATTGCGTAAAAAATATTCGACTTAAATAACGGTACCTACAAGAAATGAAAATAATATTTATTTTACAATAATTATGTAGGTAAGCGGGCAGTCACGAAAAATACGACACCGTTCTGTGCATGACTTCTGCTTACAGTAAAATATTCAAGAATAATCGGTGCCGGGTTAACCGTGTGATTGACCGTCAAACTTTCTAACAAACTGCTGAGTAAGATTGAAGATTCTTTTTCGTATCTGAAATCTAAAATATTCAGAAAGCCGTCTTGTAACTAGCTGTGCCCGCGACTTCGTCCGCGTGTAATTTAACTTAACAAAAAATCCGGAATTATTCATCCCCTATTTTATCCCCTTTGGGGTAGAATTAATCAAAATCCTTTCTTAGCGGATGCCTACGTCATAACATCTACCGGCATGCCAAATTTCAGCCCGATCCGTCCAGTGGTTTGGGCTGTGCGTTGATAGATCACTATGTCAGTCAGTCACCTTTGAGTTATATATATTTAGATAACAGCGTATCATTGCAGTAATTGTTTCTTCATCTATTATTTTTAATATTAATCTGTCTTGCTTAGACTCTGGTGGTATTTGACCCCACCTTACATAGTAAACAATAAAAAAAAATGCAGTTTAGATTCTATTGATTGGAAGAGTGTAGCGTGGCTCAGTTAACACGACATGTGATTGTATTCCATTTAAGTATGAACAGGGCTATGTCGTACCTGGACCTTGAGAAAAAATAATTAAAATACATCTGAAGACGTGTGATACCTAGTGTTATACCTTTTTCTCTATTTAGGACGATATTTATCTGAGTCCGCAGAATTTAATGTCTCAAAATTTATGTGCATCACTCAAGGAGGATGAGCCTAATTAATTGCCCAAACTAAGGAGGCGAGTGAGCGAAAAGACGTGTACTGGTAGATATACCGAGAAAACCTCGACGTAGAGCTGGCTCTCCTCGCTGAAACAGTACCTACATACCTACATGGATCATTTGTCTCGCTCACACAGGTCGGTAGTGTTTTGTCTCTACGTTTATTTCTTAATTACGTATTTTAATATTTTTTCCATTTTTAAATTATTAAGAGTGGGTGAAATAAGCGGAAAATGTATCCGCTTCATTTTGGCGATAGCATTTTTAGTACCGTGGGTTGTAAGAACATCAGTTTCTATACAATACAGGCTGACACGTGCCTCGATTTGAGAAAAAAACCTCACTTGTTAATTTTCTTTGATCGAATTAAATAAACTACGAACAACCTTTTGGCCTCCACACTCTAGGACAAAAGGTTTCGAAACACGCAAATTTACGACTGACCAATAACAAACCACCCACTAATCTAGTTTGGATAGACCGATGAGAATACTTTAGCTTCGCTCCCAACTAATCACTACGGCGTGGCGTCCGCTAACCTTTTTATGGAATATTTACTGCCTTTTTTCATTCAAGTTATTCCTAACGGGAAGAAGAACCGAAGATAAACCGACTATCTTTTAAAGCCATACGTTAAGCGGCAAATTTTCATACTGACTCTATTTGAGCATCATCGTTTTCTCTCCGATCATTGACCCGCAGCTGAACCTGGCATCACTCCAATAAAGTTATAATCTGTTCATTACTTTGAGGAACTCTCTTCAGAATTAATCTCGTCCGTAGGCCATACTGAACAAAGATTTTCCCAAGACTCTACAATGGGATTTAAGTAGATTATACTCGGATACTGTGTCATGCTAATGTCATTTTGAAGACATCATTAAACTTTGTTTGAAATATTAAAGCGATAAATTAAAGTTGTTGTAACATAATCGCTCTTTTGCCGACACCTTAATAATTATAATAGTTGATACGTAGGCCGCTTGACTTACTGCACCTTGGGTGCTACTGTTAGCAACTATAATCGGTCGAATTTAGATTAGGATTCGACAATACAAATCCTACTAATATTATAAATGTGAAAGTTTGTGAGTGTGGATGTACAACAATGTACTACATATGTATGTATGTATGTATGTTTGTTACTCATTCACGCAAAAACTACTGAACGGATTTGAATGAAATTTGGAACACAGATAGTTTATAACCGGAATTAACATATAGGATACTTTTTATCTCGATAATCCCGAAATTTTTGTTACGTTAAATACTACGCGGACGAAGTCCGTGGGCACAGCTAGTATCACTATATATTGATTAACGTTGCTAAGAGTAGCAACCCTGTTTATGTGTTCCATTCCTGTCTTAGAAAATTGATTATGGCTTTGTAATTGTCGTTATTTGTTCTAGCGGGTGTTACTAGGATTGCCCCAAGTCCATTGAATTCACCGGTATCTATAAACATGAAAAATCATTGCTTAGTGCGGAAATACACTCACAAAAAATGTACTTCAAAATGAATAGTTTCAAATGAGGGAAAGTACCTTTATATGTTCGCATTTGTCTCGAAAGCTACCTCCACAGTCATCATTTGGGCATTGACATCATTTGCACGTTGAGATATAGCCTCCACTGGGATATTTTGCAAAAAATACAATTTATGGTTTCCAATGCTGTTGTATAGTCTCGTAATTTAATTTTATACCTAGCTTACGACAGCAGTGATAGCCGATTGGTTAAGCTCGCGTCTTGCGGGCTACCAGGTCTCAGGTTCAAACCCCGGCTCCAACCTCTGGATTTTTCGAAATCTATGTGCGAATCATAATTTCTATATGATTATCCCTTGCTTACGGTGAAGGAAAACATCGTGAGGAAACCTGCATGTCTTAGAAGATTTAACCAATTTTCGAAAGACATGTGAAATCCGCCAACCCGCACTGGGCCAGCGTGGTTGATGGCCTCAATCCCCCTCGTGTTGAGGGGAGGCTCGTGCCCAGGAGTGGGACGTCAAAAGGGCTAAAATTATTTTTATTATTATTATTACGACAGCAGCTGTCAGCTATCTTTCCATCCAAGGGAACGCCGAAATGAGATTTTGTTGTTTTCACCAAATGGACTATCGAGCATTTTATACAAACAAACAGAATTTGACTTTACGTACTGTTCTCTATGTAAATGTATTCCTGGTAATGAATGAATAGTGATGTTGGCAGTGCTGAGCTTTGCCAATGGATTACTGCTTATATACGGACTGCCTCGACTCGGGCAGTACCACCTACTCACAGAATTTCGGCGTAAAGTTACTATTATGTACGATGAGCTAGAGAACTGGTTGCCCAACCCCGGTTTCCTTTTCTTCCCTCGGTCGCACTCTTCACTAAGTCGGCATCATACCAGCAATACCATTGGTTTTGCAGGTGGCACGCTTGTTAGCCGACTTTAAAATACCAAAAAAAATTCGTAAATCAGCCAAGTATTCGGAAAGTGAATTAATGTGTGTAAGAGTATTTAAACACCACGTAACTAAAATTCACGAATTCACGGTTTAAAACACCTGTGTACACGTCTGTACAACAGTCCTTGGATATCTATTACCTGGTTTATAATTCGGTAATACACCAGTTCGTGCGACGAAAACCCAAATTGTTGTTCAGAGAAGTTATATAATTATAAGACTTATGATGACATACCTTATTTTTTTACATTCGATAACTTTTACAAATGATGGAGCGCACGAAGGTACGATAAATTCAACATAGCTGAACAATACTTAATACGACGTAGGTATAATATTTTGGAAGTTTAAGATAAATGTAGCGTGATATCATATTATGTTAGGTGGATCAAGAACAATTGTACAAAGTTATCTACGTACTCCAACATTGGCCTATTTGTTGGCGATTGGCCGATGTGTTGGCAACCATCACAAACAGACCAAGTGGTGTCACACACTCCTACCACTGTTACTCCTGTAAGCCAGGATCGACAATGCTGACCAAAGATGTCGCCCAGGTTTGACCCTCGACGAGTCCCGGGGAAAATTTAATTTTCTTGGAACCCGCACCAATGAAATCAAAATACATTCATTACTATTTCATTATTAAGTGACAATGGTGTTGCCTGCTCATATTGTGTTGCTGTTCCTGAGAATGTACATCATCTTGTATTCATTGAAAAGATTAAGTTTCTTGGATTTTATCAGTGATAGCAGCATTCCGAACCAGTAGGAGATTCTGACTATTCATAAATGTTTTGTTGGCGTTCATGAACAAAACCAATTTAGAGTTTAACATAGGAGGAGTTAGAAGAAAATTATCCACTTCCCTACATTGCAAAGCGGGAGATAGAAATAACTGTATGGGTTGATTGCCACAGAAACAAGACTATTACAGTTGATTGAAGACCAGTTTAATCAGCTCATGAGTTTAGGTTCAATTAGTTTAATTACGATCCGTGGCGTCTTACAACACAAATAGTCAATCGATTGTTAACCAATCAACATTTTGCAAGTACCGCATGAAAGTTGCGCTAAGGCTCATTAATCGATCTCAAATCTGAGAGCGATCTTGAAATTGACATTCTTATGTCATACAACTACACAATGTCATGACAAATATGTACTGAAGTTTGCTCTCAGACTTGATAATGATTTATTAATACAGGCCTAAGTCTTGTCAATTTTACATTGGCGAAATTGTTAGCCAACGAATATGTGGGTGGCATCATATTACCCTTTATAACGTTTATAACTACGTTTCACTGTAATTTGTCACAGCACAACCCCGAGCTCACTGATCATCAATTTACTCCATGACAAGAATGTTCTTTAATAGTTAGAATGACTATTCAAACAAGTAGAGCAGAAAAGACGGCAACTCAGAGAAGATGGACGTGACTTTGTGAGCCTACTTGATCATTTTTTGCGGTATCACCGTTTACGTTTATTAGAACACAACCCAAATATCGAGCATTACTAAAATAAGACTAAGACTAATTATAAAGATAGATAAAGGGCGTTTCAAAAATCGGAAAAAATTGGGTACATATAGAGTAGCTGAGAAGTACAATACCTAAATATTTGTCACGACTTTCCTGTTGCTGCCTTTAAAGACGTCGATACGTATTTTGACCCATTAGATAAATTTTAAGTCAATTTTAAAAATTCACCGGAAATAAATATATTATTAAAAAAGTTTGGTCTGTCCCCAATACTCATCCAAACTACAAGGTATATTTTTATTTTCCAGACTGACACCAACTGTATGGTCCCAAACTAAGCAACGCTTGTACTATGGGTACCGTAGGTACAATGGACTGGGTAAAACCCAGACCAAGGCAAATTACGAAAAGGCCATATCCGAAATTTGCCACTGCGGGAATCGAACCCTGTGCAACCAGCACGTACAGTGAACCAAGCGCCCTACGCTTAAACCACAGCGCTAAGCGGTCGTCGAATTATAATCGTGCTAATTATTTTGGAATTTTGTAACACCCTATACAGCTCAAAACGGATTGAGATTTTTACTGAAATATTGATATAGGTGAGGATATTCGCGCGAATTTTCCGCCACATTTGTTTAAAGCCTTGAAGTCGATTCAGAGAACACTTTCAGTTGCTGAACGAGACTATCTTGAAAACCTTTCAGTATGCGATCACCGTTTTGATAAGCATTTTAAGTCTGGCTGATGCTCCCATACATTAAGCTAACGATCAGTACGGGGGCTCTTTATGGTAAAACCCCATCTTCGTAAATGGAGTTCATTCATGTTGAATACAATGTAATCTGTGACATTGCCAGTATACAGGTTATATCAGAAGTCTGAAATAACATTTTAGGTAAATACACTATTGGGTAGATATATAGATGATAGATTATACTTAATAGGCTTTCAAAATATGTTGCAAGTTTCGTGTTGCCGCCTTATAAAATAAACAAGAAAACAGGGTTATTATGCCCCAATAGCAAAATAGAAAATTAATGATGTTTGCGTGGATCTGCGTTTCGGCCCAGCATACGTTTACCTTAAAGTTAAACGACTAACAGCCACAAATATCTAATAATTAGTATCTACGTGAGGACTTGTGTATCTAGTATGGCCACATAAGACTTAAGATTATAAAATATCCATAATAATTATATGAAAGATTATTTCGGATTTCTGAAACATCTTAGTTATTATATAGGCATATGAGATTTATTCGAACGGTTTACATTACAACAGTCTCTTTCGTATTATATTGGAACTTTATGCCACTGTAGTTCCCTTTTTTAATATTTTTCACTAAACAATTAATTAAAGTAATCGCATCAAATAAATTTATAAATAATTGCAAGGCATTACAAATATCTATGCTGTAATTACAAAACATTTAACAATTATGTCGACACTTTATGATTAAAAGCACTTTTAGCACCTGTATTTTAACTACCCATATTTCGCTATCTATAATTTAATTGAATTAAATACTGCGTGTTCAAAACTGAATCTACTAGTTGATAATGTCATTGTCTGGAGAGCAACATCGACTTGAGTTTATCTTTTAATTAGAAAGCGTGTTGAAGTTATATGTTGGTTAGAGATCCATTATTCAATAGACCGCCAAGCCGTTAAAGGCAAAACAACATAGCTATGATAAATTTCTTCAGCTTTAAGAGATCTAAGAGCAAGGTTTAAATGCGAATATAACACGTGTTTTTATGTTACACGAATACACACTGTAGAGGTGTTTACAAAAAGTCTTACCTAAAAACGATAAATAGGTGTATCTTACATAATCAAAACGCGTTTAAATCTTTTTTATGGTAGGTCCACTAAGCCATTTTTGGCAGAAAAAGTAAGCTGAATATAATGCTATAGCTTGGAGTGAAATAAATAAAATATATATACAAAGTACTCAAAAGACGGAGACCCAAGTTGTTTGTTTGGCAGCTCATTAGACATCAATGTTGGTTCCATAAAAAGTTGAGCCAAGATTTACTGATTGTATTCTCTTTGATTTACTGGTTATTTGTGGTTTTTCATAGGTATGGTTTTCCTCTTTCTTTACCAAATATATTATTAGCTCCAGATTTGAATCATCGTAGATGATAAAACGGCACGCGGTGCAAGTGTGTACGAAAGACGAACGGTGGACGTCTTTCGGTTGATGGATAGTATGAACTCACGAGTTGAAGTTAGCTAATCCCTACTACGCTGGGCGTGGTATGACATCGCTTTCTTTTTAAAATGAGAGGTTTTCCTATATTTAACCACTTCCCAATTACGATAGCGAAAATAGCAGTGCGACCGCAAAATGCGGACGCGTGCCGGTAGCAACGAGAAATATGGACCGAAATATTTTTGATAGCGGTTTTTTTTGGTATGACGTCATGCCTTTACGAGGGATGCCTTTTAAGTTTTGTCGTTTGAAGAAAAAAACACAACTAGGACCTTATAGTACTTTTTATTGTTTTTCAAAGTATTCACCACGTAGCTTAATACACTTTTCCATTCGCTCAAACCAGTTATTATAACATTTATTCCACTCTAAAGTGGGGGTGTTCAAAATGGCTGACTTGAAAGCGTCGACTGCTTCTTCACTGGACTGGAACCTTTGACCACGAAGACTTTTCTTAATTTTAGGAAATGTAAAAAAATCGTTAGGGCTTAGGTCAGGACTGTATGGAGGATGGTCAAGAATTTCTACTTTTTCCTGCTTCAAATACTCAATCGTTTGACGAGCGCTGTGTGAACTTGCATTGTCGTGGTGCAGGATGATGCGTCGCTTTGAGTTAGATTTTCGAAGTTCGGCGATGACTTGTGGTAAACAAACTGTGGTATACCACTCTGCGTTAACCGTTCTACGATCATCAAGTGCAATAGTCGCAACATGGCCGGTTTTTCTAACGAACGTGGCCACCATCTTCTTTGAAGTGCTTCGAGAACGAACAACTTTAGTCGGCTTTGGCTCGTCTTGAAAGACCCAGGGGGTCGATCGCGCTAATTTTAAACGACATTACCAAAGCAAAACCACAACCAAAAACGTTATGTTATGCACATTTCGTATCGCGCTATTATTTAAACGGAAACGAATTAGCTTTATTTTGGAAGATACGTTTGTCAACGTATTGCTTTAATTTTTGACAGCGTTTAGAACCAAAAGCGTTACGTTGGAATCGGCTATTCCGCTGTCAAACGAACGTTTTTGAATTAGTTCGTGACGAGCAACTTTTCAAGTTATGTTTGGTGGATAATTGTAACTAAAATTTAAATTGATGTGTTTGTGTAATATATAAAAGCTTTAAATGCTCGAGATACATCTTATCAAGTGCTTATGAGGTGGACGTAGCTGAGGGTAAAGCATCGGCCCGCAGGCAGAATGGCTCAATAAGACGGTGATTGATTTCTTCATCGGAGCCAAAACTTAGAAAGCGATATCGTCCTTCATCGGAGCTGTTTGCCGGGTTGGCGGAGGAATGAACTCCTCTTATACTACCTGCCTCTCGTTCTGATGGCCTGGATGAGGATACGAAGGTAAGCGTTTGGGAAATGTACCTACAACCTATATTAGGTAGGTAATCACAACATTTTGTTATTTTGTTGTTGTTTGGTATTGCCAGTGGTTCAGGGTTGTGTTGATGGCACCCCTATCGCTATCACAACACCAGCAGAGCATGAAGAGGTATTATTCTCAGAATGTTTTAATTGATATTCACAAATCACACATCATAATGTGTAATTATTATTTATTTGTGACTAAAATGATAATAAATTATAATTATTAGTGGATACAATGAAAATAAATATAGGTTATGTTTTAATTGTATAATTTTATTTTGTAGATTTGCACACGAAGATGCGACGACCGCACCGGGGTGATATAACCTGCGTCGGCCGCGGCCGCCCGGGGTGGCGACTCACTGACGACGTCCTCCGTCCATGTTTTCTATAAAACCATAATAAAACACTATAAAAACACAAACACCACATTGTTTTTATCAACTTCAACTCTTACTTAATAGCTTCTGTGGAAGCATGATCTCAATTTTATACAATGTCATTTAGATCATCAAACACTGGACTTTCACTCGGAGATTAGAATTTTGGCCTATGGATTGGCTCAAAAACACAAAATAACAATAACTATTTATGCACTCACCTTATAACTATTAATTATTTTACTTATTCTTCTTCTCCAATAGGTATTTCGCCAGTGGCATTTAACTAATAGCAATAACACACAAATTTAGTACTTGAAAAGCAATTTTTTGGTTATCATAAAACGAAAACAGCTTATATTGTTTACATTTGACTGCATTTGTACCACAGATTAGAGATATTTGTACCATAGATTAGTGCTGCCCACTTTACGAAATGCATAATCGACCATAAATTACAGAAGTATCGCCTAGTATTTACCTAATACACGGGTAAGCTCTAAACGTTTCACGTTTGGTTGTGGTTTGGTTTTACTTTGGTAACGTCAGCGATTTAAACGTTCAGAAAAATAGCGCGATACCATTTTTGACAGCGGCCAAACCAAATCTAAACCAAAACCAAATACGTTCCGTTCGAACGGTAAAACCTTTCAAAATTAGCGCGATTGGCCCCAGATTGTTGTTTGGAATCAGGATCGTAGGCATAGATCCAAGATTCGTCACCACTGATGATGTCGTAGACGTGATTTGACTCTCCTCGGTTGAACCTTTGCAGAGTTTTCTTACACCATCTGACGCGGGCCGCCTTGTGATCGTCGGAAAGCAGATGCGGTATCCAACGGCAAACTAGCTTTCTTACACCAAGCGCTTCATGCAAGATCTTCTGAATGGTTGTCCCTGAGATGCCTAATAGAGCCTCTATCTCTCGATACGTCACATGACGATCTTCGAGAATTAGTTGTCTCACTCCAATGATGTTATCTTCAGTGAATGCAGATTTTGGGCGACCTTCGCGAGATTTGTCACTAACACTAGTATGTCCACGCTGGAATTCTAAATACCAGCGTTCGACAGTCCGCAGACATGGGGCTTCATCCCTGAACACAGATATTAGCTCTTCAAAACACTGAAGCCGTGTCAGGCCTCTTCTAAAGTTGTAGAATATTATTGCACGAACATTTTCCTTAGAAAGATTCATTTTCGTACGTAACCTGACAGATTCTAATCGACGCTGTGACTAAACAATAACATTAATCCTAATACATTCAACTGTTTTGAGATTCGAAATTTAAACACATTCGAATATAGAACAGTTCCAAATTCAAAATTGCCGGGAATTATGGAAACGACAGAACTTAAAAGGCATGCCTCGTATTTCAAGGTATGTATAGGTAGGTAGGTAGATATACAAGGTGGAACATAAAGGGTATACTTTTTTTTTTCAAAACTTAACTTTGTAATTCTAAATCTATCAGCTTTGAAGGGTACTTGAAAAACAAAAGGTGTTATAGGAATACAGCTGTTGACCGATTTCACAAGTCTACAAAACCTTTAGTACTTCAACTGTCCCACAAAGCCGATAGTTTGAGATTTACAAAGTTAAGTTGCAAAAAAAAAAAGTATACCCTTTTTGTTTCACCTAGTAGTAGTTTATATCCCTTGTATATTCGCCACAAATTGGGGCGCAGGACCTCGTTAAAATTGTTACCTATCTAAATAAAATATGAACGATTGTTTACTAGCCCTTGCCGTACAATGTTGATTGATGTTTATTACGTAGATACCTGCCACGTTTACGTTAACGTGATTGCGTCTGACTGAATAGTTATCAAAACAATTTTGGATCCTCACTTTCTCTAATAAAATTGTTATAAAGAAACTTACTTATGAATAAAAAATAACCAACTGACATATAACGCACAGTCGAAACTGGTGGGTAGAAGCAGACATTTTGTACAAAAGTTCCTTAAATAACGTAGGTGAGAAAAGGTTTTTTGTTTATCCATTTTATTAGAGGCGCTCATTAGAGGAGGCCTATGTCCAGCAGTGGACAAGCATAGGCTGATGATGATGATGATGATGATTTTATTAGAGGGTAAATAGGGGTAAATTTAAGTTTCTATCAAGGTGTGCTCGGGCACACGGCTATTTTATGGAAATGACTTTTGTAATTACAACAAAGATTTATATAATGCCTCGTAGTCATCAATTGTTTGCTGTCATTACAAATCGTTGAGTAAAAAATATAATTTTATATATTTATAGTACAATTTTATATACATATATACAGTCGTGATTTTTTACGGTCTATAGCAATCAAACGTAGCTTAAAACGTCTTCACTTATTTTTTTCTTGTAAATAACGCATTTTCTATCGACAGGCAGTTTTTTTGTAGGTAGTTACCATAAAGCTACTACTATTATATTTACAGTAAAAAATAACGGTCCACAAGAAAAAGAAGCGGTCTTACATTTTGGGGAATTCAAAAATCTTGATTACAAATTACAACTTACTTTTGTGTTATCCACGAAATAACTCAAATTTCAAACACTTCAAACGTTTTGCATTCCATAATTAAGAGTTCACTTTCGACTTAACACACACTTATTACCATTAACTCTTGCAATAAAAACTAATTAACCACTTCTCACTGAAAGTTTCGATTACATTCGTTCGCGCCCTGGCAAGCGCCACCCGTGAAAGCTTTGTAGGAACTGCAGATTGTTCTGAAAATTATTTTGGGTCTACTACGCATGCGCCAACTGAAATAGTTACTACAGTTACATAGGTGTACTCAATTGAGATCCAGGATAATTGTTACAGGGGATACATAGAGTAACATTATAATAATAATAATTTAGCCCTTTTATAGTATAAGCAGTGATAGCCGATTTGTTAAGCACGCGTCTTGCGGGCTACCAGGTCTCGGGTTCAAACCCCGGCTCGAACCTCTGGATTTTTCGAAATCTATGTGCGAATCATAATTTCTATATGATTATCACTTGCTTACGGTGAAGGAAAAACATCGTGAGGAAACCTGCATGTCTTAGAAGATTTAACCAATTTTCGAAAGACATGTGAAATCCGCCAACCCGCACTGGGCCAGCGTGGTGGATTATGGCCTGAATCCCCCTCGTGTTGAGGGGAGGCCCGTGCCCAGGAGTGGGACGTCAAAAGGGCTAAAATGATGATAGTATACGAGGAGGATTCAGGTCATATATCAAACGGGTAGTTCAGTTTTATTAATAAGTATTCTAATACAAAATTATATTTAATAAAATTAAGATAAAATAAAAACCTACCCCTAATCAAACAAATCCCGTCCGCGTGGGTTGGTGGCAAGAATACTGGCTGCATTTACTCGCTGTATTGACAAGCTAATTTTTTGAGCGAGGAAAGAGCCAGCCTCCTTGTCATTTGTGGCGGTAACCAGTCTGGGGGTGATTTTGATATGATATCAAACTACGCTGGTGCAGATCGGGCTGGAGAATTTCACAGGTTTCTTGAAAATTGGTTGCATTTCCTCACGATGTTTTCCTTCTCTGGAGTAGGTATAAACTGTATAAACAAGTGTTAATCATAATTGAAATTATGATCCGAACAGAGGTTTACAAGACGATTACAAAACTCTAGAGGTACGAGCCGGGCTTTAAAACCCAGGACCTTGATTACACGTGACATGTGCATAACCAATCGGCTAATACTGCTTACATTCCTACTTACTCTTACTTTATAATCATAAGGTTCATATTAAGGTTCTCAGATTTTTCCATACGGAGTGTCAGTAGTCCATAATAATATTTTAGCTACATTTAACGATACAGTACACAGAGATACAGTACCTTAATAATGAACTTTTACATATTAATTACTTACTATAAATAGATTGAACTAATAGTAACGAATGAACAAATTATTAATTGAAATAAAACTATTTTTCGGATTTTATCGCGTTTATTTAATTTATGTTCCCGACGTTTCGGCTGCTTTACAGCAGCCATGGTCACGGGGGGACTGAGGTGTTAGACGTCCTGATGTCATAGTTAGTAACTGGGTACCCTCATATTAAGTTGTTGTTTGCGGTCCGATCCACGCAGAAAGTGCTCACAGTGTCTCGAGGTCTTGCAATGGTACACTTGGTTTTGGATTTAATTATATTAATTACTGGATCCCAAGTTGGTGGTAGCACCCAGCCATCTTCCCTATTGAAATTAGGATGTTTTTTAATTTCAATGGCCTCACGTATCATCCTTGGTCGGAATCGGTGTTCTTTTGCGAGGATCTGTGGTTTATCAAATCTGATATAATGGCGGGTGCGGTCCTGTACATGTTCACAGATTGCAGACTTCGTGGAGCGCCGGTGTTTCACGTCAGCTATATGTTCTTTTACGCGGGTTTTCACTGATCTTTTAGTTTGCCCTATGTAGGAGAGCCCACATTCACAGTCGAGTTTGTATACCCCTGCATCTTGTAGAGGAATGTGACACTTGACAGGTGGTAAGAACTGACTAATCTTCTTTGGTGGCTTGAAATAAGTTTTGATTGAAGCACGTTTCAAGATGTAGCCAATCTTGTCTGTGACACCTCTTATATATGGTAGTACAGCAGGTAGACGCTCGACTGTGGCTGGTTTCACTCGGTCACTGTGATGGAGGCGCGGGATCCGAAGCTTGTTGTCATGCAATACTTGCTTGACGTGACGGATCTCGGCAGCCAGGTGTTGCTCATCACAGATCCCTTGTGCTCTCTGAAACAAAGATTTACCCACGGTAGCTAACTGTGTTGGATGGTGGTGAGATTCACCGTTTAAGTACCTATCAGTATGGGTCTTTTTCCTATACACGGTGTGGCCTAAGGTGTTAACGTCGGGAACATAAATTAAATAAACGCGATAAAATCCGAAAAATAGTTTTATTTCAATGTGTAGTATTCGCGTAAATATAAGAAAACAATAAATTATTAATTACTTACTATAAATAGATTGAACTAATAGTAACGAATGAACAAATAATGACTAATTAATTCCATAGTAAACAAAGTTAGTGGAAAAATAAGGTTATGCCCTGATGATACGATACGTCACAATCTAGAAATTAATTTAATCTTAACCAAACAACATATAGATACTATGCAAACATCATTAATTTTACATATTTCGATTCGAAGAAAATATGCTTGGAACGGGCAAGCAAACATTAAGTCTCAATTGTGTGGCACGAGGTAATAGCTATATATAAGGCAGAACAAGTTCAGATCAACTATTGCGATACTGGGGATCGTCACGTTTGCTGACTTTGCAAACATGACTGAAATTTACAAGATAATTATAACAACATTAGTTTTTTACAAATGCGCCGCGTCGGACGTCAGTGATACCTACTACCCGCGGTATCATCTCGCTCCTTGCAAAGGCTGGATGAACGATCCAAATGGATTCTGCAAAACCGAAGATGGAAACTACCATTTGTTCTACCAATACAATCCGGAATCAAGCCAGGAGGCAGGAATCGCGCATTGGGGCCACGCGACCAGCCCAGACCTATTCAATTGGGTACATCAACCGACCGCCATGTATCCCAACCACACTTACGATAAATCTGGAGTTTTCTCGGGCAGCGCTCTAATTGAAGATGGAAAAATGTATATTTTCTACACTGGAAACGTCAAATACCCCAATGAGGACCCAGACCATATAAACCAACAAGCGCTAGCTGTAAGCAGCGATGGAGTAACAGTCACAAAGTATTCAGGCAATCCTATAATAATCGGTAAAGACACCCGACCAAACATCAGAGATCCTAAAGTTTGGAAAGAAGGTGACACGTACTATATGGTGTTAGGAAGTTCTATTAATAACGATACTCTTGGAACAATACTGCTTTACGCATCAAACGACAAAATCACCTGGGAGCAGATCTCAGTGTTGGGTGAGTCGACAGGTTTTCTTGGCTACATGTGGGAGTGCCCCGACTTTTTCAAGCTGGGTGGCTACTACGTCTTATTATTTTCGCCTCAAGGTGTAGAGCCACAAGGAGATAAATACAAGAACCTTTACCAGGCCGGATACTTCATTGGCACTTTTGACTACAATAGTAACGAATTTAAACCAATTACAGAGTTTAAAGAAATAGACCATGGTCACGACTTCTATGCCACCCAAACATTAGTAGAAGGGGGACGTAGAATAATGGTAGCTTGGTTTGACATGTGGGAGCAAAACTATCCGGAGCGCGATACCGGCTTCACAGGTTGTATGACATTACCCAGAGAATTGATTCTAGGACCGAACTTTACAATACACCAGAGACCTGTTAAGGAGATTACTGCAGCTATTGGAACAAAGCTGTTCTCGGGAAGAGGTGAACCTGGTACCGTAGTTGAGCTCGAAGATAAGACAGGAGAAATAGTTATAAGGGCTCCGAACAGGGCTGATATGGAGTTGCATATTGAATCAGATAACCAGACTGTGGTGCTTAGTTACGACTATAAAAATGCCACCGTGACGCTTAACCGTGGTGGTGATGACGGCATTCGGAGGACCGCTTGGAGGCCCATGGGACAATTTCGCTGGAGGATTTTTATCGATGCAAGCTCGGTTGAATTGTTCTGCGGGGATGGTGAGGTAACATTCTCAAGTAGATTCTTCCCTCTCGGTACAGTGAAAGTGAGGCTCGACAGTTTTGCTTATGAGTTAACAGTGAGTACAATGAAGCGGACAGCCCCAATGCCGTCAACCTGCTGTGAACTTTGTTAAATATACATGTAGGTATAACAAAGACACGATATCATAATTTGAATAAACCTACTTGATTGCCTATTGGTTGATGGATCTAATCTATTCGTATATTATATGAAATAGTTATTTCATTATCATCTCTTTTATTCACGTTTAATCTATAAAACTAAATGGGTATAACAAAAACTGATTATTTGTACCAAGTCCAACACTATGAAGATTTTTTAAATGTTTTTAACTACTCCTGATATTGCTTAGTCAAATTAATTTTACCATGTATATTTTACAAAACATCAACCAACTATATTGAAAGATACCTCTGTTTAGTATGAAATATTTATTTTTAACCCCCGACGAAAAACGAGGGGTGTTATAAGTTTAACATGTGTATCTGTGTATCTGTGTGTCTGTGTATCTGTGTATCTGTGTATCTGTGTATCTGTGTATCTGTGGATCTGTGTGTCTGTCTGTGGCAACGTAGCGCCCAAGCTGATGAACCGATTTCAATTTTGTTTCTTTTTTTAGATAGGTATTCTGATCGAGAGTGTTCTTAGCTATGTGTCATGAAAATCGGTTCAGCCGTTTGAAGATCATCAGCGCTTTTGTAGGTTAAAAAAGCCACATTCACGGCCAAAACCAATTCCCTCGGCTCGAATCCATTCGAAATTTGAGATGATTGAATTTAGATTTATTATATTTTTAAATGATCGTAATAGTCTGAACTGGCTTTTTACAATATTATAAATTTGAAAAGTTTCCCTGATTCTGAAAAAAATGAATATTTTATCAATTTTATTGAGAAATTAAAGACGTTCCATAAGTCACATTTCAAATGATGGATACGCGCATGCGTTAAATTTTGTTTGTTCTGTTAATGGTCATGGAATATTACGCTATAATAATTCTAGAGGGCGCTGCTCCGCCATTGACAAAGAATATAAAAAAACTAATCTAATTTAAAATAATTTTAGCGTTATTGAAAATTCTTACCCTAGGCTGCTCCCGTCTACCTCAACCAGAGTTATTACATCAAATTGAATAATAATTGATAATATTTTACTAGGAATAAAACCTCCGTGACATCAATATTTAGATTCGTTGTCTATTCTAATGTCTATTATTATAATGTCATAACAAAATAATGTCTCATACTTTTACACAGATTTTCTGTTGATTATTGTACATCTTAGATTATAAATGAGGAAGCCGAAACAAATGATTTAATGGTGCTTTCATAATCTGGCATCGAAACTAGTTGTACCAGATGAATTTGCGCGATGGGCTATGGATACTGAGCTACGGGAGCTACGCAAATCGCGCTAACATCATTATTTGGAAGAACTAGGTAAATTATGCATTTGATGAACAGGTCATCGCATCGGGGGTTTTTAAATTTTCAATTTAGAGTTATACATAATTACATCAATGTACTTAATGAAGTCGCATAAAATTATGTACCAAATTAATAGTGATGTATCTAAATACATACTTGTTATCAATACCTGTGATTTACTTTATTGCCCGAAACGAAAAGTAACTGGTTATTAACAAGGATGACTTCATTTGAATAGCAGTGATAGCCGATTGGTTATCTCGCGTCTTGCGGGTACAAGATCCCGGGTTCAAATCCCGGCTTGTACCTCTGCGGTTTTCAAAATCTATGTATGAATAAAATTATTTGCTTACGATGAAGGAGGTATGAGGATGGTGAGGTAACCAGCATGTCTTAGAAATCCTAACCCAATTTTCGAAAGACTTGTGAAATCCGCCAAACCACACTGGACCAGCGTGGTTTATGGCTGAACCCCCCCTTGTATTGCGGGGAGGCCTGGTTTTTTATTATGAGTTCATTTAACAACTGTTACAGAACACAATTCCTTCTATGGTTTTTACTTGCCGGTCTTAAAGTTAGGTATAATTATCTCTTCCCTAGACAAGTATTTTTTACGACTAGGTACTACATGTCGCGAATTGATAGAGACACTCTAAAATAGGTGAACAGAATTTGAATATACACACATAAGTAGTACACCTGACAAGAACAGCGCATAATGAAAACAGTTAAGTGTCACCGTGAGTTCGCACTGGACGAAACTGTTGTCTCTATTTTATGAAAACAAAAAATTGAGACAACAATATGTTTCGCCAACATGTTTCGTGCAGTGCGAATTCACGGTCATGTTCTTTTTTTAAGTCGACAAACTAGCGTACCACTGGCCTGATATTAAGCAGTTACCATAGCCGATCGTTGCTTGCAACACCAAAGACATTGATCAAACATTGCCGATCTGAAAGGAAGTGGTATAAAGGAAGGGGAAGCGGGAGTTGTACTTCCGGTTCCCTTACTCATGGTACAAAATGCAGCTATTGTACGCCATGGTACGGTAATAGCTACTGCATGTCGATCTCCTGTGAGAGGTTGGTACTACCCTCATCTAATCAGCTGGTAAAGAAAATAAAAAACGTATCCATGGAGTTTCTTGCATGTTCTTCTCCATAGGATTTTGTTTTGGAACAAGCACCTAGCTCTTGACTTTTTAAAAGTGCCAGTTAATCTGGCCTATTTGAAATAAAAATATTTGAGTTTGAGTTTGAGTTTGAAATGAGCCAATTGACTACAGTTTAGCTGAAGGCAGCTGCTCATAAATAACTATAGTCAAGACTTCAGAGACCAGGAGGGGTACAATTTGTGATACTTAAACAAACTAATCGAAAGTAAATTCGTTATTTTTCATTTATAAACTTTGTGAATATTTTTTTATTACTCTTCTTATGGCAACATCGGCATTCTACCATGCTCATTAAATAAACATTAACATTAAATCATCTACAGTCAAGGTTAAATTACCTACTATTATGTCTCACGTTAGCATCTCTACTATGATTTTACGCTCGCTTGTTGCTACGTTAAATGTCTATGGTCTGTAATTATACTACGTGTATCGGACACCCAAGGAACGAAACCTACTGAATAATTTTATTACGAAAATTATAATAAACGTGACTTTTATCTGTTCCCTACAGGTTTTCAAAGCCCATTTCATGAGAGGTAGGTTGCACGGTGATATTAACTGTAGTTTACAAACTATTTCAATAATGAGTTGTAAGGCAAAGATGCTCTGGAACTAAATGCCATTTCAGAAGGCAACAGGACATGAAACTAATCAACAGTCATGAATAACATAAGCAGAGCTAAAATTTTAGGAGCAGACTTAGCTGAATAAAACAACTACTAATATAACTTTAGTAAATAATTAATTTTATTGAAAACAAAATAATTACAGCATTTTTTAGGTTTATTTTTATGAATTGGTTTCATTTAAACAATAAGGTACCTTATTTTTGAGGAACACAATTTATTACTGACAAATTAACTAATACTATAATACTTTCACAGTGTTCTTAGAAAATAAAATGTTACTCACTAGAATATAGGTATGACCTAACTTATTGTTGTTTACATTTGAACTAAATAAATAAATAATTGGCTAAAAATAGGTACATCAGTAACAATAACTCTTTTCGGTCGATGACTTTGATCGTACAAACTGAATAGGTATGATGACACTATGCCCTCAATCCACCAGGGCCCTAACCACGCTAGCTACTCAAATCGTAATAGAAAAGCAAACGCTCGCGATTACGTTTCAAACGCTCGGCTTTTGACGTTTTGCTGACACCATACCATATCAATGTCAGTAGAAATCGTGAAGCTCGTGTCAGCAAAACGTCAAAAGCGGAGCGTTTGAAACGTAATCGCGAGCGTTTGCTTTTCTATTACGATTTGAGTAGCTAGGGTGGTTAAGGCCCTGGTCTTTGTCTCTGCTGGGAGTTCAGCCGAAAAATAATTAATATTCAATCGAATTCGGTCAAACCATGAATTCATTGTTCAACGTCTTAATTAGTCTACACTAGTTGTTAGACTATAATGTACTTACGTTAATCATCACTTAACATTATATTCATTCGACTAATTAAAACAAAGTGGAATTGCAATACACGTGGACTCTTTAAACATGCTAATTTTATACAAACAACTCTGATAAAATCGGATTGAGACACCTACTCTGTTTGATCTAACCCGCATTTCCAGTAATCCCGTTAAAAGCATTTAACATCACAGATAGGGCTTATTTTATTATCTCAGAGGGTAATTTAATTATGAATGTTCATGTAAGGTTAGCAATGTAAAGTACTTAACAGTTTAATCATAATGTTATGAATAACAATAAGTAGTAAAGATAACAACAGTATGTAATATAACGATAAATAAAAAAATATTAACAGACATGAAATTAATGGACATGTAACGGGATGTTAGAGCATTTACTGTTTGTTTTATTATAATGGTTATAAGTGTTTAGTGCTCTAACAGTCTGTTAATGTGTTGAAGAACTCGGCCCTTCATAATAGTTGGTTTGGAATGAAAACCCTCATTTGAAATAGGTTACTTTATAAATTTTAGGAACGTTTGTTACTATCTGTACATAACGCAGTTATATCCACATCATTTCGGCCGCGTACCTAAGTGTAACTTATGTACTATACTAACTACTTAGGACTGAATATTTAGGTATTGGACCAGATTACTTATAACAAAATACATAGTTAGACAACCCATGGTTTGACTCTTCCATCCAACTGTGGTACCATTCAGCAGTTATTCACACGAATAACCCGACACCGATACTTTACATAAATTACTCTGTACTCAGGAGCCAGCACGGCCAAACTGTGCAAGCAAAAAACGGCGCAGGCTTCATCGTGCGAATTACCGATTCCTTTTGACTTAACTTTTAATTATCAGGCGAGTAAAAATAAAATATTTGCACTCTACCTTTAAAATCCTTAATAGGTACTCTTAATAACTTATCACTTTTCCTGACTATAGACTCTGCCCTGCTCTACAACTCACTAATTCATGTAAGGGTCTCATTTACATGGGTGTCATGATTGTCATGAGCACCATGACCTCCGAAATCTTCAATCATACCTTCAATTGACACGTAAGCCCCAGATACTAAGCATATGATGGAAATTATTCCAATAATCAAGTTTTTCCAGAGCACATATTGGCAGGGTCCAAGGTTCCTTTCCCAATGGTAGACAGTATCCACCACAGCTGGTATGAGGAGGCCGAGGGTTGAGAAGAAGACGGCTCCAACGAAGCTGATGACTAGTTCCAAGTTGGGGAAGGCTGCGGCGATAGCAACTGTGGGAAAAACCATAATAATAATTTGCCTTTTCTGAAAATGTTAATTAGGTACCAGGAACGCATAACTAGTAGAAGAGTTTCCGAGAACGTTAATGGTCCGATACTGGGCACCGGGCTCCCCTTAAAACAAAGTCACAAGTCACAAGTCTTTCAAATTTTGGTTAGGTTTTATTAGACATGCTGATTTCCTCACGATATTTTTCGCGAGAACAATGATAGTCATATTGAAATTATGAGATTATATACATAAGATATATCTTACAATTTTTACAGTAAATTAATTTTCAAATTTCAATTTTTAAAATTTGGAAATATTGCAGTCGTTTAATGTTTTGAAAACAGTAGGTTCTACTCGCTTTTGTGCTATTGCGTTATAATTGACTAATTTTAACAAACTTGTATATGTTTGTGTTTAGTTAATATGTAGGTATATCTGATTTTTTTACCTAAAATAATTGGTACTTATGACTCAATGTAATAAATGTATTAAATTCAATATAAGCCACCAACATCTTCAGTAGATAAGTTTTAGCCCTACTTGAATCTTTCTAAAGAATTTGTTTGAGTTGTCTCTACAAATACTTTTAGAAAAGCTGAAAGCTCCAAAGGTATTATTCATCTTCAAAGATACATTTACAAGATTTGCAAAGCTTCCGTGAGACCGAAATTATTATATCTAATTTATTCCTATCCAAACCACGATTATTACGGCAAAGTTGAGGAGTTCCTCGATATTATTCGTTATTCTGGAATATATCTTTGAATTTCCTGAAATTGGGTCAACATTGGTAATATTGATGGGTCGTTCAATTTCTTCAAACTTTGACTGGTAAAGGGGGTAAAATGTGATTGCAAATGCTTTTCAGCATTCAGAAATCAGGTAAATACATTGGAGATACCTACACCATTTCCATTCAAAGGCTGCGTAAGAAATAGTAGTTTAGGATTACATCGCTCGCTGCACACCACGGTTAGTTACCTATTCGTTTTGTCCGTTTATATATTTTTTTAAATGTCTGGAATAATACTTGTGGATTGGATGAGAATTGGGCTTTACCGCATTAAAAGCCCCGCCAAATGTAAGGGTTATTTAATTTATCTGTCTAAAAAGGTATCCATCTAATTTGTATATAATATAACTATATATTTACTACTAGCGGCCCGCCCCGGCTTCGCACGGGTACATTGCGGTTACATTATTCGAGTTTTAGTAAGGATCACTAATTTTTTTGAAAATATATTATAGCCTATGTCACACGGGGATAGTGTAGCTTCCCAACAGTGAAATAATTTTTCAAATCGGTTCAGTAGTTTCGGAGCCTATTCATTACAATCAAACAAACAAAGTTTTCTTCGTTATAATATTAGTATGATATGTATAGATCTACCTTAGATATTTTTAATATAGAAACGTGCTTGGGTTCCTGCATAAATCTTCAAGTACTTATTCGTTGTATCAATGACTTCAGTATCTTTATACCCATTATAATATTATTTCTTTATCTCACTCAAGAAAATATACGATGGTGTACTTATGATCATGTTTCTTTTAGGGCAATAAATAATATCTGGATATTTCCGAAGGATTAAGATGAATTACTTGAGCCGCGTCTAAAGTATGTGATCTACTATTTCTGAGAAGTCAAGTAAAATGAACTGAAGTTTTAAACTTTAGAGATAATTTTTCCCTGAGAGCATACTCATATGAAATTATTTTTGAGATCATAAGTATGCAGAGATAAAATGAACTTTCTATAAATGAAAATAATGCTGACAATTTAATTAAATAATATAATAATTTTAGCCCTTTTGACGTCCCACTCCTGGGCACGGGCCTCCCCTCAACACGAGGGGGATTCAGGCCATAATCCACCACGCTGGCCCCGGCGGGTTGGCTAATTTCACATGTCTTTCGAAAATTAGTTAAATCTTCTAAGACATGCAGGTTTCATCACGATGTTTTCCTTCACCGTAAGCAAGTGATAATCATTTAGAAATTATGATTCGCACATTGATTTCGAAAAATCCAGAGGTTCGAGCCGGGGTTTGAACCCGAGACCTGGTAGCCCGCAAGACGCGTGTTTAACCAATAGGCTATCACTGCTTTTTTTGACAATTTAATTACGAGGATGAAATTCGAGTTTATCTGAGTACACAACAGCGCCCCGTCAATTCAAGCGAAACATATGTACTACCAAGAAATATCGCTACCTACGGTTTTACCTGGATGCCTTATTGTGTTATATTTGTTTTGTTATTTCTCGACAAAGAGAAGAATATATTTCCATTGTCAAGATACGAAGTTATTTCGATAAAACAGCATTTTTATCAGAAACCTATTTAGCAATTCAAAAACCTGCGACTATTTTTATCTAGTGAACTAGATAATTTCAGCTCCGAAAATAGCTTTGCGCTTCAATTCATTATTATACCCAACGTCATAGAACAGGTTTGGCCACTAATTTGTAAGTGCCCCCGTAGGCCTAAACAAAATAAATGATTTGATAAAACACTAACACAGACGGCGAATGATTTGATGGCTCGGCAGTGCCGCCGCCAAGACTTACCAGTAATAGTAACAATCAAAGTTCTGATGCCGACTTGGATAACGTTCTCGTATTTAACGGACTCCTTGTTCTTGCGTCTTCTGGTTATCATCTCCATGATGACGTAAAATTGGAGTGCGTAGGATAGATATATCACCACTGCCATGAGCAGTTTTGCTGTTTGAGCCACTCTACAAGATGAAAAAGAAATGATTAGGTTAGCCTTTACCTTTCTGAAGTCCTTTTATTTATTGAAATAAAACTATTTTACGGATTCTATCGCGTTTATTTACTTTTTTATGTTCCCGACGTTAATAACCGCGAAGTAAATAAACGCGATAGAATCCGTAAAAAAGTTTTATTTCAATGTCCTTTTATTTACTTATGTTTTATATTAGTGCTAATCTATTTTAAACTAGCTGAACCCGCGACATCGTCCGCGTGGAATTTAACTTAACAAAAAAGCCCGCTCCCGCGTTCTGAGCCCGCGCGACAGGACCAATTTTTTTAATTTTGTTATTCTAAAATAAAAGTAGTCTAAGTGACTGCTTATAAATTCAGCTATCTACCAGTGAAAGTCCCGTCCAAATCGGTCCACCCGTTTCGGAGATACTTTTGGATTTCAAGTGTTTTTATTTTTTTACGCGGAACCCTAATTGTTTTTCAAAAATTAAAGTAGCCAAGTTACTTCCTATAACATCAGCTATATGTCAGTGAAAATCCCGTCAAAATCGGTCCAGCCCGGATTACCCGGAACAAACACACTGACAGACAGACAGAGAGACAAAAAAAATTAAATCGCGTTTTTGTTATAAGTACCGTGTGTACATTCATATTATGCATTTAGTGAAAAGGTGTTATTTTGATATTACAAACAGACACTCCAATTTTATTTATTTGTATAGATACATGATACGACTCTCCACCCGTATGTGTACTTATTAAACGCATAACACTTCTCCGTGATTTCTCTGCTTTAATTCAATGCAAGCTAGTATAATTAAGAATTTCAATAAAAATTGTCCCAATGACGTAGGCTCGATAATTATCTGTCGGACAGAACAAAGTGAGTTTGTACCCAATGATAATTAAAAAAAAGAAATCCATTCGCTTTTATCATAATTAATTTTATATTATAAAATTAATTATGATAAAAGCGAATGGATTTCTTTTTTTTAATTATCATTGGGTACATCATAATTAACATGACGTAATTACTCAAAATTACAAAAAACTTGGTATTGGTGTCCTTGTGTGTTGGTATCGTTGGAGTGAAAAGATCGAGAAAGAAACGGATGTTTCCCTCGTCGTAGATGGAAACGACAGATAATAGTCCTCCCAGGCATTATTTTCCCTTTCTGGATGTTGTGTCTTAATTACACTACATTAAGATACATTTTAAATGATTGTACACGCACGTGTTGTAGGTATTGTTTTAGCCATGTGAATGTGTATGTGTGTGTGTGCGAATGAAAGCATACCTGCAGTGTCTTTCACGAATATTTTGAAATTTGAAATGATTATCAGTTTGATGTCCACTAAGCTTACAGAATACCAATCATACAAATATCGATACGAAAACATCTGTCAAAAAGTGTTACGGTGGCTATCAGCAATACTCGGTGCTCATGACGTCATCTTAGTTAGTCACTGGTCATAGGGAATACGAAACTAGCTGTTTGACAGTTATTCGTTGAACACTTTGCCAAGTGATCATCACTATGAGCTGTCAACAGAGTTAGCGAATAGGCCTGCTGTAGGGGTTTTCGTAGTGGTATTGTAAGATTTGAAAGCCAATATTAACAAAGCTGTTATATAATAATTAACATGAGCAAATTGACGTAGAACGTACATTACTTGAATAGATACATTTTGATTATTATTTACTATAAGTTATTTAGTGATAATGGTGTTGCCTGCTCATATTATTATTTTATGCTGTTCCTGAGAATGTACACCATCTGTAATTCATTGAAAAGAGTAACCATTGAGTTTCTTGCCGGATCTTCTCAGTGGAAGCAGCATTCCGAACCGGTGGTAGATTCTGACTATTCATAAATGCTTTGTTGGCTTACATGAATAAAATCAATTTTGAGTTTTTTTGAGTTGAGTTTTACAAAACACAGAAATTTACTCAATACAATGATTTAATTTTATGCGTCAAGTTAACTATGTGTGGTTCTGATCTATAGATCTGAACGCGTTTCACCTATCATCGCTAACATCAACTTTATTCCCTGAAAGGCTCAGAGAGGAGTATTACAGTGTCTCACATCTCTCTGAAGGTATTTGACCCCAATGTTGTAATTGTGAGCTAACTTGCCGTTACACCAAGCTCGCTTCCTCCGAATACGCAAAACATCCGGTTTATAGTCCGCCATACTGGACCAGTGCTAGTTGGAGAAGTTAACACGTATTTCGAAAGATGTGCTTTGCAGATTTTATCTTGTCATCATGGTAATAGAATGCAATCATCACAAGACTTCCAAAAAAAAAATTAGTTCTGACTGGAATCTTCACAATTTGAGTTTCATAGCGTGCGTTCGACCACTGAGCTACCACGGCTGTTAGATACAACCATCACAAAAAAAGCTTTACTTACATTTCGTCCTCCGGAAGGTTTAGGGTCACGCTCCCTTTGACGTTATCCCCGTACTGAACGTATCCGAAGAAGCCCACGATGCCGTACAGTGATATGACGATGATCATGGCTGTGTTGAGCACGCCGGGGCAGCCGAGGAACCGCTTCGGGTTGGCCATCTCGTTCTCCACTGGCATCACCACGCCGATGCCTTCCATCGCGAATATCACCGTACTATTGGTATCAAAAGTTAAGATGTATTCATTTATTCCAAACAAAGTATTTGGATCCCCTAGAAGTACCCAGATCTCCAATCTTCTCTTTTTACATTCAAATTGACCTATATGAAAAAATATTGAAAGATTTTACATGCTACTGCAAACTTTCCCTTTCCGTTTGGTAAGGAATTATAAATTTCCTAGTTATTTCTATCTTTTTTTTGTGACCCCAGGTTTTTGGAAGTAGATTAATTAATTTATTAAAATATTTTTTAACATAATAAGCCAGCGAAAAATGCACACAAGAATACCTTTTCACGGTCTAATAAAAGATCTGTTCCAGAAAGGTCCAGTTCGAAACTCCCTCGACATACAGATGCATTATAAGAATTAAAGTGAAAGAAGCGAATAAATGAGTTGGTGGTCTCTGTATCCCCGTGGGATTCAGGCGTAATATAAGGCGCATAATGTGTGTATGTAGGTTTATGTTTCCACTGGCGGTGAAACGCGCCTACACGATTCATTTACCTACTGTAATTTGGCAGGATTTGGAAACACCTGGCGTACCGACGTAAGTTATGATATTATACAGGTTGTTACAAAAGTCAAAAATAATATTCGATCGAACACTTTTTCTAATAGTTTCTGCACAAATGTTATTTTAAAACATGTAATAAGTATCTCAGTAGTATGACAAATGTTTCTTGATTATAAGCAGGTGATACCTACCTACTCCTACAATAAGTATCTCAGTAGTATGAAAAATGTTTCTTGATTATTACCAAGTGAAACCTACCTACTCCTACAATTCAGTTCCGTCAATGCAATGAAGTGATATTTTCTGGAAATTGGCCAGTTTGGACCTAAACCCCCTTATTAATAAACATCGATTAGCGGGCGAATAGCTACAACAAACCGAACTATCTTTCTGACATCAGTAATCGGATATTCAAAAGAAGAAGATAAAGCATGGTGTTACTATACAACCGCTTATCCACGATTAATGGGGTAAGAGTTCGGACTCACCTCAGAAACAACGGCCACTGTGTAACACTCGCTACCATCTCTCTCTCGCTGGTAGAAGGCAGATCCAAGAACACATAGTACAGCGTAATGACAAACACTACAAAGATTAGTATATTGGCTATCGCTGAGAATGGAACTAAGTATTTCAGATTGCGGATCTGGCAGATCAGTGCGAGAGGAACGAGGGTGAGAGCGCAGTAAGCTTGGATCGACAGCGTATAACTTGGAATGTAGACGTCGAGAACCTGTGTAGAGAAAAAACAATTTCGATTTTATTGCTATAATAATAAGGGTTTTTAATCTTTCACTCCTGGGCACGGGATTTCCCTCATTTCCAAGTTTCAGGGATGCTTAAATTCGTATTTATGTCTTCCAAGAACTAACTCCTCTTAAATTCAATTTGCAAGCAACTATAGATTCTAAAGCATTGTCTATACAGTCTGTTATCCCGCGTACATACTTCAATAATGACTTCTTCCGAAGCACCGCCAACCACATCTTTGTGGTTTGAAGCTCTTGAAGTTCTGAATATTCCTTTTGCTTTGGAGCAATATGAAAACTTGAAAATTGGATTCTATACCATTGTTGTTAACGTTCATTATCAAACTCTATATGCTTTGTTCCAATGACTTTAGGTATGTACCTACTTATTAAAGAGTGGAACGACTAGGAAATAAATGTATAGGTACCCACCTATTTATGAATAATAGTAGCATGTATTTTCTAGTTACAAAAGGCACCTACTTACGTGCTTACATGGAAAAATATTTGAAACTTTTGATGTGTTTACTAAATTATCTATCGTCGTTATATTGATAATGTTAAATTAACGCCTGAAGAAGCGAATCCAGTTATTGCTTTCACACAAACAGTAGGCGCTCAAAAGACAATCGGAAGTATAATTATTATTATTTAATTTATTGTTCATCTAATAATGTATGTTCAGAAATAACGATCGTAGGTATATTAGTCCAAAAGGAACAGTCTTTAAGGTATATTAAAGGGAAACTCGCCCTCAACTCGTGTCGAATTTAAACCATAGGCCACTAAACTGGATGTCCACTACTGCGAGAAGGCGAATCGCCGCGTTTTTCGAAAGCACACAATGTTTCATCTATACCGGTCAATGATCTGGTATTGTTACATGCATAATGGGTATTATTTTTCTTACCTCTTTAAAAGAAGATCCAATGAATACCACATAAACACACAATACACCGAAATACGCCAAAGCCATTGATATATCGACCACTGTCCTGAAACAAAAGATAAATATTAGGCGATGTTTGTTTCTTAATTCACGACTTTTGTTTTAAAATTGTATATTTACGTTTTAATAACGGAGTCGTGCAACAGTAAGTAAATTTGCATAAAATAACTGCAATAAATATGTGAGATGTGATTGATAGGTATTGTAGTGGTTGCAGCTCAGTTCACTGCACCGTTTGGTTACGGGTTCGATATCCTGTCAAAAATTTCGAAAGTTGCTCTGGTCTCCGTGTCTCTGGGAAGTTCTCCAATACAGTTTAAAGTACAAATAGTACAAGCGCTGGTTAGTTTGATACCATACAATGGTCGGGTTTGTCAGACGAATGTTTTATTTGTTTATTAAGACTGTAGGGTGTAGTGGAATTTGAACCTAGACGAACGTTAGAAAACAAAGTCGTACTGGGGCTTACGGTTTATTGTGATTGCAAAACTTACTTCATGCAATTACCCCAGCTCTGTACTTTCTTCGGTCCGTACGTAAAGGCGGCGGCACACGTTTCAGCAAAACTCATCGAGGGCTTTTTGGCGTCAACGCACACCTCTTGTGATGTTTTCACCTGAAATCACAGTTTTCACTATGGTAGAGTCAAGTTGTAGCCAATGTACACGGCTAGTTTGGTCGGGAAGATTGGCGTAAAATGGCTATTAAGGCTAAAGCGCCCACCTAGCCCGCGAAGTTCAAATTTTTTGAGGTTTTTAGAATTTTTTCAAAATCTAACAATAATAAAACGCACTGCATACTGTGTTTGTCGCAAATCACAAAATGTTGTCTTTAATGTTTTCAGATTTTGGATAAACTATAAAAATAATCGAAAATTTTGAATTTCGCGGGCTAGACAGGCGCCTTCACCTCAAAGAGCCGGAAGCCCAACTTCCCTTCCTTCTCCGCCCTCTGTTCCACTTAAACACTTCAGGTCGGCAACGAGCGAGAAATGGCTTTGATATTGCAAGTATCTACAGGCTACGGTATCTGCTTAACATCAGGCGGGTTGCATGCTTGTTTGCCGATTTTGATATACAGCCTGGCGCTACCATGGCGACATTAAATTAACACACGTATTAGGCTGCGCATTTTTAGATTTTCGAGATATTTAAATTTTATTAAACATTATTATTTATTGAATTATTCAACATTTTCTGAAATACTATTTTGGAGCAGCCTGTACGTAAATAACTCTAGCGCAGTGGTCATCTGCCGAGGACACGTATAGTAACATTTCTTCGATGAAATTAAAACGAAAAAGAAATACTATTAGAAATAATAATAATAGCTCGCCCCGCTCCGAGTAGTAGGTAAGAGCGTAGCTGAATGAATCGGATTTCAAAGGTGATGCCAATTTGATTACTTTATTTATTATCCATTTTATTTTATTTTTATTTTTTTTATATTTACGGACTTTTCTTTTTTTTATTGCTATTATGATTAGTGACCACTAGCCCTACCTGTGTATTAAATTAATGTCGCCATGGTAGCGCCAGGCTGTATACAAAACTAATAAGTACTTACTTTAGGTAGAGAATACTAGGGCCCGTATACTATATTTCCAAGATCGATCTCAAGTCTGAGAGCGATCTCGGAATTGTCTTTCTCAAGATCTCTTTCAGACTCGAGATAGATTTACTATTACGGGTCTAGGAGCTACTAAAACTTACCAGCATATGCACGGTGTGGGTGCAAATGAACCCAGCTATCAGGGTGCCTATAGACCCGGTGACCAGACCGCTGTTCTTGAACGCTGAAGGCATCGCCAGGATACCTGAGCCCAGACATGCTTTGAGGAGGTGGACTATTGACCCGATCGTTCTGAGGGAAAAATGAAGAAGATTTTAGGTGTATTTAGAGCATCATTTGGAAATAATGACTGCAGTAACTGGATTGATGATCATTTAAAATAGCAAGACAACATAATGGTGATACACACCCATCCCAAAAAGTTATATATTACTTTATTGGGAAAGAAGTAAATTTAGTTAAGTGATATTTTTGGGGATGTAGCTATTTTGTACCTGGAAATCGGAAATGTCTCAAATAATTATTCTGAAAGTTTTTGTCATATGTGAGTAGGCATTTTTTTAAATCACGCAATTAATTTAATATTTAACAAGGTAACTATTTATGTATTCCGCTTTACACGTTCCACTGTGCTGGCTGTCGCAACTAAGATATAATTAGTGTTCATTTAATTCCGTTATATTTTATCACATAGTTGCTTTGTACGTGTTGTGAAACGTGACTATCCCGTAAAATAATGCAACACATTATCACTAACAATACGTCAATTGTACAACCAAGTAGTTCATTTAGTTAATCTTATAGAGGCTTACTCAGGGAAATGGCAAAAAATTCATACGACTGCCGCCCCACAAATCATGCTGCTGTGTGTTACGCAGGCGCTCCGTTAGACGGACTGCGATTAAATAAATATCGCCAGACGAACACACCAACTGTATGGTCCCAAACTAAGCAACGCTTGTACTATGGGTACCGTACAATGGACTGGGGGCGATCCCAGTGACACCCAGACCTGGGCAAATTACGAAAAGGCCATTTCCAAAATTTGCCCCGGCGGGTATCGAACCCGCAACCACTATGTGCAGTGAGCCGAGCGGCCCTGGAACCACTGCGACAAGCGGTCGATTGGCGCTTATATTTAAATCCTACTAATATTATAAATGTGAAAGTTTGTGAGTGTGGATGTATGTATGTATGTATGTATGTTTGTTACTCCTTCACGCAAAAACTACTGAACGGATTTGAATAAAATTTGGAACACAGATAGTTTATAACCGGGATTAACATATAGGATACTTTTTATCCCGATAATCCCGAAATTTTTGTTACGTTAAATACTACGCGGGCGAAGTCCGTGGGCACAGCTAGTTATAAATATTATTCCTACGTGACGACCTACGGTCCGTATAAATAAATCAACCTCAACTCTGAGAGCGATCTAAGAAATGTCATCCTAACGTCATTCCAGTACTAAATGACATGTCAAAAGCGTACTCAAAACCGCACTCATACTTGAGATTGATAGACATCGGCAGACAGCACGCGAGTTTTTTTACGGACATTTTCTGGAGTTGGCACGTCACAAACATGCCGATTTTGGTGACAATGGCGCGGATTCACGATCCAAGGGCCTCGAGCATCGCCAACCGCTCTACCAGAACCTATCCAAAGTGTTTTTATTGTATTACAGACTTTTAAAGTTGTAGACTTAGGGCTCTGAAATATTTTGTACTAGCTGTGCCCCCCGACTTCGTCCGCGTAGTATTTAACGTAACAAAAATTTCTGTGTTCTGTGTAACTATCTGTGTTCCAAATTTCATCCAAATCCGTTCAGTTGTTTTTGCGTGAAGGAGTAACAAACATACATACATACATACCTACATACATCCACACTCACAAACTTTCACATTTATAATATTTGTAGGACTTTATTCTTTTTTGTCGTCAAAAAGTTTACAAGCATGTGAGTTTATCACATTATTAGTATTATCGTTAGCCCCACCAGCTAAGCTAATGCTTGTGTTAGGATTGGGACCACGTCAATAGTTTAATGGCCAGGATGGAGATTGAACCCGGAACCTCTCGGCTACGAGGGCCGCCCCTCCAACCACCTGGCTATTGACGCCTTACAAAATATAAAGGTCGATTTTCTTTATTGTTTTTTCTATGTTGAATATTCGCATACATCAGCACGTGTACAGGTGTTGCCACCACACGACTCAGATAAGTTTTTACAACAAGCAAACGGCACGTGCAATCGTGAAACGATATACATTATTGTACTTATGTTGAAATGAGTTTTCAATTCGTTGAGTGAAATCCGGTGTGTATTACAATCAATTAACCGTTAATTGTACCAAAAACTTGTTAGATAATGTTAAGTAGGCAATACTGTTGATCATTTTAATAGTGTTATTATTTAAATATAAGGTGTTGTCAGCTGTTTGTCAAGTGACTAAGGGTTGAATTAATAAATGGATCTCAAGTCTGAGAGCGATCTTAAGTAGGCTTTTGACAAGTCATTTTGCACTGGTTTGACATAAGGATGACATTTCCAAGATCAGGCTCAAACTTAAGATTGCTTTATTCATACGGGCCTAAGTTCAAGCTGGATTTAAGATTAAGAATTTCTATAACTACTTTATTATTTACTAGCTGTGCCCGCGACTTCGTCCGCGTGGACTTTCATATTTATTCACCTTTTAAAACTTCTCTGGACTTCCACAAATAATTCAAGACCAAAATTAGCCAAATCGGTCCAGCCGTTCTCGAGTTTAAGCTAGACTAACGAACAGCAATTCATTTTTATACTATAGATTATTAATTAGAAAAAGCTACTTGAATAATACTAAATAGCTACCTACCTATAGTCACCTAAGTTCATTTGTTTATCATTAGCGTTTGATTAAAATTATATAAACATATTTTAATGTTGTATTAATTAATGTGCCCAACACTTCTGTCAGTATATACTTTCCTTTAATTTTCACTAGGCGTACTAGCTTTGCAAGTAAACACATTTCAAAGGATCTAGTTTAAATTGTAATTTATCACAAGAAACGAGATGCTTTATAATTGTTTGCTGTCCTGTACCTAAATATTATGGAGCTTTTGCCAGAGGAACAATTCTCTCAGAATAATCAAGTGGTAGACGGTAGTTATATCAGTCTATTGGGCCTAAATGTGGCCTGCCAGCCTTACGACCCTGTCGTACATAATAATATTTATAATCTGCGGAAAAGAAACACCGAGAGCTATCGAAAATAATGTAGAAAATCTATAGATAACATAGATATTTCCAATTTATCTTAAAGCTTCTAAGTTTTTATTTTCCTGAAAGCGAATCGCTGAAAATCATCTATCTATCTTTGCTTTATTCTTTTTACATACTTTTAAACTTTCCCAAATATTTTTACCCCGGAAGCATTGTTTTTTTCCGTTAAACTTTGGTTAAACCTCTCGTAATTTGCAAGAATTTTGTAGTAAATTATTATTTTGTTGGAAATGTATTTGGTAAAGTAATGAAAATGTTAATAAATAAACAAGTTTATTAGCGTTGTGACTAAACTGCCATTTTTGTATGAAAAATATAATTACTAAGTGTTTTCATCTCTTTGTATGGTATAGACTTAGCTGCAATACTGTGGGAATAGAAGACGGTGTAGATAAATTTAGTATTCTTGAATTGATCATTAAGTCGGTTGCCTGTCTGCACTGGGGCGTAACGGGTATAATTCCCAACTTGACCTGGGTGCAACTGAGGTCGTTCCCAGGCCATTGTGATCCTAGGCTTTCCTCGATAAACAGGCAGAAAGTTACAGTTAAATAGTGATGTTATTCCTATCATTTGTATCGGACATGCAGAAGGCATAATTAATTATAATATTTTATACTCAGATATGGCGAACACTAACTAGAAGGTACTGTTTTTAACCCCCGACGAAAAACGAGGGGTGTTATAAGTTTAACATGTGTATCTGTGTATCTGTGTATCTGTGTGTCTGTCTGTGGCAACGTAGCGCCCAAGCTGATGAACCGATTTCAATTTTGTTTCTTTTGTTAGATAGGTATTCTGATCGAGAGTGTTCTTAGCTATGTTTCATGAAAATCGGTTCAGCCGTTTGAAGATCATCAGCTCTTTTGTAGGTTAAAAAAGCCACATTCATGGCCAAAACCAATTCCCTCGGCTCGAATCCAGTCGAAATTTGAGATGATTGGATTTAGATTTATTATATTTTTAAATGATCGTAATAGTCTGTACTGGCTTTTTACAATATTATTAATTTGAAAAGTTTCCCTGATTCTGAAAAAAATGAATATTTTATCAATTTTATTGAGATTTGTGTATGAACTAAAGACGTTCCATAAGTCACGTTTCAAATGATGGATACGCGCATGCGTTAAATTTTGTTTGATTTGTTAATGGTCATGGAATATTACGCTATAATAATTCTAGAGGGCGCTGCTCCGCCATTGACAAAGAATATAAAAAAACTAATCTAATTTAAAATAATTTTAGCGTTATTGAAAATTCTTCCCCTAGGCTGCTCCCGTCTACCTCAACCAGAGTTATTACATCAAATTGAATCATAATTGATAATATTTTACTAGGAATAAAACCTCCGTGACATCAATATTTAGATTCGTTGTCTATCCTAATGACAATTATTATAATGTCATAACAAAATAATGTCTCATACTTTTACACAGATTTTCTGTTGATTATTGTACATCTTAGATTATAAATGAGGAAGCCAAAACAAATGATTTAATGGTGCTTTCATAATCTGGCATCGAAACTAGTTGTACCAGATGAATTTGCGAGATGAGCTATGGATACTGAGCTACGGGAGCTACGCAAATCGCGCTAACATCATTATTTGGAAGAACTAGGTAAATTATACATTTGATGAACAGGTCTACGCATCGGGGGTTTTTAAATTTTCAATTTAGAGTTATTTTAATCTTAATCCGTCAGATTTGTAATTTTGCTATTCATTTCTCTTGTATCAATCATAAAATAAACATTAGGTAAATACCTGTGCAATAAAAAGAAATAGGTAGCCATCATGCCCATTTCCCAAAACAGATTAAAGATTATAACTTGCTACTCACGAATTAGGATGTTCCACAGTTCGATGCTCGAAGGGATTATACGGCTTTTCGGGATTTACAGCTTTCGATACTATGCTCAGGGACGACTGAAACCCTGGATTGGTGGTGAGGTCGGCTCTGAAAAAAAATAATTATTTTCATTTGATAAATTCAGTGTACACTTACTCGTATATTAATGTATTATTCCAAGCTACTCGAATATCAATAAGTGAATTTCAACTTCATGTGGTGTAATTTATTGATCTACATATATTAACATGAAGGTTCAAAGATCTAGGGGTAACTGAACTCACCCTTATCAGAGTCCTATCAAGTGTCTAAGTATTTCAAGAATATGAATATTAAGCATATACTCGTATATATATTTACATGATGTCAGAACCTCCATACAATAAACCACAACTATGGATAGCTTATAACACTGTGTTTATGGGGTACACAATTAATTGGGAGGGTCCTTAATGGTCATTTTGGGAGTGTCCATTTGGGAAAGTCAAAGTTTTCCGAAAATGTTAATATTAGGAAAGGGACAATTTTGGACATGAAGTACAACTGAAAGCCCTAAATACTTAATAATTTAAAGCACTAAATACTTGTTTAACAAGCAAATAAAGTTTAGGAGCCATTAGTTGATCCTTAGTAGCTTGGGGGACAGAAGTTCCATAAACGCAATTAGGCCCTTTCAGCGGTCCCGACAGTAACAAACTTTAATGTCACCAAAAATTAACAGGAAGTGTCGTAAAATAAATTGGTATAGGCAAAAGTTCTTTTAAAGTTTCTGCACGTATACATTTGTCGCTCTTTCAGAGCCAGCCATCGGTGCCAGAGACCCAGGGGTGCTATTCTTAGCAACTATAATCGAATCGACAGTTATCTTGACGAATCCTACTCTAAATTCCATCGATTACTGAACAAAAGTATTATTCGTTCAGACTATATACGACGGGCAAAAAAGGAATTTAGAGTAAGATTCGACAAGACAAATGTCACGATATATTGATTATCGTTCCTAAAAGTAGCACCCCTGGAATTTTATTCATTGAGTAACCATTGAGTTTCTTCCCGGATCTTCTCAGTGGAAGCAGCATTCCGAACCGGTGGTAGATTCTGACTATTCATAAATGCTTTGTTGGCTGACATGAATAAAATCAACTTTGAGTTCGAGTTGAGTTTACCTTGCGACGATTTCAATCAAAGAGAAAAATATTCGTTACATTCTATATCCGATATCAAAACGTGGACTTAAATACTATGACCGCTAGCTACGTCTAAGATCCCACTCAACCTGTGTAAAGGCGCACACAATTTAGTTAAAGCAATTTTCTATGGATCCAGGTACATGGGGGCACTGGTTCCAAGCTGCCAAGCTGAATTTATTTATTTACACTTAGGCGTCACAGGCCCATATACTCGTATATATACCTTATAAACTAGCATACATATTAATAACACAAATAAAAACTAAACCTGAACACCGCACCCTTCGGCCTAAAGTCTTCCTGCATGAAAGTTGTCAGCCTGTCCGTGGGACGCTAACCACAAACGCCTTGAAACTAGCGTTGTGACTCTAACGGCTGAACAGAGTCCAACGGCTGAACTCTCTATGAGACATTGCACTTTATTCTGAAGCCAATTTACGACGTAAAGTAACTATTTCTTTTCGTACGAGGAATGAGAGAACCGGAAGCTTAACCCCTTTTCCCGTCCTCTCCCTCTGTCCCACTCCCTTACAGATTACGGTAACTGCTTAACATCAGTCGGGTCGTACGCATCTTTATCTACGTTGATATTTAAAAAAGTCGATACAAAAATGCATGCCACCTGTCACGAAAAATCTCAACTTGCTCGCTTTCAAGTACCTTTTTATGTGCCCGCATACTGTTGCCAAAGAATTAAATAAATTAATGATAATAACTTTAACCGATTATGTTGAAAACAAGTTTCCGAGGTTAAGCCATAACGGGTTCATATTGAGGTTATTCTACTCGTTTAGCCGGTGGCTGTTTTAACAAGTCCAATTGGATCTGAATGAACCTAGGTCATGTCTATCCAAACTTTATAGTCGCGGGGACTGCTTAACATCAGGTATTCGTACGATTGTTTGTCGACTTTGTTACATAAAAAAAAAACTTTGACCTTTCCTCAGTACTGATACTGGTGCACACAAATACAACTTAATAAGATTTGTCATTATTTCATGGTCAAAAGGTGCCCATGTGTTTTGACCACGAGAGATTGTTTCAATTTGACGAACACAATAGGCATCAATATCAACCATCGTCCCTCGATCGCCGATATTCGACAATCAACAATCAACCACACTTACAAATTGTCTTTTTTCTTGAAGTCTACAACCGGATTGGAACCCGACCTCGACTAGAAGATTCGGCACTAAACTCAGACTTTTATATTTTTCATTTTTGAAGGGGCCACTCTATCCGTGCTAAGCGTCAGTAGCGTTACACCATATATATAGGAATACAGAGTGGCAGCTGCGGCGCCCTACGCTTTATACTATAACTATAGCTGTGCCCGCGACTTCTGCCGCGTGTAATTTAACTTAACAAAAATAAATAAATAATTATTTTAAATAAATATGTTATCCCCTTGGGGGTAGAATTAATCAAAGTCCTTTCTTAGCGGATGCCTACGTCATAACATCTACCTGCATGCCAAATGTCAACCCGATCCATCCAGTGGTTTGGGCTGTGCGTTGATAGATCACTATGTCAGTCAGTCAGTCAGTCACCTTTGCATTAGGTATATATATTTAGAAGCTACGCTTCTTTCGCGCGTCCCTAGACGGCAGTGTTTGTTTTTTCGCAAGTTGTTTTTAATTAATGGTTAGTCGATCATTATATACTTTAAGGTCAAAAAAACGTCATTGTTTGTAAAATCACTGACCACCACATAAATATCTATTGATTAGTTCATCATCATCGTGACCTTGGCGCGAGGCGCTGTCTGATCGCGCGGAACGGGGTATTGCTTTCAATAAGTACTGAATGAAAAAATCAAAGTACTTTAATTTCCATTGTTGTTATGCATCAGCGGTTCGTTTGTACATTTAGAAACGGTTCTGTCGTGTTGTTATTGTTGACTGGAATTTGAGAAACGAGCATTCCAAATTTAAAATATAAAATATGAGTGGATCCAAATGCCTAACGATGAATAGTTTGTATGGTCATGAAAAAAATTTTTCGACGTACCTACCTATATTCAATCATTTATCGTAGATAACGATAGGAATGGGTAAGCAGAGGTATTAATAGTGCACAGCACATTTTACCAACGAATTTGGTCCCAATGATATTGCTCTTAAACCAGGCCCACCTAATCAGAGGGGAACGAACATCATCATCTGCCTTAACTTTTCCCATTATCTGGGGTCGGCGCAGTATGTCTTTTCCTTTCATTCATCACGCTTTCCCGTCATACTCACATCCACTCCAACCTTGTGCATATCACTTTCAATACAATCCATCTCGAACAGTAGGTACTTCATAAATTAATTATTTTTCACACATATTTAGATAGAATAAGCAGTAATAGCCGATTAGTTAGGCACGCGTCTTGCGGGCGCCCGGTCTTGGGTTCAATCTTGTCCCAATCGTTATTTCAATAATGATTATCACTCGATAACGGTGAAGCAAACATCGTGAGGAAACCTGCATATTATGTTAGAAAATGTAACTTAATTTCGAAAGGCATGTGAAATCCACCAACGTGCTTTTCTTTTTTGATCTGGACTATATGTTGTTGGCCAGAGTGGCCATAACAACTTCACCCGGACAGAGAGCGAGCGGAAGTGCGCTCCAGCCAGAGGGGCAGGGGGGCAGCTAGCTCAAGGGCGCCACAAGGGACACGATCTCAGCTTAGGCCGCTGCCAGGAGAGGTGGCGAGGGTAAATCTACCACCGGATCGGAACGCGACCTCGACTGAGAAGATCCGGCAAGAAACTCATCGGGCTTGTCGGGTGCCAAGGCGCGTCTAGGTAAGTAGACGCACCTTCTAGCGGGCCACTAACCCGCACTGGGCCAGCATGGTTATGGATTATGGCCCGAGTCCCCCTCGTAGCAAAACTTTAAAGTGGCGACAGACCTGACTCAAAATACGTCAGATTAATAAGTTAAACAGAGGCTTGAACATTTATTTTCTGTGAAAAATAGTAAACGTTTGTTATTCCCAAAGAAATTCTCGTAACATTTAATGATTCATTAACGCCGTCTACCATCAAGAAGGTTATTAAAATGGTTAGTAAAATGCATAAACAGGGAAATAAAAAATATACAAAATATTCTACTCTATTCTATTCTCTAAATATGATACTAAATATTTTGTAACTAGTTAGAACTAGTTTTAGTATTCACTATTATTATAAATGCGAAAGTTTGTGAGTGTGGATGTCTTACTCTTTCAGGCAAAAACTACTGAACGGATTTGTATGAAATTTGGAACACAGATAGTTTATAGCCGGGATTAACACATAGGATACTTTTTATCCCTATAATCCCGATTTTTTTGTTAAGTTAAATACTACGTGGACGAAGTCGGCGGGCACAGCTAGTAAGTACTAGTATTTTATAACCGACCGATAAAGTTCTAAAATACACTCACGTTGATGTAAAGTTGTCTATCTCGATGTCTTTCTTGTCCTTTGACATTGTGCTGGAGTACCTGAAATTTGGAGGTAAACATGTTAATGCTTTCACATGTCATCTGCTATAGGACCCGCTGCGGTCATCCTAGAACTAAGCTTTAGAAGTGTTTGTCCTTTTATAAGTAACTACCTATCTAAATATTTCTAAACTGCCTGTTAGCTAGCTTCGCTAGCACAGATTATCTATCCCCAAAAAATCAGCACAGGAATTTTTTTCTTACACTTTCAATTTTTCCATTCTTTTAAAAACATTGACTTATAAATCGGCATATTATTGTCCACTGCTGCCGTGCCTATGTACAACAGTGTACCAATACCCAAATACACGTCCCGGAGCAGTGGACCAGTGCCCAAATGCACGTCCCTGAGCTCAGTTTTCAGTTTGCCGTCTGGCAAACTGAAAACTGAGCTTACACTTACACTTACCTACACCTTTGGGGAATGCAGCCATACTTAGGCGTAAGTACCCATTAGCATTATCTGACGCTGGCTTGACACAACTAACTTCTATAGATGCAAAACCGGATAAGATGATTTCTTACAATAAGACCAATTGACTCAGCCTTGTACTCTCGAGACTTTAATATGTAATATAATACCTATTACCTGACTGAATCAGCTACGACAATGATGCTATCAGTCGCAGGCGTCGACTTAAGTCAGAAGAAAATATTTCACAACTCTTTTACCAAGTTTAATACGGGAAATTTGGAATTGCAATAATTGGGTATTGACTAATGTTAAATTGGGTATACTTTTTATATAATTAAATGTATAAGTGCCAATGTCTTATTGATCTGACAAATAAATAAAATTGGAGTGTCTGTTTGTAATATCAAAATAACGCCATTTCACTTAATGCATATGAAAGTACATACGACACCTATACCAAAAACGCGATTTAATATTTTTTTGTCTGTGTGTCTGTCTGTCTGTCTGTGTGTTTGTTCCGGGTAATCTCCGAAACGGCTGGACCGATTTTGACGGGACTTTCACTGGTAGATAGCTGATGTTATAACCAGTAACTTAGGCTACTTTTATTTTAGAAAAACAAAATTAAAAAATGGATCTGTCGCGCGGGCTAAGAACGCGGGAGTGGGCTTTTTTGTCAAGTTAAATTCCACGCGGACGAAGTCGCGGGCTCAGCTAGTATATTATATTATTGCAAAGATATTCACCATTAAAGTTTGCTTAAACTACTAAGTTACGACCTCATATTACAGTAGCTATTACCACTACTGTTTTCGAAACTTACAGTATTTTTGAAAATTTTGAAGTTTATTGAAAAACATAGAAAATGTTGATATCTCCAAAACGTCGAATATATGCTTATTTTTCGATATTATTGAAACCCTAATAGCGTAATGACGTACGTTTAATGTATCGTATCGAAGTGATTCCATCGAAGATGTTAGCTTCAGTTATATTGGATTTCGAAATGAAGAGCCATTAAGGTATAACAAAAGGTTTTCTTATGAAACTAATTAACTCGGTTGCATCAATCCGAAGGCTATCTCGTTTAGCGTGCTAAATCTTGTTTATTTATAGAAGGTGTAATTAGAATTGTTCTAAGCAGTAGTAATGGACACTACACTTTGAATAGACCTCAAAGCAATTCTTACAAATATGTGTTGTATCATTAAGAAGATGTTAGCATTTCTCAGTTGTAGTTTTCACAAAGCAGTGATAGCCGATTAGTTAAGCACGCGTCTTGTGTGCACAAGGTCCTGGGTTCAAACCCCGGCTCGCACAATGGGTCATTACGAATCTATGTGCGAATCACAATATCAATTTGATTATTACTTACGGTAAGTGAAAATATAAGATCGAAGAAAATCGAACCAATTTTTGAAGACCTGCGAAATCCTCGAACCAGCACTAAGCCAGTGAGGTGGATTATGGACTGAACCCACCTCGCATGGAGGGGGCCAGTGCCCAAATTGGATCATTAATAAGGCCAAATCATTTTAATTTTTTTAGTTTCGATATTAGACGATATATTTAGTAATGTTTACTGTATATACATATAGAACGGCAGTCGCCTTGGTCGGGTTTACTCGTTAACTAATATAAGCGGCATACCTACGTCTTCTGCCGGGTACATTTATCACATCCTTCCTGTGGATGTCATAAAGGTGACTAAGGGATTATCACAATGGACAATTTTATGATAACTTATTTTTAGCTTACACAGTGTGTACTTAGTATCGGTAGATTTTCGTAAAAATGCATGCCCCAAATCTTTTTAACTGTCTTTAATCATTTTTTTGGGAACAATAGTCAATAATAATCGGTATGTTGTTGTTTGACGACCTCTTGGCGCAGTGGTTTGACTACACCCGGTGGTTGCGGGTTTGATTACCGTCAGTGTAAATTTCGGAAATGGCCTTATCGTAATTTGCCCTGGTCTGGGTGTCTTTGGGATCGCCCTCAGTCCATTGTACGGTACCCATTTTACAAGTGTTGCTTAGTTTGGGACCATAGAGTTGGTGCGTTAGTCTGGCGTTAATGTGTTCCACCAAGGAAGTACATGATGTCCCTTATTACTCTGTCCTATAAATTATTCATTTCTCGTCCAGGGAGTCGAACCCAGATCATTCGTAGCCCATGCTCAATGACCTTTGCGGCAGCGAAACTACTGTTTCCTTGTTGTAAATATAGAGCTTGACATTGGACTGTATAGTTCGTATTGAGGAAAGGAAACCTTTTGAAGATATCCTCGACATGAATGACACAAAAAATGAATAATCCATTTATTAAAATATTCTATATTTCCTGTATTGGTGGAGGATGTAATGTATTAGGCCGGGTATAATAGACCGGTGAGACGATTGCGATGCGACTACGATTTATTAATGAGAGAAGACAAAAATAAAGTCTACGCCACTTAGCATTCAGTGATAGGGAAATGAAAATAGGTATTAAATTTAACTCCTATGCAATTGGCCGCACAGGTGAGACGAATGCGAAACGACTGCGATTTCGTTTAACCAAGACCTCTATCTTAATATAGGTTTACAAATGGTGGTAGCGGCCGCATGATAAATAAATAACGCCATACAAACACACAACTTGTAGGATCCCAAACTAGGCAACGCTTGTACTATGGGTACCGTACAATGGACTACGGGTGATCCTAGTGACACCAGACTAATTACGAAATTGCCATTTCGGAAAGTTACCCCAAAGGGAATTGAACCCGCAACCTAGCCTACGCTCGAACCAATGCGCCAAGCGGTCGTCAAACATTTGTTATTTATTAAAGGAAAGTGATGAAGAGTTTTTTTGGGTTTAGTATATAGTACCTAAGTACTTCGGCAAGTTCTCATTCCCGTAAAGCCATGAGAGTGTTAAATACAATGCATCAAAAATTACACTCTGACTGAACAGTCGATGTGCAACATTGCGTAAGGAGTTAGGAGCGATAACAATGATTGACCGTTACCAATTTAACTAACAGATTTTTCACTTATTAAATTACCCTCGCCATAAATATTAATAAATAGTTCCTATTAAGATTTTACGTGCTATTGTATTGGCAAATCTATTGTATACAATAAGTAATGTTGTGGGTACTATCTATTACAAATAGGTACAATGTTAATGTAATCTACCTGAATGAAATAAACTCAACCGTATTGCTTTTATAAGTTAGTACTTGCCTGCTGTTCGCATCGAAGGTCAAACGAGGTTTTATTTACTTTCATTATTCTTTTTTCCTATCAAAACTAATTTATCTGGGTAGATAAATCTAGTAAGTGATTTGTCATACCAAGTCACTCTCTCTCTCTTAATTCATAAGAAAGAAGGCGATAGGATCGATATTTGTCACATTTTGTTTTACAAAGTTGCCGTCGAGACGGCATCATGAGTGACCTAAATAAGGTCGACTTGATTGTAGGTCAAAGGATACTCGTTGCTCTTGAGCATATATGAGATCATGACATAAGTATTGTATACCTTGAACACACATGTATACATTGAAGGGGTAGACAGAGTCATACCACAGTGCACGCACCGTCTATGGTACTTTGGTCCTTATTATGTACAAAATAACAACCCCAATCTCATACACAAGATATTCCAATAATAAATGTAAAACAATCTCATTTGTTTCTTTCTAACAGTTGATCGTACATTATTACAATTAGACCTTATTACTATCAACCTAGGTCATAGTTTCACAAGACCTAACGGATTTAAGATATTTTGATTTATCTGTGCGCGATTTTTTTACTCTATATGTACTTAAATATCCAATTCCTTCGATAGCTAAGCTTTTATAATCATTTGACAGATCTGGATAAAATAAGAACGGGATAAACATGTTTGCAACAACGTAAATAGACTTATTCCCAAAAGTGGGTAACAGCACCAACAAACTGTAGTTAACGATGCTAAATAATAAACTTTTTAAGTGACCATTAAATAAATTGTAACCACGAATCACGACCCATCACTAAACTAAAAAAAAAAAGTTATAAAAAAACTAACCTCTTCTCTATTTGAAATATAAAATCAGTTGCACATTATTTACATAAACATAAATGATACACTGTAAACTGCACAGTATGGGCGACACTCGAAAACTAACTGAGTTTGCGCCTGCGGCGATCCGCCTTGCGATTTGTCACAAACCATTATCTCGACACAACCTACTTTGTAACCTCCAATTAATGTGCTGAGTCGCTCGTCCTGTGAATATTTTCGTATTATAAACATTTTGCGAGTGCTATTAATATGACCTATCATATCAAAATGTAGGGTAGGCCCTACCGTGTATTGAACCTATTGACATTGAGTACAGACACAATAGATCTATTGTTCGATATACACCCGAGCGGCAAACGACACGATGCTTCTAATAATTGATGAAAAAATACCTACTTATTATTAGTTATTATGATAGGTAACCTTCCTAATATAGCCATACAACCCTAGTCAATAATACTGTGGTTCAGTTCGCCTCCTAGGTTGCAAAACGGATGACAAAAAGAACTCCTGGGTGGGTAGTACAGGGTAACAGCTGGCTATTTGACGTAGGTATTTCTTGTGATAGCGGAATTAAAATACCTTCGTCTTCACTACCACAATCTGCCTCCAGCATTCCAGATTATTCACCATTGTGTAGCCAGTGTATACCATTATTATGTCAATTCAATGGCGTGAATATATAATTTCCTTCAATGTAATAAAATAACTATCAAATTGTATCACACGTCATTACTAGACGTGTGACTTTTTGAACTAAAAATGACCACAACTAAGTAGGTATATTATTTAGAAAATTTTCAGAATCAATTGCTCACATTTTGCATAAAAAATATTTCAGAACCCCAGTTGAAGTACAGTCAGTTTCGAAAGTGGAACAAGAGTTTTACGAAATATTCTTTCAAGTTATTGTTCTGTAATGTAGAGTAATTAAGGATTGCATGTGTTTAAGACCCTGACATATATAATAGACAACAGCCGTTAAGTTTAACAAGTGTCCTTGACACTAGTCTCACCATATTAGAAGTTCTTTGTAGCCCAATTTTGGGTAAAGCATCCTCCCTCTTTCGTTATTATGGTATTGTATACAATACCATAATTTAAATGCATACTTAGTTCATTTTTCATCCAAATACAAATGAAATAATACAACAGATTCTAACTAGTTAATAAATATGTCATAATGCATCCAGCGCAAGCAGCGATATCTGATTTCAATATTTCATTTTCAAGTGTTTACTGATATTAGACATTCGGGCATAGAAATATCTTCGTTATCATTGATAAATAAAATCATTATGTAACTTAGCATGTCGTAATAACTCTAAATTGAAAATTTAAAAACCCCCGATGCGATGACCTGTTCATCAAATGTATAATTTACCTAGTTCTGCCAAATAATGATGTTAGCGCGATTTGCGTAGCTCCCGTAGCTCAGTATCCATAGCTCATCTCGCAAATTCATCTGGTACAACTAGTTTCGATGCCAGATTATGAAAGCACCATTAAATCATTTGTTTTGGCTTCCTCATTTATAATCTAAGATGTACAATAATCAACAGAAATCTGTGTAAAAGTATGAGACATTATTTTGTTATGACATTATAATAATTGACATTAGAATAGACAACGAATCTAAATATTGATGTCACGGAGGTTTTATTCCTAGTAAAATATTATCAATTATTATTCAATTTGATGTAATAACTCTGGTTGAGGTAGACGGGAGCAGCCTAGGGGAAGAATTTTCAATAACGCTAAAATTATTTTAAATTAGATTAGTTTTTTATATTCTTTGTCAATGGCGGAGCAGCGCCCTCTAGAATTATTATAGCGTAATATTCCATGACCATTAACAGAACAAACAAAATTTAACGCATGCGCGTATCCATCATTTGAAACGTGACTTATGGAACGTCTTTAGTTCATACACAAATCTCAATAAAATTGATAAAATATTCATTTTTTTCAGAATCAGGGAAACTTTTCAAATTTATAATATTGTAAAAAGCCAGTTCAGACTATTACGATCATTTAAAAATATAATAAATCTAAATCCAATCATCTCAAATTTCGAATGGATTCGAGCTGAGGGAATTGGTTTTGGCCGTGAATGTGGCTTTTTTAACCTACAAAAGCGCTGATGATCTTCAAACGGCTGAACCGATTTTCATGACACATAGCTAAGAACACTCTCGATCAGAATACCTATCTAACAAAAGAAACAAAATTGAAATCGGTTCATCAGCTTGGGCGCTACGTTGCCACAGACAGACACACAGATCCACAGATACACAGATACACAGATACACAGATACACAGATACACAGATACACAGATACACAGACACACAGATACACATGTTAAACTTATAACACCCCTCGTTTTTCGTCGGGGGTTAAAAACAGTGCGTGACGGGCTCACTCACTGAGGGATCCCCACTCAAAAGTAAGGAAAAGGCGTAACCCACAGGAAAATCCATATTTTATATCCATAAAATGTTGGGAAAAAATATTCGCAAATCAATTATAATAACCATCCTCTTAACACGAGGGGAATCAGACCTTTCGAAAATTGGTTAGATTTTCTAGGACATTGTTTTCTTTCACAATAAGCAAGTGAAAATCATTGAACTTATTATTCGTTCATACATTTTAAAAAACCCAGAGACGCGCGAACACAGAACCTAGAATCACAAGACGTGTGCTATCACTGCTTTTTTCTATTTTTTTTCCTTTCACAAATCCAGTTTTGTGAAGTACTGATAGGTACTTAGTAACAGATTTCGTCATAGATAATGAAATTCAAAGATTAAGTTCGGCAGCCAGGTAGGTACTTGTGATATATTCATGGGATTTCATCTGCTTATCAATAATAAAGGCAGTAGTCTAATCTTAGGCTACTGCCTTTATTATTGATAAGATTGATGTTAGGCTTTGCATTCACCCGATAATATAGGAATGGTAATATTTTTAGAAGAATTTAAATACCTATAAATACACAAGATAAATGTTATCCAGAATCGTATGATCCCAAACTTACGCTAGCTGATAAGTAATGTACTAAGTATGATAGATTCGACACAAAATACGAAATGCTTATTTCTGAAAATTTTCCCGTAACAATCTATCTCCGATCATCAGAATTTTTGCAGATTGTCTGTAACAGTGTGGTGGCAATACGAAATAATAATGAAAATGGTAATCATTAAAAGTTAAATAAATTAAAAAGGCTAGTAATATACACATATCGTCAAGGCCTCATCATTTCATTACATTTAGATTAGTAACTAAACATACATTTTGGTACCAACCTCCTTACATCAAATGTTTGTCACCAAAATAGTTAAAACAAAGAATTAAGATAATTTTAGATAATTTTTATCCATTTATAAATTTATATTGTCTAACTCGTACCTTCGTTTTAATTGTTAACGTTTTGTAACACAAGCTTCCGGGTTATAATTATATACGTTTTAGAATTTGTAAACATTTACTTCATGTTAACACGATTGTAACCTGTTTTGTGATCAATAAATAATAAATAATATCGCCAGACAGACACACCAACTGTACGGTCCCAAACTAAGCAAAGCTTGTACTATGGGTACCGTACAATAGACTGGGGGCGATCCCAGTGACGCACAGACCCGGGTAAATTACGAAAAGGCCATTTCCAACATTTGCCCCGGCGGGAATCGAACCCGCAGCCACCATGTGCAGTGAGCCGAGCGGCCTACGCTCGAACCACTGCGCCAAGGGGTCGTCTAAAAAAAATTAATAATAGCCAAGTAATATCATTTTGTATCCTTTTCTCTTTCGTTTCGCACTCGGGCAAAATAACGACTTTGATGTCCGCTTGGCGTAGTGGTTTGAGTGTAGGCCGATCAGCTCACTGCACCGGGTTGCTGGTTCAATGCCGCCGGGGAAAGTTAGGAAATTACTTTTTGTAGTTTTCCCTGGTCTGGCAGCCACCGGGATCGCTCCCAGTCACCTCTTGTATCTATAAAACAAGCGTTGATTAGTTTGCGACGAATAATTGGTGACAGTCTGGCGTTAACCAAATATACACGGTCTACTTGTCATTTATTATTATGTACTTACTGGCCTTGACGTATCTAGGTAACACAGATATCTGTAATTCGTTCATCCTTAATTAAATAATTATTTAGAAAATGTCTCAAAGACAGACACAGACTTGACAGCCCTGATCTACTATAACTATTGGTCAATGGCTTATCTAGTTATTGTATTGATATCTCGGATATGGTAACATCTCGCGATGCTATCTACTTAGGGACAGGGCACACTTCAGATCAAGGTCAAACCATCCAACAATAAGTTTTGTAATAGTAGATAAATATCGCCACTGATGTTGTAATCCTTACTAATATTTATTAATGCGGAAATAACTGTGTCTGTTTGTTACGTTTTGACGCTTAAACCATTGAACCAATTTGGATAAATTTTGGTTTAAAGACAGAGTTTTAAGAGAGACAACATTTTAAGTTAGTGGAGTCGCACTATCCAGTCACCTGAATTTCTCACTTACGCCATCTAGTTGATTTTTAGATAACTTTTTCATAGTGGACGTTGCAAAGTTAGGTAAAACGTTTTTCAAGCGTGAAGGATGCCGAGTAAAGGAACTTCATTCCAAAAATATACTATTACTGCATTCGGGTTTTGAATACACCATTAACCATGTTCCAAAAGCCTCACTTGTGTTTATTTCGCTGTTTGACTTTCAATTCGACGTTTTGACAGTTTTATGTGTCTGATTCCGTCGAAATTTGGAAAAAAATACTGTAATCTTTAGCTTGTGAAACAGGCCCTGTGGACTCGTTATCAAACCTGAAAGTCTGACCTTGGCATTTATTCGTAATTATTATCGTTAACTGTAATTGGTTTAAATGCACCGACTGATGGTAGGCTTCTAAATACCTAGTCTTAATTACCTAACATAAATTATTATTCTCATAGACTAAACTCTATGTGAGGGTGTTAAGAGTTCTAGTTGTTTAAATAATTATCACGCTTGTTAATTCTGCTTGTACTTTCCAAAATGATTAATTTAATAGGATTTAACAGATATTTGTACATTTCGTCAATTTTGTCTTTTAAATAAGTAGGTTAATTTAGGTAGCTGGGTAATTAATTTATGTTATCGTTTAAAAAATGAAAAAGTGTTGTTGTATTATTATCTTTGATTATAATAACTAACCATCACGTCGACGGTAACAACAGTTACAATCTATTTCACATACGATGAACCAATTATAATAATGACGCCGCCGGTGCCAGTAATTAACAATGTGTTCCGTATTTATCAGCGGGTCTTCTTATGTGGATTCATGGAACTGGAATTCTAGGTAACATAGTGTTAAGGAAACACCTTGTTCATAGTGTTAAGGTCCCTTTTTGTGAGTTGTGCAGGTATGGTATTAAAAAGACGTGTGCTCCAGTTCGCGGTATATTGGCAACTGACAAATTAAAAATAAATTGGAATGTGGACTGTATACATTCATAGTTAGGCCCTCATGTCATAATTTAAATTTCGCGCGTACAATTTGGACACATCTGTTATAGGAGACAGTAACAGTCAGCACACAGTAGGTAATGCTAGTTAAATCGAAGTTAACCATTATTAAAAGATTTTCACACTTAAATCCACCACAACCGCAGAAACTAAATTTGTGTGGCACCCAAAAATTGTTGTTGGTTGAACTATAAACCGAAACGATGAACAAGAACAAGATGAATGTATCGCTTTCACACTAACGTAAAGTAAGATACACTTACACACCTGTCATAATTATCATTTATTTCCCCTCTAACCTAAGCAAAAATAAATGTTTGTGGAAAAGTTGTAGGCGCGTTTTGGCACATTTGGAGATATTGTGGCCACGTTAACATATAACGTCATTTGATATTTAAATATTTATACGAAAATAAAATAATATATATGTCGCCGCCAACTAGCTTAATTCGCCGTTCAATTAACAGCCTAGGCACTTAACTAAATGGCGCCGTTCAACTAGTGGCCTGAATGATATTCAGCCATTTGATCAAACAGCTAGGCAAATGACTTGGATTGATGACGTTTAACTACTTGCCTAGCCGTTTAATTACCTGCCTAGCCTGTTCATTTCAATTTAGTTCTACTTTCTGCCAACTAGCGCCGAAACTCACCAAACTGTCAATATCTCTATATTCTATATTCTCTTTGGTCAATATGGCGTCGGAAAAAAACAACTTTGATGAAATAATTTTCTTAGGAACTTAGGTTTTTAACGATTTTTTTTAGATCCACCGAATCTATTTGCCGGGTGGGGTTTCTGTGGGGTCATAAAAAAATAACCCTAACCTAAACCCATCCAGGTCGCTCTGCTTGGGTAGTATTTTGAAAAAGTTTAGTATTACTTAAATGTCAACCAGTTGCCTAAGCATTAGCCAGCCAGTTTATTAAATGTTGTAATAGACGATACGGCTGAATATCATTCAGGCCGTTAGTTGAACGGCGCTGGTTAGTTAAGTGCCTAGGCTGTTAATTGAACGGCGAATTAAGCTATTTGGCGGCGACATATATATATGAAATATATTAAAATATACATAAGTAGGTTTGAAATATACTTTATGACGTATTCTCAGACCCGATACGCAGACAAAATTTCAAGAAAATCGGTCGAGCCGTTTCCGACGAGTTTGGCAACAAACACCGCGACACGATAATTTTTTATATTAGATTATGTACCTAAACTATTCTTTCGTAGTTTTGAAACATCCTGTATAAAGAAGAAGTCATATAACACGAAATATTCGGAACACATGATGGCTTGCTACCGCAACATGTAACATACATTATGCTATTGGAATTCGAATAACAACAAGTTGTCTCAAATAAACTATTGTACCTACGCCTTTTTAAATTTTAATAGCAATGTTTAGTAGATGCCACTTTGATATTATATCTCGTTCACTTTGATATTATATGACGACCGCTTGGCGCAGTGGTTCGAGCGTAGGCCGCTCGGCTCACTGCACATGGTGGTCGCGGGTTCGATTCCCGCCGGGGCAAATTTCGGAAATCGCCTTTTCGTAATTTACCCTGGTCTGGGTGTCACTGGGATCGCCCCCAGTCCATTGTACGGTAGCCATAGTACAAGCTTTGCTTAGTTTGGGACCGTACAGTTGGTGTGTCTGTCTGGCGATATTTATTAATTTTCTTTATTTAGTTACTGTTTCTTTTAATTTCATTTGATAGACAGACGCCTGTAAGAGCCCGTCTTAATTTGTAATAATTAGCCTTAAATGTACTTGATTATTCTTTATTAATTAGTCTTTTTATTTAATGAATCTGAACGCACCAATTTTGTTATCTTAAAATCACGAAGCTAATTATAGTGGTAGTAAAATACCTACCTAATTGATTTTAGTCAAGTTGAGTTATAGAACTACCAGAATCAGCAACATTACAAAAACCTACATTGTGTTTATTTGCTATAGGGACCTATGTATCTATTATACGGAAAAGATAGATCATTTGTTATTTAAAAACCAGCCTATAAAACTGGTTCTTCTTCTCGAAGGAGAAAATGTGGAGTCGGAACAAATACAAAAACAAAGAAATTCTCAAATAGCACATTTTGAAAGTAGCGTAAAATCTCGTCAAAATAGAACAAAATACGAATTTTCACGAATTTTATTACAAAACACAATTAATACAAATAAAACAACCACATACGCTCAAAATTATTATCGAATGGACATTAAACTGGGATCATTTGTGGAAAATATTCTATCAATTCGGGAACAATTTTCTGTTCCCAGATGGCCAGAGCCATAGAACATTTTTCATTATACTTACGTATTGAGTTATCTATGAGACCATACATACTCGTATACTGCCCCTGATATAATATTCTTCACACTAGTTCATTTAAGGGTATTGCCGTAACAAGTTGTCAGGATTAACAATCTAGTGATAATGTAAAAGTGGAATGTATTGCATAAGGCGTAAAGATCAGCGTAATACTTAACACTTTTGTACAGACCTCTAGAAGCTTTTGACAGTTATCATTTCGTATTGGAATTGAGAAGAATAGATAAGAGTCGGCAATTAATTAGATATTTTTCTTATTAAGGTAGGTAGGTAGGTACCTAGGTAGGTACCTACTAAGCCGTTGCAGTTGTACTACAATTTAAATTCACAAATTACTGATGAACAAGTTTATTAATCCACACATGGTGATCACATAAATTACAACCATGGAGTCGCCTCAGTAGCCGCCGCCGTGGAACCCGGCGCGGCGAGCTGACTAGGGACGCGCTCCTTGACCATAGACCATACAGGTACCTAATATAAACTTAGTAAACACTGTGTTGCACTTGCGAATAGTAAATAAATCTCAAAATCAATCCAGTGTGCTATATACTAAAGTGTGAAGGAGAAACTCCAATTATAGGTTAGGTTAGAGCTCTGAACATAAATTCACCTGAATTAATTTGTAATGACTTTAAGTAGCCTCAAAATTGTTTAAAAATGGAAAAGAGCAAGATAAATTCGCATATATTTTAAAATATTCCTATTATTTAGTTACGAAATGCAGTAGCTAATAAAATGAAAGACAAATTTTATTGAAAATTCAAAGGCTGAGGCGATTTTCACTCAAAACAAATTTAATTTGCCGGTGACGAGAGAGATCAGTTAATTATATTATACACTTACAGACGCACAAGCAAGTACTTTATGTTTATGTAATAAAATGTGTACCTATACAAGTAATCAATTCAGTTCTCAGGTTATTTTCAATTCAATAACAATAAATAATTTTACGTAATCATACGTAAGGCTATACTAATTTTACACATTCGAAAACATCTACTACTATTATATGAGCGTTAGATTTCACTTTGACTTATGAATTTTAATAAGTATTCTTACGAAATAGGTCTTAATTGTAAAAACGACGCCAAAATAATACCCTCTATTAGTGTGCAAAACATTGAGTCCATCTTTTCTTGACAGATAGTTAACAATTAAAGGTGAAAGTAACAAAGCTAAGCTAAAATAACATGGTTCGAATGTAACAATTATAATAGCAACGCGGCCTACGGATAAACAAACATATATCTTGATGTGAAGTCTATTAATAAATAAATACGTTTAATGAATACATTAAAGTGAGTGGGAGTAGGTACACTTTTAAGTAGGTACGTAATATCTATGCGAATTGGAGCTTACTAGAAGTGTATTTAAAGATGTAATTACTGATGAGCTTTCAACATGCGCCTCAAATTTGCGTAGATATAAGTACGAGCACTATACCACCAAATCACACCAAATGTATGGTCCCAAACTAAGTAATGCTTGATTAATGGGTAGGTATCATACAATGGACTGGAACGATCCCGTACTAGGGAGAATTACGAACATATTACCTGAACAGTACAGCGAGGCAAGTGGTCTACGCTTGAATTCAATTCTAGTGGTTATATTCTCTTTGACTCAAACCACTACGTCAAAGCAGTGTTTGCCTGTGCGAGACAAAAGCGCCATAGCCCTTTGGTCTGGGTCACTAGTGCATGCGCCTAAAGCGACCTACAAACGAGCATATTGCTTGTCAAATTATTTTAATATAAATACAGAGCGGGCATGCACCTGGTGCCATATACGCTCGGAGAGCTCGACAGACACGGCACAAACCAACACAAATACTTCCACAAACACACACACGCACAACACCTCATACACACAAAACTGTCAAGTGCGACCTGGAAACCCATACAAACCTGTTTTGTCAGCCACATTCTGCGCAATGTTGGTCTGGAGTGTATCCAGGCCGCACTTGATCAGCACAACACACCACACAACGCAAATGTACACGACAACACTAAAGTGTTGTTGGATGCATTTGCGTACACACACAACATACACACACAAGCACTACACCTATCCCACCCACACTCCACATGCAACACATCCTCACTCACACTCATGTTTGTGGCCTCGTCATGAATAATGTGTCATATATTATATTCATAAGAATACAAATAATATGAACATCAAACTGAACGGGACCACAAACCACACACACCACAACACACCTACATACATAAACATAGTGTCGTGTTTGACGAAAGTCGCTCCTAGTCACACACAATAGTCGAGTAAATAGCAAATACCAAATTTAAATTTAAATTTTAAATTTTAAACTTAAATTTTATCGTAATTCAAATTTATATACATTATTATTTTACCCAATTTACTTTAATCTATAATTATAAAATTTACAACTTTTACAAACTTACATTACTTACCTATGACTTATACATAATGACATCATGTTAGAATTAAGAATTTACAATGGAAATCGTTAATGATCTATCATGACATTTACTACCTATTAATACTAAAAATACCGATGATTTTGCTTTATACTATGCCCCTTTTACCATATACTATATTCGCTATATACTACAGAAATACACTATTGTGTACATGTATTTATACATTAAAATAATGTAAAATATTCTCACATAAGAATGCAACTGTACCTGCACATACGAAAAAAAAAAAAAAAAAATATGTATGAAAAAATTATTAATACCCTAAGGGAAAAAAGAAAATAAACCCTGAAAAAATAAAACCTAAAGAAGGGCCTGGATTATGTCCGGGGAAAAGCGGCGGCTGTGCACACTCTGTGCACAGTCAATAAAAAAAAAAAAAAAAAAAATATAAATACAGATTTGTTTGACACGTTTGCCAAATAATCTACGTATTTGATGCAGAGAGGTGTTAACTAAAGGTCTAAGATTTGATGTGATTGAGAGAAAAAAATTGATTGACAGAGAGTCTGTAGTCCGTTTGTCAAACATGCTTGAAGGTATGTGGCGGTGTTTGTCAGACAAAATCTCAGTCATCGACTTTATATCATAGACGTAGAGGACATTTTAGGATATCAAGCTGGACAAATGTATTTGAGGATTTGCGCTATTGTTGGATGATAATGTGAGGTTTGACCAAATAATTTGACAAACAAATTTGATCGATTACCTACACGGCATTTAACGCAAGTTGAAAACCCGCTACTGGAGTTCAGCTAGATATCTTTTAATGGAACATGATGAAAGCCAAGAAGCATCAATACTCTATTTATAACAATAAATGCAATATATTTTTGATATTATATTATAAAATATAGAATATCGTCAACATTCTTTTGTAGATACTCTTATAAATAGACTATAATGTACAACCATCGTCCCTAGCACGTTTGAGCTATAAATAAATTTGTATTCTTCATGAAATTACCTTTTTTATGGAATGGAATTTATAAAATGAATTTTACGAAACCTTCCAAATTTATTATTATAAAAATCTGCCTTAACTAGAGTAACTGGAATTAATGGTATACTTACTGGAAATATCTGGCAAATATTTTATTTTGTACGAAACTTGACTGACATGGGCTATTTTATTGATCCTATCATATTGTTTACGTATTTGGAAAATAGCTATCTTAAATGACAAAACAATCGTTTCCAAGACGACACCGTTTTTTTTCTACACATTTTTAACACATTACAATGGCCGTGTTTATGTCTCAGATAGACTAAAATGTATGGAAGTTGTTAGTGTCGGGTTAGCCTTGTGAATGACCGCTTACACTTGTTGTTTCTATCCTGTTCAGATAGATTTAGCCATAAATATGGGAAATATTTAAATCGAGTTAATATCGGCTCTCAATCATAAAATAATATAATAATAAAACAACAAACATACACAATAATATAGAAGCTCCTCCTTTTTTGAAGTCGGTTAAAATTATTACCATAGGTATTCGGTACCTACCCAAGCAAGGAATGTAACACGTTTTACCCTAGACCTCTTGACATCGGCAGTGTATAGGCATTTATTATTCCGTAGAAAGTTGCTTTCAAATGTTTTTAAAGTCCATTGTGATATCCACGTTGAGATTGTGGTTGACTACAGTTCATATACGAGCTTCGACCAAGTAGTACCATCCGCTCACAAAAGATCAGCGTCAAGTCATCATTGTAGCTGCTTTTTTATGGCGCTGTCCTTTTGGACAAGTCTGCCAATGACAAGTGAGGCAAATACTCATTATAGCTGCTTGTTGAGAGAGAGCCGGAAGCCCAAATATCCCCCTACCCCTCTCTCTGTCCCACTCTAATTCAGGTTGACAACGTGCAAGTAATGCCTTGGGTGTTGTAAGCATACATAGGCTACGGTAACTGCTTAAGATCATGCCAGCATTGTATAAAAAAACACGAACGGACGTTTCGAGCAGTAGACGATTTTGACCAGTACAAACAGTCGGTTATTGCTCTAACGGTCTGTTAATGTGGTTAACTCGGACCTCAATCTATTAACCTCAGCCGCTTTCCATCCAAGAAAAACTTATCAAATAAGAATGCAACACAGGACCGCCCGTGGATAAAGCTTTTAATTTAATTTAATTTCCAATCGAAATAACATTTGAGTAAGTAAAAAAACCTTAATTGGCATTCTGTACAAAACGGAGATTCACCAACTTTCTTTTGCTGTTCACGAAATCGGGTAGTGGGCCTCGTTTGAAGACCTGTTTGTATACGAAACTGCAATAATAAGTTTGTAGTTCGGCCGAAAGATGATTTAGCTAGATTTTGTAGTAGAACTAACGCTTGTATTCTTCAAAGAGGTAGGCAGAGCAACACTGTAGTGAACTAGATGTCCAATAATAAATGTTTAATGATAATAAGTACGTAAAAGTTCAGTACGTCAATATTTCTGTGAAAGCTTGCAATAAGTGACCATTCTACCTTAACCCTTATAATGATCCCCACCTCCGAGCTGCCCCAACTGTCACAATATTTCGGAAGTATGATTTTTTTTTTCGCGCTAATCGGTTACCTTTTTTACAAGAATCGATAATAAAACAGAAAGACTTTTGTCGTTGACGTGTTACTATATGTAGAAAATACACAACTAATTGCCGCTCGCGTCTTACACCCATCCGGATGGGAACGCGACACTTGGAGCATTCAAATCTTATACACCGACGCAGGTGCTCGTGACACTCTAGGGGTTAAAATGAGTGACAATTAATATTATTTGTTTAGGTATGTACTAAGTCCATGGAAGGTTACGTTGCCTGAAAAAAAACTATCAGAATAATCTTTTGACTAAATTTCGAATTCTTTTGGTACTCAATTGGAACAAAAAAAATACAAAATATCTTGTAAATACGGAAATACTTATAAAAAAGTTGTAAAACTTTAGCAGTTCTGTCACAGTATACAAGGAATTAACAGTACCTCCCTACAGTATATACCACCTTTCCCCATTTCCTTTCTCTGGGCAATACAAATCTGATGGTGTGATAATTATCAATTCGCAATGACTCTCCAATAAAGTTAGCCAAGAACTCTTAATCACACTCAAAGAATTTCCGTCAAACCTTCCTTACGCAACAATGATTATCATTACACAAACTGTTGCCGCGTTTTTCGAGCATGCTTCAAGCTTAGTGTGTGGCTTCAAAGGAATGAATGGATTGACTGTTACAGTCAATTTCTCTGCACTAATGACGTCTTGTAAAATAATTTCATATTTAAAATAAATAGTATTCCCGTTGTAATGGTCAAAATGAGACAATAATTCATTTAAATCTCAATTTTAAACATCATTAAGGTTTTATTGTCAAAGACTGCAGTGCATATGGAAGTCCTCCAAAAACTGTCACCGTTTGTTAGTCAGACAGTCAATCCGTGTGGAGGTTACAAAATGTGTGTGTGTAAATTCATGGTAGTGTGTGTAATGTTTTATTTATTGAACTTAATGTATTTCTAAGTGTTATAATATAAATATATTAGCATTCTGCACTTCTTCAGCACGTCTACGTTTCATTTAAATTTTCAAGTCACAAAATTCTTCGGTCTTTAAAAGTGGCATTTGACCATTTTATTTCAAATTGTTATATCTAATACGTTGTTAATAATGATTGGAATGCAGTAAGCTAAGGATCTAGATGATTCTGAGACCTCCTTGAGCCTCCTTCCCATTATTATCGGAAATTCAAGGAGTTCCTTTCTTTCTCTCTGATAAAAATATTTTCTCAATTAGAAAAAAATAGCAATCTGTTTCATTTTACTTACAGGTGACCAAAGCTTCCTCGTGCATTGATAATGTATGTATTTCCGCTTAAAATGTATTATTATCACCTGATATCATTACATAAGTATCCGTATTATAACAACCATTATATAAGAATAGCTGAATAATAAATTACAATAGCTGAATGTTGTAAAAAATAAACATAATTTGAGTTGAATTGTATTGTTTTATGAGCCTGCAATCTCATAAGTCAGATTTATGCTATAAATCAGTAAATTGTGAACAACGTAGGACTGTCAACTCGAGAGACAACCGCTAGATGGCGCTGGTTCCCGAGAAACGAGTCATCAAGTTCGTCAATTGACCGATGATTCGTACATCCGAGGCTTGAAGTTCGAGATCATTCGACAACGAGGCAGTCTATCTTTGGAGTCGTCGCAAACAACATCTATTTTGCTAAATAAATAATCATTCATAGTGAATTATAATAATTTCAAAAGTAATTGTGCATTGTGATTGGAACATTTAAGATAAGTATTAAAATATTAGCCATGTACCATGTTTCGGAGAGAAATCTGCTTTTGTTGCTTAATAACGTCTAATTTTATGTAATATAATAATATTATCTACCGACTTATTTGTTAGACTTGTAGTGTGTAAGAATTTGTTTGAATTGTTGCTTTTGAGAAGTCATTTATTTTTATATTACTTTTAATTTCAATTATATGGAGTTCAGTTATTTTCAAGAGTTAATTTATTTGCAATTGGGCTTGGCCGCATGACGTGTTTCATTATTAGGTATTGCTTGGTAAGATTGTCGGATTACATTCTAGAAATTTTAATTATTAAGTTGCGGGTACTTGGATCTGTACAAATAAAGTAATTGTGTTCGCTTTATAGTGGTTTCTATTTTTATACTCATAGGTTATTTAACAATTTTCAGAAGTGGGATGTCCTCACGAAGTCGTAGCCGGTCTCGCAGTCCAGGGAGGTGGGATCGAGAGCGCTTCGAACGTTCCCGTGATCGTAGCAGAAGACGCAGCCGCTCACGAGAAACGAGCAGCATTTCGGGGAAATGGGCGCCATGGGCGCCACGATCAACAGTGACAAGGCCGATTCGTGGTGATATGAATACTTCGGGTGAATCTGGTAGGAACTTTCCATTTTATTCAAACATTATGGTTAAACCTGATATTGTGCCCGAGTTTGATCCTGAAAAGTCGGAACTACCTGCATTACAGTGGTTAAATAAAATAGAACAATTGGGTGCTATACATGGATGGAGTGACAATGTCAAAAGTTATTATATGCAAGCTCGATTAGTTGGCTTAGCAAAATCATGGCACAATGCGTTACGTTCCTATGAACTGTCATGGCCGGAATGGAAAAAAAAAATACTGGATGCATTTCCTCAAAGCATTGACTATGCAGAAGCTTTAAAAGAAATGTTAGGAAGGAAGAAATTGCTCAATGAAACTATGACTCACTACTTTTACTCCAAATGTACACTGCTAACCAAATGTGATGTATCCGGTGAGAATGCAGTGTCTTGTATAATAGAAGGTCTGCCATTCCATATGAAAACATCAGCGAGAGCCGGTAATTATAGGACACCAGGCCAACTGTATTCTCAATTTTTGTGTATGAATGACGATAAACGGACATTGCCGTATTCAACACGACGTAACGTGCCACACGGCCGTGATAATACAGCGCCTAGTACGTCAAAAGAAGAGAGTCGCCGGGAGCCACATGAGAAGAAGAACAGCGTTGTTTGTTTTCTCTGCAATGAACCCGGTCATGTTGTTCGATTCTGCCCTAAAAACTCAAACGCCGTGAAATGTGACGGTTGTGGTAAAATGGGCCATAAGACAGAGCAGTGTTACAGGAAGACAATTAACTTCGTTGAAATACAGGTAAATGAGTGTTATTTTAAAAAAATATTATTAAATGGTATTGAAGTTACAGCATATTTGGACACAGGAGCTCAAGTGAATTTGTTGACGTATAGTTGTGCTCTAAGACTAGGTGTTACATTGCAACCATGTGATATTTTTATAAGCGGATTAGGTGGTATTCCAATTAAGGCATGTGGACAGGTCTCTCTGCAGTTTGTTATTGACGATGTCACTATCATTTCAGAAGTTGTTGTGGCGAACGTTTTTCTAAAAAAAGCTGATGTTTTTGTAGGTCAGCCAATCATAAATAATGAACGATGCAGCCTAACTATTGCTGGAACAGCAGTCTCCTTAAAATACCTTGACGATAATACCAATCATAATGATCTAGTAGACATTAACCTTATTAGCCATGACGTGTTTTCTAATATAGAAAAGGTCGCTATTTACATTTCCAAAGAGACTGTTATTCCACCAAGGTCTTCTTTGTATGTTGAAACATATAGTGATTTTCCGCTAGATAAATCTACATTGATATTCGTTGATTCTCGCACATGTTCTTACAGTCAAATTGAATACGGTATCCCTTCTACATTACACTATTTTCCGGTGGATAGATTACTAGTGACCAACTATGGGGCGCAAACGTTATCATTCAAAAAGGGTCACCTATTGGCTCGCGGTTTTATTTCAGGTGAAGTCGAAGGCTCGAACGTGCTCGCTAAAGATGTAGGGATAAATAACTCTATTATGAAAATAGATATTACAAATATTAAATGTGGGATTAATGATTCCCATATTTTAGAAGAACTGACTCAAATCTTGGATGCGTACTCAGACTGTTTTTCTGTTAATACTCGCGAGCTTGGTGTGACTAATAAAATTGAAATGAAAATAGAGCGAAATTCTGATAAGCCAGTGTGCTATCGACCTTACAGGCTATCATTCGCAGAAAAAGCAGTAGTAAGAGAAAAGATAGATGACTTGTTAGCCAACGGAATTATTAGGGAATCTTCATCAAATTACTCGAGTCCAATTGTTTTGGTAAGGAAAAAGAATGGTGACCATAGGCTTTGTGTCGATTTTCGAAAACTTAACAGTATTACTATTAAAGACAAGTATCCATTACCAATTATAGAAGAACAAGTTGAAAAGCTAGGTGGTAAGAGATTTTTTAGTAGTCTTGACATGTCACAAGGCTTCTATCAAATTCCACTAGCTAAGGAATCTATATCCAAGACTGGTTTCATTACGCCTGAGGGGCACTTTGAATTTCTTCGGATGCCGTTTGGTTTATCTAATTCTCCAGCGGTATTCCAGCGATTAATGGATACAATATTTTCATCCTTAAGATACGATAAGGTACTCCCATACATTGATGACGTTCTTCTCCCCACTAAAACTGAAAGAGAAGGTTTAGACTTGTTAAAGGAAGTGCTAGAAATTATCAGAGAGGCTGGTTTAACATTAAACCTAGAAAAATGTTTCTTTTTGCAAACAAAGATTGAATACCTTGGATATGAAATTTGTGAAGAAGGAATTAGGCCAGGAATTAAAAAAATTTAAGCAGTGGTCAAATTTGTGGAACCCCAAAATATTCATGAGCTACGGATGTTCTTAGGTTTAACCAGCTATTTCCGGAAATTTGTGAATAAATATGCAACTATCACTCATGATTTATACAAGTTACTGAAGAAGGATACAATCTGGGAATGGAGTTCAGCACACCAGGCAGCATTTGATCAGTTAAAAGGAATTTTGACTACGCGACCACTATTGGCTTTGTTTCGCAGGGTAGGAGATATTGAAGTCCACACCGATGCAAGCAGTAAAGGGTTAGCAGGTATTCTTTTCCAAGAACAAGATGGACAATTAAAACCTATAGCTTATTTCAGCCGCAAAACTAGAAAGGAGGAGTCGCTGTACCACTCCTACGAGCTAGAGACACTGGCAGTCGTGGAATCATTGCGAAGATTTAGAATATATCTTGCTGGTAATCATTTTAAAGTTGTTACAGATTGCTCAGCTGTCCGGTATACCTTTTTGAAAAAGGACTTGATGCCGCGTGTTGCTAGATGGTGGCTATCAATACAGGAGTATGATATGAACGTAGAACATAGACCTGGAAAGTCCCATAGCCACGTTGATGCCTTAAGTCGATTTCCTGTAGATCCTCCCGTCGTGAAAAATATCAATGTTATTGACGTATTTGACTGGGTTGTTGCTCTTCAGAATCAAGATGAAAAGATTCGCATTATAAAGATGAAGTTAGAAGCTGACGATAATGATCCAGATATCCGAAATAATTATAAATTAAAGGAAGGTAGAGTGTATAGGATCATTCATAATGGAGAAGAAAAGTTAGCTGTTCCTAAATACGGTAGATGGAATATTTTAAGGAAGTATCACGACTGCATCGGGCACCCGGGGCTGAAACGATGCGAGCAGATTATCAAAAATAATTTCTGGTTTCCAGGGATGACGCGATTTATCCGTAAATATGTGGAAGCTTGTTTAGATTGCTTGTATAAAAGGAGTCAGTATGGCCGACTAGAGGGTAGGCTGCATCCCATAGAAAAGGTTCCTGAACCCATGCATTCTTTGCATGTGGATCATCTGGGGCCCTTCTGCAAGAGCCGTTCGGGAAATAGTTACCTTTTAATGGTAGTAGATTCTTTTACTAAGTTTGTTTGGGCTGTGCCAGTTAAAACAACAAAAGCGAAGGAAGTAACAGAGTCACTATCTAAAATTTTTTGTTTGTTTGGTTATCCAAAGAGAGTAATATCTGATAGTGGTACAAGTTTTAAGAGTAAAAGCTTTAAGCAATATTGTTTGGATAATCAAATAAAACATATTATCAACGCAGTAGCATGCCCGCGAGCAAATGGGCAGGTTGAAAGATTTAACAGGACTCTGTTAGACTCTTTGAACACGAGCGTAGAAGATGAGAAAGATTGGGACACTCGCATTCCTGATATTACCTGGGGTATGAACAATTTAGAGAACTCTTCCACAGGATTTTCAGCTTACAGATTAATGTTCAGCGCGAGCCGCAGCCGTTATCAAGCCATTGCAGGAAATCAATATGACGACGAACAAACAGCAGAACAAATTAAATGTAGAGCCTCTACTAACCTGAGTAAAACCTCTGACACAATGCGGAAATATTTTGACGCTAAACGAAAGTCGCCTACAAAATATTCTGTCAATGATTTGGTACTGTGGAAAGGTGCTGCAGACAGAAATATAAACGTTCGGCGAAAACTAAAAGAAAAATACAGCGGGCCCTACAAAATCTCCAAGGTAGTTGGTAATGATAGGTACATGATCACGTCCTTGAAGGGTGTTAAGGGATATAAACGTTTTAATGCGTTGGTTGCTTCGGATTCCATCAAGAAATTTCAACGGAACACTGTGTCGGAATCAAGTTCAGGAGAAAGCCAAGTAGACAGTACTGAAGAGTTGATCGACTTATTGGAAGGTTAAAATATATTAATGATTTCTTGACGTTAAGGTTATTTGACTGATGTTAAGATGGATTATTGCTAAAATAGATATTGGTATTAGAGATTATTGGATTATTGGAGACATGGATTAGTGGAAATTGGAAATATGGATTATTGTAAACGTGGATAATTGGAAATATGGATTATTAGAAATTGGAAATATGGATCATTGTAAACAGAAATTATTGGAAATTGGAAATATGGATTATTGTCATGGTTCATTGGAAATATGGATAACTGGTAATGTGGATTATTGGTAATAATATGGAAACTTGAAATTTTGGAAACACGAATTATTGATATGGATAATACTGGTCATAAAAATACTGGTTTTAGTTAATAGGATGACTAAGACTGTTTTAATTATCATAGCATTGTGAACAAGTAATTTTGGTACCTTTTCTCTTTGCAGGGTCGCAAAGTCGTCAGGATGGACGAGTGTGAACAACGTAGGACTGTCAACTCGAGAGACAACCGCTAGATGGCGCTGGTTCCCGAGAAACGAGTCATCAAGTTCGTCAATTGACCGATGATTCGTACATCCGAGGCTTGAAGTTCGAGATCATTCGACAACGAGGCAGTCTATCTTTGGAGTCGTCGCAAACAACATCTATTTTGCTAAATAAATAATCATTCATAGTGAATTATAATAATTTCAAAAGTAATTGTGCATTGTGATTGGAACATTTAAGATAAGTATTAAAATATTAGCCATGTACCATGTTTCGGAGAGAAATCTGCTTTTGTTGCTTAATAACGTCTAATTTTATGTAATATAATAATATTATCTACCGACTTATTTGTTAGACTTGTAGTGTGTAAGAATTTGTTTGAATTGTTGCTTTTGAGAAGTCATTTATTTTTATATTACTTTTAATTTCAATTATATGGAGTTCAGTTATTTTCAAGAGTTAATTTATTTGCAATTGGGCTTGGCCGCATGACGTGTTTCATTATTAGGTATTGCTTGGTAAGATTGTCGGATTACATTCTAGAAATTTTAATTATTAAGTTGCGGGTACTTGGATCTGTACAAATAAAGTAATTGTGTTCGCTTTATAGTGGTTTCTATTTTTATACTCATAGGTTATTTAACAAAATATTTACGCCTAAACGGATATTGTTTAAGTAGACTATAATAAAAGCCTCTCTTATCTTTTGAATACATTCGTTGTAAATGATCTGCACAAAGACGGGATGCAGATGTAAGCTTCTGTTAGTATATGCTAAAATGATATTTGTTAGTATAGCTTTGACAACATAATTTGTTATTTATGTGACAGTCAGATAGAAAAGTCATTACTCACTAAAATTAAATACTACTAATACATTGATTTGTTTAGGTTTAATAAATAACGTTTCCTTTTAATTAACCCCCGACGAAAAACGAGGGGTGTTATAAGTTTAACATGTGTATCTGTGTGTCTGTGTATCTGTGTATCTGTGTATCTGTGTATCTGTGTATCTGTGTGTCTGTCTGTGGCAACGTAGCGCCCAAGCTGATGAACCGATTTCAATTGTGTTTCTTTTGTTAGATAGGTATTCTGATCGAGAGTGTTCTTAGCTATGTTTCATGAAAATCGGTTCAGCCCTTTGAAGATCATCAGCTCTTTTGTAGGTTAAAAAGCCACATTCACGGCCAAAACCAACTTCCACGGCTCGAATCCAATCGAAATTTGAGATTATTGGATTTAGATTCATTATATTTTTAAATGATCTTAATAGTCTGAGCTGGCGTTTTACAATATTATTAATATGAAAAGTTTCCCTGATTCTGGAAAAAATGTATATTTTATCAATTTTTATATGAGTTTTTTGTATGAACTAAAGACGTTCCATAAGTCACGTGTCAAATGATGGATACGCGCATGCGTTAAATTTTGTTTGTTTTGTTAATGGTCATGGAATATTACGTTATTATAATTCTAGAGGGCGCTGCTCCGCAATTGAGAAAAAATATAAAAAAAACAAATCTACATTAAAATAATTTTAGCGTTATTGAAAATTTTTCCCCTGGGGTGCTCCCGTCCACCTCAACCAGAGTTATTACATGAAATTAAATCATAATTGATAATATTTTATACTAGGAATTAAACCTCTGTGGCATCAATATTTACATTCGTTGTCTATTCTAATGTCATAACAAAATAATGTCTCATACTTTTACACAGATTTTCTGTTGATAATTGTATACATTTGATGAAAAGATCGTCGCATCGGGGGTTTTTAAATTTTCAATTTAGAGTTATTGTAAATTAGATTGATTGATTTGCGATTTTTTTTCTAATGACAAGCCTCATTTGTTTATTTATAAACCTACTAGCCGTGGGTGTATGGTTTGAAACTGTTGGATGTCAACAAGAGTGTCAAAAGATATTGGAATGCTAAAACTCAACTCTCTAGAAGTGTGGCGTAATTACTTTTTACTCATGTTCGCATGCCGAGTTCTTCGGGGTGAATCCGATTGCCCCGAATTGGTTGCTGGTCAGGCTGTTTGTTCCCCTCGTGCCTAAACAACAACTAAGGCCACACGAACATACAGACTACTAGCTGTTCCTCCTTCACGCACAGTGTCACGGGCCAACTCGCCACTAGTGCGTGCACTATCTTTGCTAAATGTTCTTCTGGCTTCAACACCGGAGTGTGATTTGTTTGCTGGGAGATGGATAGATGTGTGTCGTGCATTTCTAGGATTTTGTGAGAAGATGGATGAGAGATAAGGTTTTTTTTTGTTTACGTCTCTTTTAATTTTGTTTCCATTTCTTTAGTTTATGCATTTTTTTATTTTTTATTATTAATATTATTTTGCACTGTACAACGCCTTAGATATTCTTCTGATCTGTAAAGTTGTTCATGAGCGTATAAATAAATAAATATAAATAAATAAATATTTAAGAATCATCCAGGTGACCCAACACCGATTTGGTTAAATCATCCTAGAGGTGACCCCATAACTAAGTACAAAATGAAAATCATCAAAATCAGTAAAGCCGTTTAGGAGTGGAAGTATTACGAACACACGCATACCGCAATTTTATATAGCAAGGCTAAATCGCAAACTTTTTTTCTAAATATTTATACGAGTATTGTACCCATCGAAACGAATCTAATTATGTCACAAAATTATTGATTCAGGCGTGCTGCCGACAGAAAGATCACATCAAAAGGTACAATCACCAACAACAGGTTGTAACAGGAAAAATATTCAGTTTATTTAGGGAACCTGCATCAACCCTGATTGGCCGAGAGTAGTGGATTAAAGCCCTAATTCATCTTGCATTGGGCAGGAATTTGCTTATTACAAAATGGCAATAGGCTCTTGTGCAAAATGTCCTTACCCTCAGTGTAACTCGGTCGAGAATTGAAGAGTGGTCTTTTACTAAGAACACTACGCAGAAAAATGTTTTCAGGAAACACGTATCTTATGAATGTAGACGATTGTACATATCGCTAAATACAAGTTCCGATGTCGCAACAGCGAGTCGAAAGCAGGTGGCATTCCGACGCCTTTCACTGTTTTTACGTTCGACTTTAGTGTGGCCCGAACTATGATGACGCAGCTGATGGCTGTTCGGTAGATGAGCTAAAAATAATGTGATGTAGAAATTGAAATAAACTAATTTTATAACATATATTTTTGATTCACGTGATAACGAGATTGAAACTTGACTCATATATCTGTGCTAAATAATAATTAAATAATTGATGTCAAAGCGTAGCATGTCCTGCCTACTTTACAAGTCCGAATTAATTCATTTCATTCTTGTTTATCTGGAAAGTCAATACACTATTCTATTGACAAAGGTTATCTAATCTTTGTACCTATTAATTATGAGAAATTGGCGCTTTGGAAAAATTATAAATTGTAAAACGACAAGCCCGCTGTGTTTCTTGCCGGATCTTCTGAGTCGAGGTCGCGTTCCGATCCGGTTGAAGACGTAATTAAAATAGGTACCTACATAATGTTATAATGGAAGTGCACCCATGAGGCTTAATAAAATAAACGTTTTGACTCGACTTTGACTTTAATAAGTATTACCGTTATGATCAAGATAAGAAGTATGCGTTACAGTCATCTCTCTGTGACAGTTTCAGGATTGGAATATTTTATTATGTTACGAACTGTACTTATACAGAGTGTCTCAAAAGTTTGAAATACTTAGGTTGATGATAATATGGAGATGCCTAGTAGGTACTTGCCTAAAGGCAGAGTAAACGTAACTATCATGTTTTTAAGATATTGCTTTTTAATATAATATTTGCCAAATTACAAAATTAATTCAAATTTCGTGTTGCCCACGAACATATCTAATGGCCTGAAAACTTCATTTATGTGTAGCAGTGACCAATACCCAAGAAACATGTACTAATTATTTTTTTTTATTTCGATAAAATAAAATTTTTCATAGTGCTGTTCAATATCGGACATATTGTTAAAACATTTAATATCATACCTGCTACTTATCTAATCCTATTTCGGATTTTTGAAACAGCCTGTATAAACAGATGTATCTTGATGATACACTACTTTAAACACGCCCGTAAGAGTAGGTAATAGGATTATACAGTATTTTTGAACGTTAACTTTCTTTTTTGCTGAAAACTGTTACAGAGTAGAAATTCTTAAACAAAACTCTTTATTACCTGCTCTTAGAAAAGAAAGCTTGTGATAATAACTTCACTAATTGAATTTCTACAGGCTTTGAATAAAGACGAACTGCAAAAACATTGTACTTTTCACACAACTGTCCACATTAAGGTTTAAAGGTTTTTTTATTGTGTAATTAAGCTGTTACAAAAGGGCTATAAAAAGAAGAAAACACGTTTATACTTATAATAAATTAAAACGAATTCGATAAATTAAATTTGTGTGTTTTCCATTATAAACTGTGACTTCCTAATATTTTATTTATAAGATACGCTATTACGTAGAGTCGCTCTACCATATGCACACTTTCATTTTTCATAGCCAACGTCATTATAATGAAGTATTTATGTAATTCGCGTAACATGTGTAAATTACATTGTGCTAGTTTCCATCAAATCTAAGGCGAAGTGAAATATTGAAATGTTTAAAACAAGTCATTGATGATAATATTCTCTATGGACTTGATGCACAGATAACTATAATTAATGAATAGAGATGACCTAAATATTTTGACAGCTAATGTAAAACGACAAGCCCGCTGCTCAACCAAGGAAGTTAGAATAGATAATCTAAATATATATAACTCAAATGTGACTGACTGACTGACTGACTAACTGACTGACTGACTGACATAGTGATCTATCAACGCACAGCCCAAACCGCTGGACGGATCGGGCTGAAATTTGGCATGCAGGTAGATGTTATGACGTAGGCATCCGCTAAGAAAGGATTTTGATTAATTCTACCCCCAAGGGGATAAAATAGGGGATGAAAGTTTGTATGAAACTTTGTCAATTAAATTCCACGCGGACAAAGTCGCGGGCATAGCTAATAGATTCATAAACGAGATACATACATCCTTACAACCACTGACATTTTTGTTAGCAGGACTGGGACACGAGGATTATCTTTTTTCTTTCCCAGAGTATAAGTATTTTGTTTAAGAGGAATTCCATTGAACAAGACAAGTCGGACAAAATTATAATTCGTTTCAGTGGTTTGGCGCATTATTTGCGTAATACGAGTAGTTTTGAAAGTGTAGTTAGTGTGATGTCGATCTTTGACTGTGTGCTGTGAAAGTAAATTAAAAATGGTTTGCTCGCTGGTTTTAGGTTTCGTACTTCAAAAGGAAAAAACGGAAGCCTTATAGGATCACATCGTCATCCGTCTTTTTGTCTATCTCTCTGTTTAGTCTGTCTGTCTTTCTCTCTTTCAAAACCCTTTTTCTAAAAAACAGATAGAGTTATTTCACGATGGTAGAGCTCAGTTGTAGCCAACTGATTAAACTCATGTAGACCACCACCATCCTCTCACAGAAGATCAGTGTACAAAAACTATTATTGGTATAGCTGCTTGTCGTATGATGATTAAGATAGCCAGAAGATTACCCTCCCTCTGTTTCACCCTGAATTCAGGTCGTCAGCGTGCAAGCACTACCTTTAGTATTGCAAGAATCTGCAGGCTCCGATAACTGCTTAACATCGGGCGGGTTGTATTGTACCCTTTTTCTGGGGAAGGTGCAAAATTGTACATTTAATTTCATTTCAGTGATAGCCGATTGGCACGCGTCTTGCGGGCTAACCGGTCTCGGGTTCAAACCCCGGCTCGAACCTCTGGATTTTTCGAAATCTATGTGCAAATCATAATTTCTATATGATTATCACTTGCTTACGGTGAAGAAAAACATCGTGAGGAAACCTGCATGTATTAGAAGATTTAACCAATTTATGAAAGACATGTGAAATCCGCCAACCCGCACTGGGCCAGCGTGGTGGATTATGGCCTATATCCCCCTCGTGTTGAGGGGAGGCCCGTGCCCAGGAGTGGGACGTCAAAAAGGCTAAAATTAATTTCATGACATACTTACGTATAAATAAGACGTGTATCGGTGTATCGCGGTCGTGTCGGATTGCCGTCCCATCAGACTAACAGAGTGAGGCAAGAGAGAGTGCACCCGAACTTGGACCAAACACAGGTATGGTATGACATGTATAATTTAATATATTTGCTTTGTCAATGTTTATAAAACTATTTGAATGTCAAACAAATATACTGAAACATACATACGAAGGTTTCTTTGAAACTTCTTCTTTTTTGCTCAAATGTTCCCAATAAAATCATAAAGATAAGCTTTCTTAAGCCCCGAGCTTCATGGAATATCCACTTCGTGAGTTTGTCTTGGTCTTGTTCATCGAAAATATTTTTCTGGACGTGAACATGCGATAAAATATTATGGACATGGATAAGGGGGATATGACATAATTTTTTAAATATAGTATTTATTCAGACCAATCACAAAAACTTTTCTGAAGGTAAAAAAAAATATTGCGGTATTAAGTACCTTAATCTTACCTGAATAGTTATTCACATACAGATTATACTACCTTTAATCCCCCTAGTCGTGTCCACAATGGAGTGACAGGCAATAATATTAAAAGCAATTTTGGTAGATGACAATTTTCGTAACTATAGGTACTGAAAATTTTACTGAAAAGTTCTCCAGTCCATTTGACGGTGCCCTAAGTAAGAAGGGGCATATGTAGCATCGATTGGCATTGTTACGATACACATTGAAGCAAAAATATTTTTTTACGGTACGCTAGATTGAACACTGTAGGATGAAGTCCATCGTACCGAATTATATTGGATAAACTGTATTTTACATACCTAGGCTACCTAATAGCAGTGATAGCCAATGAAGCACGCGTCTTGCGGGCTACCAGGTCTCGGGTTCAAACCCCGGCTCGAACCTCTGGATTTATCGAAATCTATGTGCGAATCATAATTTCTATATGATTATCACTTGCTTACGGTGAAGGAAAACAGCGTGAGGAAACCTGCATGTCTTAGAAGATTTAACCAATTTTAGAAAGACATGTGAAATCCGCCAACCCGCACTGGGCCAGCGTGGTGGATTATGGCCTGAATCCCCCTCGTGTTGAGGGGAGGCCCGTGCCCAGGAGTGGGACGTCAAAAGGGCTATTTTTTTATTATTATACATAACTAGGTACTTATTTTATTATTATACATACCTAGATCTTGGAAATGTCATTGAAATGTCATACCAGTACAAAATGACTAGTCCCCTGACGAAGACCCCTTCTCTTGTCTTTTCTTCTCATGTCTTCTTGTATCTTGCCTTGCATTTTGTATCTTATCTCGTCTTCCTGTGTCTTCTCTTGTTCTTTTGACACGAGAAGTCAAGGTTGCTTTGTTTGAGACTAAATAATTAGAGTTTTCATCTGGCACTATAAGGGTGACAGTTCACATGGCTGTGCTATGAAGCGGCACGGCGCTGCCTGCTTGGACCAATCGCTTTATTTCCTTAGCTTCACCCTGCTTAGCTTAAGTTGACAGCAAAGTGGACGCTCACCCTAAATTTATTTACGTATCCAGTTGATGTCAGCACGGCCGGAACAAATACTGTTGTGAGGAAATCTCGTGTGACAAGATGTGTGTCAAATAAATACTTCCCATGGCCTTCGAATTTCTTTCACGTGTTCTGAAGTTTGTAAATGCTAGCATAAGTTTCTGATAACAGGAAAAATATTGGAAATATAAATACTATCACGCCTGCATTCTCCAAAAAGGCAGGCAGTGGTTCAATTCAGTGCAGACACATTTTCCCGATGGTAATTGTGGTCCCAATGTACCTAATAAGGAGGCTATTGCCCTTATAGTGAACAGTAAGTTACCTATTTTGTAGTTATCGGGCATGGTTTAAATCGCCTATAACAAATGCTATATATTTTTTTCTTAAAATGCTTAATGAATGGTTAAATAAAGCGTTAAACACAGTTGAAGGAAACTTTTGATCAAGGAGAAAAAGGCAGTCACTTGAAGAGCTTCCTTTTATTCAGTTGTTACTCCATTATCACGTCATGATTTTGGTGATCAGACTTTTGAGAAATTATTTTTATGTAAATAAGTTTATTTGTGTCAGAAAGCGTGTATAAACTGCAGGAATATTTCGAATGATCATACTGTTTGGTGTCATTCGAATTTCGTGTTAAGATCGCCAACCTGCATTGAGCCAGGGAGATGGAATATGGCATAAAACCCCGCACATAGAAGGGGAGAGAGATACTATTGTCAAAATATCGGTAGACTGCAGTGTAATCTACCTACCCTTTTGGAGAATATAATCGTGATGAGGTATGTTTGCACTTACTTATATTTGACTGTGACTATTATTATATCATTATTACACAGTTTGAACCTTTAATACCGAAGATTAAGGTGTCGCAATTTTCCCTTTTGTGTCATGATTAGTATTTTTTTTTTATAACCTTTTTTTTTTTACTTTCTGAAGCCGTCTTCTACCTCTCTACATACCTAATATTAATGTTATATAACAAAAATATCATTTAAATTTACGCATAGCTCGAAACGTTCCACCCTCAGGTGAAGCTGCGTTGAAATATCCGCACATGCCTGCGCGCAGTCGGGTTTTGTGAGCGCACCGCGGCGGCTGCGCGGGACCAAGTGGCATAGTGACCGTGATAATTAGTCTTTTCAACAGTGTTTTATTTACTTATACATATTTAAGTCGTCGTAAGGTAAGTTTAATTCTTATTTTTATTGTTACTCAAGAAAAACATTTCTTGAGTACGCCTCAATCGCATATAAGTACCCTGTACAATCCAAATTTAACGCACGAATTTTTATTGTGTTATTTATTTTACATAATATTTTAACCTACTAATATTTCTTACTTCTCAATCATAGTACTTAATTAATACTATGTATTACACGAAGTATATAATAATACTCAGTTGTTTATGGTAATATTGCATAATAGCTTTCATTAATTAAAATAATGTGGCGTTTTTCTCAGGTGCGTAAAAAGTTATACGCATTTAATTTGTTTTCCCGCATAATTATGTACACACGGAAGACATTCATCAATTATCTTGTGCAGTACCTTACAAGCCAATTAGTAAACAATCAGCAGATTCTGATTAACATTTTCATTTGATGCTAGAACGTATAGAGGAAATTGTACCGGAATTTTACCGGAATAAGGTCGGAAGCACCTAATATACCAGCTACCAAATACTTAATTATGTTTGTTTTACTATATATATCCCAAATATTAATTAAGTTTAATGAAAAGAGACATTTATATAATTAAGTGCATAGGTAAGTTATTTATTTGTGCACAGTAACTACTTGCTTAACAAAATTACAATTACAACCTATATATCAAAAAGTTTAACGGTCGTTTGTATTGAATTGGATGATCTATCATCTAGTCATCAGAAATATAGTTCCTGCTAACATTTTTCAATATAAAAATCCAATCTAATTTAAATATAAAAAATAGTGGGTAGTTAAAGCTACATGAATAATTGATATCATATTAAACTTATAATTATAATACAAAGATAATCACTTGTTTAATGGTGAATGCAAACATCGCGAGGAAACCAGCAAGTCCTGTGGAGTATGTCAACTCAGGTCTCTGTATATCTTGTTTGACGTACAAGCGTAACGGTGTTGCCATCCTATCGAATTATCATCGTTCACTATAAGAAAGTTTCCACAACATCGCTTTATAATTTCTAACTATTGTATTGTATGTATTGTTCACTATCAAACCCATTCAATCCGCGTCAATTCACCATTTATACTGTCATGGCGGTCAATAAAGATATTCTACGTTCATCTCGCGAGAGTTAGAAAATCAGAGAATCATTTTAAATGTCACTTTGAAGTAGAAAGCATAGAGCCGCAACGAAAGGTCTCCGCTAGCCATGGACTAAACATTAATCTGAGATAGAATCTGCGCCATATTGATACTTTAAGTATCACTATCCTTTCAAAGATCATAACACACGAGTAAGATATAAGGATTTTAAGATCTAATAAATGATAAATTAATTACACGACATAGATAGTTTCGGTACTCGTAAACAAAAGTTCTAAGCAATTTGACGACCGCTTGGCGCAGTGGTTCGAGCGTAGGCAGCTCGGCTCACTGCATCGGGTGGTTGGCGGGTTCAATTTCAATCAGGGTAAATTTCGGAAATGGCCTTTTCGTAATTTTCCCTGGTCTGGGTCCATTGTACGGTACCCATAGTACAAGCGTTGCTCAGTTTGGGACCATACAGTTGGTGTGTTCGTCTTGCGATATTTATATTTATTTTAATTTAATGAAGAGCCAAGTTAGCATGCCCGCCTTCTAAACTGTATAAGGATAAATTAATTTGAAGTTTTGAAATACTGTGTTCCATTTACGGTAAGGTAAAACTTACCTTATTCATAATGACATGTTTTAAATGTTTTACTAATTATTATTATGAGTACTTATGTCATACATACATCATTATAATCATACAGTTAATAAACTCGAAGTTAAGTAAGTAATTACGTTTTTATTAGAAACGAAACCTGCATAATTATGTCCCTTCCTTAAAAAGAAGGTATTTTGGTAACTGCGGCTATTTTCAAAGAAATTAAGTTAAATATGTTGTCACTCTGCTGTGAACAACTTGATAATTTATTCGATAGAGTCGATCTTATCATACATAGAATCAAATCACGACAACAATACTTACATTCTTCTATGTTACACGAGTTTGTAGGAATATAACTTTTATGCCTCAATTACAAAACATGACATTGTTATACAGAAGTCTTTGTTTCGTTCCTTAAAACAAGAAAACAAGCAATGTTAGATTATCTCATTAGGTAGGTAAACTGAAGAAAAAATATGGCAACAAATAATCTTTATGGTTCGTAGACTTTTTTTCCTAAATGTTTTGTAATTGCAGACAAGAGTTATATGCTTCGTTTCCACAAATTATTTGCTGTAATATTAAATTGCTTACAAAACATCCTAAGCCTTATTACTTCTGCAAAATCACGAGACTTGGCTTTATAAGGACTACTATTTTTGTTATCCTACTAATATTATAAATGCGAAAGTTTGTGAGTGTGGATATATGTTTGTTACTCCTTCACGCAAAAACTACTGAACGGATTTACGGATTTACGGTTTATATATTATTACCGGGATTAACACATAGGATACTTTTATCCCGATAATCCCGAAATTTTTGTTAAGTTAAATAGTACGCGGACGAAGTCGTAGGCAGCAACTAGTCATTTATATCTCAGATATATGGCGACATTTTCAAAGTATGTATTAGACTTACTGAAATATTTTCAAAGTGTGTGTGAACAAATTCCTGCAAACGTGCAAAAAAAAAGCGCGAATGTTGATCAATCTGGTGTTTTTCAGCTGTGTTCAGACACAAGCGGTATTTATGTATCAACGCTCTGTGGCAGGTACATACTTGGGCTGCACCATGACCCACAGTAGATCTCTATTAAATAAGCTGGAAGGCAACATCAACAAAGAGTCAGTTCGATTCTCCCCATTTTGGTTCATTTCAGCAAAGAGCATCCAAGGAATCAATGTTGGTCATGCCATAGTGTGTCAAAATACGAGTGTATTTTTGTGTTTTTATTTTTAATATTACTAGCAATGTGTGTTTATCACATTACTAGTATTCCCTTTAGCCCCTCCAACTAAGCTAATGCGTGTGTTAAGAGTGGGCACGTCAATAGTATAATGGCCAGGATGGGGATCGAATCCGAAACCTCTCAGCTACAAGGACGGCCAACCACCAGACGCTTATGTCTACACTAGAATACCGAAATAAGTCAAATAGCTTTGACGGTTTTATACATTTTAACCATTTATCTATATCAACACACTCTTTGTTTTCCAATGCGTGTATTAGAGTATGCTGGTGGGAAAATTCCTCTTGTGTCTGTTCAGGCCTTTAAACCCGACATTATTATGTAAGTAAAGTGTATCGGAAATTTTGAAACAGGTTTATATAGGTATTCTCTACATAAAAAATCAAAAGTACCGGTTGATTTTGCAGACAAAAAGTCAAATGTTACAACGTGGAACGTAACGTGGAAGTAGGTTTAATTTACATTATTCGTATCTGCCGGAAAATTGTACTGTTTATATTTTCTCCAATGACAATGGTGTATTAAATTGTTTTTAATTTTTCTCAAACTATTTTTACAATAAAACTTATACAGGTGGTTTCAAATATCCCAAATAATACTTAGGAGTTTAAAGGAGTGTCGGGCGTTAAATTAAATAACATAAATGAAAAAATAACACATTTTTAAATAATTAATAGGTTAGTTTATTTTCATTTTTTTATAAACTTTTTCAAAGGTGTCAAGAACTATGAACAGTTATGTAACACGGAATAAATCTCAACGATACGTGATTCAGGGCCTGTTGCTATCTCTTACACACGCGTCCAAAGTACATTTTTCCTCTCACTGCAGATTTCACTTTCTCTTGACCATTGCTGCTGGGAAGCGAGCGACAATAGATGACCCGTACTGGTTGATGTCAGTTTTCTTAATAAAGGCATTAGATATTAGAAAAAAAAACAAGAATGAATATTATTTTCTTTTCACTTTCTCAGTACCTATCATAATTTTGAGGGAATTTAAACAGCAGTTAAACCAATTTTATTTCCGTGTCTAAAATTACCATAAGCTAACTGGGTTCAACGAAAATAGCAATAGACAATAGCGAGCAGAAAATAATCCTTTAACAAAAAAAATCCTTATAAAATAAATAATAAACTGTAATATCGCTCATCTAACACACCAATTGTCTGCTAAACTAAGCAACGCTTGTATTAGGGTACTATACAATAGACTGGGGGCGATCCCAGTTACATCCAGCCCGGTTAAATAACGAAAAGGCCATTTTCAAAATTTTCCGCAACTGGTATCGAATCTGCAACCACTCGTGTAGTAAGCCGAGCGGCCTATATTTAAATCTCTACACCGAGCGATCGTCAAATAAATTGAACTCAATTATAACTTGCTGTTTAGTGGCAAAGTTATAAATAAATATTTTTTAATAAGCATAATAAGATGCCAGTTTTTACTGATGAGAGATGAAATTTTTCATTGTACTTGTTCATAACTACGAAGTGCGCCATTCGACATCGTTGAAAAATCAATGGCCATTATTCTTTCAAACTTTGTTCAACAAATATGGCTGTTGGCATAGAGGCCTACTTAACCAAATATGTTTGTACAAAGGTTTGAATCTCACGAACTTTTTTTGGTTGCATTTCTACGAAGTCACGACAAATCTCACCAAAGAAATCAGCTTTCATTGTCAAGTATTATTAGTTTAATACTACTATTGTAAAAATCCTACACGATTCAATTAATCACTTCTGAAATCACATTATGCGATATCTCCATAATGTATCTTTTAAACCAAATGAAAAAGTAATAAGTAAGTTTCAAGCAACTTCGATGCCGAATATCATAGTATTCAAGTTTTTGTTTACATTGTCTACGGTTCAATATTTAACCTGTTTTTGTGACATAATTAAATCTACTTATCAACTAACTTACAGTAAATATATATATAAAAACAAAAACAAAATAATAATATATATCAGTATAATAATATATTATATTTAATAATATATCAGCCATCATCCCCATTATCGCCATTGCCGCCCCCAATCCATTATACAAGCCTTCCTTATCTAAAGTCTGATTGGCGTGTTTTTGGTATTAATTTGAACCATGCCAACCGGATTCCCGAAGTACCAGCTGGATCATTACATATTAATGAGATTTGTTTATTATTCATAAAAGTTCGGAAGATGACCGGACGTGAGTATCGAATGATTTCACCAATTTATCAGCGCCCATGGGCTTGACACACCTCCATATTTATAGCCGCTTTCTAAAGGCTGGTTCGTACCAGAGCGGTATAGGGTACCGTAAATGGTACGTGGTACATCATAGATTAAAGACAAAAAATTGTTGTGCGTACAGACTTGTTTAAAGTGCCTGCCAAATAATTGTTAATAGTAAGTGCCTACAGATTCGGTAGATTTTTGAGGCTTGATCTGCTGTGCTATGACGATCGATAAGATTAGTCAGCTGCCGACATATTTACCTACAAAAATACGACGTCAATCTTATATTGCTTAAACTATAACTCGATTTTGTTTGATTGCACTTATCAATTGAAAAAAATCTTCCCTTTTCGATACAAGTTACAAATCAAGCACCACCTATTAAATAATCCCACCAAAACCAAAGTAAGCCAAGTCTCCTAATAGTACTTAAAGTTGAACTGTGAGATACTTATTAATTGGTGGGCCTGCGACTCAATCGCAGCACCACCTCATATCTGAACAGGCAATAAATAACAAGTCAATAACAGCTTTCGCGATGAGAACAGTTTTTCATGTTCTTTTTTTAACAGAAAATTCAAGTTTAAGTTGATTATTCCTGTTTTTTTCTACACAACTCCCAAATTGTATCTTTGTACCGTTTCACTTTATTTTACGTGAAACTCTTTTACCTAAAGCAATATTGAAACATGAAAAATCCCGATCTTGTTATTCTATGAAAAAACTTAAGGCCAGTTGTTATTTTTAATTAAATCGACAATATTAAGAGTTTCTGACTCTAAATCGATTATCTTCAAATGGCATCAGACATCCTGCCGAACCGTCTATTTGAAGGTTTTGCTATCGCTGTCTTCTTATGATATAGATGCGTCGTATGATCGTAACACATATTTACACTTGACTATTTTCGCACTTTAAGAGTCAAATTTATTACTTATGGGTTTATAGCTTTCAACAGATGTATTTACAATCATCAAAAAACCGGCCAATTACATATCAGGCCACATACAATGTAGGGTCCCGTAGTAATTTCAATAACGCAGTTATAGTTTTAGCTAGGGGTAGAAAGGCCACTTTAGAGCTCGATATTTCGTAAACGGGAATCAATTTAGAAAAACTGTCGAAGAAACGTATTCAGACATTTTTTTTAAAGTCCTCTTGCCCAAGTTCGTGCGTTACCCTATATTTTTTTTTATTTAAATACACATTTTTTGGCCCTGTTGTCTTCACTGTAAAGTCGGACTGAAGGACAGGACTTACAGCCAGATGGATATGGCAAAACTATAAGGATTCCTAGTATAAGTAAGGAACCCTAAAACTAAGTCTGTGAAAGAAAATTGCTGACGCCTAGGTAAATGTCAGCGATATGTTACAGCTTCAAACGTAAAATGTACGATGAAATTTTGTTTTAGTCCAAAATCAAATGAAAGATGATAATATTTTACGAGGTAGGGTGGCATGTTATTACTACATAAAATATTATTATAAGGTAAGCAAAAATAATCTTTAAGGTTATGTGATTAATCAACAACCTCGTCTAGTAAACACCAAAATTTATGAAAATATTGCGTTATTTATAAATAGATAGGAGAGGATCTGTTATTGTTACAAAGGATGATATAATTAGATACTTTTATACGGTTATAATTAGATACGGTTATATATTATGACGGGATAAAGAAATGTCTCAGCACCAGATCTAACTCAAAGTAAATTTTTAAAATTCTAATGAAATCAGATACCTATCCCATTTCCACCTAATATTTTCATTATTTGGTGCTAACCGTTACCTATTACTGAAGGTATTTTTTATATAAAAAATATCGCTATAAAATTCTGCAGTGGTAAGCAAATACTTTCACGAAAAGCTTTTCGCAAATTATCCTGCCTTTAGATTTGTTGGGGTTAAATTATTATTTAGATTTGTTGGGGTTAATTAATTATGGGGATTTGGTGGGGTTAACTACTCTAACTATCTAAGCACTATGATATCTTAATCTTAATTAAACTTTCTCATATATGTCAGAAAAAAATTATCTCTTTATTATTAATACCTTGTGATAATAATCTAGTTTTCTTTTGTTACAGATTTGTTTATAAATTGAAAAGGAAATGGCGAATGTCATAATGAATTCCACACAGAGTGTTTTGAAGGATACTTACGATTATTACCTCTGGACGCTCTCATTATCAGGTACGACTCTTTTAATTTATTTTCATTCCCTGTTAATAAGTTAGCTAGAAGATAACTAACCTGCCCATCTGGCTAATTGCCTGGCTTACAAAAAAATAAAAGCAATGTTTGGTTCGAATGAAGTTACAAAAGAAATAATATTACCTACAACAGTGGAAATATTTTTCTAAACACATCACGTTATTCTCATTCGTTATTTCAAGCCACGCACGTACGGCGAACACTAATAAGTATTTGCTTCAACAAAAACATTCAAATTGTTTAATGAAAAGAAACATTTATGGATTGCTCTCACCGAGGCGTAAATATAATATCTTTTATTGTATTTTTATGTTCATTTAAGTACAATTTATGTCACCGGACGACCATTTAATTCGCATTTAGATTTTTGGCGTTGTCGTTACTTGCGCGTGTCATAATAAAGTTAGCTCTGAAAATTCAGTTGCGATAGGCTGTTACTTGTATGAATCAAATCCGATATTTACAAAAAAAATATAAGTCACTTCATTTCTTTTTACCGTATCAGCTTGTGGCCAACTCCAGTGTTGGAGTTTTCACGACAACTGAAAGCCTCCACATGGCTTAACGACTGTGACAGCCAAGGTTGATAGCTTAACGCAACCTTCGAAGCAAAACGGAAACTCCTATATACTAATGCCACTAACAGTCACTCAGTTATACCAAGAAAAGGGTGCCTACCTATTTAACTCATCGGTGGAAGCGCAGCCACGCCTGCAGATACTTAGCTACATATATGCCGTTATGCAAGAGACATTACTAATGTACCACAATCCTGCAAAATTCGAAAATTAACAATGAGCCATCACAAATAATTATTTATCTCCTTTACACAGACCACAGAACCAAAGGATGGCCGCTAGTCGACTCGCCACTACCAACTTTCGTTTACACACTAATATACCTCTTCATCGTATGGGTTGGACCGAAGCTGATGCAGAACCGACGGCCCTTCAAGCTGACCTGGCTACTGGTGCCATACAACCTGGCCATGGCAGTGCTGAACGCGTATATAGCCATACGACTCCTTACTGCGTCGTTTAGACTAAGATATAGCTACATTTGTGAACCTTGCCGGCAAAAGTATGATCCAGATGAGTTACAAGTAAGTTATCGACCTGAATGGGGACAGTAGCATGGGAAGGGGGTTGGGCTTCCCGTTCTCCGATAGGTGTTAATACACCATCAGGCCTGTATTACTGGCAAGGTAGGCAGTCTAATAAAAGGCCAGCCTATTTTAATTGCGAGCGTTCTTTCTCCCTTAAAGCGAGAGAAACACTGGCCATAATCCCCCATGCTAGCGGGCTATCATACTTCCAATGTATTTCAGAGAGGTTAGGTTTGCACCTGCTTCAACAGTTTCTAAAAACTGTTTTCTATTATACCCTTATTTCTCCATTTCAGATAGCAGATGCAGTATGGTGGTATTACTTTTCAAAGCTGCTCGAGTTTTGTGATACATTCTTCTTCATCTTACGGAAGAAAGAAGAGCAGCTGACCTTCCTCCACGTCTACCATCACTCGACCATGTTCAGTTTCTGGTGGATCGGAATCAAATGGGTTCCCAGTGGATCTAGTAAGTATTTTATACCTTCTATTGATTGTAGTAACGTACTATTTCAGTAACGTCATAAAGGTATAATACCAATTCTGATGACTTCAAAAAACAGCTAAAGAAAAGGTAATGGAGAAACATTAACCAGAGTAAAAAAACCTATGCGTGGTTTGTGAAGGCTTCATGTTTCTCGTAGGTACATTACAACCATGAAAAGTATGGCAATACAGTTAGTTTGTTCAAATTTGGTTTGTGTACCAACGGAATAAGAACCATTATTTGCTTTCACAATATGAGTGAAATGAAAAATGAAATGAAATGAAATGTTCTGTCTTTTGCGACCCATGCGTAAGTGAAGTCAAACGGCTTTTAAATTCCCATAGCGATTTTTAAAGGAAATAAGTATTTAGGAAGCCACACAGTTCCAGACCGAGTTAGGGAGGTGAAATATCGGCCTGAGTATAAGGTACTTAGGTACCAAGATTTTTTACATATGTTTCCTATTTTCTTTTGTTAATAAATCATGGCGTTGACTTTGCACGTCGAAACAACAATAACTTATTGTTATTAACATTGTTACTTCATGAAAAGTAACGTATTTTAGTGTTCACGCTAATAAGGCATCATACAATCCCATTATTGTGTAAAGGTGAAGAGCCCGGAGGTAAAAAGGCTTACTTTTTATCTTAAAATTTTGTATCAAAATGTTTTTTTTTCTGTATCTAAATAAGTATCATAACAAGTCTCTCTTTTACAAATTTATATAAATAATTTAATAGGTATATTTAATATATGCACTATAAGAAAATGTCGCCTTTAGCTATTAATTATTTGCTGAACGAACACAAAAAATAGCTGACAGCTGCAATTTTCTCAGCTAGAAATCGCTACATCTTGAGATATCACGTATGCGTTTTATTATTATTATTAACTTCCCTATTTACAGTCACGTTCCAAATACTTTAAATAATGTCATATTTTATTAGAAATTCATACCAATTTAATATGTAAAGTCGTGATTTATTAAATTATTACGATGTGACAGCTTAGGTCGCCTTAGATGGCGACACATACAGCGTGCAATAGTATTTTAGCAACATGTTACTACTTATGTAGATTCAGTCTTTAACACGTTTAGCACAGAACTTAAGTTACCTTGTCAATTCAAATTTAGTTGACACGTTAATGCTTGGAAACACATGCGAAGTACGAATTGTGATGAACTGAAGGTTACTTGGGACTTCTCTTTTTGAGTTATGTCTTGCATTTTTGTTTGATTGCCTGTATGCTGAGCAAATTAAGAGGTAGATTTTTGGAACGAGGTTCCTTTACGCGGCATGCGATAAGAGTTAAATGGCCGAATCTTGTCTTATTAACGTCTGCTGTGAAAAAGTTCTGTAAACATCAACTAGATGGCGCTAATGAGTTATTCAGGAGGCCGGAAAGCGCGATATCAAAGAACTAAAAAAAAATGTTCATGCGATGCCACTTTTTTTAATGCCCTACCAAATTTGCTAAAACTGTATTTTGTGACTAGCGTTCCTGCCAGCGATGGTGAACAGTGGCATCCACGTGCTGATGTACACATACTACGGCCTCTCAGTCTTGGGGCCCGCCGTCAGCAAGTACCTGTGGTGGAAGAGATACCTCACCATCTTGCAGCTGGTGAGTTTCATGATGGAATTTATGCAATTTCAATGGAGGTAGGAACCGCCTTGGGTACCTATTGAATGTGTATCTAAATTTGGTAAATTTTCGCATATGATATCTATCTCCAACCTGATATGATAAACTGCACCATATAACCTAAATTCTTATAGTATTAAATAAAGAAAACCTCCCGAATTCCATGAAAATGTTGTAGTTATAAATAATAAATAAATATCGCCAGACGAACACACCAAATGTATGGTCCCAAACTAATCACTGCTTGTATTATAGGTACCGTATAATGGACTGGGGGCGATCCTACAGACACTCAGACCAGGGAAAATTACGAAAAGACCATTTCCGAAATTTTCCCCAGCAGGAATCGAACCCGCAACCACCCGGTGCATTAAACCAAGCGGACTACGCTCGAACCGCTGTGCCAAATACTACATACCAAAATTATATATATATAGTATTTTTTTTTGAATGTTTAACCTTAAGAAATATCCCAGGATATCAAGTATCATTATGGTAATTCACCTACCGCCATCACCCATATATTAAACAAGTACATAATATGTAGAACCACAATCAAGATTCCATTAAAATGTTTCCGTTTACGTTTTTCAGATCCAATTCACTTGCGCCTTGGTCCTCGGCATCAACGGCATCAGGACCGGCTGCGAGTTTCCTCTGTGGATGCACTACGTCCTCATCATCTACATGATCTCCTTCATTGTACTCTTCGGAAACTTTTACATGAAGGCTTATCTCGCTAAGGTAAGAATTACCAAGCACCTTGCTTATTTGGTCTGGCAAATTCCAATTGCAGAGATTCGAGTTCGACTATTATTTCTGTTGAGAACTTAGAAGTTTGGAATGTCCTCGTTTAGCAAGATGAACGGAGAACATTCGTACTAAGTCCTCCTTTATTTTCTTTTGATTCAATCTCTAAAGCTTCGCGGGTCCTAAGAAATGTCTAGGCGTTTTTGTTGGAAACCATTGTAGGTCTTGGCTTTCAAAAGTAAATTATTACGTTTGAAAGCTAAGTGTGTCTGTGAATTATTGACAGCAAGACCACTGGGTCTGGCTGATGTAACAGTAAAAATGGAAATAACTTAACTTGGTATGACAAAAGGCCCACTATTTTCAGATGTTCAAAAATAAGTAATTCAGGTTAATACCAAACGGATTTAAAATTTTGTTATTCAGAGCATCAAATCGATTGACTTAATTTAGTTCAATGTATTTACGCAATAATGACATAACCGGTCACATAAATATCTACTAAATTGTATTTTATTTTGTTATATATAAAGTTTCAATTCGATTGACGCATCTAGTCTGGGCTAATGGTACAGTTACGTGAGCAGTTACGTAACTTCCGAGTGAAAGTTCCGCTTGTGCCGAGTTCCGTTATGTCATGGATCATTTTACTTTCCTACTTCGAGAGGCTGAGCGGTAGAAGACGAAAGTGGGATAAGTAAATATTTTGAAATAACAAAACGGTATAACAAATACCGTTTCGCTTACAAACGATGACAACGTCTATTTGGAGACTTCTTTTAAGTTTCTCTGTATGTTAGTGATATAACAAGTGTAAAATGTGTACACCCACAGTAAAGTAAGTTAGTAGACTTGGTAGAGGCGCTAGTAGAAGTTAGTATCGTAAATTCTGACTAATAAAGTATACGAAAGAACATGTCTTAATGAGTTTCAGATTCAAAAGCTAAATAAAAACGTGAAATTAAGTCATGCTAGATGTCAATATTATGATTTTGAGGAATTTTCATCTAAATTCGGTCTAGTAAACGACCATTGATTTCGTGTAATTATGATATACCTAGTAAAAATACACAATTTACAAAATAAATTACGCCTCTATATGCAGTCCATGAGCATCTGTGATCAATATTGGTCCATAACACATATTGAAATACCAATCCAATAAGCTTTTAGATTATCATGACGAAATGGTTAAATTATTCAAAACATAATTGAATTCTTCAGAAAAACAAAATAAAGGTACATAGTAATAAAACCGCTCAGGTGAAAATAAGCCTTTACAAAAATGAACATTTTCCACAAATGGTCACTTTCCCAAAATATTCACTTTTCCCCACAAACCTATAATTAATTCCTTTTGAACTTTCCAACGGGAGTCGAACAACTAAACAATGGATTACGACCGAATTCTTTTTGTTCTAGGAGTCTGTTAGTAAGCCTTTTCCAAGACCAAACCGCTATGTAAATCCCTAGATAAAAGACGAGAAATTATTCAGCACTGGATCGCCTTGAGTTTGCCTCGACACAGACAAATTAGCGAATTTATTTTATACGAGAATGATAATTAAAAACATTATTCCAAAGGAAACCATTATTCCAAAGACATTTGCTTAAAAAGTAGAGTATTTTCAATGTCGTAAAAATAAAAAACACACAGTATGTACAGTTGCAAGTTTGCATTGTAGTTCAAACTAATTAAGTTAATAACTATACTTAACTGATTACATTTTATAGACAGGGCGTTTTAAAATCCGAAATACTACTTTTCAGTTTGGATGAGTTTCGGACCCTAGAATTATTATGATGTAAAAATTCAAACACAAAATAAAATTTAATGGGTTATCCTACTAATATTATAAATGTGAAAGTTTGTGAGTGTGGATGTATGTATGTTTGTTACTCCCTCACGCAAAAACTACTGAACGGATTTGGATGAAATTTAAAACACAGATAGTTTATAACCGGGATTAACATATAGGATACTTTTTATCCCGATAATCCCGAAATTTGTGTTACGTTAAATACTACGCGGACGAAGTCGGGGGACACAGCTAGTATTATATACCTTTATTACGAAGTTTTTATTGGTGTTTGGTACTCGTAAATGGAGCTGTTTTCTAGGTCATTGGATGTGTTCTGAGGCCGAAACACAAAAGTTGTGAAATATATTCCAACACATGTACCACACCATACCACCACTTATAAAATATTATAGACATCTACAACGACTGTATGTATTTACCTAAACTCTAGTTAACTAAATTTAAGTTTGTAAAATTCTACAGGATAGTCTGTGTTTTGCTTTGATAAAGGAGGAAATAATGTCATTTTAACTTCACCGTGGTCAATTTAGAAAAAGTCAAGATTCAATTTTATTAGCACTAAGTTTTATGATTTTCAGTTTAAGTTTTATGATCAATTTATAACATTCTAAATGGATATATCTTACATAATTTGGTACTAAATTAATCCCGAGAATAAATTCAATTTGATTTATTTTGTTCTGAAAATATTAACGCAAAATATAGAGAGACCGACGGCCCGACTAATTGATCAACGTCTGATGCTCTGTATTACGAGGTTGCACAACAAATTGATAAACTTGACTGTGAATCTTATAACTTATCCAAAGTACCTGCATCACTGGCACTCCCTATTTTTTAACTACTAGCAAACGCTAACAACAGTGATTGGTAAGTTGATTAATATCGTCTAGACTGTTACTGTTTTGTACACAGAGTTCTTTGTTGAATATTTAACAATAGAAAGCTTGTAGTTCATTATTTCATGGTTAAATACACTGAAGAGCGATTTAAGAGAGCCACTAACTTATAATGAAATATAAGCAATAAAATAAACCTCTATCCACGACTTTCAAAAAAGCTATGATGTAAAAAGGTTTTTATATGCAATATAAAACTGTTTTTAACCGACTTCCAAAAAGGAGGAGGTTACCATGTTCGTTTGTATGTATTTAAGATTTTTTAATACATGTAGCTAATTTGTGTGGTTGAGGCACAGACTTATATAATTACTAGGTGATACAAAAAGCGTATACAATTTTTTTTACAACTTAACTTTGTAATTCTAAAACTATTAACTTTGGAGGAAACTTGAAAAATAAAAGGTGTTATAGGAATACAGCTGTTGACATATTTCACAATTCTACAAAAACTTTAGTACTTCAACTGTCCCACAAAGCCCATAGTTTTAGATTTACAAAGTTAAGTTGCAAAAAATGAGTATACCCTTTTTGTTTCACCTTGTATAACTCTGTGAGTTTAGGAGATATTTCGTTTTTAGGCACCATGCAAGTGGCTTTTTAATATCGCTCTTCAGTATATTTGCCACTAAAGACTTAAAATTTAAATAGTTAAACAACTTTCTGTAGCATACCTGTATAATTACTAAGTATTTAGTATACAATTATCTTCCCATTTTTTTCCTATACAGCCCACTGCAATAGGCTATAAGCCACTTCTCTGTTCAGCTTCCGTTCCTGAAACATCTCTTTAGTACTCTGCTGTAGTATCTCTAGTGGTCTTGTTAATTATATATTTCATAAAATAATCATTTTCAAATCTCATCGCAATTATTTCAAAATACAGTTCGTTCCTTAACAATTTTATGTCTTATTTGAATAATGCTCGATATTTTGCTTAATACCTTAAATATAAATTTAATTTTAGTTATACTAATTTAATGACAGTTTAGTAAACTATTTCGAGGCAAGCGCTGTCCCAAATTATTCTCATTTCAACAAGTTTCCCAGGTTTTTCAACCGAAGTTTAAAATTATAAAACAGACGGTGTACTATATTAAGTCTTATTTCGAATATTTATTACTGTGCAGATAATGTCCTATTAAAAAGTAAAATTGTGCATAAAAATACAGATTAAAAATAAAACCCAGCACAATGAGCTTTCACGAGAAGATTGATGAGCAACATATCCTTTTTAAAGATTCTAATTTGTTTACGTTGACTATTAAAAGTTACTCTGTTATATTTGGCGGATTTTGCTCATATTTAGTGGCCTTTTAAATGTTAAGAGAAACGTATTCGCGGCATGGCGATTGATCTATATTAGATGGTGCATAAGTTTTTATCTAGTAACCTCCATGTGATATCTACTTATAATGGTCCTCCACCACTCACTCAGAACGGCTTACCGCGCGTCTGATGCTATAAGTCCGCCCCCGTACCCAACCTTTTTATGTGGCAGAGCCAAGCTCTACCAGTAAATGCTATAGCGCGTTTCGTACGATCCGTGAGAGAGCTGTAAGCCCACCCCATCCCTTCCGCTTCCTCTGGCCCGACATTTCAGGTCGGCTTCGTGCGAAAATTGCCTTTGGTATTGCAATCACCCATGATATACGGTAACTGCTTAACTTCAGGAGGGTTGTGTGCTAGTTTTCCGACTTTATTGTAAAAAAATCGGGTCGGGAACCAACAAGACCGACTTCTTTTGGCCGTGGTTGCTTCAGTTCTAATTTCACTAATTTTATAGGGTCGTTGGCCTAATTATTTTCTTTTTTTTCACAGGGAAGCAAGTGCATGGAAGTACGGTACGGCCAGTGCCTCGACGACGAAAATACCATAGCCAAGAGGAAATTAAAAAACAATTAATACATACACCTCTAAAATATGTATAGAATAATTTAATTGGAAGTTAGTTTCTAAGCTGTGTATTTAATATAGGCTCTCTAGTAACTAGAGGTTTTGTAAATGTAAGATAAATAAATAATACATTATTGGTATATTTATTTGGAATGAAAATTAATATTTAGCGACAAGTTCTTGGTATGAGATTACAACAGACAATTCCTTAGAGAGATCATTATTTATACAACGTAAGCTTTCAGACTGAAGTCTCGAAAATAAACGGTAACAATTTGTTTGCTCTTAAAATTTTCAAAAAGTTAAATAACTACTAAATACGAATACTACTTTCTCGTCAGCAGAGAACGATTAGGCATAGGCGACACCTACTAAATCATATCATGATATTGGTTAGCGGTCATTTCAGATATTTAACCTGAAAAAATTGAACTGTCTCCAGATGTAAAATACGGTCATGATCTTAAAAAAAATCAACAAAATGGTGGCTTCTTCGTGTGAATGATCACTTAGGTTAAATAAAATAAAATGTTTGATTATTGGAATAATTCAAATATCTTGTTTATTTAACAGGAAATAAACTCGATGGTTTCCAATAACATTGACATGGGTTATCCATCCCATTCCTTAGTTAGGTATATTTTAAAATTGCTATATTTTTTTTCAACTTCTTGTAAGGTATTAAAAGTAGAACCATTTGTCTCTAAAGGAAGAAGGATGCGGCATAAGTAAGTGTCCTTCAAGATAGTGAGCATTCTCCACTTTTAACACCAATGACTAGAATACAATTAAGGTTTCACGTAATCCCTCCACCTTCAATACCCGTGTCACTACCATTCTTACTACCAGCTGTTGTAACAGTGTCGTTTACATCTGTTGGCACTGTGCTCTTGCCATATAAGCCACCTTCTGGGCGCGCTGCACCACCTCGGGGCATCTCTTGCGCCGGACCAACCTGCAGTCCTGGAAGAAGCCCTCGTTCCGCGGGAAACCGTTGCTGCCATCACTGAAGGTTACCAGACCTGGAATATGAAAATAGTAAAGAATTACCAATTAAAAACCTTAGTGCAAGGTGTGGTATAATATCGTTCCTGAATTTTTTTTCCATTGCACTATGTGAAAGTTCTTCAAAAGGCTAAAAAAAAGTCTCCAGGCCAGCCGTAAGGGAGGCTGGCACAGCGTTTGCTCCCATAATCAGATGGCCGTCTGTCAGTGTACCTAACTAGCCAATAAAAAAAACCACTGCCATCACACAATGATGCTGTCTGTTGGTAAAAAATCTAAACTTGACTACATTTAATCTAAAGCCTTCTTTTGTTCGTAATTGGTGTGCCAAACATAATATTTTTAGTTCAGTAAATTTAGTGGCGTTAGTCGTAATTGCTGATTACACAATAACCTCTATTATCTGCTTTGTTGCTCTAAATATACATAGCTCTACCACCAATGGATTTTCTGTAATGCAATTCTACTCGCAAGTGAAAACTCATATTATATTTATCAATTTGGTATCTTGGACGTATCCGGTATATGACAATAGGCTTTCCCAATTACATTGAGATCAATTATAATGCCTTACCTAGACCCCAGACTCTTCCACCGCGGAATTCCCCCTCAAACTTCATGCCATCAGCGCGCCAGAACACGCCATGACCGTGGAACCAGCCCTGCATGAATTCACCCTCGTATCTGATACCAAAAAAGGAAGGAGAAAAAAAGCTAAAGTGGGAAAGTGATGTAAATAAGAAGGTATTACTGTTAAAAAATTACTTATCAAAATATTTTAGAACACAGTCGGCATAGCCGTCTCTACATCGGCCTTTTCCCTCCCTAAAATCTACCCAGTATAATAAATAACCTACATATAACCTACATCAGTAGTTGTTTATTACCTATAGGTTTTGTTACCTATCCTTTCCAGCAAAACAGTGCCCTGTGTGCATGTAATTAACTAAAAAAAACAACATAAAACAGGCAATTCCAAAAAACTATAAGGTACGGTAATAACTTTGTAGAAATTCTTAAATTTCACTCATATTCTAATCATTTGGATTATTTAGAAGGTGGAATAAGTTTTCATTGAAATAATCTGAAATAGGTCGACGTTAGTAACTTTTACCTCTTTGTAAATCGGTCTCACTAAAACTGTCACTAAGAAAGTTTTAGTGTAAATAGTAATAGTTACTTCAGTAATACGTTCGGATTTTCGGTTCGTTGAAATCCTTTCACGAATTTCGTCGGTTTAGTTCAAAGTAAATATTAAACGACGATTTTCAATCATTTTCATATTGTTATATTTCCCGCGTAGGTATGAATTTCCTCAGGATATTTTCCTTCAGCAATAAATTTGATAATCATTGTCGAAAAGTATTTGATTACCTATCGTCACATAAGCAATTCATAAATTATTAAGTTTTTTTTGTGGCTTCATTTATCGATTTATTTAATAAAATATAGTTTTTTCTTTCGTGAGTTAAACAACAGTATGATATTCTTTTGTCATAGTCGTAAAAATCCTTTTCATTTCATTTTATTACAAGATACATAACCTCAAGTCACAACACCACATTTTTTTCCGCAACGTTGGTAGCGTTGATTTTATTTACTGGATGTTGAAACCTAACAGGTCTGACCATGACTAAGAACCATTTAGAGAACCGCATAAGTACCAATAATTATTATCAAAGGCGGTCAAGTCGTTTAGGAGAAAATAATTACGAACACACACCCCCCAAATTTAATACATATAAGTATAAAGATTATCGAAGTGGAGTCATATTATCTGCCCCTATCATCAATAAATAAAAATACAATTTAGCACATCCCAATAACTTTAAAACAACTTGCCAAATATTGCGTTCAAAGTGTCATTCCGCGGATTTTTGCTTCTGTAAAATCTGTAATTTGGCTGGCGCCATAGAATTTGTAATAAATTATTGCAAACTGTTTGAGCTGGCGTTTATAATGGTGTACATACATTCGGTATGATGACAATAATACTCAATCAATATAAAAGATTTTAAGAAAATTTTGAATTTTATTGCTAGCTAAAGGCTACGTCTCACGCAGGCCCCAGTGGCTTTTGTGGGCTACCTTCAAAATGAGTTTATGTAGGCACTGCTATTTAAGAACTAATTGTTGAAGTGTTATCTAAGGGATTTTCACCCTTTATTTTTCGCCTTAATATCATCATCTGGCGTACCTTTTCCCATTATCTGGGGTCGGCGCAGTATGTCTTTTCCTTCCATTCATCGCGCTTTCCTGTCATACTCACATTCACTCCAACCTCGTTCATATCACTCTTGATACACTCCATCCATCTTTTCTTCGGCCTTCCTTTCGCACTGAATCCATCCACATTCATATTCATCACTCTTTTAGTCACATGTTTCTCATCCCTTCTCATCACGTGTCCAAACCATTCCAGCCTCCTACCTCTTACTTTATCGGTTATTGGCGCTACCCTGACACTGCCCCTTATGTACACATTCTTCACCTTATCCATTCGCGTCACTCCACACATCCATCTCAACATTCGCATCTCGGCAGAGTGGAGACGTTTCTCTTCCCGCACTTTAGTCGCCCAGCATTCCGAGCCGTACATGATTACCGGTCTTATGATCGATTTGTAAATTTTCCCTTTAATTTTAATAGGCATTCTTGGGTCGCATGTAGTGCTGGTAACTTGTCTCCACTTCTGCCATCCTGCATTGATTCGCCGTTTTATGTCACGGTCAACTTCTCCGTCATGCTGAAGTAACGAACCGAGATATTTAAAATCAGAGCAAACTGGTATTACAATATTATTCATTTCAATCGACACTGCACTAGAGACACCGCCGAAATCACAGAACATATATTCAGTTTTGGTTCTGCTGATTTTCAACGGTCTCCAGTGCGTGCCGCCAATTCTGCAGTTTGCTCTGTAGCAACACCCCATCCTCCTCTATAAGTACGATGTCGTCGGCAAAGAGCATACACCAGGGCGCCTCTTCCTGTAGGGCCGATGTCAAAGCATCCATAACTAACAGGAAGAGGTATGGGCTTAAGGCCGATCCCTGGTGCAAACCGACCGCTACTCCGAATCCGTCCGTTACTCCAGCTGCAGATCTCACCCTGGTAACCGGGTTTCTGTACATGCCACGAATCAGATTCACATACTTCGCAGGCAAACCTCTTTCTTTCAACGCCCACCACAGAACCTCCCTAGGTACCCTATCGTATGCCTTTTCGAGGTCAACAAATACCATGTGCAAGTTCTTATGAGCCCGTCGGTATTTTTCCATTAACTGTCGAATGGCAAATATGGCATCTGCAGTCCCTCTTCCAGGCATAAATGCAAACTGGTTTTGTGTGACCTCCGTTTCCATTCGCAGCCGCTTGTCTATTACCTTCTCCCATATCTTCATCGTATGTGCTATTAGCTTTATTCCTCTATACCCATTGCAATCCTGAACGTCTCCTTTCCCCTTAAAAATAGGCACCAGATGACTGCTACTCTATTCTAAGGGGATAGCTTCCTCGTCTATGAGTTTATTGAAGAATAAAGCTAACCACTTGTATCCGTCCACATTTAAAATTTTCCATACTTCCGCAGGTATACCATCTGGACCCAGCGATTTTCCATTTTTCATCCCTCTTACCGCATTTTTAACCTCTTCTACGCACACTTCATTTATCAATCCTAAATTTTCTCTTGCCACATTCAAAACGCCATCCCAGTCATTCTTTTCATTCAATAATCTTTCAAAATACATCTTCCATCTATTTTTAATATCCTCATCTTTCGTTAGTACTTTTCCGGCTTCGTCTTTAACACTTTTTACGTGTGTAAGATGCTTGCTCTGATTTTCTCTTGTTTTGACCATTCGATATAACAGTTTTTGTCCCACGGGATCTTTCAACTGGGAATAGAGTTTTACCTGCTGCTCAGCTCTTGCCATGGCCACAGCTTTTTCGCCTTAATATAACAGTATCTATTACCTTTAAAAATATGAGTACGTTCTATGTCCGCCAAGTCCACTTTTTAAGAAATAATCAAAAATATGTGTTATATACTTTATCAAACACTTTTTCCGTCAAAATTGAAATATTATTCTAGGTCGACACTCAATTTCAAGAAGGAATTGAAGAAAAGCGATCCTTCTTCTAAAGATTTTCCGATTCCTTATAAGAATACACTGACGAGTTTCTTGTAAACGGAAAATAATTTAGTGGAAAGATTGATTCTAAATTATGGACCTAGATAATAAACTCACTTAGCTCCATCAGGGAACGCCATGACACCAAGACCAGAGCACAGTCCTCCCATCAAAGACCCATCATATCTGGTGCCATCAGGTAGCACCAAGTGCCCCATCCCATGTTTCTGCCCTTTGGAGTTCCACTCGCCCACGTACCGAGTCCCATCTTCGTATTTGTAAGCACCTGTCTTTACGGCTCCTGGCTCTACAACTGGGGATAAATAATATTTGTCTAGTACTAACGAAATATAAATAATTGTTTTGTTAGTAAGTTTTTTTTATGTTTTGTTTATAAATAAATAAAATGAGATAAATAATTATTAACTAGACATTGGAAATTTCAAGAATTAGGCCATTCTAGTCACAAGTCCAAAATTATAGGTACTAGATAACGATACGGATAATTATAGAGTTCGGGCGCTACATCAATAAATGAAACGATTAATTATATATTACAAATTATATTTCGAGAACTTATTATGAACATCACATTACATCGCGGACTGAACAATTGCTACTACATGTGCAAAAGGCTCTACAGCCGCCAATCCGGTAACAAAAATTGGTAATTTTCAGAATACTCTACATATTGAACAAAATACAGAGATTGAGAAAAATAAAACCTTTGTAGAATATGTATTTATTAACCCCCGACGAAAAACGAGGGGTGTTATAAGTTTAACATGTGTATCTGTGTGTCTGTGTATCTGTGTATCTGTGTATCTGTGTATCTGTGTATCTGTGTATCTGTGTATCTGTGTGTCTGTCTGTGGCAACGTAGCGCCCAAGCTGATGAACCGATTTCAATTTAGTTTAATTTGTTAGATAGGTATTCTGATCGAGAGTGTTCTTAGCTATGTTTCATAAAAATCGGTTCAGCCGTTTGAAGATCATCAGCTCTTTTGTAGGTAAAAAAGCCACATTCTAGGCCAAAACCAACTTCCACGGCTCGAATCCATTCAAAATTTGAGATGATTGGATTTAGATTTATTATATTTTTAAATGATCGTAATAGTCTGAAATGGCTTTTTATAATATTATAAATTTGAAAAGATTCCCTGTTTCTGGAAAAAAGTATATTTTATCAATTTTTATAATGAGATTTGTGTATGAACTAAAGACGTTCCATAAGTCACGTTTCAAATGATGGATACGCGCATGCGTTAAATTTTGTTAATGGTCATGGAATATTACGCTATAATAATTCTAGAGGGCGCTGTTCCGCCATTGCGAAAAAATATAAAAGAACAAATATAATGCTCCCGTCCACCTCAACCAGAGTTATTACATCAAATTGAATCATAATTGATAATATTTTACTAGGAATGAAACCTCCGTGGCATCAATATTAAGATTCGTTGTTTATTCTAATGTCAATTATTATAATGTCATAACAAAATAATGTCTCATACTTTTACACAGATTTCCTGTTGATTATTGTATACATTTGATGAAAAGGTCGTCGCATCGGGGGTTTTTAAATTTTCAATTTAGAGTTATTATTGCAGATACGATTGATAGACTATAACCTTAGGGCCTCATATAAAAGGATCCCGTGATATATTATCCCCCAAAGTGGCTCAATGTCGAATGAGGACAAGTATTGTTTGGTTCCAAGTTTTGGGGCCATATTTGTTATGAGATTCGATATGGGTATCCTTGTTTGTTTTGTAACAATATTGTGGAATAATATAACAAGCAGTTGTTCTATGTTAACAATATAACAATAACGTGATGTACATTATTTTGTTAAATATTAGTGAATTGGTTGTGTTTATAATATGTAAATAATATACGGAAATTTAATAACAAAACGGGCTCCAAATATGAGGGCAAGTAAACATTGTTTATTTGATCCTTAAAAAATAAAGTATTATTAAAATTTACCGGGACAGAACTATTTAAAGGAGAACTATCTAACATAACACTAAACGTAACACTCACCGTCAACCATGTCGTAGTACTACACAGTAACTGCACGGGGCAACATTTTAAAGGCTTCGGGGAAGGTAATCTAATAATGGATGGCGGACATTGGTACTATCGATCTTAAAGTCTGTAGCTTAAACAAAAAATCTGCAATTTAAATCGGGAACATCGTTTAAATCTAATTTATCATCATCATTCCAGCCGAAAGACGTCTCCTGTTGGTGATACGCCACTTAAAAAAACCCAAAAAAATCTGATGGATTCCTTATACAGTTTTAACTTTAATTAAATCGCTCTGTACCAGCCAGCTGGGACAACCTACAGAAAAGATTTATCCCATACACAAAGATGTTCGCTATAAAAGTTTGCTAAGACTACTCAGTGATGACGTAACATACTGCCAGTTTCGAAAATTTCAACGTCTATATTCATGCCAATTTAAAAGTTATTTTGGAAATTTTAGTGAATAAATTTATCATTATTCGGGTATATCAATATTTATTGAATAAAAGTAATTCGTCAATATGCCTATTATATCGACATTTTGTTATTTCATACGAGACAAGTAAGTACGTTATGCACAATGGACAATGTGAACCAAAGTGACATTTCTTTTACACACTGTTATTTTCAACCTTGACAAATGACGTCACTATTAGTAGATGTTCATACGGTCGTGAAGTGTTACATTTTGCAAAGTAGGAAGCGACAATTTACTTCGTTACCCTACTTGTTGGAATCAGGTAGTATCTGCCATCTACTGATTTATCCTATTTAGATCTGGATACCACTTTACCTTAGAATTCTTTAGTAAGTATAGTAATAATAGATGTGAGAAGATAGCTTCATTTTAGATTATAACTTGCTCCACAATCAATACCACCCGCTTAGGTAATAGGATGAAAAATAACCTTTATTAATGCAGAGTCTAACCAACCCTTGCACGAAATTCCATCCAAATATGTACAACCTTTTTTGCGTGACGCTTAGTAAAACATACAAACACAGTTTCGCTTTCAATATTTGTGTAACGTTTACTTTGCTTGTTTAGTGGTCGCAAGCGCCGTGTTTCGATTCCTGGGTTGAGTAAAATTTTATTCCTATGACCCTCTGCAAAGGTTTCAGACTTATTTTCCTTCTGTCAGTAATAAGTAAATATTAAAAAAAACTCCTACAATATTCCCATATCTAATGGTATATCTCGTAGCATACGTTCAAGTGTCCCATACGTAACGTGAAACCCAACTTTCCTCCTACGGGAGATGCTACCCTTCCACCGATTAATGGCGAGTCTGCGAAGTTTTCTCTGTAGGGATATCTTAATCTTCAACAATCTTGTATCCAATCTGCACAAATTGTTATTGCTCATGTCGTATCTTAAAATCGCATACTTTAAAACTCTAGTTTAGTCTAAAGTGCAGGTTCAAATCACGTACATCTCAGATTTTCGAAGTTCATATGCAAAAATAATTTCCAACCAAGATTAATATTGTATAGTGAGGAAAATTATCATAAAGAAACCTACATGTCTTTCAAAAGACTTGTAAAGTTCGTCGACCCGTACCTGTATCCTCGGATAGAGGATGAATGCGGCCGATCTAACGGCAATAGGCACGTTCCCTATTACATAGGCACCATAATACAATCATAAGCGAAGTATAGGCGCACATCAGTGGACTTCTGCCTGCCCTTTGAGGAATACAAACGTGAGGATATAATCTACCAATATTTCCTAATCTTGTCATACATGCCTTTATTCAACCAGGACTCCTAAATTGATAGAACCTGTGAAGGCAATATAATTAGCGTTAGTTTTGTTTTGAATAACGTTAAAGTGATGCCGCTTTTCAAACCATGCTCATGCGCGGGCTCTTAACAACATTGTCGTTAAATACTATTCATTTACTTAGCATGGAAGGCATCACACCAAAGCAATTATCTTACTTACTATGTCGTGGATTTCAATGTCGTGGATTTCGTTTTGGCTTAGGATCAACTATAATAGCCGAGTTTTATACTACACTTAAGTAGATCATAAGACATGTATGTTCTCAAGAAAAAAGCTGTTGAAATTCCTTATAAATAAATAAATAAATTATCCACCTCTGTTTTATTAATTATTATTTTGGTTCGTAAACATTTAATCTGATGTAAGTATGAGTAGGTATGCCCACCACACTAAATTAGCTTTCTCATTTTATCTACATACCTAAATCTGAGTGAGATTTGATTATTATTTTACTATTAGTTATTTAGTGATAATGGTGTTGCCTGCTCATATTATTATTTTATGCTGTTCCTGAGAATGTACACCATCTTTAATTCATTGAAAAGAGTAACCATTGAGTTTCTTGCGGGATCTATTCAGTGGAAGCAGCATTCCGAACCGGTGGTAGATTTTGACTATTCATAAATGCTTTGTTGGCTTACGTGAATAAATACAATTTTAAGTTTGAGTTTGAGTTTAAAGGGAAGTCACGAAAATTTCTTGAAGTTAAGAGCTAGTTGAGGAGCTCTCTTAAGTTAAGTGGCACTAAGTAAAGAGTGAAAATGGATATTAGCTAAGGTCAGTATTAATAAATCGATTTCAAGTCTGAGACTGAAATTGGCAATGTCATTCTGATGCCATAATAATATTTAGCCTTTTGAATGTCCCACTCTTGGGGCACTGGCCTTCTCTCAGTGTGATCTGGGGGATGTGGGGGGCTATTTACCATACTGGCCCAGTGGAGATTACGTAATATCACCAATATCATAAATGTTAAAATAATAGCCCGAACAACCAGCTCAATTTTCGTTATAAGTTATTTGTTCAAAGGTTTGTGGATCTTATTGCATTGGTGTTTATGGGTAGAAAACAAAGGCTCTTCATGAATTTCATGTCAATTTTTGCGAGGGCCAGGGTTTCGCTAACGCGCGTTATGTAGTTTGTAAGTATATGTATAAGGACATTAAAATTGTTTTTTGATATTTCCATTTTACTAGTACCGTTCAGCATACTTATTCGGTAGTTTATATAAGCGATAGTTAATTCGTGACACTTTTAATTGCAGGTCAGTCAATAAGTATTTTATAATTATCGGGTAGTCTTCCATCCATCATCTATAGGACTTTCATTTTCCCTATTTACCAAAAAACTACCCACACCTAAGTCATACTCAACTCATAAAAACTTACACTACTAAAAAAAATACATTAAGGTAACCACCGCTGGGCAAAGACGTCTCCTCTAAGTCTCCACAGATCATGACTTTGATGGCGACGTTTTAATGTAAGCTAAGATTGCGCAAAATAAATTGAATACAACCAAAAATTATAGAGTTTTTTTTTAAAGTCAACTATTTTCAAACAACCTTAAAATATTATTTTGGGTCAATCATCCTTCAAAATCTGTTCCCATTAATGATGTGGTTTCAACAGAATAAGAATTAAAGAGTTCAAAAACAATCATAATATTTAAACTTCAAAGCGTACTTATGTATTTATTGCCGCAAATAAATCGCACTACATAATACGGACCCCTCACAGCAATAGAATACTAATCCAATGAATTGTAAGCAAATACAAGCTATTAAAATAGCAATACAAGCGATTAAAAAAAATATGACATGTAAAAAGACAAGCCCGCTGAGTTTCTTGCCAGATCTTCTCAGTCGAGATCGCGTTCCGATCCGGTTGTAGATATAAGAAAAAAATAATGTAAAATTCACAATTTGTAAGTGCCCCCGTAGGCCTAAACAAAATAAACGCTTTGAATTTGAATTAGAATCTACTCTATGCTCAATATTGAGGTGAAAAACGCCAGGGATCTCTAAAATATTCTTGCAAATGTACTAAACGTCTCGAGGGTCCGACAGAACGCTTCCATCGGATTATTTTGTAGAGAATACAAAAAAAAGTGCATTCAAGACGGTTAATTAAACTACTTGTGCTTTAAAAGGCTTAAAACAAAAAAAATGTTTAAGAGGTGTAATTGTTTTAAGAAAATTTCATTTAGTATCTGTACTATTACCTCGGAAAAATTACGTAGGTATAATAGAATCTGAAGCATAAATAAAAATATGTTCAATAACGAAATCTCTACAACGTTGAGATTAAAAATTGGCTCTACAGTTGTAAACTACTAGAAATACACAATACGTTTTAAATCTGAAACCTAATACGAAATAAACATAATTCCACCGACGGGAGCAAGTTGTAACAATTCAGGAACCATTGTCCATTTTAAATTGCTTTATTGTTGTCTGACATTGTCCAGAGTTACGTTGTGGAACCTATTTAAATTAACCTACTTTACGCAAACCTCTTCTGAAGTAATTATTAGTATTGATGCTATAAATACATTTACAAAAAGTGGTATACGATAAATAACTTTCTTTTTATATGAGTATGCACGATAAGCAAATGAGATCGCCCGTGACCCCATTAAGCCTAATTCTATGGAGCAATTTTTATAGCATAACGTCGAATATCTAATACATTTTTCTTAGTAACAATTAACAGTGCCATGATAGTATCGTGTTACACACAGTTAGGTAGTTTCAGATGATTTATCATGAAAACCGTGTAAGAGCCGAACGCTTCGCGATTTAATTACGATATTTTTTGTCGGTAGCAGGTGCTACTTATGAAAAGCTATGAATTATGATTTTTCACACGCTACCAGTAAAATGTTCCATCACTAGTTCTTATGCCTAGCTTACGGCGCAAATCTATCCGCATTAAGTAGATTTCCGCACCACTAACGACCCCTAACGGCTAACGGCAGTGGCGTCAAGCGTACGTTAATGTGTTCCGGCCACATATTGCCCTAAACTAATCCCAAGGTCATCGGCGAGTGGGGGATTGACCTTTAATAGGAGCTATTATAATATTTATGTTAATATCTACTACCCTTTGTAATTATTGAATATAAGCAACTGGCGATAAAAAAAAAAAATATGATATGTAAAAAGACAAGCCCGCTGAGTTTCTTGCCGGATCTTCTCAGTCAAGGTCGCGTTCCGATCTGGTTGTAGAAATAACAAGAAAAAAAAGTAAAATTGGCAAATTGTAAGTGCCCCCGTAGGCCTAAACAAAAATAAACGCTTTGAATGGGATTAGCGACATTGTTTTTTTTTTTCTAAATAATTATAAGTTTGTGTTTCATTATGAATAAACTAAAAGCACCCATTAAGATTGGTGTCCTCGTCCTTATAACTGCTTTTATTTTATTTATCATGATAGATAATTATTGAATATCTTCATTTTTCACTCCAATCTGAGATACATTCTAACAAGCTAGTATGAACATTATAATAATTGAACTCCCCTCATCTATGATGCCGCCGTGACAAAGACATATCCAATTAACATATCCGTAATTGTTAGTTAATAGAGAATACACGTTGTGCCGTGGCCATATCCTTATTCCAGCGGCGCTAGAGTAATTGCCTGCCATTGTTCGGCCGGCGTCCTCATTTTAAGGTTATACGGTTCAGAAGCGAAAGTAGGTACATACCCTTCCTGATGAAATAGCTTCTGCCGACATTACAATGTTAAATGTTTAAGAAAAGTCCTCGAAACTTGAAGAAAATGCAATTTTCATCGTAACCAAGTTACCTGTAGTTTTGGTAATCAGAACTGAAAGTTTGTGACGCCACGACGCCTCAAAGTTGCTTAAATCATAAGCTTGTTAATTTAGATTTCAACGTCCTTAGGAAAATTTACATTTTATGGTTTGCTTAGGTAATAATTGCATACTGCTACCCAAATTAAAGTTTATAAAGTTGTAACTACCCTTTAAAAGAGAAACACTTTTCTCAAAGTGCGTTTAAAGATTTCCTTATAAAATTTTTAATATGCACATAAAGTAAAAAAGCAAAATAATATTGTATAATGAACGTGGAACAATGCTCGGCGTTATCACTAATAAATAATGATCTCTACCAGGCGTCCTTTGGATGGAGAGGAACTCTAGAACTGGTAAAAGATGGGGGTGCACTTCGTCCGCGTAGACTTAAGTAAAGTATTATACGTGTTAATCCAGATTATAAACTATCTGTGTTCCAATTTTCATCCAAATCCGTTCAGTTGTTTTTGCGTTAAAGGGTAACAAACATACATCCACACTCACAAACTTTCGCATTTATAATATTATATATAGTAGGATCTACTATAAATTACATAAATATTGTTCCACAGTGTATTTTTCCTTATGATACGGATTTAGTAAACAATCTTGGCATGCCTTTTTAATGTTCATACTTATGTTAAGTTATCATTAGAACATCTTTTAATAATTTTGAAAGTCTAATTACATTAAAAAGACATGCTAAGATTGTTTATTAAATCCGAATCTTAAGAAAAAATACAGTTTACCCATAAACATTATGAAAAACACAATGTTGCCCATCTCCACACTATATCTTATTCTATGACCCACATTGGAACCGCGCTCGCCTTTTAAGTTTACAACAGGCAGCAATCTAACGCTTCCCGTCGTGTTTAGTGAATTGGAGCCACACTGGAGCAAGTTCATGGGCGAGTGTGCATTGTGATGCAATTTGTCGTGTACGAATGACGGTACTGTCTTCGGTGATTGGATGATTTCGACTTAGCAATGGCTTTCTACAACTTCAGTGTCACAAATTAACAGGCTAGTACTCATTAAAAATACGAAAATGAAAAGAAGCAAAACTTTATAGTATGAAGCGTAGGACGTCGCAGCTCTGACGTCATCGTGTAACGCTACTGACGCTTAGCACGGATAGAGTGGCCGCGCGGCGAGCGCACCGAATGGCCGTATAGAAGCTTCGCTTCAAAAAATGGTATGATTTTTTTCTTACATATTTTCTTTTATTTTAACAATATAACCAGAAGTAAAAGCGACGATAAACTAAGAGTCTTATCTGGCCAATATTGGAAACACATGGAGCAGTTTTTGAGGGGCAACAGATACCAACATTCAGTACATTGAATATACGAGCAATCACGGACCAAGCACCCTTTGAAAAAGTTTCAGGGCGGTTTCGGAGTCAACGCATTGTGATAGGTCTATCGAAAATGTTTATGGATTGCGATTGGCCGCAAATCTGATACACCTTATTAGGCGTGTGTGTTTCGGAAACATATTTTACCAGAGTGCCGAGACCTAAGGGTTGGTCCTTGCCTACAATTTACATTAAAATGGCCATAATTTCCTGGATACATTTCAAAAAATTTCACACAAGAAACAATAATGTTACTTATAATAAATACCCAACAACGTAGGTATCTAATCATAACCGAGTAGGTACATAAAATACTCATAAAACGGAGTTCATCAAAAGTAAAACATTTGATTAACTTGATATGGATCCAGGGTTGCACGCTAGCCCCCCCTCCAAGTTGTCATTGCCGTCTGGTGGTTGGCGATCGATCTGAACCAAGGTCACGCCCAAGGCTTGGCAGCGCTTGGCGAGCCGGCGAAGGTTAGTACATTATTTTAATTATGGGGTGTGTTGTACATAAACTCGGACTAATATCGCCAGACATTCATAACAATCATGCACACAGTAGCACGATTTAACAACCATCATCACGCTTGCATTCCCCTAAGGGATAGGCAGACATGTGAGGCAGAGAAGGCAGGTGAGTCGGGAAAGTCTGTTGCCATTACCTACAATATTCTTCAGGGATTCGGTCTTTAGCACAGTATGGGTTAGCGAACTTCACACAGCTTTCAATAGACGTTTAGGTTTCCTCAAGATGTTTCTTTATTGTTTAGCAAGTGATATTCTTTGTTGGACATGCTAATCATTTATAGTTACTGAGCTTTTGTTTTGGTATTGTTTGCAGGCATATTATATGGAAATATATTGAACTTTTGTTAGATATGGCGTCTAAAGCCTTGGTTTATATAGTTCCCTCGACTTCGTCCGCGCGTCTTTGGGTAGCATTTTTAATTATTTAGGCTAATTATTTTACACCCTTGCGGGTCAAACTTTTACAAACTTTGATTGTCATATTTATTTATATCGAATCAACAGCCTAAAAAATAAGTTTCAAGCTTCAAGCTCTAAAAATGACGATACTTCCATACAACTTTTCATCCCCCCTTTCAACCCCTTACATCCCTTTTTTCGCATTAAATAGTAGCCTATGTCTTTCTCAGGCTCTAGACTATCTGTGTACCAAATTTCATTTAAATCGTTTTGGCGTAAAAGCGCGACAGACAGACAGACAGACAGAGTTACTTTCGCATTGATAATATTAATAAAGATAAAGATTCTGTTGCTATAAACATCTTTAAAAACAAAACAGCTATCTGCTTGAATATTAGTTTAGGTTTGTTATTTACATGATGATTACAAATAACAAAATGAGAAGACAAAAAGTACTTTCATTACGAAAAGTGCTCTCAAGACATAAGGAATGACAAGTATCTCTTTACATCTTCAGTGAAATGAGAAAATGAATAATTTGAAATTTCAGACATCAATCGAATGTAGTTTCGCGAAATGGCACTAACCCACACATACTTGTGCAAACCATAACCGAACCTAATGCAAGCCATATAAGGTCGGTTTCAGTTTGTGCCTATGGAATTATCCAATTGTAACAAAAAGTGAAACTTAGAATTCGCTTCCAAATTGTCATAGCTACTCTAGTTTCTCATCTATTTTAATTATTAATACCTATATCATAAAATATTACGACGGCTTCAATGTCATTACCAGGTCGATACGTAAAACAGTTGAATACTTTAATGGGCATAAAATCAGTGTATCCCCTCTGGTTGAATAAATTACTACATGATAGAAAATAATTATAAAAACAGTGCCGTCTAGGGACGCCCGCTAGAAGCGAAGCTTTACAGAAGATATTAGGTATATTATTAATGGCGTGCATAGGGTTTTGAAACAGGGTAGGCAAAGTGTAACATAAAAATAAATTAAATAAGGCATAGATACCCATCTACCTTGAATTATGTCTCGCTAGCTTATTCCAGATTTTCATTTAGGCTATCGTACCTATTGAACGAAATGGGACATCTCTTGTTGTTAGTAAGTAAGTACCAATTTAGCCATATCAGACATGTAAAGTGATTGGTTGATGTGATAGGTACAGTGCAGTTGTATATCGTTGTACCTTTTTTTCGTCCTTTTCTATGGTAAATTAAACCATTATACGTTGGTGTTCAATTAATTATATGAAAATTTAATATAAATTGCAAATATAAATAATATAAATATAAATTGCAACATTTCTAAGGGAAAATACGAAATCTTATATAAAACAAATATTCAATTTAAAATAATATAAATTGCAAAATTCCTAAGGGAACATATTTAAATCTTATATAAAACAAAACTTCTATTGCTTAAGTGGAGGCTTGAACCCACTTCTGCTACTATTTAAGCCGGACGTATTTCCAACTGAGTCACCTAAACATTAGAAATTAAGACGAAATTATCCACTATAGGGCAACTAAAATATCGTATGTAATTGTAGATATAGGTTACTTTATTCAGAACCTTTATCAACAAAGTCCATAGCACGTTGGGTGCATCAGTTCTCGTCCGATCACCGAAATTAAGCAACGTCGGGCGCGGTCAGTACTAAGATGGGTGAACGCTTGATAACACGCGAAATTGTGAAGTATTCTTAATTTTTAGATATATTTAAATGATTACCGATGTTCTATCTAACCTTCAAGCCATATTTAGTATAAAGCTTAGGGCGCCGCAGCTCTGACGTCATCGTGTAACGTGTAACGCGTAACGCATAACGCTACGTCACATTTTGCACGGTTTTAGTGCCCGGGCAGCGAGCTCCCCGAACGTCCGTAAAGAAGCTTCGCTTCAATAAAATACCTAATTATTTTTACTGCACCTACAAGGTAAAGATACTAGGTACCTACGTAGAATTTCCAAGTAAAATTGTATTCGTTATTCATATATTTTCCTTCCGTTTCTAAGTGAGTGAGTGTCTGAAAGGTTTTAATATCGCAAGCGAAGTAATAACGATTCTGAAATTTCTGCAAACATCAATCGTACGTTATGTATCATCAATCACAATTCCTATCTTATCGGATTCAATTTATTCAGCTATCGTGAAATACACCTGAATTTGTCATTAACTCTCACAGTATTGCGCAGTTCACAGTTGTAAATTTAGTATTATCTGTTCATATTTATGTTATATACAGACACGATTTTAAAATAATAAGGCGTCAATAGCCTAGTGGTTAGTGGAGCCGCCTTCGTAGCTGAGAGGTTCCGGGGTCGATCCTCGTGGGCCCACTCCTAACACAGGCATTAGCTTAGCTGGTGGGGCTAACGGAAATACTAGTAAAGTGATAAACTCACATTGCTAGTAATCATGTTTAAACAAAAAATACAAGAAAATGTAAAGGATAAATGCATAAACATACTCAGGCAAAAGAAATTTAAATAAAATTTTCTTTATAGAGACTAACTCTATAGAGACTTTTCACAACAGGCTGTGCATTCATGCGCACCTTGAGACCGAAACCAACTCTATAGAGACTTTTCACAACAGCTGTGCGTTCGCGCGCAGCTTCCGATCTCATAGTAATGTTTGTATGAATATAGGCGCAACTACCGTGTGACGAATTTTCTTTTAGACATAGGTAATTTTATCCAACTCAGCAGTCATGCTTATAAAGCAACAATGAAGCGAACTATCTTAATACCAAATGAGAATTTCGACAATAGACAGAAACTGCAAATAGAGAAGTGGGACAATTTGTGTGCCTTGGGGTACACCTGCATGCCATAGGAAGATATGAGTATTTTCCTTAGTGCATTTAATATATAAGGTACATTTAATTCTCCATAAAAAGATGGGGTCCATGAAAATTCGCGTGTGGAATCAGAAGTTCATTGTTCGGTACAAAAAATAACTCGTCCAACCAAATACTTTCGAGGTTATCGACTCTGGTATATAAAGACAAAGATATTGATGGATTCTGGAAATTATTGGTCAAAATATTGAAGTGAAACATGTAATTTCCGGCAGCAAAGGCATTATTTGGGGTCAGGAACATATGCTAGGCCTGTTTATATTCCATTTTGCTAATACAGCTGAAACAATAAAGTTACTCGAATACTATTCAAACTCCTCTATCCAGAGGGAGCTTGAAATTGCTATGTCTAACTAGTTATAAAATATACTGACTGGTTAATTTAACGGTTAGATCAAACCAGTTAAAATTACGTACACATTTTGGCGATGGGTTCTTTTGCAACTCTTTATTCATTTATTTTAAAGGAACTTCTCATAAGAATCACTAAACTAGGTTCCTAGTTTAAAAAGTTATCAAACTCTACATTACTTAACGTATTTTTTATTTGATTTGGTTTGACCTCCTGCGATGGCCAAGGAATATTAGTTATATGCAAGAATTTAGACACCTCTTTCACCTTATCTAGATTCATACCTTTCTCAGTGTAAAATTCTAAGTAGGTAGAGTTTATGTTAGTGATAATACGCTGTTAATTCCCAATATTTTTATTTGAGATCATCTGCAATAAGTTTATCATTTTTTTTGTATCGCTTGGTCTCTCTCATGTATTAAATTAGGGGTATCAGGAGGGAGGGAGGTCAAGTCAGGAACTGTACGGTGAAGATGAGAACCCATAGCTCTGCCTACACCAGACAAGCTACACGTGTTATGGTCAATGTCTCATGCCTAACCGGGTCCGCGACGGCGACGTCGCGATGCCGCGCGATGTCATATTACCGACGGAACTACGTTCGTCGCTGATGGGGTTATCAACATTTTATCAGCCTTTTTAGAACTCTAAATTAGTCCTACTACAAGTTTAATAAATTTATTTAATAAAATCATATATTAATTATGATTCGCACATAAATTTCGAAAAACCCAGAGTTCCGAGCCGGGGCTTGAACCCAGGGCCTGGTGCCTGCAAGACGAGTGCTGAACCAATTGGCTATGTATTACATGGCTACAACTAGGCTCTGCCACCGTAAAAACCATACATGCCACTTTATAAAAATAAAACACCATCTACTTCCACAAACACAAATCCACATGACACTACTATTTTCTTATAAGTATAAAATAACAAAATGAAATTGCTAACTTACCAAACAAAGAGCAACAAAACATTCGTTACCACGGCAACCGCCGCACCAACAAGCCGATTCATAATATCACAATACTACTCACATCCCTCATATCATTACAAAATGTTTAACATTTACCAATAAAAGTAATTTTCTTTTTTCACACAAAAAAACCTTCTATGACGCATCATATCAAAATGTTACGTGCAACTGGTCCCACGGTGGGTGTATTACCATTGGCCTAACACGCAAACGACTTTCTGCACCAGAGTTTTCAGTTCAAAACTACATCGGGGGCCGAGGTGACCGCGCCTCCATAATAAAAAAATAAATAAAAAAAATATAGTGTCACGCGATCGAAGTGCCTAGTGTTGTGATGTGTTCGGGGATTTTTATGTAACAAACATGGTGGTTTCATTGCGGTAAGTTTTTACTTTAGTTTTATTTTTTATGGAATAAATACTTTTAGCGGTTCTTACGTAAACAAATAAATAATATTCATGCCCCAAATGAAATTTAATTTAGGCAAGATTAGCTACATGAAACTAGCAAGTTAAGTTAGGAATAGAGCTGGATATAACTGGCACGACTTGCCGCTATTGTTGGTGAAACACGGATGTAAAACAATGCACCAGTGCCGACCACGTTGTAAAATATACGAGTGATATGTTTTTAAATTTAGAAAGCCATTAACTAAATTTACATTGAACTCTTTGAAATTTCTGAAACGCATTTTAAAAAACTCCTTATTATTCGGTTTTCATTCAGAAGAGTCTGAGGTATTCTCATCGAGTCTCTTATATATTATGAAAATGTTTCAAAATTTATTTTGATGGGGAAATAATCGTTGCTTAAAACTGCGTGATTCGTACATTAACAAAAACTTCAAAATTATATAGATGCAATCAAAAACTTCCGTTACGTCATTCATCATTGAGTGGCTGACTTTTGCGCAAGTGACAAGCGCAGTGTGCTGTAACCAATGCTCAAACCATACCATGGGGTTGTTGGTGTAAATCTTCGTTAGTAACGGTCGCCCGTCAGGTGTCCGATAATATATGTTCAATTACGCTACCGGCAAGCGCTTGTTACCCGCGTCCGGGAAGGACAAGGAGTCTGATCCACTTCAAGGAGAACCGATTAGTCTGCACGCAAACACACGATCTGGAATAGACATGTAGGAGGCGAATGTACAAGGGTATCATTTCACAAAGTTAACCAGGTTAGCAGGTATAGGTACTATTATGCCCGTGTTCCCCTATGAGGTATACAGAGGTACACTGAAGTCTACCCACATTTCGCCGAGGATATTTTGGTCATTATACCATTATACCGGGCACACTCCCCCTCGATACAAGGGGAATTCCGGTCAAATTCCATCACTATGACATTAAGTTTCTACATCTAAAGCCATAAATAACGTGAGTACTATGAAAATCAAAAGTAATAACATTGTAGAATAAACTATCAGTTTGAAAAGCTACTTGGACAATATGAAATATAAGGAGATACTATATTAAACCTGATACATTTTTTAGATTATTAAAGGCAGGTAAGAAACAAACGAATGAAAAGAATATGTCCAAGATAAACCCAGAATAAAGATGTGTGCAAGTGCGCCTTTGCCTAGAAGTGAGACAACAAGCGGCTACTAAGGTGAAGGCGCCTGTCTAGCCCGCGAAATTCAAAATTTTCGAGTATTATTATAGTTTATCCAAAATCTGAAAACATTTAAGACAACGTTTTGTGATTTGCGACAAACACAGTATGCAGTGCGTTTATTAATACATTTATTTTACTCTAAATATCATCACGGTGGATATTATACTAGTAAATCACTAAATATACAAAAATTGCCAGATTATCTGGATAGCTGTCGTTCTTGAAATGTTTTAGTGTAAGTTGGATATATTAATAAATGCACTGCACACGGTCTTTGTCGCGAATTACAAAATGTACCTTTTATTATTGTCAGATTTTGTAAATTTTCTAAAAAACCTCAAAAAATTTGAACTTCGCGGGCTAGACAGGCGCCTTCACCTTAAAAAATATATTTAACTGGGTCCGAATTTTGGGACCCTACTCCTAATTGACTGTCTAAGTTTAATAACATCTAAGTTGACTAAAGAACCTAGCGATGGGTATACTTCAAAGGTTATTACTGGATACCAGTTTACCTAATAATAGTCCACAGTTTTATACTAAAATCGAACTGCCAAGGAATTAGCATTCAAACCAAAGGATCGCATGATTACAAGAGATAAAGTTTTGTATCGAAAGCTTCGATGACGGCAATCGTTGCGGTACCCGTGATACAGTCTTAAATTAACCTCAAGGAGCAGCTGTAAATATAAGTATTTACCATTATTGAATACCAGCATGTGACTGAAATAGTACATTGTTACACGAGTGGTGAAAATGACTTATTTAGTTCCGAGACGGGGTTAGGCGCCCGAGCGTAGCGAGGGCGCTAATAGTTCGAGGGACAAAATAAGTCTTTCACCCGAGGTAAACACTGTGCTTTTCATTACGAATACAAGGAAAGTAAAAATAAAAACAGGAATTGGCTGAAGAAATAATACAAGGAAGTATGAATAATACTCTACAACTCTAAAAAAAAAATAAAGATCGGATTGCCGCCTATTTTGTTTTTTTTTTCCTTGGCCGGACAGCTTCATTATTTAGCCATTATTTTTCATTTTCATCTTTAAATATTTTGCCCAAATCTATGTTATTTTAAAGAAATTGTTGAAACTAAATTATAATTAAGTCATTTAAAATATATATTCTTTAATTAATACTTAACTTTATGTTATTTCAATTTTACATCGTGCTGTAATTGAGTGACTGTAGAAAAAGTTTGAACATGGTTCCATAGAAATGTGAAAATGGAACTAGTTTTTTTTATAATTTGACAGCTGTCAGTTGAAAGCGATTCTCCCGGGCCGGAAAAGTATTACTTTCAACCCGCTCCTCAGGCAACTTCAGACCTACTTTCAGAGTATGAGTAATGAAAATTTATAATACTGAAGTCTATGAAAAATGTATTTACTTGCACACCTTTTTGGTTAATGAAATAGCTTTCTATATCAGACACATTAAACTTAATTAAACATAGGTACCAATTGTCTGGAAATGTTATTATTAAACTAACTTGTTCCCGCAGCTTTGTTTGCGTAGATTTAATCTTATGGGTGGCGACAATAGGGCCACATACCAGGTGTAACTATGTACAGTTTAGCATTATCAGATGACCCCATAAATACAAAAAGTCATCAAATTCGGTCAAGCCGTTTAGGAGGAGAACTAAACAAACAAATGCACACCAGAATATTATATATCTAACGATTAAGTAAATTTAATTGTGGTAATACCAAGTCCTCTTGTTTATTTGTTTATATTTCAACGGTTAAAGTTATTGTTATCATAAAATAGGATGAGCTGTATCTGAAAATAATTCATTTAAATTTTAGTGACATTGGGTGAATCATAATGATTCAATGACACACAATACTAATTCGAACAACATTGTCGTTAACTTGTTTGGAAAAGAATCGTGGACTGTGAATAGTCGTGACTAAATCGAAATAATTGATTTTTAATTCCAGTTTCCAATAACACAAGTTTAATCTTATCTCCGGTAACCAGAGTTCAATTCAAGACCTGTCTCAAATATCTATATCATCTAAACATTTTCAAGGTTGAGTGAAAATATTATAAATATTAAATATGTGATATTGTGTAAAAAATAATAGCGACAACAATACGTTTTGGACATATTTCGCTAGTGTCAAGTCACGGTCACCTTATAAATAAAGATTATTATTATTTAGGGATTCAGTTATCTTAATACCTATACCTACATTTGGAAAAGAAAATAGTACTCTTTTGTTATCCGTTCCATACATGACGTATTCGGTTTCCGTTATCTAATAACCGATACCTAAGTATAATATGGTTGGTTTATTATACACACTTGGAAAAACTAGTTCTTATACATAAATCATACTAATATTATAAAGAGGAAAACCTTGTTTGTTTGATTGTAATGACTAGGCTCCGAAACTACTGAACCGATATGAAAAATTATTTCACTGTTGGGAAGCTACACTATCCCCGGGTGACATACGCTATAATATATTTTCAAAAAATTAGGGATCCTTACTAAAACTCGAATAATGTAACCGCAATGTACCAGTGCGAAGCCGGGGCGGGCCGCTAGTACTGTATAATTTAATAGAATATGGAATGAAATCCTCGTTAGTAGATTCGCCACTCGACACCGCTGTAATATGACGACGGAGTCTAATTGACGATCGATGTGAGTACGTAACCACGTTCAATGCGTACATCAAACTAGTAGTTATTAAAGAACACTCGCCATCACTGCACTGACAACTCTAAATGATAACATGTGATATTATAGGTAGGTATTTGCCAACAACCTATGTTAGCTATTACAAAATAGTTTTACAAAAGAACTCAAACTTTTTTAAATACAATTATGTCGTAAATGGATTGTAAAATAAAGTACCTAGCTGTTTTACAAAACCGAGCTGTTTTCTAAAACCTTTAGTGCTGTTGTGACACAGCTCAAATATCATAATAAATAATATATAAAAAATCCTACTTTCATATTTATTAATATTATAAATATGAAAGTTTGTGAGTGTGGATGTATGTATGTATGTTTGTTACTCCTTCACGCAAAAACTACTGAACGGATTTGAATGAAATTTGGAACACAGATAGTTTATAACCGGGATTAACATATAGGATACTGTTTATCCCGATAATCCCGAAATTTTTGTTACGTTAAATACTACGCGGACGAAGTCCGTGGGCACAGCTAGTATTTCCATATAGGTCAACTGACTGGGCCCTTACCTAATCGGATAATGTAAGGAAACCAGTGAACTCGTTCTAAAGGAACCGTAAACGGAAGACCACACATAACGCTCGAGGAAGTTTTCAATTACTACACGAGGTCAAAGGCCATGTTAAACCCGAACTAAGCTAGCCTTGAGATAGAAAAATTACAAAAAATAATTTTATTACTACTATGCCTGCTGTCCTATTCTGTAACAAAATCACACCTATGGCACCGAGGATTCAGCATTCAGCGCTGTCGAACTGCGTTTTTCTACAGTGCTAGGCAGTTTCCGCTCCGTAACTATTTTAAATTTTTCTTCACATCTCATAATCCGATAACGACATCCGATAACGACACCGACACGACATCGGCGCGATATCGTCACCGATTATCGACATTGCATACCTATCACATCGGTTGTGATAAAACAAAACGTGATGTTAATTTTGTCTCATTATCTCCTATGTATAAATAAGGACGGTGATAAAACCAACAGTAGGTAGCCAATTGACTGCAGCCTCGACCAGGGTGGTACCATCCTCTCACAGATGCCCTTTGTAATTATTGAATACTAGCGGCCCGCCCCGGCTTCGCACGGGTACATTGCGGTTACAATATTCGAGTTTTAGTAAGGATCCCTAATTTTTTTGAAAATATATTATAGCCTATGTCACCCGGGGATAGTGTAGCTTCCCAACAGTGAAAGAATTTTTCAAATCGGTTCAGTAGTTTCGGAGCCTACTCATTACAATCAAACAAACAAAGTTTTCCTCTTTATAATATTAGTATGATAAGCAACTGGCGATTAAAAAAAATTACATGTAAAAAAACAAGCCCGCTGAGTTTCTTGCCGGATCATCTCAGTCGAGGTCGCGTTCCGATCCGGTTGTAGATATAAGAAAAAAAAAAGAAAAATTGACAGTTTGTAAGTGCCCCCGTAGGCCTAAACAAAATAAACGTTTTGAATTTAAATTTAAATTTGAATTTGATGATCGGCATAAAGTAGCTATTACAGCTGCGTTTCGCACGATGAGTCCAACCACCCCGTCCTTCCCCCTCCTTCTGTCTCACACCCCGTCAGGTCGACAACTTTGCAAGAATCTACACGCTACGGTAACAGCTTAGCATCAAGATCGTAAGATTGTTTTCAGACATTGTAAAATCTATACAAAAAAATAAAATTGGAGTGTCTGTTTTTAATATCAAAATAACACCTTTTCACTAAATGCATATGAAAGTACATACGACACTTATAGCAAAAACGCGATTTAAAAATTTTTTGTCTGTCTGTCTGTCTGTATGTTTGTTCCGGGTAATCTCCGAAACGGCTGGACCGATTTTGACGGGACTTTCACTGGTAGATAGCTGATGATATAAGCAGTAACTTAGGCTACTTTTATTTTAGAAAAAAAATGGGTCCTGTCGCGCGGGCTCAGAACGCGGGACGCTTTTTGTTAAGCTAAATTCCACGCGGACTAAGTCGCGGGCTCAGCTAGTAATAAATATATCACTGTAGCGATCAACAATAGTCTAGACTTGGTGCCGTAGGCTGATATTATAATTTAAAAGTATTGATTTTGAATCGACAATACGATATCCACGACCTACTGACCGGTATTTGTTGAATAGATGATTGGCTGAGACTGTTGGTTGCGTAACTGAACCTCATTGGTTTCATCGTATACCCTCATCAATGCCACATGATTGCTAACGACGACTATTTACTTAATAGTCATCCCAAATTCTTGGTTGTTTTGGGACGAAGTTGCTTACGCGGCTTGCGGTAAAATTTAAATGGCCGAAATCGTCACGCTTTAAAAGCGTTATACGTCTACTGTGAAAAAGTTATGTAAAAATCAACTACATGGCGTAAGTGAGCTATTCAGGTATCTAGATAGTTCGACAACAACTATCTTAACTTAAGGCTAAAGCGCCCATCTAGCCCGCGCAATTCAGTTGTATTGAAGTTTTTTACAAAATTTTCAAAATCTTAAATTATTAAAGGGCACATTTTGTAATTGGCGACAAAGACCGTATGCATTTATTAATATATCCAACTTACTCTAAAACATTTCAAGAACGACAGATAACCAGAAAAACGGTCAATTTTTGTATATTTAGTGATTTATTAGTATCATATCCACCGTGATAATATTTAGAGTAAAATAAATGTATTAATAAACGCACTGTATACTGTGTTTGTCGCAAATCACAAAATTTTGTCTTAAATGTTTTCAGGTTTAGGATAAACTATAAAAATACTCAACAATTTTGAATTTCGCGGGCTAGACAAGCACTATCACCTTAACAGAAAACTTCGGCCCTGACGGGGGTCTCCCGACCGCACAACATAATATATATTTTACACATAAATATTCGGCATTGTTTATATTCACACTCAACCTAAATAACCCATGTGTACCAAAGCAGCGCCATCAAAAGCTACAAACGAAAATTAGTGAACTTGTATTGTTTTAAAGTCTCTACTTTTGAGTAAGCTGTAGCGGGAATAATTTTCCGAATCGACGAGTTTTACTTCAATTAATTTATTCATGACTAGCTGAGCCCGCGACTTCGTCCGCGTGGATTTTAACTTGACAAAAATTTAATTAACCTATTTATTTTCTTCTTTGAGAGTCGATGTTTCGTGTTTTATATACCTATCGCAAAAGCCCGCTCGCGCGTTCTGAGCCCGCGCGACAGACAGCATTTGTGATATTTTTTTAAATAAAAGTAGCGTAATTTACCGCTTATAACATTAACTATCTGATAGTGAAAATACCGTCAAAATCAGTCCATCCGTTTCGGAGATACTCTTGGAGTTCATCTGTTTTAATTTTTTTATGCGGAACCCTAATTGTTTTTCTAAAATTAAAGTAGCCTAAGTTACTCCTTGTAAGATCAGCTATCTGTCAGTGAAAGTTCCGTCGAAATCGGTCCAGCCGTTTCGGAGATTACCCGGAACAAACACACAGACAGATAGACAGACATTTTTTTTTTTAAATCGCGGTTTCGTTCTAAGTACCGTATTTACTTTCATATGCATTTAGTGAATAGGTGTTATTTTGATATTACAAACAGACATTCCAACTTTATTTATTTGTATAGATCAGTAACATAATACAATTATAATGATGTACTCGTATCATTATAATTTATTTATAAAGGTATCACTTGCTTAATGTTTTATGTTAACCCTTTTTGAAATAAAATATTATATACATACGATATTTTCACTTATAAATAAAATAATATAAGGATATTTTTTATGAAAGTTAAACGCGTCAAGACACATAGATTGGTGCCTACTGATGAAAGTTAGTCTATTAAATACGACGAAAGGAACTGCATTTGACACATTCTGAAATATTTATGTCTACACAAAACAGAAAAAATCGGCACGTGTGGTGTACGGGACAAAAAGTTTTGGAAATTTCTCATATAAATAAATTACGTCATCACTGTTATCTTCACGGACTCGATAAGGTAGCGACCTCATCATTATGTTAACTGAAACACATAACTCTCTTGGCTGATAAGGATTCAAATTAAAACAATTAAAAGGTTGTTGGCCACTCCTTAAAGTTACACGAAGTTTTATACTTTTCAACCTTTTTAAATTTTCTACAGGTCATAGACCCTTAGTGTTTTATTACAAGCACAATTTTGGTGTTTATCATTTGAAATCACGCGGAATTTTCTCCCTTTTTTCCTTTTTAATTTTTGGTATTGAGGTCGACTTCCGATTGACTCAGATTTACCGATATTAACTGATTAGCAACTGGCGATTTAGAATAATAATATGAATATTTATTGAAAAAATGTCAGCCCCCTAGCCAAGTGGCTTCGTCTACTAGCGTTTCTACAAAATGCTACGCTTAAATGTATGGAAATGACATTACAAGTCGATAAGTAGATCACGTGACTTATGTCACTTCCATACATGAAGCGTAGCGAATTGTAGAAACGAATGCAGACGAAGCCACTTGGCTAGGGGGGCAGGCCCGCCGAATTTCTAATAAATATATTGAGGATAAATAGTATATTATTTTGTTTCAGATAAAGTAGGGACCCTGGAATGACCTCCAAAGGGTCAACTGTCAGCTCAACACTCGAAGATGGTGCCCTGTACTTGGCCAACAACGCTGTTCTTTTTGATATGGTGAGTACCTTATGAAGGACATTTTGAACATTTACATACAATAGGAAGCATTATTCTTTTACAACCTCTTTGATGTGTAGATATTATTTTGGAACCTTAACAATTTTGACCTCTCGAGCATACAATAATGATACACAAGCAAGAGATAGTGAACATTAAAATATGTGCCTATTTTAAGCTTGGCTAACATCCAAATCCTCATTCTTAACAAACCTGAGAACGGGTACGGGGCAAAGTCGTAAATTCAGCGAACTATTTATCACCTTCTTAATACATTATACCTACCGAGGAGGCCTAAATATAGAACCATTTCATCACTTTAGGGCGAAGGCTTTTTCGTCATCCTACTTAATATTATAAATGTGAAAGTTTGTGAGTGTGGATGTATGTTTGTTACTCCTTCACGCCAAAACTACTAAACGGATTTGGATGAAATTTGGAACACAGATAGTTTATAACTGGGATTCATATATGGGATACTTTTTATCCCGATAATCCCGAAATTTTTGTTACGTTAAATACTACGCGGACGAAGTCGGGGGGCACAGCTAGTTAATCATAATACACATCTATACAAATAAATGAAATTGAAGTTTCTTTTTGTAACTTATAACATTTGGTACTTATAACATAAATTATTTTGAATTTTTGAGTGTCTGTCTGTCTTTTTATTTGTTCCGGTTAATCTCCGAAACGGCTGGACTAATTTTGACGGGACACTCACTGGCAGATAGCTGATGTTATAGAAGTAGCTAAGGCTACTGTTATTTTTTCGAAGTAACATGCAGGCGGAGCCGCGGGTAATAGCTAATAATTAAACGTGGAGGTGCGATGAAGATGGAAAAAGGCTCAAATTGTTATTTTATTCAACACTGCCCGACGCTGGCCGGTACATCTTCCATCTTGAAGCCTTGTAGGTAGTCATAAACTTGTCGATTTGAGTTACATCCAAGGTCGAATATTCAGCAGCAAGTTTGTACTGTGATGGCAAGATTAGTGAAATGGCCCATTAAAAATAGCGTTAGCCTGTTTGTATTTCGAGACAAACTGAGATAACGGTATAAATTTAGAGCACGGTATTATAAAGGTGTTCGCAGAAATCTAATTTTTGTCCCAAATAAAATCTCGCGTTCGTATTTCGTTGGATTGAAACAAAATAATTATATCCCAAAATACGCCCACAACTGATACACTGGATGCCAAAAGTTATGGCACATTCAATAAACATGAATTACCAGACCATAACTTCAATTGTACCAAACCAAGCAACGCTTGTACTGTGGGTTACCATGGTAATTGCAATGGACTATGGATCGGTGATCCCAGAAACATTCAAACTGATAAAAATATTTCATTATTACAAAATAAATACCATTTTCGTACCTGTTTCGTACGTACTTAATTTAAGGCGTCAATAGCCTAGTGGTTAGAGGAGCCGCCCTCGTAGCTGGGAGGTTCCGGGTTCGATCCCCATCCTGGCCATTAAAATATTGACGTGAGCCCACTCCTAACACAAGCATTAGCTTAGCTGGAGTGGCTAACGGGTATACTAGTAATGTGATAAACTCACAACATTGCTAGTAATCTTTAAAAACAAATGTGAAGGGTAATCTTTTACCATAATCTATCAAGGTATTACTAACCTTACGGAAGCTCATTCTTTATTGCAAAGACCATAGTGTAAGGTGTCGTTGGGATATGGCGTGCTTGGCCACTATATCGGCTCTAACAACGAAGGTCGGCAGAGTCATTTAGATTAGCTGCCGTGTCTTACTTATCCGCAAGTGTAGTTGAGGACGAAGTTAATGGGACAGTAGTACATCAAATATTTTTTTCATTACTCATACTCTGAAAGTAGGTCTGAAGTTGCCTGAGAAGCGGGTTGAAAGTAATACTTTTCAGGCCCGGGAGTTTCGCTTTCAACTGACAGCTGTCAAATTATAAAAAAAACTAACTAAAACTAGTTCCATTTTCACATTTCTATGGAACCATGTTCAAACTTTTTCTACAGTCACTCAACTACAGCACGATGTAAAATTGAAATAACATAAAGTTAAGTATTAATTCAAGAATATATTTTTTTAAATGACTTAATTATAATTTAGTTTCAACAATTTCTTTAAAATAACATAGATTTGGGCAAAATATTTAAAGATGAAAATGAAAAATAATGGCTAAATAATGAAGTTGGCCGGCCAACGAAAAAAAAAACAAAATAGGCGGCAATCCGATTTTTTTTTTCGAGTTGTAGAGTATTGTTTATACCTCCTTGTATTATTTATTTCTTTAGCCAATTCCTGTTTTTATTTTTATTTTCCTTGTATTCGTAATGAAAAGCACAGTGTTTACCTCGGGTGAAAGATTTATTTTGTCCCTCGAACTATTAGCGCCCTCGCTACGCTCGGGCGCCAAACCCCGTCTCGGGTCAAAATAAGTAACTTTCACCACTCATGTAACAATGTACTATTGTTACTTCATTAATCTGAAACAATGGTTTTATGTGCCGATTTTTTTTATGAAATCAAGATGTCTTCGATTACCTGCTTCTAAATAAGTACATTAATATAGGAATACAGCTCTATTTTATTTGTGTCAAATCGGTTATAAAACAACAGAGTTACACCATTGTTTGCCTTATAAAAATACTTCAACAAAAGAAAATCAATTGAATAAAATTACTTTTCATTACTCATACTCTGAAAGTAGGTCTGAAGTTGCCTGAGAAGCGGGTTGAAAGTAATACTTTTCAGGCCCGGGAGTTTCGCTTTCAACTGAAGGCTGTCAAATTATAAAAAAACTAGTTCCATTTTCACATTTCTATGGAACCATGTTCAAACTTTTTCTACAGTCACTCAATTACAGCACGATGTAAAATTGAAATAACATAAAGTTAAGTATTAATTCAAGATTTTTTTTTTTTAATGACTTAATTATAATTTAGTTTCAACAATTTCTTTAAAATAAGATAGATTTGGGCAAAATATTTAAAGATGAAATGAAAAATAATGGCTATCTAATGAAGTTGGCCGGCCAACGAAAAAAATACAAAATAGGCGGCAATCCGATTTTTTTTTTCGAGTTGTAGAGTATTGTTTATACTTCCTTGTATTATTTATTTAGCCAATTCCTGTTTTTATTTTTATTTTCCTTGTATTCGTAATGAAAAGCACAGTGTTCACCTCGGGTGAAAGACTTATTTTGTCCCTCGAACTATTAGCGCCCTCGCTACGCTCGGGGCCAAACCTCGTCTCGGGACAAAATAAGTAACTTTCACCATTCATGTAACAATGTACTATTCCATTACTCATACTCGGAAAGTAGGTCTGAAGTTGCCCGAGGAGCGAAGGAAAAGCACAGTGTTTACCTCGGGTGAAAGACTTATTTTGTCCCTCGATCTATTGGCGACCTCGCTACGCTCAGGCGCCAAACCACGTCTCGGGCCAAAATAAGTTACATTCACCCCTTGTGTAACAATGTTCTATTGTTTCTACAAATCTTTTGTACAGTTTGATCGCGCCTTCAGTGTACTTATAAAGTTCAAGGGCAGAGGTAGGCTTAACTATCAATTTTAGCCATTGTATTATTATCTCACCTTATTTATTTCTAACAAAATTTACGTTATAAATCCACCTTTATGTTTGCCCACGGTATAATTTACATTTAAAGGAATGTGGTTCAAAGGGATTTTATTTGTCAAAGGAGACTTTTCTTTATGGTTGTATATTTTTCTTAAAGCTATTGACTTTAGCTTTACGATGCCACTTAGTGAAATTGGGTATATAATATAATTATCTCATCTGCTTTGGTATTACTTGAACCTTAATACTTTGTGACGAAAGGTAATATTGCATTGCAGTGCGCCGTGCCTCATCATCATCATCATCAGCCTATGCTTGTCCACTACTGGACATAGGCCTCTGACCCTCTCCACGGCCTCCTTCTGCGACATTACTGTTTCGCAGAAGGAGACCATTGCCTCCCAACACCTCTTGTTGCCGAGCATGGCCTCAACCACGCTCGGCAACGAGAGGTCCCCTCCGACGACACTAGTCAGGTCGTTTCGCTGTGATCCCAAAGCGGGGCACTCCTCCAGCGTGTGGCGCACCGTGTCCACGTTAGCTCCACACGCATGGCAGACGGGGGTCATCTCCCGCCCGGCTATCCGATGCAGGTACTCACCGAAGCACCCGTGTCCAGTGAGCACCTGCACCAGCCTATATGATAGCGGCCCTCGCTCTTTGAGCCAGGCCGCTAAATGAGGACGGACTGCCTCCACTGTAGCCCGACCATATTGGGGGGACTCCAACAGTTCCCCCCAGCCCTGCACAACCGCATCCTGTGCCCGCCTTCTTATGCGCCGTACCGCATCCCAGTCCGGTACGGCGCCCCTCAACCGCTCATTCGCTCGAAAAGCGTAGACCACCGCAAGCGTCCTACACTACCTAACCTAACCCATGGGAAATATAGTCATGACGGTGTAGAAGTAATATAAATTTCATCACATGGCAAAGGCTCCCAAACTTTTTTGGACGCTGTTCTAACGCCATGCTTAGGTGTTATACCAGATATTTAAATAATTAGGCCCGCAACTGTCGCATTGACGGCTTCAGCTCCCACCGGTGAGCGGTACCATCGCTGTTGGGAACCACTGTTCTTTTTAAATGCGTGACAAACTGTACCTAAAGTAATAATAAATTGACAAAGAAATAATAAGGAAGTCCCACGAACACAAGGTAGAATATAATTAATTGCAAAACAAAAGAAGTCAATTATATGAAGCCAAGGTCACACGCCATCCGTACTATCTAAAGGTCAGGTGACAGTGAAATATTACCAACCCTAAGCCGCCATCCGCAACCTAGTCGTCAAGCTCACCTAGGTATTACGCGTTTGCTCAGTTCATTGGTTTCGTGACCGGTAGACACAACTATTATCCATCAGTGAGCCACATCTGTTATTTTTCTACGTGAAACTACTACCACTACGTGACTTTGATATGTGAAATGTAGTGTCCTTCCCTCGTAGGGCTACGAAACCTCAAAAAATGACCTTTTTATTTTAATCAAAATAAATAAATAATTTAGCGATTTTAACGTTCACTCCTGGGCACGGTCCTCTTCTCAATACGAGGAGGATTCAGGCTATAATTCACCACACTGTCCCAGTGCGGGTTGGCAGGTTTCAGATGTATTTCGAAAATTGTTTTAGATTTTTATGACACACAGGATTCCTCACGATGTTTACCTTCGGCGTAAGCAATGATACATAAATTATTATTCGTACATAGATTTGGAAAAACCCAGAGGTGCGAGCCGAGATTTGGATGTCTGCAAGACGTGTGCTTAACGAATCAGCTATCACTGCTTGTCTATTGATCAAATAAAACAATATTTTTCCTTAGATACAATTATTCAGTTCGAATACCTTAATTAAATGGCTTATTTTTTATTTTTGACATCCAAATTACAAGTAACTCGAGCACCTTCATGATCTAGGTTTGATTTATACAGATCTTACCTCTTCCCTTCCCTTCTATTTTATAGGTAATCTTAATATATATAACTCAAAGGTGACTGACGGACATAGTGATCTATCAACGCACAGCCCAAACTATTGGACGGATCGGGCTGAAATTTGGCATGCAGGTAGATGTTATGACGTAGGCATCCAATAAGTAAGGATTTTGATTAATTCTACCCCCAAGGAGATAAAATAGGGGATGAAAGTTTGTATGAAACTTTGTCAATTAAATTCCATGCGGACGAAGTCGCGGGCACAGCTAGTAAAGTATAAATGCAAGATATACCGCAACCAACACCTTACCCTTTTCTGCAGGCAACCAAGGTCCATACACTAAAACCGCGCCGCGGCCGATGCTATCGTATCCACTTGATTTATGAGGTCAGCTGACCTTCAACTTTTGACCTACTGGCGGCAACTCTCACCCTCAAGGGTGAACACATGAACACTAGTGACTGACATATATTGTTATGTGGAAATGAGGATATTTTTGTAGACAATTGAAGGCCGAGTTCATTAGCACTTTAATGGACCGTTAGAGCAGTACAAATTGATAAATACTTTCTGGTAACATTCGTTTACTTTCGTTATTCTAATGTTGGTGTGGGCCAAACTCTTATAATTTTTTCCGTAACTCTTGAAATAAAAAATATAATATTTTTTGTGTGTTTTTCGTGTGTTATAAATACTTCTTAGCCTAACTTGGGATATTTTAGACGGCAAAAATGTAGGTAGGTATACAAAATTATTTAAGAACAATCATTAAAAGATATCTACTTACCTAGAGAAGGAACACATAAAATACGAAATACATGTTATTGTTGATATTAATTTTATTAAAAAATAATGTTATACACATGGTAGCACTAATAATGGTCCATTTTAGAATTTCTTTGGCAAAGCGATGGTCACGTTCTTCACTTCCAAGTACGCGTTCACGGAATCCATGCCACTGTAAAAATAAGAGTGTTAGAAGATAAATACAAGCTCAGAAGTTGTTTTTACGTGATGCTACAAAGAAATAAGTAATCAATTTTTTTCATTTTTTATTAGTAGAGATGACATTTCCAACTATATTTTATACTAGTTTCTGCCCGCGACTTCGTCTGCGTAGACTTAAGTAAAGTATTATATGTGTAAATCCAGGTTATAAACTATCTGTGTTCCAAATTTCATCCAAATCTGTTGAGTAGTTTTTGCGTGAAAGATAATAATAAGATAATAAACATACATCCACACTTACAAACTTTCTCATTTATAATATTAGTAGGATGTAAGAAAGTCGCCAAACAAGTATAGGACCCATCTGATGTTAAGTAGTTACGTAGCCTATAAATAATTGCAGTACCAATGGCATTGTTCGCACGTTTCCGAACTGGGTAATTATGTTAAGGTAAGTACTTACTTTTCACGACCGATGCCCGATTCTTTGAAACCTCCGAATGGAACTTGGGGCGAAAGATTCAGATAGGTGTTAACCCTGAAAATAATAGATTATTAAAGTGTTGAAGGAAAATGTATGGATGTGCCCATAAACCGCATAAAACAAACTTTTGTAAAAGCCATTCTGAACATGTGCCATTAAACTTACCAGACAGTGCCGGCTTCAACGTGTTTGCTAAACTGAAGAGCGTTGTTCACATTCGTCGTGAAGATACCCGCAGCCAGACCAAAGTTTGTGGCGTTCGCACGATCAATCACCTCCTCCAAGGTGTCGAACTTCAAAATACTTTGCACAGGACCGAAGATCTAAGTCAAAACGCATAAAGTTCAAAATACCTGTAAATAGTGAGCAAAGAAAACGTCTCTTGAAACTCATGAATTCAAAATGTTTTCAATCTTCCATGGTCAGAACTTGGTATCGAGCTGTACATTTTTTTTTAATCAAAATTATTTATTTTTACACCACTTTTAATGTACCATCAACAAAGTTGACGCTTGATAAATTTTTAACACTTTTCCCTTGCAGGCAGAAATCATAGGATGCGTCATTATGTTGTTGTCCAATGAGACGAAAAGCGTCCGATGAGACAAAAGCCCTGTTTTTAGAAAGCCATTTGTTTTAGTTGTTTTTATGACCATGCTAGTCGCATGTGGCTGCTGGTCACTGCATACAAAATGCAACCTTACAGTGATCAAGCGTCGAGTTTGTTGACTGTACGTCTAGTGGTCAAGCGAAAGGCTTTAAATATACTTTTCTTTTTAAAACTTTTGTACTCTATTTTGTTTGGACTATATGTAGAGTCAGTCTCTAACTATAGTTTTTACCCTATTAATGTTGTTCTTACCTCTTCCTTTGCAATAGTCATCTCATCTTTAACATCAGAGAAAACGGTAGGTTCAATGTAGTACCCGGAGGTGCCAATTCGTTTGCCTCCCGTTAGCAACTTGGCACCTTCCTGTTTGCCCTTCTCGATGTAGCCCAGAACTTTGTTCATCATCATCTCATCAATCTAAAACAAAGGAAATTTTACCTACAGAACTTTCAAAAGTCCAATAAAGATGTTGTCTATTTTGATATTGCATAATTATGTCCAAGACCAGTGAGATAATTTTCAAAATAACTACAAAATTGACAAAAATACAGGCGTTTGCAGTTTCGGAAACAATACCTAGATAGATAGTTAAGTATGACGTCATTACAATTTTTTTTTCAAGGAAGCCTAAATAGCGAACATCTTTATATTTTTGAAAATAGATTTCGCAATATGTCAAAGACGTACCTAATTGTTACTTGTAACAGGACAGAAATTTTATCTAGCAGGGTTTTCGTCTCGCCATAAAAGTTTGCAGTCTACTTAGTATAGTTTCCCTTATCTAGAGACAATTTGAACAGCTCTCCAATAGTCCTGATGGCTGCCCACTACCTTTCAATCTGAAGATCTTAATCTACCTTTTATATCTTAAGTATTTCCCCCATTACAAGTTTTTGCAGTTGATATTACTCATTTCAAAATACATGCCCAATTATTTTGCACCACAATTTACCTGAGGACCCTGCTGTGTTTTGGCTCCAGTTGGATCGCCAACCTGAATGGTCTTGGCATGTGCGACGGCGGCAGCAACGAACTTGTCGTAGATGCTCGACTGAACAAACAACCTCGAAGCAGCTATACAGATTTGTCCTTGATGCCAGAATACTGCTGTTGCTGCGTATGGTACTGCTATACTCACTAAAATTTAAATACAATTTTCAGCTAAAAAGGCTTTTCAAGAGATTGTAGGGGAGCGGGGGGCTAGTTGTAACAATTTTTCGCTTTTTGGCTATGGAAGCTTACTTGTTTGGTATTTATGAAATCAAGCAGTACTATTCCAATTAACAACTATTCAACTATCGATTCTAATTAAACTTTTGATCAAATATGTAATGATATTTTGTAGAAACGGCTTTGAAAAAAAACTGACGAGTGTTACAACTTACCCCGTGATTGGGGCTTGTTGTAACAGGCTTGGGGCAAATTGTAACATTAGGAATTGAAAGGAAATTTTATATCTTATAAAGATTTATTTGGCATATTTAGCATAAGAAACTTCACAAACGCTAAAACATGTTTAGACTTTTAAGTTAAATTTTTAAACTAACAGAAGATATTCAAAAATAAACAAATAACATGTTATTTCCTTACTTAAACTATTAAGGCATTTTAGGCTTACAGCCATTTATAATCATAACTACTTTAGTAATCAGACTTTTGATTCATTTAGCATTATAAACCTCAGGCACGTTATAACAAACGTAGAGTTTTAAGTTTGATTCTTAATCTAATAGAAAAATAATCAAAAATTAACAAAAACATGGTCTTTCTTAAACTATAAAGGAACTTTAGGCTCACAGCTATTTAGAATAACAAAATCTCAATTTATTCAGTAATCAGCCTTTTGATTGACGTACGTAAAATATGAAATCAGTCTTTATGGCATGGCATAAATTAAAATGTTTTGCAGCTTTCCGTACACTGGTTTTATTTTCCAAGACTTCAGAAGAAGCACGTTCAGTTTTTCTTTTGTAGTGATTCTGAAATCAATCAATTTCAACAAAAAAGTGCTCAAAACATGAAAGAAGGAATTTAAATATGTCCCGCGTAATTTCATAGAACTTATAAATAACTTATAAGTAACAAGTTACAACTTGCCCCGTAAAAGTGTTACAACATACCCCACTGAAAAGATTTTTGAAATGACCTCTATTAAAAAAAAAGTAGCTTACTTGGTGTGAAATTTCATTAAATATAATCAAACTAAACCAATGCTAAGTGTATTTGTATAAATCAACAACTGCTAAACAATTTGAAATCTGTGATAATCAATTTTGTATTAACAAAAAAAAGTCCATTACCTGGCTTAATCGGAGCGCCTGCTCAACACCGCTTCCTGCGCCGTCCGGCGGGGTACCGATCGCGCTTATATGATAGAATGGGTATTACGTAGTAGGTTAGGTTGAAAATAAAACGAATATTCTTGTATTATGTTGGTAAAAAATGCTTGTTACTACTTGCCCCTGTTACAACTAGCCCCCCGCTCCCCTATGTCTAGCATGATGCGAATTATGAATTTGAGGGTGGTGGTTATAAGATTAAAGGAATTCCAATGAACTGAGAGATGCCAAGGTAGATGAAGATGTATCGTTGTGCAGACCCAAAAGACGAATCAAGTTAGTTTGTTGGTTAGTTAGTTATAAAGTGAGAACTTACAATCAGCATCATCCATGATGACCAGAGGGCTCTTGCCGCCGAGCTCAAGGGTCACTCGTTTCAGGTTGTTCGCTCCAGCTGCTTGCTGGATCAGCTTACCTACCTGTGTAGAAAAAGTTTACAGAATTTAACTGTAGGCACTCTTGCTTATAGTAGTGATAGCCGTGAGAATATGTCTCAAACAAAGTTCTCTTAAAATTAATTTAAATTACTCACTTCGAGGGATCCAGTGAAGGATATCTTAGCGACATCAAGATGGTGTGTCAGTGCGACGCCGGCAGTCTCACCAAAACCATTGATTACGTTCACAACGCCCTTAGGAACTCCTGCCTCGGCCAGCAGAGCGGCTAGTGCTAGGGATGTTAACGGAGTTTGTTCTGCCGGCTTGATTACGACTGTGCAACCTGAACGTAAATGACATAATATGTTAATTGGTGATCTTCAAAAATCAAATCGCAAAGTATACATAAAGTTCATAAATTGTATAGGAATTTAAATCATATTCCATAATTTCCAACCGGCTATATCAGGACTGAGAAGGGGTCACTTCAACCATCAATATTGCGGCTAAAGAATGAATGGATCCAGATTCAAATACCAAAGCATTCCAGTTAAACTCACCTGCTGCCAAAGCGGTGCACACTTTGTTGATGAACATCAGTACTGGGACGTTCCATGGCAATATCAACGCACAAACACCTACAGGCTGTTTCAGAGTGTAGCTGAAAATATCTCCATCTGTAAAAAAAGTATTAAAAAATAAATAAAGGACATTACACGGGTATTTTTATCTGTGTTTCTCTACTATATTATGCATATATTACATAAATAAATCTTCCTTCTTGAATCACTCTATCTATTAAAAAACCGCATCAAAATCCGTTGCGTAGTTTTAAAGATCTAGGTATACATAGGGACGGACAGACGGCGGGAAGCGACTTTGTTTTATACTATGTACTGGCAGGCTAAAGTATGTTAAAATCCTTACCCACTGGAATGGTGTCGCCTTGGATCTTATCCGCGCAGCTGGCCAAATACTTAATACTCTTAATCGCGACCTCGATAAAGCCATGCGCGAGGTTTAAAACCATGCCGTTGTTGTAAGACTCTAGTTCGGCAAGGTAGGCTGCATCCCGCTTTACCAAGTCTGCAAACTTGCGTAGGAGTTCCCCGCGCTGGGATGCGTCAAGGAGCCTCCATTCGGAATTGCGGTGGAAGGCACGACGGGCGGCAGCCACGGCCAGGTCTACGTCAGCCTGTTTAAAAAACCAACATTAACTATTAAAGACGGAAGAAAAAGGGTCTATGGCTGGTCACTCCTAGCACAAGCATTTAGCCTACCTGGAGGGTTTTTTTTTAAATATGGATCCAGTACCCTTATGATGACGCAGAAGTTTGACCGAACGAAGAGTCCTGGGTAAAATCTGAATCGTCTCGGACCCGCACGAACTCAACCAGAAGAAAGAATAAGGGGAGTTGGTAGAAGATTTACCACTTCCTTCCGTTGCACAGAAGGGAGACAAAAAAACCGTATGGACTGATTGCCACGGAAGCAAGACAGTTACAATTGATTGAAGACCAAGTAGAATATGATAACCTCAGCGATATTTCATTATTTCCGAATATTTTAATGTGTATAAAATTATTGATACAAGTGTACTACATGGGGTGAATGACCGCTTACACTGCAAGATATCTTAAGAAAAAGTGTCCAAGATTAAGTAGCTTGTAGTTGTTCTTTCGGTTTCCTAGGTCATGTTAGAAAATCTCTTGATAATTTATTACATAACAGCTACATAACAAAATATCATGAGAAAGATTAATCTATATTGTTATCTCTGAAACCGACAAGATCCTTATTTAATATATTTATATGTATGTACATACAAAAAGCAATAGTGATAAATGATTACCTTATCACCCTCGACGATTTTCGCGATAACCGCTCCATTGTGTGGGTTGTAGGTATCAAATGTTTTGCCACTCTTTGAGTCTACCCACTCGTTGTCAATGAACAACTGAAAAAATACAACTAAGTACATATCAATAAAAAACACAACTACAGAAAAATGTGTGGGATACACAAATGTGTGCCGACTCTTTTGCAAAAACAATATTTTACCTTAGTATATTTAATTTCTGGAGCCATATCGCGGTACGTCCAATTCACAAAAACAAAGATCTGACTAACAGTGATAAGATAGTTCACTCTTTTATATTCGAAGTGGGTATTATCTGTAAACATGCTCGGTAGGTAGGTAGATACCTGCTACATACATATTATCGCGAAGCGCAAGACGGCATGAATTAACAAAATTTGAATATGTACTTGCTTTTCAGTAGATGATTTTTTTTAACCTACTGTTCTGAACAGAGGTCAAAATAGGGACGGGTAAATATATCGTATTTAAAATATTTAATTTTATTAACTCGTATATAAATAAATAGGTGATTTTAAAGTTTCTTCACGTATTTTCTCAGCGGAAGCAGCGTTCCGAAACTGTGGTAGATTCTGTCTATTCATAAGTGCTCTGTTGACCTCTATTGCTATTGACCCATATTAATAAAGGTGGTATAGGGAGTGAATAGCTACACACCGAATTATCTCATCAATCAATTTGACACACGAAAGAAGAAGACAAAGCATGGTGTAACTATACAACCGCTAAACCCCCCGTGGCTTATTTCAAGTATAAAATTATTTTGTATTGAATGCAAATATTAAGTGATATCGTGCAATGGATTTCAGGCCAAGGCGACATCATCGATTGCCGGGTCAGTGCACGCCATGTCACTATATTTAGAAATAAAACCCGCTGTGTATTGATTACAGGACGATAACTTATTGCGGTCGCAGTGCGGAGTGTTTCCCTATTCAGAACAATTGAAATATTTACGGTGGTAGAGACAAAACTAAAATAAAAAAACTCAATATTATTTTTAATCACGTAAGCCAACAAAGCATTTATGAATAGTCCGAATCTACCGCCGGTTCGGAAAGCTGCTTCCACTGAGAAGAGCCGGCAAGAAACTCAATGGTTATTCTCAATGGTTATACTCTTTTCAATGGATTAAATATGGTGTACATTATCAGGAACAGCATAAAAAAATATGAGCAGGCAACACCATTGTCACCAAATAAGTAATAGAAAATTATAATCAAATCTGTCTCAGATTTAGGTATTATAAATATATTAGGTATATAAATGAAATGAGAAAGCTAGTTTAGTGGGGTGTGTATACCTACTCATACTTACATCAAATTAAATGTTTACGAACCAAAATAACAATTAATAAAACAGAGGTGGATAATAAGACAATTGCTTTGGTGTGATGCCTTCCATGCTAAGTAAATGAATAGTATTTAACGACAATGTTGTTAAGAGGCAAGTGAGTGTCCCAATCCCCGCAAGCAGCGCCCGCGCACGAGCATGACTTGACAAGATGTACTGGAGCCAAATGACTACAGCACAGTTAGTACCACCCTCTCACAGAAGAACGGCGTAAAGTAGCTGTGATAACTCCGTTTCGTACGATGAGTGAGAGAGCCGGAAGCCCATCCCCTCTCTTCCCCTCCCTGTATCCCACTCTCCTTCAGTTAACAGCAATGCCCTTGGTATTGTAAGCATCTATAGGCTTCGGTAACTGCTTAACATCGAGCGGGTTGAACAACTGAACCCGCGCTACCTACTTATCTATTTGAAGTCGGGGGCAGCCAAGCCAAGTAGGTAGTAGAATGTAGTAAGTAGGTAGATACTTGTAGGTAGTCTCTGTCTACTACCTATAAAACTTGGCTGTCACCGACTTCAAATAGATGAGTGGGTAGCGCTTATAATAATTAATTTAATTTATTTTTCGCTTCTGAGTTTTTTTGTATGAACCTAGCTCTATAACTTATCCGTCAAGTAATACTCACGATCCTGAACACTTCAATGATATATTCAGTAAGACGCGTAAATATATTCAATAAATAAACAAAGCTAAGGCCAAGCAAACACTAACAAAGGCAAAGCTAGTTAACTCGCAAATTTAAGTCCTGTGCAATGTATACATTTCACTGCAACTCTTACAAGCAACGAATGATTTTGATTGCTTATTTTTTATGTTTTCTTTTACATTATTCATTCGAGTAACAAACGTACAACCCGTCTGATATTAAGCAGTTACCATAGCTTATAGGACGCCCTTCGACCAGGTGGGATGACGATCTGCGAAAGACTGCAGGCAGATGCTGGATGCGGCAAGCTGAAGACAGGGCGCTATGGCGCTCATTAGGGGTGGCCTATGTCCAGCAGTGGACAAGCATAGGCTGATGATGATGATGATGATGATAGCTTATAGATGATTGCAATACCATAGGCAGTACTCGCTCGTTTTCGACCTGAAGAGGAATGGGACGAAGGGCGGGGACGAGAGATTTGGGCCAAATTTATTGCATTACATTATTTACAAATTTATTACATTATGGTAATGACACAAGTTATGTGAACTTCTTACCGACAGCGAATGTTATTTCAATACAATGTAACGATTTGTTTAGACGCTTGCATGGTATCATTATGACTTGAGGGACTTAGTTTATGAAAACGTTACTGGAACTTACTTTCGTTATAGCGTAGGGAATAGTGGCAATAGAATAGGAATATTAAAGTTTTCGAAACGAGAATCGAACTAACATGTTACATGCTAGAAATTGGATCTAAACTAAATAAGCGACAAATAAAAATAAAAATGTTTTTTTAAAGATTAATCGCAACGTGAGTTTATCACTTTACTAGTATTCGTGTTAGCTACTCCAGCTAGGCTAATGCTGGTATTTTATGTTAGGAGATGGCACACTCCTATAGTTTAATGGCCTGGATGCTCTAACCACTATGCTGGTGACGCCTTTTTACCGTTTTACTCATGGATTAACAATACCTATAGTTAATTTGTGCATAGTGTAGGACGCCCTCCGACCAGGTGGGCTGACGATCTGCAAAAGACTGCAGGTAGATGCTGGATGCGGCAAGCTGAAGACAGGGCGCTATGGCGCTCATTAGAGGATGCCTATGTCCAGCAGTGGACAAGCATAGGCTGATGATGATGATGATGATAGTTAATTTAGGGCCGTATAAATAAATCTCAAGTTTGAGAACGATCTTGTGTACGCTTTTGACATAAAATTTGGTACTGGTATAAGAATGACACATCCAAGATCGCTCTCAAACTTGGAATCGATATATATACGGGCCCATGTCACGTCGGTTATGTGCCATCAGAATTGGCACCAATACCAATGTAAGTGTGTGGTGGAACCGAAAAAATATCCAACAATGAACACCTTTCCTCGTAGCTTTTTGTTTTGCGGCAATAAATAGGCTAGGCATTACATGCCGCCACGTTGTGTCGGTACAAACATTTAAATAGGTATATCACGCAAACCTAGCACATTAAAATGCTCTTTGACGTCATCGCATGCACCAGAATAAAAAATCGACTCTATTTCTAAAATGTAAGGTCGAAAATACACCATAAATATACCAGTGTAAACCATTTCATTTGGGACATTTACGTTAAGTGTTCTTAAAATGAAACCAAGTATTTGCATAAACGTATTTGAAAATGCATTAATAAAACTAGGAATTATTGTCGACTGATGCTCGGAATTCGTTTTAATGCTAAAAATAGCCTAATGATGTTTGTAGAGTTTAAAATAACCAGGTATTTTCCATATTTCAACAGTGTTCATTTTCAGGTTTTAGCTTCTGATTGGCCAAAAAGGTTTTGTTCAGTGGTTTCCAGATAAATCCAGCGTAAAGACCAAGGATTTGACTTTGATGTCCGCTTTGGTGTTTCAGGAAAAATCCTCTGACAAACTGATAGTTCGATTAGATGCCAGATAGAAACATATTATATACGATTAATAAGTTCTACAACATTTCTGTTTTTTTATATTGATGACCTTCTGACAGACCTGTACAAGTCCTTTAAATCACGTAAAATGGAACTTAATTCCTTTCGTTTTTATTAGAAGTCCGTGCTGATATGTCCCTTCAACGCCCTTTTACAGCTAAAGGGTAATCCTATTTTAAGGTCAATAACATCAAACTTAAATAGCTCGGTAATCCTTAGACCGTTACTGATGGATAGTTTCCATTTGGGATTGATATCGCTGAAAGCAAGTTAAGTGTAAAATGAACAAACGACGTTGATGTTGAATAACAAATACCTATGCTCTTGAAAATAATGCACTTTGGAAATATTTTAGTAGAAATCGAATCACGATAAAAAAACATCTTAGGGTTCAATCACACGGTTTACCCGACACCGATAATTTCTATACATTAAACTGTATCCAGATGTCAAATCCAGCCATTATCCGTCAAACAAAGACATGTATGGACATGTACCATAATGTATGGACAGAACGGGTTTGGTTCTTCTGAATGAATACTTACTCTTTTAGACTTAAATAACCATATTTTAATGGATTATGAAAGCAAATAGCTATATTGTTGTTATACATATTTATGTCACGTTTCAGTTCTTAAACTAGTCCTTTTCCTTTTTCAGGCTATGCAATGACGTCGTATCGAAGAGAAACCTCACACTGAAGCCACGAGTCGTGTTGCCTGAAAGCTATGTCAAAGGTAAAGTTTCAAAAGATCACTAGTTGAAACCCTTAGACGAATATAATACAAGCAATCACGAAACATATCTGGGTATTTTTATAACTTAATAGACTTTGTCCACTACCTGGGCAAAGATCTCCCACTTTATTCTCCATTGATCTCTGTCCTCAGTGACATATTCTCAGTCCTTCTTGAATGCGTTAAGATCATCACGCTATTTCTCTCCCGGCTTACCCCAGGGCCGCTATCCATCATCAGAAAGATGTTTGCATGACCAGCTCATAAAAGAAATACATAAATCCAAGAATTAAATAAATATCAAATAAATTTATTTAATTTCCTTACTAAACTAAGCAATGCCTTGGTTTAATTAAAGGTATGATAACGAACTAGAGGCCACCTAGAACAAGGAAAATGACAGGAACATTATTAAGATGAATCCCGAAAACTTCTCAATAAACCTTTTACACATTCTAGCGATTAGCTCATGTTCAAACCGCTCGTCTACACCGCCGTAGCTACATATTATTAATATTCCATACCATTACTAACGTAAATAAAACAACATGGTATAAGTATCTACAAAAATATTTGTAATCCTACATGAATGGATACATTTGTGGATTTATGGAGAAAAGTGTGCATAATGTTTTCTTATATTTACGCGAATATTACACATTGAAATAAACCCCCCGTGACTATGGCTGCTGTAAAGCAACCGAAACGTCGGGAACATAAAGTTAATAAACGCGATAAAATCCGTAAAATAGTTTTATTTCAAAGTGTGCATAAGTTATTCAAAATTGTGTGTCGGGAAAGTTTTGATAAGACGACCGCGATGTTGTATACGTAGGTATAAAGTTAAGACCAAATAATACTAAAACTAGCAAATACTTAAATATTCTCCTAGATATTGCAACGATTTCCTGTATTAATAAATCTATGTTTTTTCTAGAAATGCGGCCACCGCCTCCTCAAAAAGGGCATCCAGTTATTGTGGAGTTCAGCATTTACGTTGTAGATGTCAATTCTATTAATGTCGAGGATATGGACTTCAGGTCAGTTCAGACAAAATTACTACAGTACCGTTCATTAACTAATCACATGAAAAGTTTATAAATTTTACGTTAACCAAATCAGTATAAGATTTTAATTTAATGCACTATGTCTTCCGTGGTGCTTTAGTAAATGCACCTACCATGGCAAAATTAACTGATGGGTTGCTTTCCAAGTGCTCACATTTGATTTTATTACTCGCTATCAACCAGCCGTGCCAACAAATATAACATTTATAAAAAAATTAAATAAAGACTTTTTGTTAAGTAGGTTTATCATCCAGCATTAACTAAAGCGCGCGCCGCGCAAACTGAGACGTATTATTTAAATTAGACCTTTAGGCGTTTTTAATATTTTACCGACTTCAAAAAAAGGAGGAAGTTCTCAATTTGGTTGCCAACTAGAGTAAGTAGGGGTAGGTACCTATAAAGCGATATCCTTCCGTATTGTAAAGATAGTGGCACCGACTCCAAATAATATTATCAAGTCCTTAGTTATTTCTAGCTTTTTAGGGCCCCAGGTTTTTTTTAAAAACGATTCAAATTTTTACATTTATATTTTTACATTGAATAGCAGCGATATTGACGGGCTTTTCGTAGTCAAATACTTACATATTTGAAATAGATAAGAAAGCTAATTTATTCTTATAGGCTTATAGATAGCGCTCAAAACTACTAGAACCCTGTAGCACAGTGAACTTCAACCATAACAAATATAAATATTAATAAGATCATATCTGGAGGTGAATTTTGTAAGCAGATTTTTGTAAATAAACGTGTTTTCAAATTGGTTTTCATATTTGTTTTGCTGATTGTCTGTGGGCCTTTTCCGAATTGGAAATCTGTGTTTATTCAATTAAAAAAATAAATTACGACTTTGATATTAACTTGGGAACTAGGACCATGCATAGCTGTTATAATTTCCCACCTGTTTGTTGTGTTATAAACTGTTTCCTTCTCCATATTTCATTTGGTCTGGCAATATTTGTATTTTATTATTTACTGTACTTGATAGATTACGAACATGTATTTTGATACCTTCATAGGTAATTCGCTGGCAAAATGTTTTAATCACAATTCAAGCGACCCAGAGAGCACTCTTGAGAAGATAGTGTAGATAACATTTTAACCTATTTAAGTTAACTGTCGAAGTTTAAACCGTTTTATAATAATAGGTAGGTATGTTTTTGGATTAAGTCGGTAAACTAACTTACTTAGTGCCAAATCTGAAATGTTGTTCAAATGTTTTAAGAGTTCGTTGCCTGTTGATCAAGCGCCTGAATAAATGACAGACAGCAAGCCTGTCAGGTCAGGACAATGATAGTTGAGTAGGTCTCAAATTTGAGTTTACGTTCGATTTGTTACCTAAATACCATGTATTTGCAGAAATGATAAATACGTCTAATGTTTTCTTCATCGTTATCACAAGCTTACATAAGTCAACAGATAAAGTCGTTCCAGCTGATTAGATATTTGTAATACTATATTATCTTTTGATAAAATTCGTGCGGGGTCCAAATTTTAATGCAGCACCACATATAGCGTTGAATCTTATCTTACTTTATGTTTCTTGATAATATATTTATTTTCTTAATTCGTTGCGTATCCACGTTTATTCTCCCCTTCATATTAATTATTTTAATTGCCTACTTTATAATTCTTACCCTTAATCTATAGATCACTTACTCTGTAATTAATTGATACACTATAACTGTAAGAGCCTAAAGTTATTGCTAAGTGTATAAGTGTTATCGATTTTTGGTAATCCAATAAAAAATAAATAATCATATCAATAAAGACAATTTAGACTTTCAAACCACGGCGTCATCATTGCTCACCAATGTCGATCCTCGCAGTAATCCCATTAAATAAATATTTAATCTAATAAGTGACTGTACCTATTCCAGAGTGGATATGTTCATCAGACAGACTTGGAGCGAAAGCCGTCTTGAGTTGCCCGAGGACATTTTCGAGGAAGGCGATGACCACGTGACTTTACCACCAGAGTTCTTCGACAACCTGTGGCATCCTGACCCTTATTTCTTGAACTCTAAAGTTACAGGTATGTTACAATTACGCATTCACTCTATATACTTTGTATATTATATTATAACAGCAGTGATAGCTGATTGGTTAAACAAGCGTCTTGCGGGCACCAGTTCCAGGGCTCAAAACGGGCCTCCCCTCACTGTGAGGGGGATTCGGGCCCGTAATCCCCCAAATCATAATATGATTTGCACTTGCATACGGTGAAGGAAAACATCGTGAGGAAACCTGCATGTCTTAGGAAAACTAACCAATTTTCAATGTTATTGTATATTATATTATGGTCATATTTTATTGGTTGTTGAAGCCGTCTCATGCTTAGATATGGAAGCTGATATTTTTAAATAAACTTTATCAAAGTATTTTCACTCTATAACGTTCACCTTTTGGATAATTTTTACTTGACATACTTATAATGTAGACAATCTTGCAATACCAGCTGTTCATTTACTGACTGTTCACTGATGCTTAAATTTGTATCTAAAGACACAGTGTTAAAATCTGTTTTCTATTAAAAAAAAATAGTTCCTATGTGCCGATATCACTAATACTTACATAAATACATGACTCATAAATGTATTACTTATTTACATTGAATTGCTAATGAAGTTTTTCATTCTAGGAGGATCATTACATTACCGCCCTCGATCGCCCGGTAATTCCAAAGCTCCTTGCATTTGACTCTCTCACCGTACATTAAGTAGCAACAAGAAATTAGCTGGTTACTGGCAAATTATTATCCGCACAGGAAACAAATTCGGAAAACAAGTTGCTTAGCACTTTGGGCTACGTTCCTAGATATTGCTCCAACAATGTACAGCATTTATCTCCCTTGCTTGTATTTCTTACTAATGCATCTTCTTACACCCTCACTTAATCATTATTTCTCACCGGCTGAGTTTCTCACATAATTTTACTACCACTTTATTATTATAAGTTGTAAAAGATTCAAATCTTAACAGAGAAATACAGGCTGATTGGTTTTCCTTATCTATTGCTAAATCACTGTATTGTAAAACCTACTGATGAAGAATAAACTCAGTAAGCCCTCTTAATCCTTCGAATCCAATCGTTGTTCTAAGTTATTCAATTGTTTTACAAATTGCAAATTTCTTCAGCTTCTATTTTTTATGATTGAAAGGCACAGAGTAATATAGTTTGGTGAACAATCAGTATAATGAGCACTAACTAGCTATAATTCATCACGTATGGCCTGTAGCTTTCCAAGCCCACTGCTGGGCAAAGGACCACTACCCAAGCTTAACAAAGTTGATCGCAGCAATGTTGCCAATACAGGTTGACTTGTGCTTTCTAACGATTGAAAAAAAACACAAGACAAAATAGATTCTACCAACACATAACACCATATAAGAGTAAGAGAAATCATCCTGAAACTCTTATAATTCCTATCAGCGAGATTGCAATCAATCTGTGTAAAATAGAGTATACTTACCCGACCCTAATGCAAACAGGAACAGGGTATAGATTCGGAAGTAAATAGTGAGGCAAGTAATCTGTTCTGACAGGGCGCGCGGGAATTTCACGTGATAACTGCTATCCACTTTTATACAGCCATAACTATGGAAGGAACGAAGATTAGTTTGGAAATCTATCCCGACTCATCTAATACTAACTGAGAGATAACTCATTAGAAAAATATACACGCTGTCAAAGTTCATCCGGATTCCGGATATATTCTGAAAATATATTATGATTTTTATAAGTACATTATTACTCCTACTTTATACAGATGCTAAATACAGTATTATATCCGGATTAAAAAGGTATTTCTAATATTAAATTGCATCCAGGAACACGAAAAATCGTTTAACAATGTCTATTTAGCTACCTGAAATCACCTGAAGTCGAAAGCTTACTGAAAGCTTCAACAGTATTCGGGCATTTAAAAGTGCTTTTTACCATTAAAGCTTGTCAAACTTTGGAATTGATTGGAATTAGGAACAGCTTTATAAGGACGCTAAACAATTTATACTGTAACTTAAAGTATTAAAGTTGAAAACTCTGCGAACGTATTGGGTTATGCCTACCTACCAATAATGTATGTCATTAAGATTTTAAGACTATTGAACCTCTATAATGTTATTCTACTTTCGTTATAAAATCTATTGGATAAATCACTTTGATTTCAAAGAATACTTAGTCATGGTGTGCATTTATTAGAAACTAGCTGTGCCCGCGACTTCGTCCGCGTGGAATTTAACTTAACAAAAACGCCCGCTCCCGCGTTCGGAGCCCGCGCGGCAGGACCCGTTTTAAAAAAAATGTTTTTCTAAATTAGAAGTAGTCTAAGTTACTGCTTATAAAATCAGCTATCTACCAGTGAAAGTCCCGTCAAAATCGGTCCAGCCGTGTCAGTGATTACCCGGAACAAACACACAGAATAACAAGGTCTCTGATTAAGTCAGAGGAGACGCGGCAGATTGTGCACACTTGTGCACAATCACTTCAGACAGACGGACAGACAGACACATTTTTTTTTTTCGCGGTTTTGTTATATGTGTCGTATGTACTTTCATATGCATTGAGTGAAAAGGTGTTATTTTGATATTACAAACAGACACTCCAATTTTATTTATTTGTATAGATGGGCACACACTTTAAGAGACATACATAATAACAAATATATTTTTATAGAACCTAAAAACAAAAAAGAATTACCTAATGCTTTATTTGATTAAGAACTCTATGTTGTAAAATGTAAGTGCGTGAGTTGTTTCATCCGGTCCACGATAACTTTGACCAGCACCGTTTTAAAGGGGCTTTGGGGAAATCATACGCTCGTATTAGTCTTCCTTACGACCGAAACAGTGCACCTATAAAATGTGTAGACGTGCTGTGGGCGTTCATCTGTGATATTACGATTCTTATCCCGTTGGCATGACATTGAAAACGCCCGATCTGTTTATATTCCACATTATTATCATATAATTTAAATACCGCCACGTTTTAGCAATTGACAAATAACATAATATATATTATGTATTAATATTTTCTTATTTCTTATAAATCGTACGCTATAAGGTGCATGTACGGTTATAAAAATCTAAGTTAATTAGCTGAACTTTAAAATTAGAATTAATATTTCACAAATCCTTCAGATGTTAAAGATAATAAGTTGGCAGATATGGAAATAGAGCGATATCTAAATGTTGTTTCTTGCAACATCTGTTGATTCAGACAAAATCGGGACGTACTTATTGGCAGACTGGGGAATACTTGTTTATTGAACTTCTATATTCAAATACGGAACGAATGACAACATCCATGTTTAAACAGATACGCGCACGCTTTCCCTAGGGTCACTACTGAATGAATTCTTTTAATCGTCCAGTGTTTCAATATAAACTTACGTTTAAACTTGCATATTTATGTTTTATTATTTTTTGCTTGTCCACAGAGATAGCAGAGCTGACCCACAAGTTTTCCTCAGTGACTCTGTACAGGAACCGGACGGTGCGGTACTCAGCCAGGATGCACGCTATCATAGCGTGCCAGATGGAATTTCAACTCTATCCCATGGATATACAGTCCTGCCCCATCTATATAGAGAGCTGTTAGTATCCTATTCATATTTTCTTTCATCCTTCTGAGCATAAGCTTCTATTCATCATTCTTTATTAGATTCCATGATCGTAGAGTCAGGATTGGGATAGCGTTTTCGTTATTGATGTTTTGAATGGGATTTATTTATAAGTGAAAAGGACGACAGTTTTGTCAACAAGACATCAATTTCTAGTTTAGGATATTGTATCTTATTGCTATCTACGTACTACGCTAACGAATTTGAATGAGCTCTATTGTGTGCTCAGTGGAAGCTAAATTAGCATAGTCTATAAATTCAACCCTAATACAATAGAGGAAGAGGTAGAATAAAATAAAACGTTAGATTTTGATCGCGTTCTTCGTAACCTTTTGTTCTCTTTTACCAGTTTCCTATAGTAACCAAAAAGTGCGCTTCCGTTGGAGCGAGGCCGGCGTCACCATCAACCCTGAGCTAAAACTGCTGCAGTACCATATCGGACAACCCCTGAGACTTGAGGAAACCAACGGATACATGATCGATAAAGATGGTGAGTATCTTTATCGGCACCGCATAATGATTCACAAAAGTTCTGGAAATCGACGACATGAATGCTTGAAATTATCGGATTATAAGGGTCAATGTGATTAATTAGAAAGCGTAGGCATAAGCTTCAATAACTCAGGATAACAAGGGGATTTTCACTGTATTCATAGAAGGAAGGTTCTGTTATATATACCTCGTATTTTTTGTGTTTGTATGTGAGCAATTATTTTCAGAAACTATTCTAACTACTTATTCGCTTCAAGCGAGCGGATCATTATTCTGTGGGGCATTATGGCTGTTTTAATTGCATAATGATGTAAGATTACTACCATGGTAATCATTCTCTCAATAACTTTAAAATTGACATATTACATACAGACGTTTACAGTTTAAAACAGCAACTTGGCAAACATCTCATCTTTTTGAAAAAATATTCAAAGTACATATTATATGAGTAAATAGATAAAACATACTACATTTAAGGTGAAGGCGCCTGTCTGCCCGTGAAATACAAAATTTTCGAGTATTTTTATAGTTTATCCAAAATCTGAAAACATTTTCTGATTTGCGACAAACACAGTATGCAGTGCATTTATTAATACATTTATTTTACTCTAAATATTATCACGGTTGAGATGACTAGTAAATCACCTTTTTTTTTTTTTTTTTAAAGATTATAATAAACTAAATATACAGAAATTGCCAGATTATCTGGATAGCTGTCGTTCTTGAGATGTTTTAGAGTAAGTTGGATATATTAATAAATGCACTGCACACGGTCTTCGTCGCGAATTACAAAATGTGCCTTTTATTATTGACCGATTTTGAAAAAAAATCTAAGAAACCTCAAAAAATATGAACTTCGCGGGCTAGATGGGCGGTTTAGCCTTAATATAAATCATCATGCTCATTCTTAATAAAGCCGAAGTAAGGAAGATAAACTAATTTATTTCCAGGTAACTACTCAAGACTGGTGGTGTACTTTAGATTTGAACGCCAAATCGGTCACCACCTCATCCAGACCTTCGCTCCGTCCTCCCTCGTCGTGATGCTGTCCTGGTTCAGCTTCTGGCTGGATCTGGACGCTATTCCAGGAAGGGTCACACTCCTGGTGACTTGTATGCTAACCCTAGTGACCATGTTCACTGGACTGAGGGCTGATATTCCACCTGTTGCTTATGTGAAGGTTTGTCGTGAATTTATAGTTTTGCTTTTGAAGTTTTAATGAGATTTTATTGCGAGGCGGCTTTGGTGGAGGAAGTTGAATGAACAATAACTTAAGGCCAGCTAAATTAATTGTATTAACATACATTAGTAAACAACTAAATTGGGGTCAAAGGTGCCAATTCGTTAATCACCAAATCACGACTAAACTAATTAAATAGATCCTGTCAGGCACGTTACAACGATGACAAGGGAGGCAATACTAATTCTGGCTAGTTATGATTGGTGTGTGTATCAATAGAATCGCACCGTTTAGGTTGAAGATTGAACCTGATAACGTGTGCACCTTTCAGGCACTAGACTTATGGATGGCTGGCTGCATGATGTTCGTCTTCGCAGCCCTCGGGGAGTTCGTGGTGGTGAAGGTTCTGGACAAGCAGTACCAGCTGAACAAAACCAAAGAGCGGGAGTCGATGCCAAGGATCATTCCGGTGGTAAATATCTTCTTCTTGTCATTTTATCTTATTCCCTACTAATGATAGGTCTAAGAGTTCACCCATACACTAGGCGTGGCAGTGGATGTGTAAAACAAGCCTGTTTATTTATTTAATATCCAGCAGTACTTTTCAATATAATGGACGTTCTCCACTAGAATTGATGCGTATGAAGCTCTTAGCCATTCTAGACTATCTTTACCATGATAGCCTGATAACCTGTCGTTAGGTAGATCACGTCACTTCTGTAATTTCCATACATTGAAGCATAACCATTTCTAGAGACGGTTGAAGCCAAATCCACTTGACTAGAGCGGAGCCTCATCATTTCAATTTTTCCTATGTTGATTGACGACTCTCTAGGTCAACTACGGATTCCCTAATTTCTGATATTTTATCTGGTCTAGGATTCAAATTAACAGAAATCAGGATATGTCAAAAATTTATTATTTCACAATAAAATATAAACTGATATAAATTTAAAACTTGAACCTTTTATTCAATTCTAAGAACCAGCTCAAATTTGAACCAAGATTATTGAGACAAAGATGTTTCGTTATCTATGGCAGCGTCTGAACGGTGACAAGGGGTCATGCGGTACCCTGGCGGCGTGGGACGGTGCCGGCGTGCGGTGCCGGAAGGTGGACCTCACGTCCCCCACCTCCCCCCCTGCGGCCACACCGGCGGTCCACCCGGCGCCCTCTGCTACTCACACCACTGCACACTTAGTTGGCGTTGAAAGACGACAGAGCATAATACAGGTAAATCCACCTTTATTCAATTAATTATGGGACCTCAAATTCTTCCATCTCCTCGTTCTTTCGATTAAATTTGTGCGGATCCCAAGACACGGGACTCTTCGAGTAACAAACCTGGATCCTAGGTGAATGAAGTAACTATGGTGGGAGTGTGCAGCGGGCCTAGTCCCATTTGAAAAAGTTCGAAATATAGTAGTAGAAACTATAGTGGTTCCCAAAATACCATTGGAGAAATTCGTGTCGACTGCAGTGCGCCTCTGATTACCCCAGCGGGGCGTACTGGCATAATCGTATGGTCCCGACACACACTCTCACCACTGTTACTCCGGTAAACCACGATCGAAAATGGTGACCAATAATGACGTCGATGTTTCACCCTCGACGAGTCCCGGAGAAAAGAACCCGCACGAATTGAATTAAAAGAAATAATATGGGGAGTTGGAAGACAACATTTCCACTTCCCTCCGGTGCAAAGCGGGAGACTAAAATACTGCTGGAATGGGCTGATTGCCTTAGAAGCTAGACTGTTACAGCTGATTGGAAACCAGTTGTAAAGCACCAGTTATAAGTTGTAGGCATGATGATAGGTATATGGTACGGATAAATGTTTTAATATCTGTTTTCATAAAAGCATGCCCTTGTTGTCAGGTTGCTTGGCTGGACGCCGATACCGGTCAAGAGCGGGTTCTCTGGAGGGAGATAGACAAACTGTCTCGCGTGGTGTTCCCGGCCCTATTCCTCCTCTTCGTCACCATGTACTGGCCAGTTCTGTTACTCAAGACGAAGATGTCTTCATAACAATTAGAAACCGCAAGCTACGGAGCAGCCGCCTGATTGGAAAGAGGTGTTATAAAAAAAGGTCGTACTTCAGCACTTGGACTTGGTTCTCCAATACTTGGAGTGAATTTAAGATTATACGTAAACTGAATACCTCAGTATCAGATTAGGTCCCCTGGGGAAAATCTGTATCAAGCAGTAGACATCTCCCTTATGGAGGCTGGATGTACGAAAATTCAGATTCACTGACGTCCCTTGGGAGATTCAAATAAATCGAGAGTTTTTCAACTCCAGAAACTTTCCGAAAAGTTGATTTGAAAAAAATCAAGAACAACAAAGATAAAACTAAATATAAATACACTCGTAAAACATTACCCCTCTTCAGGAGCAGTTGGGCACCTATAAGCAAAATAATGATAACAACGAACTTTCCTAACAAGTTATAAAACTTATTAAAGATAAAGATGTGGCCAGAAAAGAAAAAAAAAAAAAGTACGGAGTGGCATTCAATGTAGATATTTTTATAGAAATAATAAAAGTAGATCGCTTAAAGTTTTAAAATTTTTATTATAATGTACAAATATTGCACAAAAATATACATTGAATTTAAAATATTTCAATATAATATATTATGATTATCATGAAGTCATGTTTGTTATCTAACAATAAAAACGAGTGGTGATACGTAATAATAAATAATCAATTACAAATCATAATATATTACTGTATATTTTGATTTCGACAAATAAATCTGCGGGCTATAAACCTCTTTCTTAAAATAGATTTAAGGTGCTCATAGTTAAAGTATTTATTAGAATTTGTTGAAGAATATTGTATACAGATTGTTGTTTTAAAATAAAATAAATAGTTTTATAGTCAGATTAAAACTTCTCATACCATTTCATTCTCTAAATCATGGGGGCTTAGAATGAGTTTTAAACTTCCAAATACCGATCGAACGCCTCCATAAGCTACATGTTTATGTAATGTATACTGTATGTGATTTCGATTGCTATTTGGAACTGTAAAAACGTCATCTCAGTAACCCAGATTTAAATTATTAATGAATGAACGGACAACCATGAAAATATTATTTTTTTATACAGATAGCTATATCTACTATCCACTTTGAAATTTGATTAATTTAAAACAACAATGTGTGTTATAAGGTGCTTACAAAGTCATCAGCGTCATCGATTAGTGTGGCCCTCATCGTCCAGCAGCTTTAACTCATTGTGATAGCTTAATTATAATGAAACTTTTTATAATTTCCCATTGTATAGTATAATATACGTAGTTAGTTATGTAAATATTTATGTATAGTTATAGTATTTTATTTTAATTCAATCTGATTTTAACATTAGATGTTTAAGTTCATTTTTACAAATTCTAAAAAGGTTTTGAACGTTTCAATAAATTTTGTAGTGTACCGCTACATAAGCAATAACTAAGTACCTATACAGTTCAATGATGTAACTTTGGTAATGGCCTTACTGAAATTTAGAATAATAAAATAAAATAATGAAAAACAAAAAATCTATGATTACCTACCTACAATTACTTATTTACATCTTGTTTTTTAATTATTTAACAGTTATGTAGGAATTGCAATTGTATCATACCTACATCTTATAACGCTTAATACTATTATAATAATAATAATAATAATAATAATATTGCTTTATTGCAGACACAAAGATCCATAGTTTTACAAGCATATTTTAAAAGCTAAGAAAAATGTAAAAAATAAATAATAAAAAATAAAATAAAGAATAAACTTGTAGCGTCAGATCTACAAGGTACTAGGATATAGGAGTCATTATTTAGGCGGCAATTTCCACCCATCGTCTGTACATTGCAGTTCGCAACAGTCTGTCAGCCAAACTCTTAATGATCGTGTTTTTGCACGAGTCAACCCTGGACATAAAAGAGGCAATCCGCTTTCGTTGGATAGCATTAAACGAGTCAACACGGGCCTCTGTATACATATCGGAAGCACTACAGTAGCGCTTCAGCCCCATCATGTGCCTAAAGACGTTATTGTAAGTCACTCGTATACCATCGTGCGATCTTCTTGTATAGTTTGTCCAGAGTTGACATGTATAAAATGCCTGGCAGAACGATTTAAAAAGTGTAGTCTTTACGTCTCGCGATGACCTGTAGAACTTTCTAGCTACCATGTTGCCCACCACACTAAGAGCTCTACGCTGGCGTTCCACGTCGGCGTCATCCTTAAGGTCAGAAGTTACAATATGGCCAAGATACTTGAAGTTTTCCGTTATTTTAACAAGTTCCCCGTTCAGGCGAACTTCGGGTACATTCTGGGGCCCCTTGCCCGCTCTGAAAATCACCATTTCTGTCTTCTTTGAGTTGTAGATCAGATTGTGATCTCTGGCATATCTTTCGCAGATGGTAATGAGTTTTCTCAGGCCTTTGATCGAGGGGCTGAGAAGCACCATATCGTCGGCGTAGCTCAAGTTGTTGACATATCTGCCATCCAACAAGAGCCCTACCGGGGTGCCACTCAGCTCCACGATCAAATCATTCACATATGTGTTAAACAGATCAGGAGAGGTGAGCCCGCCTTGTCTAACGCCGCAAGAAAGATGGTAACTATCTGATAACTCGGAGCCCCATCTGACGCTGTTAGTCTGCCTGCGATACCAATACGCAAGAAGATCAACAACCTCAGTCGGGGCGCTCGTGTTATACAGCTTTTTCCACAATAAGTCGTGATTGAGAGTGTCAAAGGCACGACTAAGATCTAAAAAACAGGCGTACACAGTGGTTTGACGTTCTTTGTAGTAACTAACAACCTGCTTAAGAGAAAAAACTGCCATATCAGTGGATACTTTTGACCGGAAACCAAACTGCCCATCATCGGTTCCTAATGAGTCTAGATGGGAATGGATGACTCGTTCAAGTACCTTGGCCACTATCGTGGCCAAAGAAATTGGTCTGTAATTGGCCATGCTCGAGATATCTCCAGTTTTGTTTTTGGTGATAGGAACAACCAGAGTACGGGTGAGTTCATCTGGTAAGTAGCAATGCCTTACACAGAGATTAAAAAACCGCCCTAAAACCTCACAGATATGTTGGCCCGCATACAGTAAATGCTCTATACTCAGGCCATCGTGGCCCGGAGACTTACCACGTTTCATATTTTTTAAGATGAGACTAATTTGTTTCGGCGTAACTGTTACTTGGTGAGTCTCTGACCCCGCACAAGACCGCACACATTTAGCGCCATCAACGTTATTTTTATCGACCATATTAAAATGGTTTCTAAATAGATTTGCGATATTTTTCTTATCTTTCTCCCCTTCTACGCAGGCAGGCAGGCAGTTTTTGTTACTTATTTTTTTTGTTTCTCTCCAGAATTGAATAAAATTGCCAGATCCATGATGACGGGCCAGCACCTCCATTCTTATCTTTTCTTGATTGTTCTGGACGTACTTCAGCGCTGCTTTAAACTCCCGGCGCGAGGCAACCATATTTTCATAGTGATAACCCGAGCATGGCCTACCATGTTGAACCCATACAGCAAATAATTCACGAGCCTTAGCATGTGAACGCTTGACATGAAAATTCCATCCAATAACTTTCTGTCCCTTTCTATTGTTTTTTAGATCAAAATTAAGTTCCGCTGCTAACTGCAATGTACGTACAATATCACAATAAAGGTCGTCAATAAACGAATAATGCAATCTATTATCACAGTGTAAGACTGAATCCACACAGTCTAGTTCCAGGACATTATATTTCTTTTGAACATCATAAAAGAATTCGTCACATAATTTAGAATACATGAGTATTTGTTCCTTATCCCTATTTCCCCAAACATGCTTGATATTACTTATTGAACTATCCTCACATATTATTTTACATTTGATAGATTTTAAATTACAATTAATGACTAGAGGGAAGTGGTCTGACCAGAATGAGTCATACTTAATGTACATACCCGTCACCAGACTGGCGGCGGCCGCAGTCACAATGCAATGGTCGAGCCACCTACACGTACCGTGCGCCTCACTGATGAATGTGTAGGAATCTGAACCTAGTCTCTCTTGATCCAGACAAGTTAATGCTTGCTCATCACAATAATCCGTCAACTCTTTTCCAAAAAGGGTATTCGGATGTGCGTTGAAATCGCCTAAAATTAAAACACATTCTATCTCTGAACTTTCGATAATAGCGCTGATTTGTGCCAGACACTGTATAAATTCTGGCAGGTTGTCTTCACAGTCTGTGGGCATATAAACACTAAATACAAGTAGACTTCGATCATCCTGTACTAGACGCACGGCCACTATTCGATCACTATGACACTGCACTATATCCGCTCTGGTAAACAAACTCGTGCGCCACATCAAAGCTATTCCGCCATACGGCCGACCTCGCAGCACACCGGTCGACGTGTCCACCGAAGACTTAGCACAACAACCAAACTCCTTATCAATTTCATTAATAAATCCCAAGTCGTGTGGCATCAACCAAGTCTCCTGAAGAGCAATGACATCAGCAGTCTGACATATACTTCGTATATGTTGCACGGATCTTTTTACTGATTTACAGTTAAACGTAATGAATTGTATATTGGCGTTGTTTTGTGTATTCATCATTTATTTATTTTTTTAGATTCAACTATATCATTCTTTGTAGAACGCTGTTGTCGGTAACGCCGAAATACTACACCCGCAGGCCAAAAGTTTTTCTGTAATAATATATTTAATTTCGTTGTCTCGACCTTTATTTTAAAAGAATTAAAATTTGTTTCATGATTCTGGTGTAGCATTTCTATTTCAAAGCATTCTGCTTCCATTTCCGTTATGTAATCCTTAATATTATTTTCTGTTGTATTTTTCTTGGTACGTGACAGATATATATATGCAAATGATTCCGCCGCTTGTAGTTTAGTTGCATTTTGTAAGGTGCCCCTTGTATTCCTATACTTATAAGCATGTTTCTTTCTAGTCACCGTTATAAAACCATCGTCTTTTTTCTCGTTGCGTGCTTGACTATGGACCTTGTTTACCATATCCCTATATGTAGGTACGTACGGCGGGTCATTTACGTCAGTCAGGTGTTTTTGCGATAACGGAATATTCATCTCGTCGCATGCCAATGTCGCAGGTGATTCTTGTGTTAATGTGTGCGGGCGCGTACTCCCCCCGTCAACGTGCACTCCCTTGTCGTCCGCTTTGTTTACCGTTTGCCGTGCGCTGGTAATAGGCATATTACTACCTGCAATTGGTTTTGTCAAACTTTCATTGTTTACCTTGTTTCTTTTATTCTTATCATTATGATAAGACCTGAGAAACTGGTCTTCTCTTTGCATATGGCTAACTTCTTGGACTTCTCGAGGTTGTGCTAGTACGAATAACATATTTTTCATGGCGTCAATTTCTTTCTTTATTAGGTCTATATCAGCTGATGAGATAACTTCTTTATTTGTCAATTCAGGCTTGGCTTTAAGACAGGCCACTTCCTTCTTAAGTAAAGCCATTTCCTTCAGAAATGTTGTCACGTCTACATGGTCGAAGGATACTGCTGGTAACTTATTGAGATCTTTGGCTACGAAAATTGGTAAGCATTCTGGTTCAACTTCTTTTATGAGTTTGATTATTTCCTGAATGCTCTTCTGTTCAGTACCTTCTTTTCTTCTCATAAATTTCTTCGTAGGAGCTAGTAGTTTAAGGGCGATAGATCTTGCGATTTCAATCTCTTCATTGGCATAACTACTGAGACATATCTGTATTATTCCTGTTTCTGGCAACGTATCGACCTTGTTACTTATAAAAGCCAGCACTTCGTTGATAACCACCAAGCAATTGCTGCATCTCGGATCACACGCCATTCTACTAGTAACAACGTCCGAGGGAGGGGATCGCACCATTGCGAGGTGCGTCCGGCTCACGCTACCGCACGACGATTATAAAGGATTATAAAAAGATAGTAAAGAATACAATGCTGATATCGCGTCACGTGAAGGCGTCCCTCATCGGGAGCATTCGCCTGTAGTGTAACAGTCCAACATTCGATTTTAAGCATTATTTTACAATACTAAGTAAATAATGCTCGGTTCTCCTCACTAATGAAATGCTCGAATCTTAACATTATGGGCGAATGGTCCCGGTGAGGGAGCGCCTTTAGGGGCCTCGCTCACACAGACGATGGCAGCGATGTGGCAAAGGCGTGGCGTCTGATTTAAAAGAGTCAAGGCGCGGGCTGCTACTCTTTATCTAACTTCAGCAGCAACGCAACGCACGCAATGAAAAAATGACGGGGGGCAAAGCGCGAGCACATTTCGAGCTCCAGTCTAGACCACCAGTAGTTGATGAGCGAATGCCAATATTCCTAAAGAAAACCCAAGACGCGATGTGCCCGGTGTGTGTCGTGTGGCCTCTTCGGCGCCCGCGCCTCGACACCACCGCGTCCCTGGTACGAGTGAGCGCAGCACCTAAAGCAACCAGTTTGACGTGTACAAGCGTAAAACATTAAAAGTAGGTATATTTTAGTTTCTACGCGGAATAACATTAAATTTATTGTTAAAAAATCAATAAAAAGTTTTGTCATTATTACTCACTAACTTTTATTTCTCAGAGCAAAGATACCCAAAACATAGTATCTACCCGGGGCAATAGAGTTGATAATATTTTATATTAAACCAGAAATGCCTCACAATACCTTAAATAAAATCATAAACAAAAATATAATGTTTTATCCTATTTACCTATCTTTAAAAGGTCTAAACCTAATTGCAATCTAAAGCGCCTGATAAATAATAAAAAGCAATAATTAATGGAACCGTAACATGACGGTCTTTCGGTCTTGGAGATAATAATACGAATAAATACTTATTATGTAATTTTAATTAACAGACTGATGTTCCTAAATTAATCTGAATCATATATAGGGTCATATTTTGGACAGACTGGAAGTCGTTATGACGTTATGACAGATGTGTAAGTGAGATACATGCATATAGGCATTTGCGTTAGCGTGAAAGAGAGTAAGTATCTTGTGTTAAGTGGTTTTAGTTAAGCCGGCGCCAATTTTTGGTACCACAAAATTAGTTTCAGTATTTTTTGTGGACTATAATGAATAATAACCGTATCGAAATGTGTAAACATTGACATTGGATTCTGTGCTGTAAGTTAATGTCATTAAAATTAGCTTTGCTTTAATTTGTATTTCTATGTACCTACTGGTTGCCGTATGGGATTACAGGTGCACGCAATATAACATCTCCATGGTATCCTAGTTCCATGATCCATACATTTCACAGCAGCGCCCCTAGCGGAGACGTGCGGTTTTTACTGGTGAAAGTTATCGATCACTCGACAGGTGTTTGAATTTATCTTCAAACGTGTCTAAGAATTCCTATATACGCTTCAGCCCTAGTACCTATGAACGAATTATATATTTATGTCAAATCTATGTCACGGTCGTCACAGTGCCCGCATCGCGACAATGGCTTCACACTTCACGCACTGCGCGCCTGGTACCTGCAGAGATGGCTACGGTGCTCAAGCATCTAGTTAGTTTAAGGCACTTTCTGGTACAATGAGAGCGGACTGTCTTGATGTATTTTCTTCGCGTTTGAGATGCGTTACTATTCCGTGGTTAAGTTTTTTATACTCTCAACATTCACCTCTAGTTTCTGATCTATTCAAATCACCATTAGATGAAAATACCGGCACATCACGGTAAAAAGTGAAAAAAAAACCTTAGTCGCGACGCGTTAACTTTCATTTCGGCACGTTCAGGTAAATTAAACTATGACGTAACGTAATGGCTACTGCCTCGAGATGTTCAGTCAGTACCCACGCAATGGCAACCGCAAATAAACAACATGGTAATTGTTGAAATTGTCACGCAGTTAAGTAAACCAGAGTACAAATTACATCTAGTTCGTCAGATTAAAGCAAAGCTGAAATTCTTAAACATAGGCATTTTTTGGCAAACATAACACCTCCTTTTATTTATCCGGGTCTATATGGTTCTTCTTATTTTTTTTAATGTGGACGCTTTGTGTACTGAACAGATTTCAACAGGTTCTAAAATAAAATCCATCCAAATAAATAAAATAAATAAATATCGCCAGACTGACACACCAACTGTATGGTCCCAAACTAAGCAAAGCTTGTACTATGGGTACCGTACAATGGACTGGGGGCTAACCCAGTGACACCCAGACCAAGGGACATTACGAAAAGGTCATTTCCAAAATTCACCCCAGCGGGAATTGAACCCGCAACCACCATGTGCAGTGAGCCGAGCGGCCTACGCTCGAACCACTGCGCCAAGCGGTCGACTAGCTCTGATCTGAGAGTAGCTCATCGTGGAATTCCAATTCCAAAAAAATACCTGCATTTAATGTATTTTACATAGCTGAGGAGGGAATTCAAGGCCTGCATCAATATCAAAATTACCAGGCAGGCATAAAACGCAGAAACACTATACTAGGTATTTGCATAATATAAGCAGTTACCTACAAACTGGTTCATGTTTACTACTTGAAATTGAATTGAAAACGCATTGCGTTGATGCAAATTCATAAACGTTTGTGGAGTCCTTATAAATGCTACAGCTGATAGGTTATGTATCAATGCTGTAAACTATTCTTAATTCTATGGTTTCCATTAGTGTTATACTAAAATATAGGAATAATAACAAATTTAATTGAAATGCGACGGAATTTTACAGTATTTAACAATATACAGGTTTAAGTCCGAAATGGTACTCAGTGTGCATATCAGACATCAAATAGTAAAAAAAATATTTAATTGGAACACCGTTTCTTTAATTTTTTTCTCTCCCAATTTAAAAATAACTACAAACTTTTTCTTGATATTTGTAAAATCTACTCGTTAATGCAGCCTCACATTTACAAGGCATAGGTATTGTAATCGTAACTGCTACTGTAATTGCTATTGTAATTGCTACCTTAATTGTAATTTCAGACTTTTGCAAAACCTTGTTTTACAAAGATCTATCTACCTATGATATCAATCTAATCGATCTACACTATCTAACATCAAAGGCCAAATTGTCTCATTCCCGCACGTTTCTGAGATGAATAGTGTTGTTTATCACTGCTGCTGGCAACGGCCAACCGTCCCTAAATCACGTCTCGTGAGTTCAAGATGTGTCTGCGGTTTTATCATGATCCTAGGCATTACTGTTCGGCGCCATGTTGAGTCCTTTCCCAACATGGCCTCTATTTACTACCTATTCTTCATATTTGCACTTTTGTGTCGAAGGTCGGTAAATCGATATTAACGCTAAGACTGAACTTGAAAATGTCAGTAATGTAATTCCTATAGTCTTTGATCACTTTTACTTTGTAATTACAGAAAAAGAGACCATTTATTTTGGTTTTAGTGTTGAGAGCAAAAAATTATTGGTCTGTGACCGCGATCAATTTATTAATATGTAGGTACAGGCATTCTTGCAACTACTAAAATAATGAGGCACCCATATACCGACTGCATATAATAATAATAAAGCCTTTTATTCGGACTACAGATATACAAATATTATTCTTATACATTTATGTTTCTTATTCTACTTCACTATTATATAATAATGTATTTGAGACTCTTAAAATTATTCGCGTATTTGTTGCTTCTTTACTTTCTGTAAGTCCGTTTGCCAGTTGGCAAAGGCCTCCTCCAACCTACTCCATTCCGGTCTCTCTCTAGCGACTCTGCTCCATGTTATGCCTGCAACCTGCCTGATATCGTCGTCCCATCTTTTCTGTTGTCCGCCTCTTTTCCTTTTACCTTCCCTTGGGTATCAATGTGTAATTATTTTGCTCCATTTGTCCTTTCCTCTGACCATGTGTCCCGACCACTTCCATTTCAGCCTTTTTACTTTAAGGGTGACGTCCTGTATCTTGGTCTTTTTCCTAACGTTGGTGTTTCTTACTCTATCCCCCCTCTTTACTCCTATCAAGCTTCTCTCCATTGTTCGTTGACAAATGTCAATTTTATTAGTTGTGTTTTTTGTTATGGCCCATGTTTGGCTTTCATACATTAAAATTGGTCGAATGCAAACATTGAATAATTTGCTCTTTGTTGCTATATGAATGTTTTTATCTTTTATTACTTCCCTTAGGCCCCAATACCTTTTCCAACTGTTCGCTATTCTTCTATCGATTTCTTTGTTTATGTTATCTTTGGGTGATATCAGCTGTCCAAGGTATATAATATATATTCTTCGACATAGCTAATTTGTGTCTCGCCTACATTTATGCTGTTTTTACTTCCGTTGGTCATTACTTTAGTTTTTTCCAGATTCAATTTTAGTCCTACTTTTCCACTCTCCGATGCTAGTTTGTTTAACATTATATTTAGGTCCCCTGGCGTTTTAGCGAATAACACAATATCATCGGCAAATCTTAAGTGTGTTAGTGTGCGGCCGTCTATATTTATACCCAGGTTTTCCCATTCTAGGCTTCTGAAGATCATTTCCAAAACAGCGGAGAAAAGTTTCGGAGAGAGAGGATCGCCTTGTCTTACTCCTTTTTGTATCCTAAACAAACCCCCTTTCTTTTCTAGCTGAATGCACGCCGAGCTGTTTTTGTATACATTTCTAATCAATCTTATATATTTTTGCTCTATCCCTTGTTCTCTTAACGACACCCAGATGTGTGTATGTGTTAGTGAGTCGAAAGCCTTGCTATAGTCGACCTTGATATACCGACTGCATATACTTTTTATTATTTTTTTTATAAATCTCGTCACTGTTTTACAAATACTGCAAAAGCCCTGAAAGAGCCTCTGAAAGGTGAATAAAAATCACCTCTAGTGTGCCCGCAACAGACCAAAACGTCAATGCACCATCAAACAAACAATTTTCTTCGGCCACAGATTTTTAAAACCTGTTATTGACAATTTCTACGCCTATTTTTCCATGGATACCACATCTGTTTACATTGACTACTGTGAAACATTCGTACATACGTTCTTCTTCACATAAGTTCATGTATTTTAATATAGTACTTAGTTGCCCTTATTAGGACGTAGAAAAAGTAATAAAAAATTTATTACTTTTAGCCCTTTTGACGTCCCACTCCTGGGCACGGGCCTCCCCTCAACACGAAGGGATTCAGGCCATAATCCACCACGCTGGCCCAGTGCGGGTTGACGGATTTCACATGTCTTTCGAAAATTGGTTAAATCTTCTAAGACATGCACGTTGCCTCACGATGTTTTCCTTCACCGTAAGCAAGTGATAATCATATAGAAATTATGATTCGCACATAGATTTCGAAAAATCCAGAGGTTCGAGCCGGGGATTGGACCTGAGACCTGGTAGCCCGCAAGACGCGTGCTTAACCAATCGGCTATCACTGCTGTAAAAGAAAAAGTAATGGAATCGATCAAAGTAAACAAAGTATAGACGAAGGATCACACGGGCATAACAAACAGGTATTTGACGAAACATCAACGAAATGAAATATGTAGGTAATAATTCTGACTATTTTTATTGTAAAAATAAAGAAATAAATCATATTTATTTACGTCACAAAAGACACACAAAGACAGGAAGTAAGTAGAAATAATAGAAATGATCAACAGGAAAATGTGAAATCCTATTAATTAATAGAAAAGCGGGAATAGACAAACAGAAGCCATTTATGTTACGAAGACGTAAGTATCCTCAGCGTGGAGAGATTAGGGCGGAAACTTCCAATTTCCCTTAAAGGTAGGTACTGTACAGCCATCGAAATGGAATTGTGAACTATAAAGCTAATTTTTCATAACAATAAAATCCAAATGATTAAGTGTGTCCTTTGTTTTGGCGTAAGTGACCCGCTACGATGTTTATACCATAGATATAATATAAAGGTAGATGACAGCTTAAAAACTATTTCATTCTCTGAAAATTTGTTTAGATACCGCCTACAATATAAACCTACCTCACCACAAAATAAAGCATCCTACCATGACCGAAATCCTTGGCGTAAACATGAAATTCCCCGGATTTTCCCATTCCCATCAACACTGAGTGTCAGTGAACCCTGTCTCTGAAGCCTTTCGACCATTTAATGACTCGAATCATTTCATTACCTAGAAAAACGACCAGTTTAAAATTACCTCTGTGCGACACTCGCGCACGGGCTGACTGATTGTAGTTGTGAAGCTCAATGTTGACCGGTCTCTTTGTCCTGCGCCGGAGTGGTTTTGCAAGCAATGCAGTGTCGGTACGGCCGTCGATTGGTGCGTACGCGGATTGACAGTTTTGCGTAATCGTGTTCAAAGTGATGTTGATACGCAGGGCCGGCGAGTGAAGGGATTTATATATTGACAACAGTAATAAAGGTAGGATTTATTATTAACAGACAATGCCCAGAGATAAAATATTGATGAGTTTTCAATTAAGTTCCTATGTAATTTTGCAATTTAAAAAAAATATTATTTATTTGTTTGCGTTATTGAACAGTGATATAAATATTTAGTTGTATTAACAATGTATAAAATATCAGTCGGTGCAATAAAAGCGACATCAACTAACTATTAAACTACATAATATTAAATTAAGGCAAGTTTAAAACAAGCGAAAACTACTCACACAATTATAAAAAAATATTTCGAAATCAATTTTTGTATTTAATCTCGTTAATTCTAATTTATCGAATAAGCTATCTTCAACACTTTAGTGTATACAGTCATTTATACAAAATACTACGTTTTCCACTACGATGCTGGGTATAGCAGAAATTACTATAATTAGCAGTGTATATTTTTATATGATGACCTAGTTACCAATGATACCATTGGACCTAATAATAAAAACGTATAAAAAAAACTATTTCGGTAATTTTGATTGCAGGCTTACGGTTACATGCAATTGACATTAATGACTTCAATCTTGATTCACATACCTACAAGATTTCGCAAGTAAATTGGTTTCGTAAGAAAATGATTGTCGATTGTTACGGTAAAATTACACGAATCACATTATAGTTTGTAGTTTAGTTTTAGGGACAAAAATTAATTAAAAATATTTTCTGTTGTTTTCATTTGTTTGATACATATTACTGGATGAAGACGCGTCTAGGTATATTGTACACCTTATCGCATTGGGTCAAAATCTACCTGACTAGCTCCTGACCACAAAAAAATCATGTTTTATAATTATAAATCATGAAATTTTATTATTACGAAATCAACTAACATCTCCAAAAATACTGCCATAAACGCTGACATATTGGATTATGAAACATGTTATATAGTTGAAATCAAATCTAACCTATTATTGTGGTAGGTCCTTTGCCAAAATGACAATCTTGCATTAGCACTCTTTGCACGACTTTTTACGAAAATTGCGCGGTCAGAGGAGTATGAAATTTGGCACACTTATAGTTTATATAGAGAAGGAGTTCAGAACGCATTTGTTATTTTTAATTATACATAAATCAATAAATAAAACATTACACACGTTTGAATCCATGCGTTTGACACACACATTTGTAACGTCTACTTGGTCACTGACTGTCTGTCTGACTGACAAACGGTGACAGTTTATTTTTTCTTTATTTCGGAGGGCGGGAGTTCATAGTGCATTCAGCGTGCCAGTATCAAATAGTATTTGACAATAAAACCTTAATGACGTTTTAAATTAAAATTTAAATGAATTATGGTCAGATTTCGACCACGGGCGACCACTAGTACTTATAACAACTCAGACGGATACATACTCAATAATAACAGATTTCAACAAGTACACGATAACAATAATCCATCCTTACGTGGGGTCAATAAATGGCTATGGCATATAAAGTCGTGTCCTAAAGTCCCAACAACAATTTATTGAGTTTTTTTTCTTTTTTTAAAAAAAAAGAGTAGGCGAAAAATTCGGCTTACATCTTGAAACTAGTTTGACTCATGGTCATTATTCAACCTTTAACATTAGGCGCGTCCATATGTACCGAGTGCAGCGTACCCCAACAATTAGTATCCACGGCTGACCGTGTCAGGCGGTCCCTTGACCACGGTGACCACTTGCTGACCTGCAAGTGACACTAATACCGAATTTGAGAATGGGATTATACAGCTGAGATGGGGGCAAGTTTTTGGTAGAGGCCTGTGTCCAGCCTTGCCCATCTTCCTTCACAGGGCATTGTTAACATAAGCTTGTATGCTTATGTTAACAATGCCCTGTGAAGGAAGTTATTATTTACTATTAGCTATTTAGTGGCAATGGTGTTGCCTGCTCATATTATTTTTTTATGCTGTTCCTGAGAATGTACACCATCTTTCATTCGTTGAAAAGAGTAACCATTGAGTTTCTTGCCGGCTCTTCTCAGTGGAGAAGCATTCCGAACCGGTGTTAGATTCTGACTATTCATAAATGCTTTGTTACATGAATAAAATCAATTTTGAGTTTGAGTTGAGTTTGAGTTTATGACCCGCCTGATGTTAAGCAGTAACCGTGGCCTATAGATGCTTGCAATACCAAACGCATTGCTCGCTCGTTGCCGATCTGAGGAGAACAGAGATAGGGAAGGGAGATGGGGCTTCCGGCTCTCTCACTCATCGTACGTAACTCAGCTAATAAATAAATATCGCCAGATAAACACACCAACTGTATGTATGGTCCCAAACAAAGCAACGCTTGTACTATGGGTACCGTACAAAGGAATGAGGGCGATCCCAGTGACACCCAGACCAGGGAAAATTACGAAAAGGCCATTTCCGAAATTTACCCCGACGGGAATCATACCCGCAACCACCCGATGCAGTGAGCCGAGCGGCCTACGCTCGAACCACTGCGCCAAGCGGCCGTCAAATAATAATAATAATAGCTTCTTGATGCCGATCTTCTGTGAGAGGGTGGTGCTACTCTGGTCGAGCCAGTCCCTATATGATCAATATGTCCCCATATTTCAATTGGCCACAGTTTCGCTCTACCAACGATAGATACGTATACAAGGTGGTAATGCAACGTATTCCTTTGAGGTTGTAATTAAGGAGCTAAAGTACAACAAGTTAACAGGACATAACAATTTAAGAAGGGATTCCCACCGTCGTTTCCCACGGGAAACCAAGAATTTTGCCCATCATCGATCCCGAAAGAATCTATTATTAGCCAGTGGAATTGTTAACAAAACGTATCACTTACTGAATAATGATAGTTTATTCTAGTATCATACGTAATAGACAATTAACTCTAATGACTTTAATGACATTCCTCTAATCCAATAGGCAATCATATACGAATTGATTATATATCTATATTGATTATATATTATTTGACGACCGCTTGGCGCAGTGGTTCGAGGGTAGGCCGCTCAGCTCTCTGCACATGGTGGTCCCGGGTTCGATTCCCGCTGGGGAAAATTTCGGAAAATTGCCTTTTCGTAATTTACCCTGGTCTGGGTGTCACTGATCGCCCCCAGTCCATTGTACGCTACCCATAGTACAAGTTTTGCTTAGTTTGGGACCGTACAGTTGGTGTGTCTGTCTGGCGATATATATACATATATATCTACACAGTTATTCAATCCGTAGCTCAATTGAACGTTCGAACGTTCGAATTGTCTTAGATTAATCACTGAACTAGGTTATCATAATTTATACTATTTTAAAGTTTTTGGACACCGGCCTCAACAAGCCAAGTTTGTGCACTTCAATGAGCTGCGGAAAATGAAGCGGTCTCATTGGCCGGAGCACACGGGCTGGCTAGCCCAGCCAGCCAGCCCGGATGATAAGGGAAAGTAATACAGAGTGTATTAATGTACTGTATTCACACATCTTTTGGAAATGTTCTTATGTATATTAAATCATCTTGGGTACGCTGGTATTATTATTATTATCGTTTATTCATTTTATATCATGTTATATTTTTAAATCTAAATAATAAAATATATTATCTACTTAAATAAATTTAAAAAATATAAAAAATTGTTCCCCACCAGCATCGGGAACAGGGTCCTAGTTACCGGCGGTCAAGGCTCCAGGGAGAGGAACTTCCTCACTATCCGAGCCGTCTCTAGGAGTACTGCCTTCTGGATCTGACCCTTGATCCAGCTACCTAACGAGAGCCTCTTAAGATGTTATATTTACAAAATAAAGTAGGCAAGCAAGCGGACGACCCGCGTGATGATAAGCAATTACCATAGAGGGAGACCTTAGAGGGAGAAGGACTGGGGAGAGAGGGAGTGAAAGGGGTTCAAAGGTAAATTGTTTGTTAGCCATTACCTAACCTATATAAAAAATCCTCATATATTATTTTGATAACCGATTGGTTAAGCACGCGTCTTGCGGGTACCAGGTCCTGGGTTCAAACCCCGGCTCGCACCTCTGCGTTTTTCGAAATTTATGTGCGAATCATAATTTATATATGAATATCACTCGCTTACGGTGACGGAAAACATCGTGAGGAAACCTGCCTGTCTTAGAAAATCTAAAACAAAATCGGAAGACATGTGAAATCCGCCAACCCGCACTGAGACAGCGTGTTGGATTGTGGCTTGAATCCTCCTCGTGTTAAGGGGAGGCCCGTGCCCAGGAGTGGGACGTTAAAAGGGCTTAATTATTATTGTTTTTTTTATATTATTTCGATAAAACGCCAAGTACAAATTTGAATAAAATACTGCCACTAATTTTACGCGCAATAAATGAATTTAGCAGGAACCCTAGTTAAATTGGAACTCTTATAATGTTAAATGTTGACAAGCAGTTAGTGCACAAGCACAGCAACAAGTAGGGCGCATTTTCAATGAGAAACAGGTTCACATCATGACGTAATAAGTAAGTCTCGGTCCGCTCTTGACATTTTACAAACGTATGGCCAGATGTTAAGCAGGTGCCATAGCCTGCAGATGCTTGCAGTACCAAATACATTATTCGCACGTTGTTTAACTGAAAGGGAATTGGACAAAGGGAAAGTTGGTTGGACATCCAGCTCATTCATTGTACGGAACACTACTTTACGCCAATTTACCGTGAGAGGCTGGTACTATCCCCATATATGAGCTCTATTTAATTAAATACAGCTCGGCCCTATTGTTAAAATTTAAAAACAAAAGGATGTAAAACATTGGGACCAAAAGTTCATTGACAAAAAGTGGGTGGCATCATTACGCCTTTGCTGACACCTTCGGGAAATACTAGCGCCATGTTGTAAAATGTTTGTTTATTGAATTGGCCTCAGAAAGTAAATTGATAAAGCAGATACAAATATACAGATACTTGTGAAATAAATAACTTTCCTCTACATCAGCAGTATGCACTTTCTATTGACAGTATTGACAGAACTACTAGGACCTATTGCAATTCGTTTGGATAAAATAAACATTTGGGTATTCCAAATAGCTTCCTATAATAATTGTAATAAGCCGTACTTATATTGCCAGCATAAACATAAACTAATATTGTATGAAAAAAAGGGGTGCAGTAAAAGATTTTCCAAATTGGGTTTTTCTTTTTAAAAAAACCCTGCAAATAATACGTTTAATTTCCAATAAAACCCCGTAAAAGAATAAAATATCTACATATAACTATAAAAGAAAATAATTAATTAGAAACATAATCTTATATGATTCCTTTATGATTCGATCTCAAAGACCTTCGATGTTGAGAATTATTAAACAAAATGAAATATACTATGTAGGTACTTGTTATAAAAGCATTCAAGAACAAGCTGTACAAGTAATCATAGGCTGTCATCTTGTATTTACCTCGATGACGAGGATCCGCTATTATGTACTGAAGGTAATTAGAAGAATGATGTCATGATTCCTTCTTTGGGTATTATTTTTTATTAAAATAATTAAATTATACCCTTCATCACCCCTGTAGCCGTCGAAGGGATTTCCAGTAGGCACATTTTGCCAGATACTGGGGTCACCACCACCCAAAGCGAGGGGGTTCGGTATGTTTTGCAGAATTAATTAGTCCTTACTATGTTGAAGTCGACAATAGTTTCTGATTTTACCGCTGTTTCAAAATTAAAATAATATCTTAGTCCAAGTCGACCACCGCTGAGCTCACAAACATTCAGGCTGTCATTTAATAAATTCTTGGTTCATTCCGTGACGGAAACCGTAGTGAAAATTAAAAGCAAATGACGGCTAAACTTACTAAATTTTCGTATAGCTTTCCATAGACCGCGGTATAGATCATAATTCTGAAAATCCTTTCGAAACTTCATTATAAATTAAAACGTCCAGCAGTATGTAACATTTTGGTATATATCTATAGTGCAAACATTACATTATTTTGGTAGTCTGACTACACATCGATTTGTATTCCAAGTACACCAATCATGTTATTGTTGAATGCAAATATTCCTCACAAACAAAAACCCACATACTATTATTGCGATGACGTATCAAATGACCATGATTGCCTGCTTACCACGCTAATAGGAGCGCCAGTCATCTTTAGGATCTGAGTCATCAAACCTTGACAGAGTTCGGCAATTCTGATAATTGTTTTCGTAGATCACTAAGGAAAAGCGATTGTATATAGTTTATTTATAATAGAGCCCTCGGACTAGTTTGCTTCGGTGACTCATGGATAGGTGCTGATTCTGTTGCAACATAACAAATAACTTCATTAAAATAAAGTATTAGCATCTTTCCCGTAGTCGTTACGCCATCATAACGACTCTACCAGTAGAGACAAGCTGTAGCCAAGCTGTCTACGACCGCTTGGCGCAGTGGTTCGAGGATAGGCCGCTCGGCTCACTGCACATGGGGGTTGCAGGTTCGATTGCTACCGGGGCAAATTTCTGAAATGGCCTTCTCGTAATTTTCCCAGGTTTGTCACTGGGTTCGCCCCCAGTCCATTGTACAGTACCCATAGTACAAGCGTTGCTGAGCTTAGGACCATACAGTTGGTGTGCCAGGTTGGCGATATTTATGTATTTCGGGTCGTACGCTTATTTCAATGCTATAGTCATTATACAATAGTATTAAGTTAGGTCGTGATTTGACAGCGAGAGAATAGGGATCATAGAGTACTTAACTCACTATAGGAGACTAATAGGGCCACTTTATTTTTCATCATACGAGTAGTCTGCCTTTTAGTCATTAGAATGGGCGATGTGATTAGTGCTTCCTATGTTTTTTCCAGCACAATTTTAAAGTTTATAGTGTTATCAAAATCTTCCATACATTTTTTAAGATAAAAATGTTGAACTTGCTCGATAGTTAAACTTAAAATACTTAGGTACCAAAGTTTTAAGGCATCTATAAAACGATTAAACTTGAGAGGTAAATCTATTAAACTATAAATAATAACTACAAACAACCAACTATTCATTTTGCTCTTATACTTTCAGAAGTGGCTAAACTTTGGCAAGAAACTTTGTGCCTATCTATTATCTTTTTATATCTCAAAGATTAAGTTCTCTTTAAAGTGTAAGATCAACGAACAGCTCAACAGCAGACAATGGATTGGGGGTCTAGAAACTTGTAATTATCTGTGTTCAGTAGGTATTTCTTTTTTATGGACTTTTATCTTATTAGCTATCCTGCGAGTAATAAATTACCTGCGTAAAGTTATCTAAATATATATAACTCAGAGGTGACTGACTGACTGACTGACTGACTGACTGACATCTACAATCAATCACAACAATCATAATACAATCAATACAATCTATCAACGCACAGCCCAAACCACTGGACGGATCGGGCTGAAATTTGGCATGCAGGTAGATGTTATAACGTAGGCATCCGCTAAGGATTTTGATTATTTATACCCCGAAGGGGATAAAATAGGGGATGAATAATACCGAAATTTTTATTAAGTTAAATTACACGCGGACTAAGTTGCGGGCACAGCTAGTAGCTTATAATTTTATTACTGCTATAAAAGCAGTTAAAATATAAGCTGTAACGTCAGCACGCACCTCCTACTTACGTTTTTTGCGATAGTAGAGACAAGCCAATTATCAACAGATCATACACGGCCTGGGTCGACCAGGGTAGCACCACCCTCTGACAGAAGATCGACGTAAAGTACCTAATTATAGCTGTGTTTCGTACGATTATTAAAAGAACCGGAAGCCCAACTCCCCCTTCCCCTCCCTTCCCTTCTCTCTATCTCACTCCCCTTCAAATCGGCGCTGTGCGAGTGATGCCATCTCGGCTTCATCATTAGGTGCTATTGACGATCCTGGCTTACAGAAGTAACTGTGGTGGGAGAATGAGGAAGACCTTGTCCTTTAGAAATGTCGGGCTATCCGAATTTTTGTAGCGTTTGTAACGATAATAATGTACACATTTGTTCATGAAATCGACCGTAAAAAGTGAATGTAAAATAGCTCAAGGCATACATCTAACTCACAATCTGCTATTGCCAGTTAATTTTCGTATTAAATACATTGTAAATTAAATATATACTTTCAAACTAACAATTTTGAAATCAGGGCAGATCGATATATAAAGATAAATTTCTCAAGTATTTATTGCAGCAATCGAACGATAATACCTCGGAATTTAAGTGGTTCTAATCGTTTACAAAATTTTGTTTACCAATAAACAGATTTCGCCTTGAAATTGTTACAAACTCTTGGACTTCAACTTTTAATCTTTTCGCTTTGTGTTATGTTTCAATGGTTAGATAGAATCGTTAGGATGCCTGGGCTAGCTAGGCCACTTAAAGCAACTGGCAATAAAAAAAATCAAGCCTGCTGAGTTCCATCCCAGTTCTTTTCAGCTGAAATTGCGTTCCGAACCGGGATAATATGTTTAAATTACAACTTGTAAATGCCCCCGTAGGCTTAAACAAAATAAATGATTTAACTTTGACAGTGTTTACAAGTCCTGTGACGTGGGCACACCGTTACCATCCATGCAATGAATGCACCAGAATGCCGACATGTGCGATATTATCACGCTACTCCATATCCGGGTCGACACGTGCCCAGTGTCCGTTATAACAGTGTAACCACACGTGTTCCGGTTATTGTTCTACAATGCTGATGATTCTCTTGATACTAAACTAAACTCAACTAAACTATCTGTATCCCCATCCATCTTATTAACGTATTTAATATTATTTAGTTTAGTTCATTAAGTGTTTTTAAACCCGTAGAAATTAACAAGTGTTTCGTGCTAATTATGTTGGCATACTAACCATTCGCGACTGTTTAGTCGCGAATGGTTAGTATTATAGTTTTATAATGTTTTTTTTCTACTTGTCGTCAGGACACAGTAGTATTTCAATTGTGTCAAATTTAGTTTTATCAGAATTGACACCTATCAATGTACGTGTGTGATTGCGATATTGGCTATTCGAGGTACAGCGTTCTGCTTGATTAAAATGATAAATGTTAAATGTTTTCTGAATGCTATCTCCGACTGAACTGACCTGTAATGTATGATGTACTGTAAATATTGGAAAAGTCTTAGGGAAAATTCACCGGCATAACTTCATTTCTTACAAATTCAAAACGGAACCGTCCAATTTTATCGATGAACGAAATAAAATTGTATTTTATTAACTTGTCCTTGGAAGGCCTTCGGGAGTAAAAACGCTCAACTAACCGCGTTTTAGTTGCTAAAAGGTACCCCAACATTCAAGATTCAATTATGGCTACCTTTTTCCTTTTTAGGTATTTTATAACCTTCTTATTAAATGACATGACCTTATAAATAAAGTAAACATTTATCTAACAATGTTTAGATAAATGAGAGTTTTACTTTAGTAATTCATGTTATTTATTTAAATTATATTGGAATGATTTACGAACAAATTTATTAAGAATCAACAACAATATCAATAAATTTTCAAAAAAATTATCAAGTCGAACCGAATCTTCGCCCATTCATCCGCAAAAAAATATGAAATAACAATTACTTTTATTTAAAACGCATGAGTCTACCACAAAAATAAAATATCGTTACCTTACACACATAATACGATCATTTATTTTCTCATTTTAACATTGGCATAATATGTGAAATAATAATCCATTGTAATTAATAATTAAATAACAATTGCTCGTACAATGATTCCGGCATAAACTTTACAAACGTGATTCATCGTAGGTTTATTTCTCACGACTATGAACAAGGTCGTTGTAGCTTAATGTAGGTTATATAGTATTTAATAAAACATCTTAATAAATATGCCTATAACGTGATAACTGCTCACCGAAAAAGACACATAAAGGTCAAAAAAATTAAACATTCATATGAAGCTATAAAATCAAAAATATCCAAGATGGCCTTTATTAATTTATATATTGCTAAACATAAAACCGTGACATTCAAATACCAAATATTTTCTATTTTTATACCTATTTCAATCATGCTATTTTTTCTAGTTATTAACTACGCACTTTAATTTATGATAAGTATTGCTAATATTTCTTGATTAAATAAATATATTTAAATCCTAATCCAACCCAATGATCTCACGTTATTGGAGCAATTTGGTTTTACTCAATTTAGTTTTTAAAATATCTAACGATTTTTTGCATGCGGCCGTCTTATGAAATACAATTACCGTAGCCTCATAGGCTCTAGATGCTAGGGGATGGGCTTCCGGCACTGTCACTCATCATGCGAAACGCATCTATAACAGCTACCTTACGTTTATCATCTGTGAGAGGGTGGGACTACCCTGCTAGCATATATATGAGCTGTCAGATACAGATCAATTAGCTACAGATTGGTTCTATCACCGTAAGAAACCTCTCATGACCTAGCTCATGACATTTCATACCATTTAAATAGAGCAGTTACAATGTCATAATTAATTTACAAATAAGTATTTAATCGTAAATAAAGTTGGGTATGGAAAGCAAACTGGTATTAAATGGCGGAGATCGCAATTACTCAAGTATGTGAGCTACCAAGATGACACTCTTCCTCGACTTCGTTGCCATTAGGATTATGTGGATTAAGTCTATAAAGTTAATTATTGCTTGTATGTATACATGCACGATTCTAAATGTTTGTAGCTCGTTCATCAGTTTTACGCGAAGTATTTGTATGGCAAGTTCTATAACGCTCCTATTGATCACCCATGGCACGTACAATTTTTAACACGAATAATTATGTAGAGACAAGCGAGTTGTTATCGAGAAACACCATGGTAGAGTTACTGAGAATAAATAAATAAATATCGCCAGACTGACACACCAACTGTATGGTCCAACGTGGTCCCAACCCAAACTAAGCAACGCTTGTAACAGGGTACCGTACAATGGACTGGGGGCGATCCCATTGACACCCAGACGAGGACGAATTATGAAACGACATGACGGAAATTACTCCGATGGGAATCGAACTCGCGAGAACCCGGTGCACTGAGCCGAGCGGTCTTCGCTCAAAACACTATGCCAAACTATTATCAAATGTTAATACAGTATTGGCACAGCTGCTGAAAGGCCGCTGTAAAAAGATATATATATGCAATGGGGTACTGGTCAGTCTGTACACTGAAAATGACAATAAACAATTATTACATACCAAAAGTAGTACACAATGTGACATTAAGTTAACCAATAGCAGTAGGAAGTTACTGCAGTGATTTCATAAGTGTTCCAGTACAAGCTACTAAAACAACGCCAAGGGGGAGTTATATAGTCTAAAAGCTTTTTTTTATTGGAACTAGTGTTACTTCCGTAAACCAGGATCGATAGAATATCCCATGATGATGTCAATTTTGACCCTCGGCGAGCCCCGGGGAAGAGGACTTCGAAATTTTTGACTCGATCGTAAATGTCACAACTGACTGATATCGAGTTGAGTGCAAGTCGAGGGTTAATGGAACGGTTAATAGACTTAGAATTCTGAATGAAGGACCATAGTGCATTTTCTCACTATCAGACCCATATCCGAATCCTCACATTGAGGAGAGTATGCACGATACAAAGACAATAAACTCACATAAACACCGCATTTACATATCGTAGAACTATACAGCAACAGGTGTCAAGATAGCTTGTACTGGAGACTAGTCCTAACTCTTAATACAATGGTAAGTGATTGGATCGACCATGTTTTCGTGCTAAAGTCATTAAGCCGGATTTGACATGACTGACGCGTGTATTAAACACGTGAGGCAAACTTGGTTTGGTTTAGTCATAAAGGAAAAAAAAGTTTAGTCTAGTTACATCCGCTATGAACATTTTGACAAAAGTAGAGACACCAACATAATTGTGTGTGAAGGAAATATCCAATGGTTTAATTAATCCCAAATCCGCATTAAATAGATTGTGATAATAAAAATAATTAAATTAATTGATTTTCATTAATTGAGTCCGACGTACTTTTTTGTGAGTGAGAGAGCTGGAAGTCCAAAAATTAAAAATTTTGGAGTCCCTTGTAATAAATAATTTTTCAATTAATTTACAAATAGCGATCAGTGATATTTCATAAATAATACGCAAACATTTTGCGTAACTAGGATTTAAAATAAAACGAGTTTGTAAAGTTGATAGCACGTTTTTTTTAATAATTATAAAAATACGCGACTTTTGTAAAAAAGCTTTGATACTATTTCCGACATGTCCGTCATCTTAAACACCTTGTTTAACTTGATACACTCGAGTATACACAATGTTTTTATTAATAGAGATAAATTGCATAACGTCTACCGGTTCGGCGCGAACCTTGACACAAACAAGTACCTGAATGGCCTTTCCTTAATACAGCAAGGTTTCATGATGACACACCTATTTGCATACAGAATACTGATGGTTTAATATGCATGTGTGAGTGTGTAGTTTCTGTATTTTATAATACAGGGAACAGTATATTCACAGGGTGTATCAGAACTTTTGAAACACTCTCGATGTTATTAAAACTTAAACGCGTGATAATCACGTGTCTTATCAAAATTCCCCAACACCCTCTGCCTGCCCAGCATTATCTGGATAGTACTGAAAACCTTAGTATACCGTCCTAATTTCTGAATTCGGGATTTCTAAATACACGGTGAAAATTTTAAAATCCTAATGTAAGTAATCACAATTATGAAGGCTTTGACTAGAAATGGTATGATTGAAGTATAAGTATCATTTAATAAAGTAGCTACACGATCAGTATCATAGTACAATAATTCCAGTAAGTATCTAAACACCACAATGAACATATAAATAACATCGATAAAATCTATTGACGCGAACTGATATTTACTCAGGGCCAGTGACAAGATAATTGCGTGCTAATATTCCAGAGAATTCACTGCATTTACGGCATCCATAATGAGGCTTAGGTACAGTACTCACTGTAATTACAAACCGGTTGACGCGCTCCCGTGAAAGTCTGCCTTAAAAGCCTTGGGAGAGACATGTTGCCGACAGTGAAGACATTAAAATTATCAAAAGTTAAATATACGACTAAGTATAGAGCAACAAATATTCAAATTGTAAATTTTGTACATTTTGGCGTTTTATTTTTATCTTCGTCTTATTTCGGTCTGACACAAGTATATTTGTTATGAAATTGTAAATTAATAGACCTAAGTTTTTTTTAAATATCTGTACATAGTGGATATATTTGTTAGTTTTTATTAACTAAACTAATAATTAAATAAACTAATATTTTTTTATCTTGCATTTTTCATTATCATTCTTTATTGGTGCAATGCAACAAACTCGTACGTTAATTCAAAGTAAAACAAGATCATTGCGATTACCATTTAGTTGCTATACAATGTTGCTGCAAACTCTCTTTTGGAAAGCCAGTATCGCAATTTTAATTTGCCATCGGCCGAAATTCTGATGCCCAATTACCAAGGGCCCGGTTTACTGTCCAAAAAAGGAAATCATCGCCCGTTTCGAAATGTTTATGCTGTCGAAAAAAGTACAGTCATTTATCATGTCGGCATCAGATTCTTTTGACGGCGGCAGATGCCCATTGCTGTATAAGTTTGAAACGTAATTAATTTTAGCATTATTACTTTCTTTGGTAATACCTCCACTGTTGTGGTAAAAAAGACCTGCTTTCTTATGCGCGCCAAGGTAGACTATTTAGTTGATTTCTTAGTGAATTGGAGAAAATAACTTTTTTCTTGTTATCTTATAGATATTCTGTACCCAAAGTTTGTTCGTAAATACATAAGTACCTAACTAAAATCATGTATGTGCTGTCTAATGGTTTGTTGGTAAGCCGGCAGCTCACGGCACCGGGTGGCTGCGGCCTCGAATCTCGTCGGGGCACGTTTCGGGAATGGCTTTTTCGTAATTTGTCACGGTTTCAACCACTGGGATCGTCCATGTACAAAATCCAAAATAAAAGGAAGGACCATTACGTGTGGTCTAGTGTTATTTTTTAAACATCGAAAACCTATGAGTTTCGAAAACAGAATAAACTCCCAAATATTTAAATAGTACATCTGGGTCCTAATACTTACTGTTCAGAAAAAACTAGGTGATGAACACTCACCTCTGATAACCCCTTTCAAATACATAGGCGTGATAACTGCAAGTATCCCAAAGTGGCTTTCAGTTTAAAATCCTGACAAGATACATCTTGCGTGTTTCCGTTGCCCTGTCAATAACTTCTGCTTGCGTCACGGAAATCAAGGTACTGGGCTGTGTGAAATTTATTCGACATCTCTGCGCAAGAAAACGGAAAGTTTGACGAAATTCCGTTATGCAACGATGAGGGCTTTATGTAGGTATTTTTATGCAGTGAAGTAACGTTACTGTACTCTGTTATAGTTATCGTCATAAATTTATTCATGTTTTAAATATGTTCGGTATGAAAAGAACATCGTTTCAAATCATTTTCAATAAGCAGGTAGTAAATTGCTCCAGATAAAATCTAGATTTATGATCTTATAATAATTGCCGCCACTGCATCATCGTTTTCGATCGCAAAGGATGATGAAAAGCACACCTTTGTTAAGCGTAGAATTTTCCTAATATAGAGTAGTAAGAAAAAAGGAAAGACCTATTTCCAGGATTAGGGGACTTCGTAAAATCGAAGTCGAAAACAACATTATACTTCATAAACATCCACTGAGCTTTATTCACAATAACTTTTACAACCCAAAGTGCTATGAAAAGAGTTTTTTTTGTGTACGAGTATACATAAAAAACAAGCGGAAAGTAACTGACTATAATTTCCATTCTTTGTTACAGAAATCGGGCATAATGGGGCATGATGAGAAGAAAGGGAGCATTGTCCTGGACAATTTTAATTCTACGTAAGTTGTGGGAACAATTTAAGACTAATGGTATCCTAAAAGGGTTAAAAAAAAAAAAATTAGTAGGCAGTTGCCCGGAGTGACAATTTTGTTTTGTTTAATAAGTGTACAAGTCAAAAGCATAATTAAAGGTAAAACAGAGATATTAATAAATTATTATCATTTGGTATTTTGATATCTCATTGCAGAACGAACCTCGCGACCAACCCAGGCTTCCAGTCGACATTGAGCCTAGGCTCAAAAGAAGTTATCAGCGAGAAAGCATACAATCCATTCGAACATAGAAAAGTGGAACATCCAAATTCGTAAGTACCTACCACGCTACAACTAACTAAATAAAATGCTCTAGAACCTACTTTTATCTGCACTCATCTCAGCCCCCTTATTAATAAACGTGGTATATCGGATCAATAGTTACACACCGAACTATCCCTTTCTGTCATCGGTAATTTGACATTCGAAAGAAGAAGAGAGAGCATGGTGTAACTATACAACCGCTAATCCAAACATCGTGTGTCTATCGTGTGTATCGGATCGATACATTTTTGTTGAAAGTTTGCAATTTGTAGCCCTTGCTTTGACAAGACACATAAGCTTCTGGCTTATATGCCTGAAGGTCATGAATAAGAAGGGTGAGCTACAATTGAGCCTCCAATGTATACAAATGATGTATAATGGAAAATGCTAATCGATTCACTATGCCACCGTGAAATTGATTATTTTCATGTATGAATGTGTGTGTATTAAATTTTCTAGTTTGTCAGAGTGAGAAAAGCTTGGACAGATACAAATAAAACTTTGTGAAATAGGTACCTAATATTAAAATTGTTTCATAATCTATTCCAGTACAATCGGCTCCCTGGTCCATCTGTTGAAGTCTTCCCTCGGCTCCGGTATCCTGGCGATGCCTGCTGCCTTCAAGAACGCTGGACTGGTTGCGGGCGGCATTGGGACCATAGTTGTTGGGTTCATCTGCACACATTGCGTTTATGCTTTAGTAAGTATATTCCATTATGCCTATACAGTTATTTTAGTTCTGGCTATACGACGGAGGGAAATGGATAATCTTCTACCAAGTCCTCCTAATCTTCCTTTGGTTACAAGACAATTTAGCCTTTTTCTGGCACACGGCGAGGTTCAAATCGCGGCGTGATCGTTGGAGACCATTGTCACTCCTGGCTTACAGGAGTTCCAGCGGTGGGAAGGAATGGTCCCGTAAAAAGTACTTTTAACATTATTTATTTTGTTCCCGTGAAAAAAAGCAACTAAAAACTCAATTATCCAATAGTTAAATGTATACTTAAGCATTTGTCGCTAGTGTGTATTCTGTTAACAGCGCTAACTCTGTATCGTTTTTATAATGAGCACTGAGTATTTTGAGCAGTTATTCTGAGTTGCTCAGTGTAAGCGTGTAACTCCAGTTGAGCGTCTGAGCATGCGATACAGCGAGTCGACCTGTGGTTGCTTCTCTACATTATAATATTCGTTTCAATATCTACATAAATTACTGTGGTGATAAAATAGGATGACCTAACATTGAAGTAAACAAACACGACTTTTCTGAGAATTCGACCAGCTATTCTACGTGGTAAGGTTCAGTCCACATAATTAATTGTTACGTGGGAATAAATAAGATACGTGGGTGTAATACTAGAGTTAATCGGCTTACTTGTAAACACTGTGGAAGCACGTGGCATAAGGCCAAGGTTACATTGCTGATTTGAAATGCAATGCTCAAACGCTCAGGCAGACATCTTTAAGCGAGGTACACAAAGATCTTAACAGTTTCAAAATAAGTTGGGCAATGCCTGTTCAAGTGGTAATAGAATTGAAATAAATCAATTTTCAAATAATTTCTTGCATAGCTTAACATTATCTTGTTTATTATAAAGTTCTTAGGAAACAGAAAAAAAAATTGTTCTTAACAAACAAGGCGTATATTCAAACGGTTTTCAGGAACCTTATAAGTAAATAAAAGAGATACAATACAATACAAATAAAAGAGAAAGGCTACACCGATAGCCGCGGGAAATTCGAGTGAATTATCCGCATTCGAAACGCAATTAATAAATATGTACTCTGAGGTGTATTTTAATAAAGATTAAGCTTCTCTGGCAATAAACGGCTGTTCTCCATTGTTGTGAGGTTACTAGCGATTTCACAACCTTCATCTCCGTCGATTGGCGTTAAAAATTATCTAGATAGAGAATATAAATAACTATATAATAGATATCTATCTAGATGGGACATTTAATTGGTCATCAAAATTGATTAGATCTTAAATTAATACTTGTTATATTTTTATTTAGAACTACAGGTCAGTGAAGACTCCGCCTTACAAACAATTCCGTGACTACCATTTTTCAACATTACGTATGCAACTTGTTTGTTTACGTGCATTATAAAGCCCCCTATCTATTACCTACGTGCAGTCACAGTGTACTAGACCGCAATTTAAAACCACCTTATTTATTGGAGCGATAAATAAGATTTATAATCCTCAAAGTTTATTACTTGCTTTCATGTGACTTAAAACATAGTTTTACTTACAAAAAATAACAGCGATTCAAAACTATGACCAAATAGAATCTGGTCTGAATTTGAATAGCCTCATGAATGTATTGGAAGTTCTGTATGGTATTTTATAAACACAAGGGCGCGGCAAGACCGTGCGAGCAGCCGCGTAATGTCGACCGGAGCGGGCTGCTCGGTACGTGTGGACGTACCAATTAGTTGCATGTAGTAGATTACTCGACTTATTTGTAGAAATTCTTTTGATACATTTAAGTATGAAATGAAAATATGAAAAATATTTATTCAGTACAGGGAACACATAAGGAAATATCAGCACATAATTATAAAAAAGTGAAATATATACACCTAAGGACAGTAAGCTGCATTTCCTACAGTGTGAGCTGTACCGAAAGGCATTTGGCTCAGCATGTGCTGGAGGGGAACGAAATCTCCTCCAACGCTGATTTTCAGCCAAAGCCTCATACCTAGTCTTGCATACCTACTAAGTGATAAAAAATTAAAACTAAACTAAACGTATAACCGTATTCTCATAGTCGTAATGTATAAGCGCGATGTTGCATATGAAACAAAATTGTTGTTGACAAAATAATTACCTACCTTGTACTGAAATGTTTTGCTATGTCTTGCGGTTTTTTATTATAATAAATGGGTTGTATTTTTCTCTCAAACACACCAACAATTGTTCAAACCAATTCGTTATATCGCTCCGGTGAATCAGATGATTTAAATAAATTACAGGTGCCTGCATAAACACGGAACCAATTGAGGATTGACACGCGGAACTATATGTTATTAGAAACATAGCTAGTTAAGTATTGTAAAATATTTCAGGACACATTCATTTATTTTCTTAGTCATACGTCCGTTGTATTTTTCCATAATAAATTACTCTTGTATTTTCAATCGCCAGCGCAACACAAATAGTGTTTTGTTTCTTTAATATTTCTTTGTAAATAAATATTTCTCTATATTTCTCTAAATATTTCTCTTTAAGTAATTTTTCTTTGTTTGATAAGGATATTATTGTTCGATGCTCGCCGTTCATATCTTTGATTACAATGGTCCATTGTTGACACCGAAACATGTTGTTGTATCTATTGGCTTTTGGACTCTTTGGCGCTATTAGATAGAGCCATGATAAAATACAGCTGAAAATCAGTAGAGCACTTGATTTATGAGCAATATCTAGGAATACTGCGCTACTAATAATATGATGGTCCATTATTGACACCGAAACATGTTGTTGTATCTATTGGCTTTTGGACTCTTTGGCGCTATTAGATAGAACCATGATAAAATATAACTGAAAATTTGTTGACCGCTTTATTTGTGAGAAATATCTAGGAATACAATTAAACATTATGTGAATAGTGTTGCCAAATGTATTTTTATATGCGAATATCATTTCGTTACATAATAGGGCAGTAGGAAATGCTTAATTGTTCTAGACGTCATAACAAATACCTTTCTGTAAACATCTATAGAAATTGCAGTACATCTATGGTTTAAAATTTCACTTAAACTTAACTTAATGACTGTATTTAATTTGTAGAATCTCAACGTGATGGCAATTAGCGATATTGACAAATGTTGTCTGCATCATTTATTTTCTTGCGGAGAACGTTGAAAATTACTCTCGGCCTTTTACAAAAGCATGTTTGTGTTTTTTAGGTTAAAACATCACAAGAGGTATGTGTGGACGCAAAGAAGCCGTCCATGGGCTTCGCTGAAACTTGCGGTGCCGCCTTTGAGTTTGGACCGAAACGGTTAAGGCCGTGGGCCAACTTTGCAAGGTAAGCCAAACTATCTTCATTGTTAAATATTCCTTTGAAACATTTGTTGAAACTGGCCCTAAGAGCGTACAAATCTGAAATGAACTCTGTAGATACATAACTTTAAAACTCTATTCTAGAGTCTTTGGGTATTATAACATTACAATTTGGGTTTAAACTGAATGAATAAACTCCAGAACTATTACAGAACACTAGTGTACGGATATCTATACGAGACTCCTTAGATATAGTAGACATATTCAAGTTTTATTTCGCTATGAAACTGTAATAAATAACGAAAATAATAATATATAACAGCATTTTTGAACATTTGATTGTAACAGTTTATAAGATTGTATTTGATCAGACTTTATCAAAAAATATTATCCAGCATGTTCTCTTTTCATTTTTCAATGAATGCATGAGAATCATTATCTTTTAAGTCTTGCTAATTTTATTGACTATGTTTATAAATAAACTGTATTATTTTTATGTTCACCGTATAACCAGTAGATTAATCTGAATCGCAGAAACACCTCTAAGCGGCGATTAATAAGGACATTTATCCCATAATCTATGAACATGTCTTTGATTTTAGGACATTCGTGGACTACGCAATGACGTGTACCTATTTGGCGGCACTCTGCGTTTATATTGTATTCATCGCGGAGAATTTCAAAGAGGTAAGATTCGCAAGGACATTTTTATTTTTAGATACCATATAACCCGGATTTTGAGAAATTTCTAAGTAGTTTAAATCTAGCAACCGTATGAAACTATATAAAAAATAAGAAATAAAATTAGTCCATAGGCAAGCCACAAAATAAATTGTCTGGCACTTTTCAGGTTTTCCACCATTCATTCTACATTCCCAGTTAATACACATTTTAGTTACGATGTCGAATCAATATTTTTTCTATCGTTTGAGTCTTCCCACGCGTCCTCGATTGATGGAAACCACAAATAAAGTAATAGAAGAGTTAGAAACTTATGAACCCGATTAATCCACAAACTAGTTCTTTTAGCTATAATGACGCGAGTGTGAGGTATAATAAGTACGAGTAGGTACACATCCATCCATAACACACACACGAAAATTAATATGCAATAATAAATAAATAATAAATACCGCCAGACTGACACACCAACTGTATGGTCCCAAACCAAGCAACGCTTGTACAATGGGTACCGTACAATGGACTGGGGGCGATCCCAGTGAAACCCAGATCTGGGAAAATTACGAAAAGGCAATTTCCGAATTTTGCTCCGGCGGGAATCGAACCCGCAACCACCATGTTAGCCGAGCGGCCTACGCTCGGACCACTGCTCCAAACGGTCGTCGAATATGCAGACATATAACTGAGTGGCCACATGGCCCGATCATCTAGAAGAGCTTAAAACTCAAGCCCATGCTAGTTTATCTGAGGCGGCCAACGACAAATCATACGAAAATGAATAGACGACCTGTTTTATTAAAGTTTAATAATTATTCAGTTCCGGACGCATAATGAATTATGAATTTATAAATCGGTCGCCCAAATGTTGGCGATCCCGGTTCTGACTGAATTGAACTCGAACACTATTACCATTTTGCGTCGCTTCTCGTTGGCCGTGGTGCCCCTTCTTATGAGACCTTGTTCTTCTATTCCAGGTCCTAGATGAATACATGCCAGACTACAAGCTCTCAGTAGAAACCTACTGTGCGCTCACCTTAGTACCACTGGTACTGATCTGTCAGATACGGAACCTCAAGTGGCTGGTGCCGTTCTCAGCGATAGCCAACGTATTCCTGGTCATATGCTTTGCGATCACCATGTATTATATCTTCAGTGGACTGCCGAAGCCTGATGGGAGGGAGATGGTCGCCACTGTGACGCAATGGCCCTTATTCATAAGGTAGGTTCTCCTCAAATAATGTCTATCAGCTTTCTCTTATTCTTATTCTGAATAAATTAATTGCAGTAATAAAAACAATTTCACTCTTCTCCTAGACGCATTAAGGTTACATTTTTACTATTTTTATTGTAAACTACTACAAAAACTAAATTCTATTGAACATATAAATACCCATAACAATTTTGAAAAATATTGATTTCGTACAAATTCAGAAGATTGAATGTAATATTGTTAATATCTGCAAAGTACCTTTCATGTTATATAATGATAATAATTTTCAATTTCTTTCCAGCACTGTTATCTTCGCAATGGAAGGAATAGGAGTAGTGATGCCAGTGGAGAACGAGATGGCTAAGCCCCAGCAGTTCCTTGGATGCCCGGGAGTCCTGAACGTCGCCATGACCGTCGTCATCAGCTTGTACGGGATCGTGGGGTTCTTTGGATATATGAAGTATGGAGATGACGTCAGAGGGAGTGTCACTTTGAATCTGCCTCAGGATGAAGTGTGAGTACATTTTCCAATGAAAGGTTGGGTTTTACCCTCAATTACAATTACTACTGTGGTGTGGTTTTGTCGCATTTAATACAATTTGCAAAGCAGTTTAGTTCTCTCACAAAATAATATTTTTGAAATGGCGCTCGTAACTAAGCGACCGCCTATACTCATATTCTTCGTCATGTCAGACTTATTATGTTCACATTTCACTCCAGCTTATATTTGTCTCGAGGAATGTTCATAAAAATTCACACAACCATGACAAAGGTAAATTAATAAAGTAACTGTTATTACATTTGTATTATTAAATGTCAGATAGATCTATAAAACAATGTTTTATATTTTTATTTGACGCGATTCTTCAAATAACTTAAAAAAATTGTACCAAGGTTAACATGATCGAAAATTAAAGAAAGACAGAAGTTTCATTGGAGATCCATACTAGAAACTATTGCTTCATAATGGACCATACAGAGATGTTCGAAGATCTTTATTCGTTTACTATCTACAGGTTGGCTCAAAGCGCCAAGATCCTGATGGCCCTGGCCATCCTGTTCACCTACAGCCTGCAGTTCTACGTGCCCATGGAGATGATCTGGAGGCAGCTGCACACCAAGATCTCAGTGAGATACCACAACATCACGCAGATCTGTATCAGGACAGCAGCTGTTGTGGGATCCGGTAAGGATTCACTATTCTGTCTAGCATTTTGATTTAGGCAGGTATTTGTTACAGAATTTTTTTATAAAAAAATTGACGATTGAATGTTGAGACCTGTTGGGACACTGCAATTGGAATTGGCTAGCGGCTGGAACACTCTTGTGTTATCTAAAAACCAATCGGGGATAAGTATACATACTTGCTCACATAAAGTCGCTAGACTCTCTCTACTAGGGCATTTCAACATATTCTATACTAAACTAATAATTCCATATTGTCTACAGTGGCATTAGCAGCGGCGTTCCCTGATCTAGAGCTCTTCATCAACCTCTGCGGAGCCATCTTCCTCTCGAGTCTCGGCCTTCTAACCCCCGCCATCATTGACACTGTTCACAAATGGGACAGGGGACTGGGCGTCTACTACTGGATCTTGTGGAAGAACATCTTCATCGCCATGATTTCCCTGATCGCTCTCTTTGCCGGATCCTATGTGTCCATTAAAAGTATGTTGGAAAAGTTTCACCATGTCCCAGTTTTAGAGATGGCTGGGAACAGCACTAGTTTTGGCAATCAGACTATGATTGTTTGATTGCTTTTACATTTTGATAGGTACAAACTATAAGGATTTCACAAGGTCTTTACAAGGACTTAAGCTAGAACAAAATAGAAAATGAAAAAGTAACTTTATTTTTTCCATTGAATTCTCTCATCAAGACGTTTAGTTCTCAACGCCACCTCAAGTGTGTGAACCTGCATTTGTACCCAGATTTGCACTAGTTAATATCATGACAAATCGTTGTCTATTTTATTATTATAGATTATTATAGATTAATTAAATAAAAACGAACGTTGTGATATCTGTTGTGAGTGATAAAATTGCTAAGCGCCTTATGGAATTAATTTTACAAATCAGTATTGGAATTTGATAGGGGTATTGGAGCGTAAAAGTCATTATTAATTTCTTTCCTAAATTAATTGGGCTCAATCTTTGACATTCCAAAAGTATTTTTATATTAACTTTAAGGGATTATTTTATTATTAAGTCTTCAGTACTATCAATAATTATAAGGTTGTGATTTTAAATTACAAATTATTACTGTTATGGGGGGCTCGTCTGATGATTTATGAATGTAACTTTGTGTTCAATCTATACCTGTATAGAACCTACTTTACTGATTTTTTCTGACTTAAAGTATTTTAATGAAGAAATATTCGAACCTCAGACGAGTTCCTATCAAAAATGTTAACAAGATTATTATTGTTATTTGCTTTAATTATAGTGTTATTATAAATAGAGTGTGAATAATGTGTTGTGACATCAGAGATGTTGCCAATCATAAAAATATTTATATGATTTTGAAACACTTACAATTACAGATTAATGAACATTTTTACAGACCACAGAAAACGTACAATTGAAATAAGTAAACCATAAAATTAAATTACGTGGCTTTTAAATAATTTTTAAGTTAATACATAAAATATATCCAACACATTGTATTATTGCTACAATATGTTTCGCCGTGAAATACCTATACTAAAATTTTACGAAGACGTATCAAATCTTTATTAAATTTTTATGAAGTCAAAATTCAAGTATTTATTGCCTAAAGGAATCAATTGTTATTTATCTCTCAACTGTATCAAATTTTAGTGTCACTGCAAATTGGATAATAATTGATCCATTGACGTACAATTAAATTAATTATAATAAACTTTGCACAAGTGTTTTTCAAAATGATGTAAGTAAGTACCTTAACGCTATAAGTGAACTCCTCAATAAGGATTTAATAATATAATTTTTATATTATAAATTGCCAACTAGTTATAATATTATTAGGTATTATGATTCTGTTTGCTATAAAATACAAAAACCAACATGGCTAGTCCGAATAAAAATAACTTCTTTATTATTTTTTTATTGGGTGAATTCATTTTCTGCATATAAAACTAAATTTGAAATAGCTTATAAAAATAAAGCCTTGTGTTTTTTTTATAATTACAAAAAGATTGGATTGTTGGTTGTGGGGGTCACGTCAATACTTTAAAGGCCAGGATGGAGATCGAACCCGGAATATCTCAGTTACGAGAGCGGCCACCCTGACCACTAGGCTATAATAATTATGATCATAAACCTCTGCCCACATAAGGATCAACATGATGACGTCATTATTAAAATTTACGTGATGTTAATGTTCAATTTACTGCGTCTGTTTCAAATTACGAGTTGGTTCATCTGTACAGTTTGTATCCACGTTTTTTTAGATTTCTATAGTTACCAATACATATCAATTTTAATTTGCAACTAGACAATCTAGTCTAGGGAACAGATATTTAAGCAATGTTTGTCACCTTTAAAGTAACCATACCGGAGTCCGTCCTCAAAATGACTACGCAGAAGTACAATTTATATGTATATTTTTTTGTGTTTATAAATTAGTCTTATTGGAATAAAAACTGAAATGTGATATACTTATTCATAATAATAACAATTTAATGTTAAGATAAGTTAGTAATTAAATAGCAATAAAATTTAAGAATAAACATTTAAGTATTTTAATTTCGTAATTTTAAAATCGGCAAAACAAAAAACAAAGGCTTTGGTAGTTTTCAGTCCTTTCACTGTGTTTTATAAAAAAAGGAAACAATAATATCTATATTATTACCAGGTAATTAATAGATTTCTTATTACATTTAAAGGTTAAACCATTTAAATCAAATTAACTCAAATAAAATAAAAATGCTATATATATAAGTTATAAAAACTTCAAATTGATATGATTAAAATCAATCAACAGCCTTAAATTGATTGCATGTTTTATTTAAATTATTTCGATTTTCAGTAAGCTAGCAATAGCAGTTCAATCAACTTTAATGAATCTAATTCAGTGTTCAAACGACGCTTTATCTATCTTCGAATGTGAAATGGAACTCATTCCGATTTCCAATGGAATCGTATTTTATTTAACCTGACTTTTACAGAAACAAACCTACACATTAGGAGAGAGATCGTGGTCTCTGAACGAGTTGCTATTTGTTCCAACAAATCACCTTGAATGTTACCTATATTTTAAAGTTCTTATTATTTCGATGCTTGCAACATTATTATCCTTTATGACTCACCTTAATCAAAGCTTACGTTCTTACCTAAACAATCTATACATCTATACAAATAAATAAAATTGGAGTGTCTGTTTGTAATATCAAAATAACACCTTTTCACTAAATGCATATGAAAGTACATACGATACCTATAGCAAAAAAGCGAATTACAAAATTTTTGTCTGTCTGTCTGTCTGTCTGTGTGTTTGTTCCGGGTAATCTCCGAAACGGCTGGACCGATTTCGACGGGACTTTCACTGGCAGATAGCTGATCTTATAGCGGGTAACTTAGGCTACATTGATTTTAGAAAAACAATTAGGGTTCCGCGTAAAAAAATAAAAACACTTGAAATCAAAGAGTATCTCCGAAACGGCTGGACTGATTTTGACGGGACTTTCACTGTTAGATAGCTGATGTTATAAGCAGTAACTGAGGCTACTTTTATTTTAGAAAAACAAAATTAAAAAAATGGGTCCTGTCGCGCGGGCTTAGAACGCGGGACCGGGCTTTATTGTTAAGTTAAATTCCACGCGGGCGAAGTCGCGGGCTCAGCTAGTAGTGAAATAATTTTGGGAATAACTTAAAAACGTAATGGGTATAACATTTGAAAAATGTATTACATATTACTTTTAAAAATTATTAAGTCTGAAAATATGCTTACGACCCGCCAGTTACTGTTGTCTGTATATTCTTGCAACACCAAAGGAATTTCTGACACGTTGCCGACCTGAACTACTCGAAGAACTCGGTATCAAGCAGCATTTATCCACGTTAGTACAGGCTCGCATTCTAAAGTTCTTTGGACACGTCTCAAGGCAAGAAAACGACTCCATAGAACGGTTAGTTGTACAGGGCCGAGTGGAAGGTCTGGACCACGTGGAAGGGCACCCATGCGATGGACCGATCAGATTAAATCTGCCATTGGCGGTCCCTTGCACGAGTGCACCAGGATGACGTCCAATAGGGAGATGGCGAGACATCGTGAGGCGAACAACATCTGCCCCGGAAAACAATACATGACGACCACGACCGCTCTCTCAAGAGCGTAACGACTTAGAAGAGCCGACCTGAACGGAAGTGGGACGGAAGGAGGGGAAGCAGAGGGGATTATCTTCCGGCTCTGTCACTCATCGTACGAAACACAGAATCTTCTGTGAGAGGGTGTTACTAGCCCAGTTGAGCTTGACCGTATATGAGTTGTAGTTAACTGACTACACCTTGACTCTACCACCGTTAACTATCAAAATATAGGTACCTCTTCAATTAAGCTATACATTGACTGTACCTATACAATAAAACTAGCTGTGCCCGCGACGTCGTCCGCGTGGAATTTAATTGACAAAGTTTCATACAAACTTTCATCCCCTATTTTATCCCCTTGGGGGTAGATTTAATAAAAACCCTTTCTTAGCGGATGCCTACGTCATAACGTCAAATTTCAGCCTGATCCGTCCAGTGGTTTGGGCTGTGCGTTGATAGATTACTATGTCAATCAGTCAGTCAGTCACCTTTAAGTTATATATATTTAGATAATAAACTCTAATAACAAGCTGTAAAAATATACGTACCTACTTTTCTAAACCCAAATATTACCTAGTCTATACATTCTGAACAGGCCTTTAAATGAGAGTTACTATACTACAGAAATAATCATAAACGTAATATGCAATCATGCAAATGGATGTATTCTTATGTAAGCTGCATCTATTTCATAACATGGAAATAACAAACTCTACAGCAATTAATAGTTTTTATTGTGATGAATCATTTTGGGTTAGCAAAAGCCAGTACGTGAGGAGTGAGTTTGATTTATAAGAGGTATGTAAAAGTGGCACCTATAACAGAGAAAGTAAGAGGTGGTGTCTAGGCTGGTAATGGGTCTTCATTAAAGACAAACACAGCTGTGGAAATATTTCGAACTACAACTAAATTTCGCAGAACATAAAGGGGGTCAGATTAGGTAAATTTTATCTCCTCTATCACACCCTACAAGAAATGCGTCAAATAATAAGTAACCCTGTTTAGAGAAAGAAGTAATGTCAATGCAAGCATTTACTTTGGGCATATAATACAAGCATTACAGGTACGCAGTGAGTAGTGAGCACGCTTTATTTTTTTGACTGGTAGGTAATCCTCCAAAGATCCCCAGACCTCTTATGGGATAGACCTGGGGTATGTGTAATTGTTACTTTCTATAACCTTTTCGATGGACTTCAGCACGTCGGAGGGCTCAGGAATATTCTGACAGAACGCACCGGTGCCGCACATGGCTATGCTCCTGTGGGAGCTTGTCCCGGGGGGATTGTCGCAGTGGTATCATGGGCGGCAGGGACTTCTGCCTGCTGCCGTCCTCCTTGGAGTTGTCAGTGGACATCCGGAGCCCACATCCAGGGCATCCTCGGCCTGCACTCTCTAGAATTGATTTCACTCAGAACAGTGAAATGAGTCTTTAAAAAGTTAAAGCGCGCAGGCCATTTGGAAAAAAAAAGTTTGAGAACTTTTTATTATCTTGCAAAACAATGTTGGGAGCCAAGATGCGCGCTGTATAACATTGTGGGTGATGGTGGCGCCTGACGCCACGGCTGCCGCAATAGACAACGGCCTGCTTTTGATGCACAATAAGAAATAAAAATAGATTCAACAACAAAGAATGATAATTTATATGCGAATTACATAACTCCCGCCTAATCTTAGCTTAGACTGATGACTTCACAAACTCTTAAGTAATCGAAGTCTTATTATTTCTTGGTGTAGTGTTTTAGTTTCACAAGATGTGGGAGTGAGTAACGGCATGTTTAAAGACTCGGAATTAAATCTGAATTGAATAATTGTTTGAATTGTAACAAATTAAATTTAACGAAGGGGACACATTCGAACATTCGATTTGTATTTTATACTGACGCAACATGTACTAGGAACAAACTGACTTTTGTACTGATAAAACTTGTAGGTACTTGCCGTTCGGAGAAATTGGGATATTTATCGTGTAGATTTGTTGCCTTAAATAGTAGGCAGTTTATAGTTTTCTTTGCATAAATACTCGTAGACCTCGGTGATAGACCACACATACGTTTTCGTAAAATAGTCTTCAATCGGTAGGTTATAAAGAACAAATTCCCATAAAAATATCAATTCATAACACCATTCGCGTGTTCCATCTAGTACGAACGTAGCGTTACAAAATTAGTGATCCTTAAAACCTATCGCTAGAACTCCGAAAATATTAAACACCTTGTTAATAAACCTGCCAAATTTCAGTGGCCCTGTCACGTTTTTACATTTTGGTAGCCATTGTATTTAGTAACACGTAAATCATGACATTATTATAGATTGCATTGAGAATTCCGTACCGCTTAGTTTTCGTATTATAGTCAGATAGTGAACTGTAATTAAATGCAGGTTATAGTCCAGCATCCATGGATATCATTAACCATTTCATTTCATATACACAAATACCATATTACATAGGGATCTTATTAAAGATACTATATGCAAAAATGTGGATGCACCAATGACCGCCTTCCCTTATCTTGTGTGTTTCCCACATCTGGGAATATGGATATTTATATAACTGACAGGCAGTTAGGTATATTGACACAATTAATATAATATGAGTCAAATAATAATTTAACAGACAGCAAACAAAGGAAAGATAACAGAACAGACTATGAGTGGCGCCATTATCACAACTCAAATGTAGAAATATGGTCACATAAATTATGAATCGCTGTGCATAATACAATATTATAAACTATAATTAGTCGACTTAGATTCAAATTTAATAAAGTTACAAATTAAAACAGCCTATTCCAACTACAGGAGTATTCTGTTTAGCGTGTCTGCGGCTATCGTGCAGTCGCGAGGCCGCTCCGTCCATCTAACGAAGGCCAAACATCGAAAGGGAACGAATACATACAACGCGGTGTACGTATTATACGCAAGACCAATCTCGAGGTAATTGCTGGCCATTCACGAGTGGTTTACTGTGGGCAAGGTAAGAGCAATAGCGTTGTCAAACAGTTATGATAAAAGGCAATTTTAACTTGCATAAGTTGGTTGTATTATGTAGAGTTATGTTATCGACATTCTCCTCGTTTGCACTGACGAAACAATTATACTTATTTATGCTGTTGTCTTCATCTTATGATAGCGGCAAAATAAAGGCGAGAACAAATCTCGTAATATTTTTGATTAGACAAAGAAATGGGCGTTAAGGAATAAATACTGACGACCACTCTCGTCTCGTAGTTCCAACATACTAACAAAACCGCTCGGCTCACTGCTTTGGGTAGTTGCAGGTTCGATACCCGTGCAGGGAAATTTTTGGACAGATTTTTTTTATAATTGGCCCTAAGCAACGCGGTACAAGTGTCACTAAATTCGACCAAGACGTTAGTCTGTTCGCCTGGGTAGGTAGTATTATCTACATATTTGCCTATATATTACGTTTTGAACAAACGACAGAATATAATATAATAATAGAATATATATATATATATAAAGAATAGAATCGAAACGATGTTCACAATGGAATCGATTCAACAAAATGGGAATCTCCCCGCCTGAAGTACCTTCGAGTTCAATGGCCTTAGTGAACAAGTCTGATGTTGCTTTCTTTTTGATAACAGATGCGATAAGAAGAATGTATCGTCAATGAAGGGAATGGAAGACGCCAATCGATTTGCGCCAAAATCGAGAGACTGCGAGTGGAACGCTCTACCTCGCGAATTAATGACAATTCGTTGAACAAGAACATACTTAGCTTACAATGCAGAACTGAATTGACTGTTGATTTTTTGACGTGAATTCGATAACGCCTCACGACACGGTACCAAAAACATGTACTTTTGTAATATTTGTGCTACTAACGTTTATAAGTTAAACTAAAGAGGTAATATAGTAATAATTATCCATTTTCAATTGCACCCAGTGTCGTCAAAGCTCTGGAAAGAATGACAGAATTATAGGTATTTTTATTTGTTGATTTCACGAATAAAACTCGCTAGTTACAATCGCTGTTGAAGCCCGACTTTTACCCGCCCCATTTTTTTGTGGTTGTTGGCTAAATTATATTTTGACGGAAATGCTGCTAAGAGCTTTTAAAACCGAACCAAAATGGGGTAACCTAGGGGTTGTCAACTTTTAAGGCCTCTGCCTGCCTCAAACGACTCGAAATTAAAGATATTTAAAAATTATTAAACGAATACATTAAACGGCAACTAAATTTAAAATGAACCCTGAAAAATAGTAGAATCGTTACATATTTTGGTACGTGGTAAATTTAATATTTGCTGGCAGTTAACGTGATCGTGCTATCTTATAATCCTTCAAATAAATTTCGAGCATAACCTTTCGTATTCATCAACGTATACTCAATATACCGCCACCTTCAGTTGTTGCAGATGTAGATAGTAGCTTATTGTTTAATTTATGTACGTGGGGATCGCACGTGTACAAGTGCAATAAAAAATAACGTAATTCCGAATTATGGAATAACGTAACATTAATATAAAGTTTTTTTGTGTTTTGTGTATTCCAAGATCCGTGTGGATACGTATTTATGTGAGTTTTTAATTTACTTTATTTCTTGAATCATGTGTATTTATTTTTATTACATCTATTATATACTTAATCGTATAGATAAAATTAATTAAATGACCGAATATTGCTTTTTTTCTTCACTCTAGCCAGTTTGAAGTAAATAATCAAATCTCAGATCAACAACAGTTGTTGGGTAATCCAATATAATATATTGGATATCATTATTATTATATTGCATTAAATTGTGTTAACTGGAGCACTTGAAAATCAATTTAATAATAACTCTCGAGCTTGTGTTCTATTTATAATAAAAGGTTGCATATCTTCATAGCAAGGTCAACTTTTTTTAACGACGGTTTGACATTAAAATACGATTATTAGAAATAGAATATCAATTAAATGGACAATGGCATATACAAATATTTGTGTTTGTTTATATACAATGTATGAGATTTATGTTACTATTTAATAATTTTATCTAATACTGTTGTGCGTAAATTGGTAATTATTCTACTCCTAAACGACTTGACAGATTTTTTCGTACACATGGGGTATCTTGAATGTTTATTTACGGACCCGGTAAGCGACTCTGATGTCGAAATCTAGCTAGTATTTACACATTCCAAAACCTTACTTTTAAAAGAGGTTTTCGATATTTTATTAGGTTATGATTGCGCTCCGTATACTAATATTTTCTAAAGTTGATTATTCAATGAACGAAGTTGAAATCGAAAAATATTTTTAGCATTTCGTAATACTCATTTCTAGAGAGGAAAGCACGTTCCTAATAAGATTTTAAAATTGGATATTCGCGGGCCTAAATTTACTTTTATATTAAGTAGGTTTTTGATTAGACTCAGCCATCACAACTGATCCCTAAGGCCCCTATTAATAAACCGATCTCAAGTCTGAGAGCGATATTGGAAATTTAATTCTTACTTATGCCATACCAGTACAAAATTACACGTCACTTGCATACTTTCGATTTATTAATATGGGCCTATGAAAACCACAGGCATTCCAAAAGATTCAAAAGGTGATCTCAGTATAATAGCTGAGGTCTTCGCAACGAGAAATTAAATGAAAAAGATGCCTTTACGTCCAAGGTATGGAAATATTAAATCAGTACAGTTTTGTTCGATAAATAGGTACTCAAAGATTTTAGGCAACATACTCATCTCAGCAACGTGACTCTGATGTAACATGTGACTTAGTCAGATCACTTACACGTCACAAATCACGTGTTAGATTATGCATCAGGTTACTGTTGTCTTACGTAGGTGCCTCAGTATTTAATGGGTATTTAATAACCTCTGGGAACGGGTCTCTCCTCAATGCGATGGGGATTCAGGGTATGAACCACCACGCTGGCCCATGCTGCTTGGCGGATTTCACATGTATTTAGATTTTGTAAGACATGCATGTCACCTCACAATGCTTACCTTCGCTGCAAGCAAGTGAGAATCATAATATTAAAATTAAAAATAAACCCAGAGGTGCGAGCCGGGGTTTGAACACAGGACCTAGTGCCCCCAAGACGCTCGTGCTTAACCATCGGCTATCACTGCTGCTCCAGATAAGTATACTAGGTGAAACAAAAAGAGTATACTATTTTTTTTGCACCTTAACTTTGTAAATCTCAAACTATCAGCTTTGTGGGACAGTTGAAGTACTAAAGGTTTTGTAGACTTGTGAAATCGGTCAACAGCTGTATTCCTATAACACCTTTTGTTTTTCAAGTTCCCTCCAAAGCTGATAGTTCGAGATATACAAAGTTAAGTTGCAAAAAAAATAGTATACCCTTTATGTTTCACCTTGTAGTGTGCAATAAAGAGTTTATTCTATTATATTCTATAGGCTTCATAATTTCGACGGTTCTCAAAATAAACAAACCATCATCAAACAATCGCCCCGCTCCCACATCATCGCTTAGTATATAACAATCATGAGAATTAGTTTGCCTAACCGCACAACTGATGTCAATATAAATTGTTCTTGATAACATCTATTCTAGCTATACTAATATTATTAAGGAGGCAGAGCAAAGCTGTAGCAACTAACTACAGCTCACATACGGACTAGCTTCACTAGGGTAGTTCCACCCATTCACATAAGGTCGACGAAAAGTGGCTATAAAAGCTGCGTTTCGCACAATGAATGAAAGAGCCGGATGCCACAATCTATACAAATAAATAAAATTGGAGTGTCTGTTTGTAATATCAAAATAACACCTTTTCACTAAATGCATATGAATGTACATACCATACCTTTAACAAAAACGGGATTTCAAAAATTTTGTCTGTCTGTCTGTCTGTGTGTTTGTTCCGGGTAATCTCCGAAACGACTGGACCGATTTTGACGGGACTTTCACTGGCAGATAGCTGATGTTTTCTTTTATTTTAGAAAAACCAAATTTAAAAATAATGCGTCTTGTCGCGCGGGCTCAGAACGCGGGAGCGGGCTTTTTTGTTAAGTTAAATTCTACTCGGACGAAGTCGCGGGCTCAGCTAGTTTAGAATAGTTTCTGTATCCAAGACGAGTGTCTTTAAACAAGTCGCACCTAGTCGGGGTCAACTGCTGCAAATGATGGGACATAAATAGAAAATTGACCTCAGAAGGTGCAGGAACTATTGCAAATCTATAATATACAGGAAACAGAAAGGGTAGAAAGGGTACAATATTTTGTTGTAAATCTAAAAGTATATGGCTTTGGAAAAAAATATCAAAAATAGCTTACCCGATTTGTAATAAAAAAATGATGTGTGTGTTTGAATGGGTTCCTGGATAGTTTCGATTCACAATTGGAGCCGGTAGATGGAGCAGCACTCGGGTTCTAGGTAGGGCAAAACGTCTGTCGTGCCTACTGGCTTACAAATTCAAATAATGGAGTTGTATTAAAAATCCAATAACCTAGGGATTGGGCAATTGGTAATCAGTTTTATTATTGATAACTACATATTAAATTCATTTTCAGCTATCAGATTTTAGGAAACCTTTAAAACTACTCAAGTGTCAAGTGGTTTATTTTGAAATAATAATGAAGTATGAATTCTTATCGCTATTTACACGGCGTCAATAATGCCGTCGATAAGGCAAACAAATCTGTTTTACTTTGCCTGAGGAATATCACACCTCATTGTAGTAACCTTCGTATAGCAAGAGAATTATTGACAATTATGATTTGATCATTTCCCCACTCACAATAATTTTCCCATGAAATCATAATCATGATCTCACAGCAACTAATAATAAATAGGTAATAATTAAATGCTATTCTTTTCAAATAATATATCAATGATAGTAATCTTAGAAGGCAACAAATCTATAAATCTATCGTCACTCAGAAACAATGAACATTTACCTAATTTATTCTTCATGGTGTAGTAGCTAAAAAGTGAAATATTTTTCATCTCTGTTTAGTACATGATTTTATCTTTAATAATAAGATCGTATTTCGCCTATCAAAATAATAATAATTCAGCCTCCCAACATGCTCTTGGGAGCATGTTGGGAGGCTGAATTATTATTATTATACAAGGACCACAAAGTGATATACAGGTGTCCCACTTTTATACCACACAGTGTAAATGTACTTTGAAATATTGTAAATAGAAAATTTCACTGAAAAATATTTTTTTTATTTTTTTTAGTTAATTGGAATTACATTCTAGTATGTTTTTTTAAGTATGCCTTAATCGAGAGTTAAGTTGAAATAGATCACATCCATGTTTTTTATGACACCGAACAATAAGTTTTGTTTTTTTCTAAATAAGATAGTATCTTAATTTAAAAGGGGATCATGAAATTGAACAGTACTTAGAACTGTAATTAGACATGTCTCCCTTATGGGAACATTATTCTTCATGAGTTTTCATCAGTTCATTTATAAATATTCCTCATTATCTGCTTATCAAGCCACATCTGCTACATTGTATACATGTAGGTATGGCGTTTCTTTGTATGTTTTGATCACGTACGCTCCATGATTATTACGCCAGCTATAATTCTGTAGCGTATATAATTATGGTGGAAATCATGAATAGTTGCAATATTCTGTTAGTCATCTTTGTAAACTTTGAATATTTTCTGATATAAGTATTTCAGACCAAACTCGTCGCGCCCTGTTCCAAATTCAGTAAAATAAATAAAATCAATTTATGGAATTAAAATTCGAAACAAAGCTTAACATAGTGCTTTTTCTTCAACGAACAATTGTCAACAACTTTTATTTAAATACTTGGCAAACAATGGCCGCCTTACTAGAGTAATTTACTAAATTAGTCAGTTGTCAAGACGCAACGATGTTGAAGAAAATTGCAGTATTTATTATATTACTTTAGGTAGGTACCAGAAGATTCTTTGAAGCTGATTTGAATTAAATTGTCATCCTCCTTCACATTGTTTTACACAAACAAGAATCCACAGCAATGAAAATAGAACCTATTTTTGAACAAATAGGGATGTCAAAAGAAAAATTAAATACCTATCTGCCACGACTGATCCGGACCCTTGTTATATTGAATGACCTTCAAAATAACGTAATATTGTATATTGTCGTCGTTGAACCTTTTATATTTTAGGCCTTCGCTGAAATAAGGATCGCACCGTTAAAATATTGAACTTTCTACGCAGCGACATAATTAACGTTTAAGTATTAATTACTTTAAGAATTTCACATGTAAATTTTAGCTAAATCAGATAATAGAGACTCAATTCATGAATATTCAGTAGTCACAGGCGAGTCAAACGCGCGTTCTGAGTGTAGAGACTTGTTGTAACATTTTGTAGTTAAAAGTGTCCCCCGAAAAATTGGCTCACAAAGGAACCATTTGATTCGTTAAGTATTATGGTAATCAGACACTGTTCAATATGAAAATAAATACAAAACATTATCAGCAATCAACTGACTAGCCGAGTGATCAACGCAAACTCTTGCTGACCTTAAATTATGTGGAACAAGGTTCGACAACGCGACAATTCAGTGCATAAAAAAGTAGATGCCACTTTTATTATTTCCTGGAAGCCTTACTTTAAAATGTTCGCTACGTTAACGTTTTTTTTTACTTACAACGAAGTCGGTATACAAACATAGTACTCGTCTTATGTTAAGCTGTTACTATAGCCAAACATATTATAAAGTCACGACCGCTTGGCACAGTGGCTCGAGCGTAGGCCGCTCGGCTCACTGCACATGGTAGTTGCGGGTTCGATTAACGCCGGGGAAAATTTCGGAAATGGCCTTTTCATAATTTTCCCAGGTTTGGGTGTCACTGGGATCATCCCCAGTCCATTGTACGGTATCCATAGTACAAGAGTTGCTTAGTTTGGGACCATACAGTTGTTGTGTCAGTCTGGCGATATTATTATTTAATAATTTGATCCTAATTCCCAAGAAATAAAAATGCCAATTACATAAATATCAGGTTTGTTTGTAGCTCTTAAGTTTTTCTGTAGACACCTTGGAGAATCAATATGGCAATCGCGTATAACCACATCATGTTGACCACAAGGTAAAATAAGGACATTGAATCCTACACCAACGCTTTTCCTCATAAAACCTTTCTTATTTGTGTGTTGAATAGTTTCTGAACGAAATTTAATTTGAATAGATTGAGTCACGACCGGAAAGTTTGGGCAAAGTGGTAGGAAGTCGTTGCCCAACAATGAGATACAAATGCGTATAAATAATTGCACACAGAAATACTAGGAACTTTACAGCCACATTCTTTTACTTATAGAATTTGACACCATACGGAACCGTTTGGAGCCTCTGAGTAGTTTTGTAAGTCTTACTATTAATGTTTAGGTTTGCGATATTCCGAATATATTTAGAACTTAGGTGGTAGGATCAGTGACTTATATTTTCTGAAAGTATAGCAGAGATTTCCACAACTTTTCCCCGATGTCAGCAAGTGTGTTGAACCTAGGAAAAAATAAAAAATATTATTTTTTTCAAACAATATCCGCAGGGCGTCAAAGGAAGTCACTTACACTGTGACCCTACCGCACGGGTTGACATACCAAAATGTGGGTGGAATTAATGAGTTCCGTATCGTACATCCATCGACCCTTTCATAGAAGAGACGTGACTTGTCCTGTGAAAAGTCTGTGCCCACAAAATTTCAATTAAACGAAAGGATTTCTCCTGAGATCGTCCCAGTTACCAACCAACTGTAAACGGACCACACCGTATTGCGAATGCCAAAACAGGTTCACGCATAAAACATGATTGCGTTCCTAAAAATAATATTGGCGCCTTTTTTTTATAAACCTGCTACGCTTTAAAGGTGTATCGCGAGGTTATATAGAAGACATCGGATATATTATTACATTCCTCTTTAAATTTTCAATGTGAGAGTTCAGGGTTTTTCTTCTGAGTTAGTTCATAACATAAAAGTATTAATTTATTGTTTTTTAAGCCAGGTGGTTCTGTAGTCTCTTAGAAATTTTGATAAGGTAAGTTTGATCAGTCAGCTTGTCCCATATTTTGTATAGGGATGTATTCATATACAAGCATTCATATGCAGAGATCTAAACTTTCCAATATTATAATTAACTCTAACTTTTATAGTCATCTCATTATTAAATTTTTAGAATTTTGTGGTCTTCCAATAATATGCAAAATTTTATAGATCAACATTTCAAATCCATAAATTAAGAATACTCAATAGTACTTTCCAGTTTTAGACGCGGAAAATAATGTGTTCAAGATAATTCCTAAGAATATTTTTATTTTTACTCGACTTACACGCCACTCACCCACTTACTTTTACTTTTCTTTCATATTTTAATTTAATCAATGTTACATTATTACGTGGCTAAGGTCTCCTATCCACTTCTCTACTCTTTGTTTTAACTAAATAACGCAAAATGCATGAATATAAAATCCCCTCACAAATGCTAAAAAAGACTTCCGAGAATTATAATTCATGTACATAAGATTCCCAGCTTTAGTAGATTATAGTTAATCGCAGTCACGTTCTAATCCTAACCTGTCGTTCGCAGACGACATTAACACCGGTTTAAATTGTTGCCTCTTTTACTTGATAAAACAAAATAGAGACGACTCTATAAGTCGGTGTGAATGCTTTGCCTTTAATAGGCGATTGCTCATTTTCCTTAGAACAAGGTGGTAGGTAGTTGCCTCTTTCTGGTGCAGTTATTATTACAGCCAATCAAAGTAAAGACAATAAAAAAGGGAAGTCAACGCCTTGACGCATTAAAATGGATCCCTTGTTCTATATTTATTTAAACTTATTAACCTTTAACGGTCACTGGCATTTATCCAGATGACAAAATCTATTATCGTCAATTAAAAGGTCATTTAGCATTAGTCCGTGATTGAGACGCATTCAATTATTTAGGAAAGTATGAAATTTAGAATTTATAGAGTATTTTTAAATATTTAGCTGTGGTAGAGTCAAACTCTATTAAAGACTCGAAGCTGGCCCGACCGGGATGTACTACTCTCTCACAGTAGATCGGCGTAACGTGAATATTGTAGTTGCATTTTGTACGATGAGTGAGAGAGCCGGAAGACCAAACTCTACCCACCCACGCTCTCTGTCTTACTACTCGTCAGGTCAGCAACGTGCAAGCAATTCCTTTGTTATAGCAAGCATCTATGGTCCTAGGGTCACTGTTTAACATCAGGCGAGGTTATATTATATTAGGATCCTCTCATGCCGACTTTTTATATATAAGTAAAAACTTATTATTAGTACTTCATGCCAGGCATTTTCGGCATACCTGAGTAGGTGTTTCATGGCAAACGAATTCGGCAGGTAAAGTAAGGTCACAAGGTCATCCAAACCTGTGTCATCCAAAAATGACAATTCAGGGTGAAATTGCTATGGATGTCCCTACAAATTGAACACAGCATGATGTAAGATAGGTAGGTAACGTAGATAAAGAAATCTTCACGCTGTGTTTTGATTTAATAGTTTATCATAATAATTATGATAAACTATTAAATCAAAATCAAGAAAGCAAGAAATAACAATGATATAAATATCATAATCTCTGAGTCAAATCTTAAATCCTATACATATCAAAAAGTTTACTCTAAGATTTACCCACCTAGGTAGAAAATTATATTCAGACCTTAGTCATAAACTTGGCCTACTTCTAAAAGTCTTTGAAACTTGCTCGTCACTTTACGATGACCTTAACCTTCAATATCCTTTTTTGGAACATGAAATAGGTAGGTTAATAACATTCATTTTTTCGTGCAGGTACTGGAAAAACCATGATATTACTACTGGTAATCAGAAGTCCTCAGTACTAGAACGATTAGTATTTGCTAGTTGGAAACGTGCCTCGTTAACCTTAGCTTGGGATCGCGGTTACTATAGTGACATAATTTACCACACTACACGCGTACATGTTCCATCTTGTTGGAAGAAATAATTCAGTAAATTATTATGTATGAGATATAGATCCGGAAGGATCTTTGATAAAGTTATCAAAGGGAAAGGAAATGTTTGCATATAATTCTATATAAACATTGAGAAACTCTATAAAAGCATTACCAATGACTAAAAAACTTTCTTAGTCGCTCTTAATTTGTTAATTTAATATAGTAAAAAGATAATTTTAACAAATAATAATATAAGATATTGTATTTTGAAAGTTCTTTGCTGAAAATCAAACTTTATAGTGAAACTAAGATATTTAGATAATTTAATTAAAATAAGATACATCTATCTTAACCACCAAACATACCAATAATATCAGGCATATTTCAAGATTATCGATTGTTATTTTAATTTCAATATTGATTGAATCTTAATTTTTAATTTAATAAGTACCTACATGATTGCATTTTTTTTAATATAAAGCTTTTAATATAATTTATATCATCCGTATTTCCCACAGTATCCGGATCCTGAATATGAAAATAGATTTTAACAAAATGTAGAGTGGTTTAATACTCATTAGCAAAGACTACAGTTCTAGACTATGACGGATTATAGTATATGTTTGGGAATGTCTTAAGGAAGTCCTGGGTATAAGGCGAGTAGATAGGTATATTACAAGGATAATAACAACTATATCGTCATTTGGTTACCCTTGAATCAATATGTTTTATTATTTCACTCACGTGTTACTTTGGTCACATTGTTTTATCAGAATTACTCACCACTAAATCATATGTTTTGAAATAAATAGCGTTAACTTGCGATTACGCTTGGATTTTGGAACCACAAATCCCGTGGTCTGTTAGACAAAGTTGGTAGCTACACTTGTTCGTTGTGTTGTCATGTTTTACTTACTCGTATCAGCTGTTGTTCCATAAACTGGAGAGACGAGAATGCAGAATCCCGTTTTATCTGAAACCCTCATCAGATGCGAACCTTTAATAATAATAATATGGGGAACTATTTGTTATGTTTTTAAATCTATTTAAATTAGATATTTTTTAGTTAGATTTAAAAATATAAAATGATATAAAATAAATTAATGGAATAATAATATTTATTTATTTTTCAATAATAAGCTGTTTCTAAAGGTTGCAGCCAGCACTCATAATAGTATTCAAACTGTGCTATGAGTGCTGGCTTCCATCAAGATGTAGTACGTACAGGTTTTATATTATAAGAAAATTAAGTTAAGATGATATATCTAATATAAATAAATAATACTTACAAAGAATCTTAAGCACCTAACCAAACTCCTATTCCAATCCTAGATGATTTGAATTCGGAAGCGTCGTCATTATTTTAATTATAAGTCTAATTAACGAGAGTCGATGTTTTGTTGCTTCAGATTTAATACAAATATATTATTAAATTTATACATGAATTAAGCGAAAGTTCATATAGTTATCTGAATCATTTAGAAGTAGTATCATAATTTTAGAATCATAATTTTAAATGTTCCCAACGATTTCCAAGTTATACATCTCAAAATCTTGTAATTAATAAATTCCATAAAGTGGCAGAACCATATGTAATCTCAAATAACAAGAAACGACGCTTATATCTTTCGGCACAGCATCACATCGAAAACATTTCCTTGTTAGCTTTCAGGCTATTTATGGAAAAGTCGTTTGAATGCAAATACGCCTTTACGGGGTCTATACCATTTAATCCGTACGTGTTTTCATTAGATATCCGTAACCTGAAGGCTCCATTTTCTTTTATATTTACCGTTAGGTTCGGGCATTTAAATGCATTTTCAGTTTCCACATGTTACATTTCAGTTCACATAAAATATCAATGTATCCACTTTATAGTACCTACTTATAAAATACCTTATAGGTAAGTGTTCAGGACTCAGCTTAAACAAGTCAACGGATTTGTTGTCCAATATCGTCAGATAAATTGACTAACTGTATATTTTCTCACTATTCACCGCTTGTAGTATGGGTGACGTACAAACACGGAGCAACATCCCTTTAGAAGCCGCACTCTAGTACAATATTTTCCGAAACACATACATATAATAAAGAGTATTAGATTTAGGACGGACCAATTACGATCTAGTATTATTTTCAATATACTCACTTTAATGCCTCGACTCTTCTTCCGCCTCGCAACTTTTGTCGGAACTATTTTGATCTAAGTTATTCCTAGTGCGAGGTCCAAAGGGTAAAAAGTTTCGGATTGGCATTTTATTATCTTTGGGTATCACTATTTTTCACATTCTGGAACATTTCAAAGGTAAATGTTTTTACCTGAAAGTAAATTGCTTGTCAAGTATATTTTATCATGTAACTATGAAGTGGTGTACACTAGATTGATGATAAACACATCTCTTTAGATAGCAGTGTTTAAATAACTATTTAGATAATTTCAGGCGAATAACGTTTTTATGGGTTTAATCTGTTTTGGAGTTACATTTTCTCTACTATTTTCAGATTTAATAGGAATGTATTATACATGTAAGCCTTCTAGAATAAATTATTTTCTAAGTGATAGTGAATCGCATTAAAATCCTCTCTGTAGTTTAGAGAAACTAAGCAGACAAACAGACTCATGGATGGCGACTTTATTTTATAGTTTAACTAGCGACCCGCCCCGGCTTCGCACGGCTCTAAAATTATCAGTCTTTCTCTGCTATATTATGCATGTATTATACATATAAACCTTCCTCTTGAATCACTCAATCTATTAAAAAACCGCATCAAAATACGTTGTGTAGTTTTAATGATACATAGGGACAGACAGCGGGAAGCGACTTTGTTTTATAGTTTGTAGTGATGCAAAATAGTGAGTATTTTTCTTGTTCACAGGTTCACAGGTGGCAATGGATGAATAATCAACAGTATCACAAAGAAGATCTTCCCTCTCACTTTGCTACCCAGAAAATTCCAACCTTCAAAAATGGAGAAAGAGAGGCCGTCAGCTCCGTCCTTACAGACTATGGGCGATAATTACAGTTCAAAGTAAGTAAAGTTATAAAAGAAAGTGTATTTTGTTCATTTTGGTAGATAAACCGTGTGATCTTAGAATTATCAACGCTTGAGATGATCTCAATAACATTAAATAACCTTTAATCCTTCATCTCAACTAGGGCAGAGCGGCTTACGCTAAAATATCAATGCTATGGCAGGCAATTTAAGTAACTACTTAATTTTATTCAATAAGGTATTTGAATAAAATACTCCATAAAATGTAATAGGCACCGAAACCAACCCAGGAAACTCTCGTTTACAGCTCTGTCATATCGCGCTGTCAAAAACATAATGCCACAAACAATTCTCCGGAAAATTCACAGCGGTTGACCCGTTGGATCGCTTTGTATTTTTAATAAAGCCTTGTTACGGGCCGTTGACATTTCTTTCGGGCCTGTAATAACGGAGGCCACGTGACGGGCATCTGTTGAATTATGTAACATTTTATTATGCTGTTTTTTTTTATAAATCCTTAGTTACATACCATACCAATATACTGTAGTACATATACTAATCGTATGCTAGGAGTCGCCAGTTGCTACCGTCTACGTAAAGTCTTAGTACTTTATGTGACCTATACGATTTACGATGATAAATTCAGCTACTCTACAAGAGGTATACAATCAAGGATATTATAAAAACGCCAGAAGATTTTTTTTGAGAAGAACAATATTCCACCCCCAGATTATATTTTCTATTGCTTTCTGGCTTATCAGAACTGAAAATTTTGATATTTCTTACAGAGAATCTTTAAAATCAATGTAGCGTTTATTCGCCATAGAGTTTAGCTACAATTTTTAATTCGCTTGACCGAGTGTCACCCAACCTTGACCACGCTTCATAGCGCGTCAATCTAAATGCTCGTCCATGAGTGACATGAGTTTCAATTGAATTGGCATGTTCACCGACCTTCACAACGCTCTATGTACAAAACTTAGTTAGTTATTAGATGCCGTCATTATATAAAACGTTATCAAAGGCGGAATGACATGAGACATTTTTAAATGTTACACGTTATGTGACATTGTAGAGATGTGAAACAGAACGTAGCTTAACCCACATCTGGCTGCTCAGCATTTTCCGATATGTTTTCTTAATATTAGCCAGTATAGGCTGACAGAGTATGAATTACAAGACAAGCCACATTACTAAAACACGATAAAAAGAGAGACCGAGCTATACGAAAGAACAAGATACATTGTCATCAGTTTGAACTCTCTTTTTATTTTGAAATAAAACTATTTTACGGATTATATCGCGTTTATTTACTTTTTATGTTCCCGACGTGGTCACGGGGGGACTGAGGTGTTAGACGTCCTGATGTCATAGTTAAAAACTGGGTACCCTCAAATTTTGTTGTTTGCGGTCCGATCCACACAGAAAGTGCTCACTGTGTCTCAAGGTCTGGCAATGGTACACTTGGTTTTGGATTTAATTATATTAATTACTGGATCCCAAGTTGGTGGTAGCACCCAGCCATCTTCCCTATTGAAATTAGTATATTTTTGTAATTTCAATGGCCTCACGTATCATCCTTGGTCGGAATCGGTGTTCTTTTGCGAGGATCTGAGGTTTATCAAATCTGATATAATGGCGGGTGCGGTCCTGTACATGTTCACAGATTGCAGACTCTCTTTTTATTTTCTAACGCGGAAGAGAATATTCTTGGTTTGATTTTCATAAATCGAAGTACGAGTGTATGGAAGAGGATCTCTACTATTTGAATCATCCAAGATTCTCGAGAAATCCCTTCAGACTCTTGAAATTGCCAAAGGACTCTGAGATAATGATGATATTGATGGCATAATATGATTATTCCAGCCACAGGACCCTTTTACACAAAATAAGGATGAAAGATCATTTTTGGAAACGTTCGTAGTCTACTATGTTCGTAGCATAAAACTCGTCTCGTTTGCAAATATCGTACTGTATTTTAATAGAGAAATACGTTCTGGTTGTAGCGTGACTTGTTTTTTATCTTACAATCTGGCAAAATAGTAATAATACTTGATGGGATTGCTCTACACACAAAGAAATAAATAAAAACATTCAACACACGTTCTACATATTATTTACGCTAGCTCTGACACTATATGAAAATAAATAGAAACCATTTATCAGGCAACACAAAATGACAAACACTAAAGTACAAAATAACACTAGGTACTTAATGTTTATAATATATGAAAATACAGCTTCTGAATGTTAGCGCGCACAAAACTGGTCAAAGTGGTCAATGGATGGACTTATAATTTTTACATTACTATAATGTAAGAATGTTTTTTCTTATATGGTAACGAGAAATTATGAATGGTGCTTGTGCTCGCGACTTCATCCGCGTGGAATTTAAATAGTTAATTAAGTCAAAATCCCGCCAAAATCGGTTCAGCCGTTTCGGAGATACTATTGGATTTCATGTATCTTTATTTTTTATGCGTAACAGTATTTTTTTTCTAAAATTAAAGCAACTTATGTTACTCCTTATAACATCAGCTATCTGCCAGTGAAAATCGGTCCAGCCATTTTGGAGATTACCTAGAACAAACATACAGACAAACAGTCAGGCAGACAGACGGAGAGACATTTATTTTAAATCACGTTTTTGTTATAAGTTCCGTATGTACTTTCATATTATGCATTTAGTGAGAAGGTATTATTTTGATATTAGATATAGATACTCCAATTTTATTTATGTGCTTAGATGAGCCACAGAGAAGTGTGGTTTGGTTAGAAATTAATAAAATATCAAGCTCTAAATAGTTAAGGGCGTCGAGCTCAGCGACAGCCCAACTATCCTGAGAATATTTCGTTCAGAGGTGTTTTGAATTATCCTTCTTATTCGCTTCGTTTCGCGAAAATTGCATATTATTAGGGTCTAACAACTATTAAAATCTCACAAACTCTCATTAAAATCACTTTAAGTCGTTTAAATTGTTTTCTTAATTGTATGTATTGCCTTGTCGACCTAGAGTCTAGACACAAACGTGTCAAATAGCAAGGTTTTAAACTTAATCCCCTTTGTATGAGAGACTTTTATGGCGACCTCTGGGTGCAGAGGTTAGAGGGTATGCCGCTCAGCTCGCTGCACATGGTGGTTGCGGGTCTGGTGTCTCTGCGATCGCCCTAAGTCCATAGTAAAAGCGATGTTTAGTTTGGGACCATACAGTTGGTCTGTCTGTCTGGTGATATTAATATTATTATTATTTACAACTAGCGACCCGCCCCGGCTTCGCACGGCTTTCTCTACTATTTGCAAATTCAATTAGAATCTATTATATACATATAAACCTTCCTCTCGAATCACTCTATCTATTAAGAAAACCGCATAAGATTCCGTGGCGTAGTTTTAAAGATCTAAGCATACATAGGGACATACAGACAGCGGGAAGCGACTTTGTTTTATACTATGTATTGATGGTTCTACAAAGCATTTTCTAGAACAAAAGCCATTATTATATAGCCAATGCAAATAATATATTATCTAATTATGTACACGAAATTAAGCTGTTTTCTTTTTATAAAGATGGGATTACGTCATTGTGTCTTTATAGAAAGGCATAAGCAGTAAAGGTTTTTTTTAAACAACGATAGCTATGAAGAGTAGAGGAGAGCCCGCGATCACCAGGTACCGAGCCGACGCTCAGTGTGTTAAACCGCTGAATCACGATTTTCCCCTTTTAGACATTCATTAATCTTTGTGGTTTCCTTTAATAACGACGACGTGTTTTATTCATGTGAAATGAAGGGAAAGTACCCTCAGACAATACGCTACTGACAAAACAAATTATTTTCCTCATTCAATGACCTCACTACATTACAATTTGTTTACAAAGATTTGCAATGCGGTGTTCCAAATTCAACGCTAAAACTAGCGATGTAGAGTTCAATCTTCAAGTTAGTATGTCAATTACCTGACTTATTGTGATTGGTCTTTATAAAAACACTTTTATAGAACTTTATTGTTAAGTACGTTTTAAGAAAAGGCTTATCTCATCAGTTTTAAGCCAGTTTTAGATAAGACTGGATTTTCTTTAATGAGGTTGCGACACTGACGTAACGTTTTGCTTTGCGATCATTTTTGTGAAAATATTTTGTAGTTTTAGGCAAATTTACGCAATTGATTTTCATCATTCAATTTATATCTATCAACTATGGATGAACAGAAAGATAATTATATATTTGAGTGTGATACTCTTCATGTCAGTCAACACTGCACATCCCAAATTAAGTTAGAATAATTGTCGATGAAATTACAGATAACTTTGTTCTAGAATTTTTTTGTGGCACCGTTGTAATTTAATTTAGATTTCTATAATCTAAGTAATATATCTATCACACTTTTATTCAAGTATAAGCTAAACTATGCACAATATCTACTGTGTTTTGAAAAGCAAGGTGCCACGTTCATATATGGTGCAGATTGTATTTGTACATAACTTATTTTAATGCACAAAGTCAATGAATATTAATTAAATATTTCCATTCATGACATTAAACTTTGAATAGCTATTTTAATTAACTGTGTCCATGGCATTGTTAAATGTATAGAATTTTACTTTTGCTATAGAATGGCTTGATACATGACCTTTTTATTAATTATAATTAAACATTATTGGACACAATTCATAAATAAATTGGATGTACATAACTTTGACCTCAATAGGACTATACAGGAAGATTAAAATGTTTCTGGATCATTTAGGTAAAAACTAACAAAAAAGAAATTCTAAAAAAATTGGGCATTCTAGCATCGAGCTTACATGTATATGTAAAGCAGGTTTCCCCGTCTATCGTACTGAAAAACTGTTTTCGGAGGTGGGTGGGATAAGCTTGTAATGCTAAAATTTCACAACATTCAGGTTGAAAATACGGAAAATAAACTCAAAATGTTGCCATACGAATGACACATAACCGCAAACAATACCTATTCTGTAGCGAAGTTCCTCTGCTAACACGTGTTAACTGTAATTGAATGCGCAAATCTGTCTCAAACGGCTGATGCAATGACAAATAAGTGTTTCGTCAAGCACTTGAACACTATTGGGGTTAATTCACCACCGATTCCTGTCAATAAGTAACGTAGATATGTGCGTGTGCGTGCTGTTGCCGTTGCGGCTGTGTCGAAGATGGTCGGGGAAGAGCGACCTGGAAAGACTAAATTTTGGTACTGCCCCCCTTTGGATAAAATGTACGGGAGTTCATCCATCTCACTGGCAATCATTTAATTAATATTCCGCTTTCTTTATGAGCATTAAAAAACCAGGGACCGACACCAGGACTGGCATACCATGCATTGACAAATATTGGTCCACTCCCTGAATTATTATTTCATGAACATTTAAAACGATGTTGCTGAATACTAGACATTTCCGACTTGATTACAAAAGAGTTATAATAATAAACGCATAATGCGGGTCTTGTCGTGTCCGAAAACTCAAATATGTTGCTAAAAAAATAATTGAATATGTCTTAAGCTACTTGTACTTTATAGTTTCTTTGTATTTTGTTCACAGAATAGACCTCGCTTACAATGGGTCGAGGGAAGACCTGGATCCCTACATCCCCGCTGACCACAGACCGATCGCATCGAATACCTCGTGAGTAACCAATAATTTTAATAATGAATACAATCGGGTATCGGTCGTATGCCATCCCACCTCTATTTTTGTATTGCGCCGTTTCAATGTCGTGCAATTAAGTTCTAATATAATAAATATAGATTTGGCCATTTGGACGTCCCACTCCTGGTCACGGGCCTCCCCTAACTGCGAAAGGGATTCACATGTCTTTCGAAAATTGGTTAGATTTTCTAAGACATGCAGTTTTCCTGACGATGATCACCGTTTAAGTACTAAGAAGCCTTTAAGTTAGTTCGCCCAGAGAGCTACAAGGACAGTAGCGTGGGAGTCCGGTTGATAGGTTTGCTACAAAATGCTACTCAAATGTTTAAGTCCCCCTTATCTATTTCAGTTCTTGTCATTGTCTGACATGCTTTGTATGTCGCGTCAAAATTAATAAGGCCTAAGTTCACCAACCGTTCTAACGAACCGTTAAAGCAGTAAACGATTGCTGTTTGAACTGTCCCCTACACTTGCATAGAACACAGCATGAGGATATTTGCGTGATAAATTAATCGCTTATAATTATTGTAAATACATAATAATTAAAACCTTGCCTTTGTTATTGCAGTAACAATAGAGTTATTAACAGTGTCATCTACACACATCTCTTTTTTGTACACTTTTAACAAGTGATGTCTCTACTTCTATGAAGTGTGCTGTTGATGATTTGAAACTATTTACTATACACGCTTGAACATGGAGTAGGTAATCAAACATTAACTGTTCAAAAATTTGGTATCGCCTGATCCCATATTGTTTTAATTAGCTTTTGGTTATTTGTGGTGTTTTCATTTTTCTTGAAAGAAAACGCTTTAATTGAATTATATAAAAAAAACATATTTATCCCAGCCTCGGTCGGCGCTTAGAATAATTATCTCATTTTTTTCAATAATTTAATTAAAATTAAAAATAATTCCGTGATTAAGAAAACGCTTTCAGAAAGGTTCATTGTCATTCATCTTTAGTATAATTTCCACATGAGTGCGTTAAGTGATGTAATTATATAACCCTATCCCACTGCCTATTCCAGGAGTATCGGGGCGCTAGCTCATCTGCTAAAAGCCTCCCTCGGGTCAGGGGTGCTGGCCATGCCTCTTGCCTTCAAAAACGCTGGCCTCTTGGTCGGCAGTCTGGGCACCCTGATTGTCGGCTTCATATGCTGTCATGCTATACACGTGTTGGTAAGTTGATCATTTACCTGCCGCTCTAGCAGAGTGGATTTGTTGTAGTACCACGCTATCACACGCGAGCAATGACATAGGTTTTGCAAGCATTTATCGCGGTAACTGCTTAACATTAGGTGGATCGTACAATTGTTTGCCGAATTCGTTATTTAAAAAATATATCGGCAGTAGTATGTAATGTAATTTCCCATATTTAAGCATAATGATTTATAAAAACCCTTGTGGATAAATCTACTGCGCTAGAGGGGTAGACTGGCAAATCACCACTTGCTGTACGGTGAAGGAAAGGACTAGTACCTAGTACCTAGTACCTGAGTGGACTATGTTCAGACTCACCCTCGTATTGTAGGTGCACTGCTTAACCCCTAGAGCGTCACGAACACCTACGTCGGTGTATAAGATATGGCTGCTCCAAGTGTCGCGTTCACCTACGGGTGGGTATAAGACGCGAGCGGCTATTGGTTCCTTTATTTGCTACGTTTACTAACACGTCAACCATAATAGGGTTTCATGGATCGATTATGTCAAAGACTCTCCGTTTTTAGTATCGATTCTTGTAAAAAACGTTACTGGTCGGCAAGAAAAAAGGAAACAAAAAAATCATACTTCCAAAATATTGCGACAATTCGCGCAGAGGGCGCTCGGAGGTGGGAATCATTGGAAGGGTTAAGTATGGACCAACAAGACGCTTGAATCAGAAGCCTTAATTCCGACAGTGTTAGGCAATTAACTGCGATATAACTTCCTAATTCATCCAAGATCTTAATGGACTTAACGCGTTAAGAGGATTCGGTTATACCTACCGCTCAACGTTTACTTAGGGATTTTGGACACATTTACGTCTGAAAGCGTTTTGGAAACTAATTAATTGGGGCGAAATAGATTAAGACTGACATGTAAGTAGATAATCTTCGCTCGGCATTTCGAATGAATTTTCTTACTATAAAATATATGCGGTAAATTTTCGGCGGTAGAGTTACGAATTAAATTAAAAAGACGTGATTGTTTACTAAATCCAAATCTTTCGGAAAAATACACTTTCTGACGTCATCCTTTTAAGTATTCACAAGTATTCATCTCATATTTTATGTGAACTAGAGGTAATTGTATCCTTTGTAACAAAGGCTCTACAAGTTATGCTTGACTACCTCATTATTTTCTAGCAAAGTAACTCTACACAAACATCTCAGTACTATTAGCATTAAAATAATATTTTCTATTACTTTAAAAAATGAGTGTAACACGGAACTAATTACTTTGAAACTACCTACAAAGTTTATTTTGTTAGGAAAAGCCTTCAACTGCTTGCATTGACGTCTATCATTCGCTAGTGGTATATTTACGTTGAAAGAGCTCATATACTGGCTCAACCAGGGTATCACCTCACAGAGGATCGGCATGCAGTAGCTATGGCTGTGTTTCATACGATGAGTGTCAGAGCCAGAAGCTCAACCCCATAGTTGCTCTGTTTGTCCCACTATACTTCAGGGCGGCAACATGCGCGCAATGCCTTCAGTATAACGCAGGTCGTACGGTTGTTTCCGGCCTTTTTTATATTAGAAAATATAGTCTACTCTAATTTGCACCTACCATCTTCGGAGTAGCGTTCCTTTTCATCTGTCCCGTCCCTCCGTCTAAAAACCTTATTTATTAAAGCTTAAAATATGTACCTTCCAACCACAAAAGAGAGTGCAATGTTGCGTCACAACCGCTAACTGCATGATGCGGCGGGTCCATTGTCAGCAACTGTGACACAACTATTCGGCAATCGAGTTGGATAACTGGCCCATTTACACTTTCTAATGCCCATGGTTACACCGCGGAGTTTCTAATGTTCATCGTGTTTATTTTCTTACTGTAATGCGTAATGTAATCATAAATTAGATATTATGCAAATGCATCGCAATTGATACACTTTTAATGGCTTAATTAAATATTTATTTATTTAAAATGACCGTTTGGTTCAGTGACCGCTTAGTTCCACTCAGCTGGTTGTATATTCGGTGAATTACGGTTTTTTTTTTTTTGTAATTGTCCTATGTCACTGGGTTCCCGTCTGACCATTGAACGGTTCCATAGTATTGTTGGATGCATATATCAGGGAAAACGTCCCGAATAAACTGAGCTCTCGTTATTACAGGTGCCAATAATAAAAAAAGTACAGCTTATGCTGGTAATATTCCATGACATGTTTACTCGACCGTACAAGCTTAGCTTAGCTTGAGAGTTGGGTCCACCAGTTGGTGTGGTAGTCTGACTATGTTACTTGTTATTTGTAGGTGCGAGCCGGGGTTTGAACCCAGGACCTGACGCGTGCTTTACCAATCGGCAAACACTGCAATTTTCTAACTAAAACCTTAATTTATTTTCTAGGTAAAAACTTCACAACAACTGTGTTTGGAGCTGAAGCGACCTGCATTGGGATACGCAGACACTTGCGACCTCGTCTTCCAGCATGGACCAACACCTGTGAGGAAGTTAGCGCCATTCGTTAGGTGGGCCACCAATTACAAATAAATATCGCCAGACTGACACACCAACTGTATGGTCCCAAACTAAGCAACGCTTGTACTATGAGTACCGTACAATGGACTGGGGGCGATCCCAGTGACACCCAGACATAAGCAAATTACGAAAACGCTATTTCCGAAATTTGCTCCGGCGGGAATCGAACCCGCCACCACATGTACAGTGAGCCGAGCGGCCTACGCTCGAACCACTGCGCCAAGCGGTCGTCATTCCACTACCTTTCTCAGCCAGGGCCTGGAAGAATAAAGTTTTAAAGTGCTTCTATACTACTAACCCTGTCTTAAAATTAAAGCTACTTTAGTCAATACATTTTAGTAAAGTACTTTATTCAAACTACGTTTAAGTGAAAGGGTTAGTCGCATAACCTCTACATTAACCCCTTTTCAAACCCTTTTAGGGACTATCCGCTTCCGGGCCCAAATCTTAGCCCTTTCCGCGAATATTAATAGAGATCAATGACTTTACTTGCAGGGAGCTTGCTGATTGGGCATTGGCATTAACTCATGCTGGAGCCTGCTGTGTGTACGTTGTTGTTATAGCGGAGTCGTTTAAACAAGTAAGTAAAATAATATGATGTGTAGCGACCTCATAATCTCGCTGCAAGAAAACACGCATTCACGGCGCCAACAACAGATGGCGCTGAATTCAATGTTCAACACAATATACAAATATTCATAGAAGCCTAAGTCACGCTATTAGAGTTTGTTAGCAATGTGATTATAAACAAGTTCCTCGCAATAATTAACAGTTATAAGCATAAATATGTTTGGGTCAGAAGTATTTTTTTTTTCCGCAAAAAGATAAGTATTCGCCATTATGATTTGTTGTTAAAACCATAGTACAGAACTCTTATTGCACAAACATAAGTAACTCGCACTTGCCCATTTTTATAATTATCTGCAAATACGATAGTGTCTTCACCAAATCGTGACAAAAACGGCGCTGTTGTATCAATTATAGAACTCTGCAATTTCTCCAGGTATCAGACGTCTACGGCGGCCCGAACTGGTCTGTCACAGCCTTCTGCGGTCTGAACCTCGTAGTCCTCGTACCGTTGACACAGATCACCAAGCTGAAGTACTTGGTGCCGTTCTCAGCGATCGCCAACTTCGTGTGGGCAACCGCCATTTGCATTTCCATCTATTACTGTTATACGGACCTGCCTGATATCTCTGAGAGGAACCTGGCTACATCTATAAGTGGAATACCTACTTTTATAAGGTAAGCTTTGATTGTTCGGGAAAATATAACGATAACATTGCCACGGACATCAAATGGTGTTAATGGTGACGGTCGAGTTAGTCCCCGACTTTGATAAAAGAAGTAGTCCCCGAACATACGAAAGGCCATTTTAAAAATTTGTGGTTCACAGTACTAGGGTTCCTTAGTCTGGGACCATACAGTTGGTGTGTCAGTCTGGCGATATTAATTTATTTGTTATTTATTCTGTGTCAGAAACCGTATTGTTAATTGAAAATAAATAAAGACGAAACGTTTAAAGTATCCTTTCCCAAAGTGGGCGATAACCGCCCCTTGTGGGCGCTGCAGGTCGGTAAGAGACCCAGAATAAATGGGAGCGTTGTGTAGCTCACAATAATCAATTAATTTAATTTGACGTTACAGTGGTTTTTAAGTAGGTGAAAAAATGGGAGCGCTAAAAAATAATTTATTCTCAAAGTGGGTAGTATACAAAATAAGTTTGGGAACCACTGGTTTAAAGCAACTGTCAATAAAACATTATATTCGTTTTCATATATCATCTCATTGGCTGTGGTTTAGTTTTAAAAGACGTGTAGTTTCCTTGTCTTGGGCACATTGTACCAAAAAATGCACTCCTAAATACAATCTCTCCGCAATATTAAACGCTTGATCGACTATAGTTAATGTAGGAGGTTCACCACAGTTTAGGGTATAATGAACCTATTTTATCTGAGCGAATTGTAAAGCTTCTATCAATCGTGGACTATTAGAAATTCATGACTAAATCGTTTTCAAACAATGTTTTTAAATTTATATTCTCTATTTTACTTTACATTTTAACCTTGATATAAGAAACATTGTTTTCTCTGACGCGCATAATGAATTGCAAAGTAAAATGCAACAGCGGAACAAAATATAGCGAAATAAAATTGTCCCCATCTACGGCCGAGGAATATTCTTCAAAGGAATAGTCTTTGTTCAAAGCATAATGGAACAACGTACTTTGCTTAATTATTTTCCGCCAAGATTTTTTTTTATTTGCTACTAATTGAGCATCGATTGTAACACCACAAAAATATCAATAAATCCGTCTCAACTTTGAGAACAACGGGCCGCATTAATAAATCGATCTCGAGACTGAAGGCGATCTTGAGTTCGGTTTTGTCGGTTCATTTTGTACTGGAATGACCAATTTATAAGATCCCTCTCAGACTTGTGATTGATTTATTACGTCGGATCTTAGACATTATAATTCCAGTACAACATCACTACTAGTAAAAACTCAAATTGAATACTCAAATTTAATCGCTTTTATCTATATGAGTCAAGTTATCATTCATTTTTGCAAGTTTGAGTATCAATACTTTAGGGACTAGTCCCGCCACACATTCCCACCACTGTAACTCCTGTAAGCCAGGATCGACAATGGTGACTAATAATGACGTCGAGGTTTGACACCCCTCGAGTCCCGGGGAAAAGTTAATTGTCTTGGAACCCGCACGAATTGAATCGAAAGAAATAATAGGAGGAGTTGGAAGAAAACAATTCCACTTCCCTCCGGTGCAAAGCGGGAGACAAAAATAGCTGGTATGGGCTGATTTCCATGGAAACAATACTGATTACAGCTGATTGAAGACCAGTTGTAAGGCACCATGGATCGTAATATGACTAATTGGACCTAAACTCGTCAGCTGATTATGACCGTAACTTTCGCTTTCACAGCACAAGTCTGTTCGCCATGGAGGGCATAGGGGTCGTGATGCCTATCGAAAACGAGATGAAGAAGCCCCAACACTTCCTGGGCTGTCCCGGGGTCCTGAATACTGCCATGACGGCTATAGCCTTGCTCTACGGGTTCGTAGGATTCTCTGGATACCTGAAATTCGGCGAGGAAGCCAGGGGCAGTCTGACATTGAATCTACCCCAGGAAGAAATGTGAGTATTAGGTCATTTAATGAATTATTATTAAGTGAAAGCGTTGGAAGATAGGGTTTCGACAATCTTATAAGGGTCTATCTATATATATATATAACTCAAAGGTGACTGACTGACTGACATAGTGATCTATCAACGCACAGCCCAAACCACTAGACGGATCGGGCTGAAATTTGGCATGCAGGTAGATGTTATAATGTAAGCATCCGCTAAGAAAGGATTTTGATTAATTCTACCCCCAAGGGGATAAAATAGGGGATGAAAGTTTGTATGAAACTTTGTCAATTTTAAACCGATCGGGCTGAGACTTTGCAGTCATAAAGCTACTATGACGTAGACATCCCATAAGCAAGGATCAATATTCCACGCGGATGAAGTCGCGGGCTCAGCTAGTTTACTATAAAAATAATCAAGATTCTAACATACTTCTCTTGCAGACAAATCAAAGTATATTATTATTCAATTCAATTCAATTCAAAATCTTTATTTCAGACCTGAGTCCATAGTGTTAGTATACAAGATAAATTAATAAATAATGTTAGTAAAAAGGCTACCTATCTTACAACGGGTATGGGTCGTTACCCAGTGACGCAGCAGAGGGGCGTCCCACCGATCTGAGAACACGCTCAGGAGACTATTAGTGGCGGTGCGCAGGCGGCCTGCCATAGATGCGGTCCTCTTTCTTATTATGGCATAGAAATCGTCAGTGTGCGCCTCCGCAAACATACCGGACGCACTACAACGCCACGACAGCCCCAACAGTATCCTGAACGCGTTATTATATTGGACACGCAGGTCGCTGTATGTCCGTTGCGTAAAACGGGTCCAAAGACTGCACGTGTAGAAAGACTGACAGAAGGCTTTAAAAAGAGTGACTTTTACCTGTTTCGTACAACGTGCAAATCTTCGAACCAGCATGTTACATCGAACAGCCAGCGACCTGCGCTCCCTCTCTATATCTAAATTATCCTTGAGATCATCAGTGACCCAGTGACCCAAATACTTAAACTTAGTCACCCATGCTAAAGGAGTGCCACCGAGCGAGACACCGGGGATATCAGAATAACTTATGGCATTCGCTTTAAACATAATGAGTTCACTCTTTTTAACATTGTACTTGAGCCCATGGGCCACCGCATAGGATTCACAAATATCCACAAGTGACCTCAAAGCGCCAATCGATGGGCTCAGCAGCACCATATCATCTGCGTAACTAATATTATTCAGACAAACGCCATCAATATGGCATCCAATTTTGGTGCAGCTAAGCTCACCGATCAGCCGGTTCATGTACAAATTAAACAGGCGGGGTGAACTTAATCCCCCCTGCCTCACCCCGCAATCCAGCCTATACACATCCGATTGAGTTTGCCCCCATCTGACACTGTTCCTCTGGTTGTAGTACCAGAAGCGAAACAGGGATGTAATTTCCTTCGGTAGTGTTGTATCACTCCGCATTTTATCCCATAGTTTCTCATAGGACACCAGGTCGAACGCCTTTGACAGGTCCAAAAAACAAGCAAATACAGGTGTTTTTCGGGAGGTATAATATTGAATAGTTTGCTTGAGGCACAGAATGGCACTTTCCGTGGATAGCCCGGGTTTGAAGCCAAATTGCGCGTCATGAAGTTCGATGTGTTTCGCCAACTGTTGATCAAGCAAACTATCCAAGACCTTAGCGACTATTGTGGCTAAAAAAATAAATTATTATGACCAGATGAGATTTAACTTCAAAATGAGTCCATTATTTTTAAGTAGCTTACAACACCTATGTTTATTGTGGCAGAAAAGTTTAGCATAGCATTTTTTTATGAGCTGGAACTCATAGCGCAGTACAGTCCCCGAAAAAAACTGGTGCATTGATCTAGGTCGCTATGGAAGAAGGCGTCGACGTAGCAGTGAGCGAGGCACCTTTAATGACTGATATAACTATGATTCCAGTTTAGCACAAATAGCGAAGCTGCTTGTAGCCTGCGTGATGCTGCTGTCATTCGCGTTGATATACTACGTGCCAGTCGACGTGTTCTGGAGGAGGGTGCAGGACAAGATACCGGCCGCGAGCCACCGGTGGGCCCTCGCTGGGGTGAGGCTCGTTGGGACTCTGTTGATAGGTGAGAATACAGTTTACACGTATGACAATGGAAAGTGAGTATTTTTATAGTTTATACAAAATCTGAAAATATTTAAGACACCATTTTGTAATTGGCGACAAAGACCGTATGCAATGCATTTATTAATATATCCAACTTGCTCTAAAACATTTCAAGAACGACAGATAACCAGAAAAACTGGCCATATTCGTATATTTAGTGATTTACTAGTATCATATCCACCGTGATAATATTTAGAGTAAAATAAATGTATTAATAAACGCACTGCATACTGTGTTTGTCGCAAATCACAAAAATGTTGCATTAAAATATGTTTTCAGATTTTGGATAAACTTTAAAAATACTCGAAATTTTGAATTTCGCGGGCTAGACAGGCTCCATCACCTTAAACGGATCAATTATGTCTTCCCTGATACCCTGCTAACTTTCGACCCTTGTATTCTCATATAATAGTTGACGTGAGCGGTGTCTAATGTTATTGATCTGTAGTCGTATCGTATGAGCTAGATAGAAATATTTTTACAAATGTCTAATTCACGACTTAAAAATTTACATCAATGATGATTCTGTTAACAAATATTGACTACAATTTATAAACTACTAAAAATATTGTTATCATGAAAAGTAATCACAATCGTCAGGAAAAATAAATTTTCTTCCTTTGCAACCTGCACTATTATTGCTATAAAATCGAGGACAGGCGCTTCAGTTTGCAACTCTGTGAAACTTTGAAAAGAGATTTATCTCCGGGCTACTGTTATATTGACACTTAACAGTTATTTGGTAGGTACTAATAAAATTTAAATTTAACAAGGTCTTAGGCTGTTACACTTGAAACAACTACACGGAGAAAGAAATTAAGCTTTTGCCTCAAGTAAATTTTAAGAATCCAAGAAATGTACGACTCTCTTTTTTTCCTAGCCCCAAATTTCATATGATAGCAACGATTTATCACTGAATATCATGATCAAATCCTGTGTTCAAATATTGTCTAACGCTATCCTTTTCTTGACAGTCGGAGTCGCCAGCGCAATTCCCCGCCTAGAACTCTTCATGGAGCTGATAGGAGCTGTATGCTTATCTGTCATGGGGCTGCTCCTCCCTGCCATGGTGGAGACCACGTGGCGATGGGGCAAGGACGTGGGCCCCTGCTCCTTGGTTCTATGGAAAAATCTCCTCATCGGGGCATTCTCTCTAGTAGCTTTGGTGTCTGGAGTGACTTACGCCATTATGGCAATCGTTAAGGAACTGTGATTTAGTTTTAAGTATTGTAAATTTATAATTAAATTATTTTTTGACAACTTTTTCGTTTTTTCGCCCTAATGTCAGTGCGTTACTATAATTAGGCAGTTTCTTAGGTGTATGCCCATAAGGTTGTATGTCTAACAAAGCTTTGTTTGAATTATCAGAAACCTGGAGAAATAAATGTGAATGAATTTTTTGAGGTTTCTAATTTAATAAACCCACTCACTAGTTAATTTTCGGAGAACGAAAATAACTAATGGTTAATTTTCTTTGTTGAGTCAATACGGCGCTATCAAAAGCCGACCTTCCCGGAATCATTATTTTAAGCAAGTATTATTAAATGGCGTCACATTAAACTACACTTGAATGTCGTACCAAGACTATTTGTTCAGCTTTATTTCGTATCAGATGGCGTATAGTGGTTTACTTTTATGACAATTGCTATTTATAACCGGTTAGTCGAGGCACAAATTGACGTAGCTTTGAAAATTGAACCAATTCCACACACATTTCTGCAAACTAAAACCAACCTAGAACCACTAACACAAGGTTGGTATTGGTCTACGGCAGTGCGTGTGGTTTGATTCCGTCCTGCAAAACGATATCCAAATAAATACCTACATAATAAGAAGCCAAGTCTTATGTTATAAAAAGTACCTGCTGAGTGATATGCAATAAATTATATTGGCACGGTTATTGGGAATAAGTATGAAGCCCTATCACATTGTGTGATTGGGAGCATAAATATATTTCGGCATTGTGAAGTCGTTGTCTAGAAATTGGCCACATTGGCGTTAATTATGTCTGTTTTCAACTTGCTCAAACTCTACTAAAAGTGGCCCTCAAAGAAGCTACCTTTAAAAAAAATGTCAACCAATTTTGGCTAGGCAATAAGCGTATTGAGTGACTAATAATTACACAAATACTCAGTCGAATATCAAATCGAATTATAATCACACGTGATCACTTTAATTGCTGCCATTTTTATCATCAAGGTCCCCTGTAATAAGCAGGTCGGTCGACACATTTTAAAGACCGAGCACGTGATTTCTGTACGAAGTACGTTTTCATTTTGAATATACAATTTCCCGATGAAACTACATTACATTGATAGTATTTTGGTCGAAATTTAATATGAGAAAAGCGGGCCAGAAATATGTATAAACAAAAAAACAGTTCCGTCTAGGGACGCCCGAAAGAAGCGAAGCTTTACAGCATAAAGCGTAGGGCGCCGCAGCTGCCACTCTGTATACCTATATAATGTGTAATACTACTGACGTCTTTGTGTAACGGTACTGACCAATAGCACGGATAGAGTGGCCGCGCGGCGAACGCCCCTAACGTTCCCGTTCGTATAGAAGTTTCGCTTCAATACAGGATCCTAAAAGTAAGTTCAGATTTTGACTGCCAATCCTGAAAACTACATTAATTGATCTATAACATTATCATCTATATTGTTACATATGTACATCTAACTTATAGTAAGTACCTATGTACAATACGTCAGATGTTAAATGTTGAGTAGGTTTTATTACAGAACCCTGATTGTAGTTCCGTCAGTATACTATTCAGCAATTAAATAGCGCTCTAGTCACGATGACTTGGCTTACAGCTCGCCTTGTGATGCCCGAAACATCCTGTTTGACGTACAATTAGATTCACTCCGAGAGCGTAATCACAGACGATTATACATCTTTACTATCATACGATACATACCGGTTTTTTTACTCTACTTACTCGTAAAATAGATACATGTTATGTGTACCTATCAAAGAATTTGTAATAATATTATTACAAATTCTTGGGTACCTATACATAATTTTTTAAATTGTCTATGATCGGCCCCATTCCATTGAACGATAACCACGGTACCGATAGTATAAACGTTTCCATACAGCTACATACTCAATGTGTTATTTGTCTAGCAATCTAAAGTCAAAATTATGGGAGCTCAATAATAATTTGTCTTCTAATTATACCCGTTATAACAAACATTTTGAATAATTTGTAACTATCAATGATGACATTATCAATACGGAAGAACTATTTTAAGTCGTCTACCGATTCTAAGCATCTTTACATATTTTATAGATTATACATTAGTCATCATTAGTCTCCAGTCCAGCGTGGACAGTAATAGATATGATAAATAAAAATTATATGATACAATTATGGTAAATAGGTCTCCTTCTGAACTCTGTCTTGAGCTCTCCTATTCTATGCTCTTTCTTTTATCTATCTTCTTTCTAGTCTTCTTTGTCTTATCTCTAGTTTCTTTCATAATTTTCGTAATTTCCCATGGTCCGGGTGTTACTGGGATTGCCCCCAGTCAATTGTATGGTACCCATACTACAAGTTTTGCTTAGTTTGGGATCATACAGTTGGTGTGTCTGTCTGGCGATATTTATTTCTTATTTTCACTGGTCATCACTTGTCCTGGCTACTACAGTTACGCGCTCCATAGTTTAAGATAAAGTTAGTTCTAGCGGGATAACATAAAATATAAAATTATGAAAATAATTTACTACAATTAGAACCACCTTCATCGCGGCCAACAAGGAAAACCGGATTATCTTTTGACGTGTCATTTAGCTGTGTTGCAGAATACGCTCACAGCCTATGTCAATATACGCCTGCCAATTCTGTAGTACGAGTACCTACTCTATGCTGTGCTGCGAGGCCTGCATCTGACGCTATGGTATCTGTGTACCTGTCCTTTAAGATTGTTTTGACTATTATAAAAAATAATCCACAGTTTATTATATGTGTAGTATATTACTTAACAATGGTATAACAAATAAATTAATTATATTATTAGGTTAACCTAATCAACCATTGCACTAAAAACTAGAAATACAGAAGTCAAAAGTGCAGTTTCGCGATTGAAATATTATTACATCTCTGTATGTTTATTGATAAAGTCCCTTATGGTTTCTGACGCTATGTCGGCAAAGGCGCTGGGAGACAATCTCTGTCCACACCCTCGGCCGAAGGACACGATGCCGACTGCCATGCCATCTTGAACAGCCGCACCGCCGGAATCACCCTAGAATTCAGAAAATATTTAAAAACCTTTATATCATTTTCTTTGCTGCTATTATTTTTACGGGACTAGTCCCGCCACACACTCCCACCACTGTAACTCCTGTAAGCCAGGATCGACAATGGTGACCAATAATGACGTCGAGGTTTGACCCTCGACGAGTCCCGGGAATAGTTAAATTGTCTTGGAACCCGCACGAATCTAATCGAAGTTGGAAGAAAATATTTCCACTTATTTCTTTGTATCAATCGGAAATCGGAATCAACCCACATGCACTGCTATAGACCAAAACCGACTTTGTGTTAGTGGTTCTAGGTTGGTTTTGGTTTGCAGAAATGTGTGTGGGTTGGTTCTATTTTGCAAAACTACGTCCATTTGAGCTTTTGAGCGCGGACACTTGGTATGTTATCGTCTGCCATTGTTCGCATGTCATTTATAGCGTTTAAGAATGCTGAAGTATTGCCTTATCTTAATGCCTCTTCTGCATCAAATGTAGGAATATGGGCATCGTAAAATAGTAGCTCACATGATGTGTTTACGGATAGAAGGACGAGGACTTTTTGGTATGTTCAAAGTTTTACAAGACCGAATATTATTATAACATCCATTCGTCCATTCGTCCATACTGTTGTGTGTAGTTAAATTGGTCTGTGGTCAATAAGCCAAGGGACTCTCTGACTTAATTGCACAACATTGTAGATCCTGGCTAACAAGAGATGCGGTACATGTCTCATATTCAAAAAGAACATAAAATGCACTAGAAACAACATCTCCTCAATCCTGTTCCCTCACAGACGCTGTTTGTACCTGACAAGTGCTTTTGCCGCCCATGATGAAGTCACCGCCACACCACATGTTCCTGGTCATCACGGTGAAGTAGGAAATGTAGCACTGCCAGTATGGCACCACTGGGATCTCTACGCTCATCAGTTGATCCGGTATTGAGCTCGCACCTTGCTAAAAAAATTATAGAACAAGTTCACAAAAAGATACCCCAGAAGGGGTGGTCAAAAACATTTCCAACAGGAAAAAGATCACAGGTAAGCGACAGAGACGGCAACTTACTTACTTGTTATTAATACCTATAAAATAAAAGCAAATGGCGATTTAAAAAAGATATGTAAAAAGCGACCAGCCCGATTCCTCTCAGTCGAGGTCGCGTTCCGATTCGTTTGTAGACTCAAGGAAAAATTTGTAAAAATGGCAACTTGTAAGTCCTTATGGGCCATAGTAATTAATATACATAGTTATAAGAAAAGGGTAATCACCTCAGTCCTCCCCCATCCACTGACAGTAACCATGCTATGTCCCTCCATCGCTCTACCCTTAGGAGGCAGCGCTATTGGCTGTATAGTGTCACTGAACTCTATAGGGCTCACAGTCTTCATCACAGCCACGTCTTTATCGAACCTCGGGTCATCATACTCTGGGTGGGCTATCACTTCAGCTATGGGGATTACGGTGCCGTTCTTACGCCATGAGCTGCCGGCTCGGAGGACCACTGTTGATGGGTCTACGCTGGAATAATTGCCGTTTTGTTAAGCAGGTCGCAAAGGACTGGACAATGTCATATAAATGTCAAGTGCGAGTCGTGTTTCCTAATAAAAAAAAAGAGAAAGATGTATAAATTTGTAAATTTCAAAATTTGGTCATTGCTCGCAAGCAGCCTGTTAACCACTCGCATCTCCTACGATTCGCACTCGACTCTTAATATGTCAATCAAAACTGCCGTATCGCGTATCTGAATACGTTATGCGTGATCGTTGTCAATCCTGACTTACAGGAGTGACAGTGGTCAGAGTGTGTAGCGGGACAAGTCCCAAAAAATATAAAACGTGAAAAAATCATTATAAAAAGAAATATTTTATGTGTAAACTAGCTGTGCCCGACTTCGTCCGCGTGTAATTTAACTTAACAAAAATTTCGGGATTATTCATCCCCTATTTAATCCCCTTGGGGGTAGAATTAATCAAAATCCTTTCTTAGCGGATGCCTACGTCATAACATCTACCTGCATGCCAAATTTCAGCCCGATCCGTCCAGTGGTGTGGGCTGTGCGTTGATAGATCACTATGTCAGTCAGTCAGTCAGTCCTTTGAGTTATTTGTATTTAGATAGATACGTACTTTTGAGCGCAATGACCAGCCGTCAATATATAATACTCGCTGATGATGAATCCGCCGCAGAAGAATGAGTTGTTCACTATAAAGGATACTTGGTGTGGATGATCTTTAATGTCCGCTTCTTGACCGTTCACTATCCGGTCGGATAGGTTCACTGGCTCCTCTGAAAACTCCTCTATAGTTGGCAGGTTTGCCAAGTCAAAAGGCATGACTGGAAAAAAATAAAATACATTAATAATGTTATAATGTTCTTTATTAAACACAAACACAATCCAGACAGGACTCGAGACTCGGACGTTTGTCCTTATAGCGTAAATAATGGAAACTGTTATATACAATATCTACGTATTAAGATACTTTAACATCATTCAAGTCTGAAAAGATTGTTTATATGTAGAATAACAGGCTGAAAATAATAACATTTAAACTTTCTATGAAGTATATTTTTGAAATAATAATTTCATTAGAAACTCAAAACCCATCATTTTGCCTGAGATATTTCCATAAGTTATGTACAGGCGTTTCTCGGAAGTAATTAATTGTTTACAAACATTACCTATTAAGCGAAACTCTCAAGTAATCCCTTAAAGTTGTTGCTAAGCCATCAATTAAACGGCCATTTTATATTTGTTTTGATTGTGATTCGTCTTGTGTTTCTTCAATGGCAATTGATTAAAATTTGTTTTACGACAAACAAAATTAATATTATGAGGATCAACGAAATGGTTTGACCAAGTTGAAACGAAGTTCTTATCAGCCATATAAAAACTAAAAACACATTTTAATTGTGTTAAACGAAAAATTTAAGCAAAAAATATTTTTAGATTAGAAAATTGCTTAATAAAATAGCACCAATTTCTCAAAATAATTTAGATAGGTTCTGAAATATTGTTTTGAAGGAACACCCGAAAATTTTTCACGTTAACAACTTTAACAATTCAAAGTTACTCACCAAAATTGAAATAGTTCAGCCATAAAGGAACAATAATTAGTCTCAAAGCAAACATTGTTTAAGTTTCACCGTACTAAATGGAAAAATGTTGGCACCTAGCTATATAGACAATTATCACTCCAGCAATTAGGACATGTTATACAAATTACCCACATGTGGTTTAAACGGATTCTATTGAAATCAAACTAGATAGTGTCAACCTTCGGTGTACTGAGGAAGAATGCGTATCCTTCTAGCTTTACGGTGGGTGCCATTCATGGGGCGACTTGCGATTAAAAGACGCATGCGTTTGCGATTTAAAAACCGCACACATATTGTCCAAATGGACTAGGGTAATCATAAGAACATTCAGGCTAAGGTAAATTATGTAAGTATGCTGACCATTCAACCCAGTCAGGCAAGCAATCTAAGACTAGAATCTAAGTCTAAGGCTCGTATTAATAAATCAATCTCAAGTTTGAAAGCGATCTTCGAAATATCATCCTAACATCATCCCTGTGTGACATGTAATGTTAAAAGCGTACTCAAGATCGGTCTTAAACGTGAGATAGATTTACTAAACATGCATCCTCACCAAAAATGGTTTATTATAATTGAAATCAATTTTGTCATCGATTCTTAACATTTATAAGTATTGTTATTTTATAACGCAAATAGTTATACAAACTCAATCATTTATTAATTTACACGATTTTTTCTCAAATAGTACCGTGAATAAGTCGCAAATGTACAGCCAGGCATATAAAGTGGTGGGGCCACCGTTACACTTATAAATAATGGAAACACTTGCATTTGGCGTCTACCGAAATGCGTGTAGAATTTTAAACAACTTGATAAGGTCTGGCGCATACAATCGAATAAAATGTTTTATTTGACTGTCTATTATTTTATACCACAGTAATAAACTGCACTCTTTACTTCAGTCTTAGATGACGCAGTATCATTAGAATAGCGGCTAAATTCCGATAACGCAATACACGTCATAGCGCCCGTATTAATAAATCAATCTCAGCGCTGTGTACGATCGTAAGTGTGCTCTTGTCAATACCGTGATGCCAATAGCCTAGTGGTTAGAGGTGTTGTGCTGTTAACCGAGACGTTCGGGTTCAATCCCCATCCTGGCTATTTGCTGTCGTAAGCCCTATCCTGTTATTTAGCTTTGAAGGCCTAGTAACGTGGTTATATTACAAGTAGGTCATCTTAGTAAAAAAAGAAAACTTAAAAATCAATAAGCTGGCTGCGTAAGAAGTGAATTCTAGTATTATTCTAATCTATTTAAGAATTTAATTTAATTAGTATTGCAAGCACCTATAGGCTACGTTAACTGCTAAAGGCAGGCTTTGTTATTAAAAAAAATCGTAACCGCACAGGATATCTTAAATCACATTACAAGCAAGTGACGCGCGGTTCGATTGATGTATGTAGGCTCGCCGTGACTACACTGACTCAGCCTTGATTGAGGTTAGTGAAATTTCCGATGTGCCAATACGTAGTAAAAGTGCTTTTCCTTTAGAAGCTGCGAGATACCTACTGACTGCCTAATACCCACGTTAAGCTGTTGAAAAACAAACCGACCCGTTACTTAAAACATGTCAAACCACGTTAGGTACTATAAGGGGTCGGGGACCTGGTCGGTCATAATTAAAAAATATTATTAATACTTTGTAACTTCGCTTTAATTACAGTCTTATCAAAAAATACGTGTTTACCGAATCGTCTCCCGACTGTCAATGACCGCGCACCGCAATTCTTATTTTTAAATCATTTTTTTTTCTAAATTTGATTTGCTCTTTTATAAGAAGCCAGGAACACGGTTGTGGCCAGTGCGCCGACATGGACCTTACAGTACTTATCATCAAAAGGCTCTTTACTTTCTTCAACTTTTCTCCATAAACCATACCATCATGCCTGTATTATAATAGTCCACTCCGTTGGTGTCGCGCAAAATACAGGTAACATCAGGTTCCTTCACCATTTCTGGTTCATCACAGGTATAATGATAGCACGATCCTAAGCCAATTTTTTGGCTTATACAGACGTTTAAATAAGACTGCTCTGATGTAAGTATATGAGATTTACCTACGGCCGGAAATTGACCATTGCTACTCAAATGTTTAAGACTAACTCAGATATTGGAGTCGTAGTAATCTGTCATGTTTTGTATGTCCTTTCAAAATTAAGCACCGCTTAAATTGAAAGAGTTTCGTCGGTGAAGTAGAAATTATCAGTAGGTACTTACTCAAATTTGCCAGTTAACTCAAATCTGAGATCTAAGTACTACATATTGACGCGATATACAAAAAATAACATCATGACGACTTACTTCTTAAACCGCTTAGCAGGACTTGAACATCTGTGTAGGATTTGAGTATTCCAGCATTGATGTAGGTACCTACTTACCTAAATACAAGGGTACCCAGTTTTGAACTATGACATCAGGACGTCTAACACCTCAGTCCCCCCGTGACCACGGTTGCTGTAAAGCAACCGAAACATCAGGAACATAAAAAGTAAATAAACGTTTTTGTTATTAAAATAAATTATAATAATCATGGTAAGTACGTCGTACTACGGCGTACTACGTCATTCGTACGTACATAAGTACATAGTAGTAGTATCAGTAGTTAGTACATAATATAATTGTTTGTGATGTCACGGAATTAAATGTGTGTCCTCATCTCTGAAGGAAAATCACCAAAGGTTGAAGGTCAATGCCGATGGCGGGAGAATGCGATGGGAACAAGGAAATGTGTCGCAAGACAATTGTGATTATGCCTACCACAGGCACCTAAGATGTAAGGTAAAAAACCCTGTAGGTACTTTACCTAAATAACTACTTAAATAATAAAATTAGGCATATACTTTTGATGGGAATTCGTTGAACGGCTCAAAAATACGTCTTAAATAGCCATTGTTAAGACACATCCGGTTTGTATAGACAAAAAGATTTGCGTCAACCATTTTTAATGATACCTACCCATCCTGTAATTTTAGATCACGCGAAAGCCCTTTATTTCACTACAAAAGGAGATATTTTTGCTATCATTACTCACCTCCCAATACTCACTTAATGTAACTCAAATTTGAGTGAATCACCTTACAAAAAAGACAGCTCATGCTGGAATGCTCAAACAGATAATTAATGCGTATTACCTAGTATTAGATCGTATGGCAGGCCCTTATCTCTAACATACCCAAAGATTTATTTATGCTTGCCTAAGATATTATCACAATTTCCTACTATGCCATTATTATTTTAATATTATCTAATATATAAAAATAAGTCGGGTTTTCCTTCCTGACGCTATAACTCCAGAACGCACGAACCGATTTCCATGGTTTTGCATTCGTTGGAAAGGTCTCGGGCTCCGTGAGGTTTATAGCAAAGAAAGTTCAGGAAAAATTTCAACAGAAAAGCGCATTCCACGCGGACGGAGTCGCGGGGCACAGCTAGTAGATTATATTTTAATGTATGTAAGTAATTTAAAAGTACCTTCAAGGGAACGGCCCGGACCTATTCTCAAACAAAACTTGTATAAGGGACCAACACTATAGGAGTTGACATTTCTCAATGGTCTGTACCTTCACACGCACTGTGAGACCTCATAGTAGTATATATGAATACGGGCCTAAGAGTAGTTTTTATTTTATTTTTAACTCACGATAAATTAAAACCGAGGAAACGTTAAAAAAAAACCTTAAAAGTCTTCCATAAATAGTACTAATGACGTACCTACCTCGAAACACGAATAATCAACATATTTTTGTATATAGATATAATTAAGCTATACCTGTCCGTCCCATGGGATCTAATTAAACCATTATTATCCTTTACTAGGTATATTAGTAATACGTCTACTATTAAAATAATTGGCCTTACATTGAAAACCCATTGGTTGAATCAATTTAGATTATTATCTACAAACGCAAACCTTTTCTAATATTAGTTTGCTGAATACACTTACTATCCGGATATACTTACATTCCACATTTTTTTAAATAAAAGTACCTTTATGCGTACTATTACGCATCTGTTCCCAGAAAGAGGGGGCAGAAGCGGTGGTGGAGCGAAGACCGATAGTATTAATTGTGCCCCAATGTTGTACTATAGGAGCCAAAACTATAACCAGTATACCGAGGATACTGAAGGGGCATTAGGGCTACAGTCCACCACTAATAATATACAATAGATGTTATGATAAGATAATAACACACAAGGGAGTCCAGAGCGGTGGCGTACCAAAGGCATGACGGCATGAGAGACCGTCATGCCATTTGCTGTGACGGTAAACTGGTTGATTTTACTGCCAACGTGCAACAATAGATGTTTCACATCAAAAACTTAAGTACCTATATTAAATTGGTTTGTCATAATATAATATAAATAATAATTTAGCCCTTTTGACGTCCCACTCCTGGGCACGGGCCTCCCCTCACGATGTTTTCCTTCACCGTAAGCAAGTGACAATCATATAGAAATTATGATTCGAGCATAGATTTCGAAAATGCCAGAGGTGTTAGCCGGGGTTTGAACCCAAGACGTGGTGCCCGCAAGACGCGTGCTTTAATCGGCTATGACAGCTTATAATAATAATAATACATTATTTTTAATAATGATTGAATAGCAGCTGATATTATTACAGCAATCAAGCGTCATTATAACGAAAATGACAAAATTGCCCGCTCAGCCACGGATCAAAATACACAAAAATTGCTTCCCGTAATATTTGTGTACAAATTCATGTGTTTCTTTTATGATAGGTATGCCATTCTTGTCCAATGTGGGCCAATATTTTTTTGTATAATTTCAATGGAAGAAAATACGGTATCCATAATAGATCTGGCTTTTACAGCAACACGTTTAATTATGTTATTACTATTAGTACAATAGTCCAACCATTTGGCCATTAAAGACTAGCGTATCTATACACAAATAAATAAAATTGGAGTGTCTGTTTGTAATATCAAAATAACACCTTTTCACTAAATGTATATGAAAGTACATACGACAGCAATAGCTAAAACGCGATTTAAATTTTTTTTGTCTGTCTGTCTGTCTGTCTGTGTGTTTGTTCCGGGTAATCTCCGAAACGGCTGGACCGATTTTGACGGGGCTTTCACTGGCAGATAGCTGATGTTATAGGGAGTAACTTAGGCTACTTTAATTTTAGAAAAACAATTAGGGTTCCGCGTCAAAAATTAAAAACACATGAAATCAAAGAGTATTTCCGAAACGGCTGGACCGATTAGACTACTTAGAGTACTTTTATTTTAGATAAACAAAATATTAAAAAATGGGGTTCTGCCGCGCGGGCTCAGAACGCGGGAGCGGGCGTTTTTGTTAAGTTCAATTCCACGCGGACGAAGTCGCGGGCTCAGCTAGTAGGAAATAAAAGGATAGAATATAATTACCTATTTATTCCATATTCTGTGAAGTCAAGTACCTAACTATTGAACACCCTCGCAAATTAATTTCCGAACGAGTGCCCTCAATCATCGCAGGGTTAAATAAGGAGTCACAAAACACAATGATCTCTGGGTTATTTATATATAAAAATACCTCATTTATAATCAATTTCAAATGGTTGCGAAATTTAGTTCAAGCAGTCATCATTTATTATGTCTATCTATTCATTTTCTTATGATCTCATCACTCGTCCTCATGTAGAGTCAGCAGAAATATCCTATCCCACATCTATTCCAAAACCTCGAAGTTAACAACTAAAATACAGCCGTATACCTAATTTAACTGAAAACAAATTTGCAAGTCTATCCAAACGCACAATACAAGAAATGCCAACGCTGTCTCTAGTATCAAACATTTTAAGTATATTGAACTATGAGTTACGTACCTAAGTCACTATAGAAAATTAGGTATAATCCATAACCTTTTGATCTATATCTTAAATTATTATAGTTCCACTCAAATTATTTTTCAATTTGTTTTAGGGACAACATTGTAATGATCTAAGTTATCTGATGGGCTCATCACTATTACATTATGTAGGTATTACATAAAATTTGTTCCAGAGGGATTACTTAATCGCTTATTCATGATGTATTGCGATAGAGATGTACCTGGATGAAAAGTTTATTTCATATTTAAAAAGCGAAGTTCAAAAAGTTTAATTTCAAAAATCGTATTTTTATCAATTGCCCTGTTAGCACTACGAAATCAAGACAATCGATTTTAATGATGTTATTATAATTTTTTTTTTATTATCAGGTACTTACATGATTAAAATACCTATTATTATTAAATATCTTACCCTTGGTTTGTACAGATGGAACATTCATACAAAAAACTATGTTTGTCATAAAATAAGGACAACGAAATGTTTTAGTATAATGTTTTGGGTTTGTATCCTTGTAAGGCAAGGCCGAGGCTGGACCAAATCAGCTCACCATATGTCGCTTATTATAACTGGCCTTCACTTCTGTCAGTGTCACTACAAAGCCCACGTCAACGTGGCGCCATCTTGCGACATTTTTTGCTCCTATTTTATTTACCTATTATATTTTAACATTATTCTCGAACGCAGACGCTCTAAATAGATCAATGCGCCTAATTTTAAAGCGAATCACATAGACAGGAGATTAGGCCAACGCAAGCGTTGCCTGTCAGACGCCCTTCATGTCACAAAATTAACAGATCGATTTTTCCCAACTAATAACGCAGATGTACCTCTAATAAACGTAGTATTAACCGCCGGTGTATGCAATTACCAGTGACAATGGCGTGACCATGGTGTATTAGAGGTAGGTATCATTCAGTGTGTAGCTATAACAGAGAAACACAGCACGATCCAACGATTAGTTACTATGTTCATTGTTTAAGTGCTACCCCATTTCGAACAAAGGTGTTTTAGATATTAACAACAAAATAGGATAGAAAATTGCCAAAAACATTTTTAATTTGTTTGCGAAAATATCTTAAAAATATTTAAATAATTTTTGGTGGTTAATTTGGTAAATTTAAAATGGTATTTAACGGAAAAGTGTGTATAACATTTATAGTTTAAAAATACACAAGTAAAAACACACAATATATTTAGATTTTGTTAATAGTTATTGTGTGCTGAATCAGACCTTTTCATAAAATATTGCTAAAAAATTGTAATCATTAAATATTTCAACGAAAAATCATCTTAATATCATATTACGATAGAAACATGTCCAGTTAATTAGTTGAGATCGCTGATTCCCACGTTTTTACTACACTTATTCAATTTTGCAAACAATAGATCGTTTTATACAACATGGAATAATAGATACATAGATACTTATTTAATTTATCCAACTGACATAAAACATACCTCCTTAAAGCGCCCATCAAACCTGCGAAGTTCAAATTTTTTGAGGTTTTTTAGAAATTTTTCAAAATCTGACGATAATAAAAGGCACATTTTGTAATTCGCGACAAAGACCGTGTGCAGTGCATTTATTAATATATCCAACTTACTCTAAAACCTTTCAAGAACGACAGCTATCCAGATAATCTGGTAATTTTTGTATATTTAGTGATTAACTAGTATCATATCCATTGTGGTTGTCGCAAATCAAAACTGTTGTCTTAAATGTTTTCAGATTTAGGATAAACTATAAAAATCCTCGAAAATTTTGAATTTCGCGGGCTAGACAGGCGCCTTCACCTTAATACCTTTGCGTTGTACCTAGTTATTCTAGGTAAATAAAACTTACAATGCCTATAATATTTACCACATTCTATATTTAAGGCGCTTACAGAATTAAATAGAGCTATTTTCGTTATTTATTCAACAAAACTCGGCAACCTTACCCTCTGTCTGTGCACATGGCAGCGTGTCAGCCAAGTTCATGGAACCGCCTGGCATATCAATCGTTCTTGGCCCTTCAATAAATCCCTTTCCCTTCAAATAATAGAAGAGTAACCACTTTAAGGCCATCGACTGTTGCTTAGTATTGCATTACAGGAAATCCAAATAATTGAGTCTTTCTACGACACGGGTACCAGGATCTCATAATCAGCGAGATGATTTTACAAAAAAATTACCAATACTAGACAGTACCAAAGTAGTCTTTATACTAAGTCTATATACTAAATTATCACATAAAGACAATATGTTACGTGAGAAAATGTATTTCCTTTCAGAATATTCAAATGATAATTTATTACTGGTATTTTTTAGATACTTACTTATGTACAAGCATGTGTATAATATTTGATGATAGGCGTTACATGGTCAAGGTGATTTATTTCCTGTTGTACCTATAACTAGATTTTATTAACCACTTCGCCTCTGAAAACTAGACCAATTTTATGAAATGTATTCAAGGTGGTTTAGCCACAATATTTTCTAAATGATATCTCTATATCTTTTAGGTAATAATAATGCCTAGGTAACAATTATTCAAAGTATCTTGCTAGCTCATAGTATTTATTATAAATAATATTTTTTTCATTACTCATACTCTGAAAGTAGGTCTGAAGTTGCCTGAGAAGCGGGTTGAAAGTAATACTTTTCAGGCCCGGGAGTTTCGCTTTCAACTGACAGCTGTCAAATTAAAAAAAAAAACTAGTTCCATTTTCACATTTCTATGGAACCATGTTCAAACTTTTTCTACAGTCACTCAATTACAGCACGATGTAAAATTGAAATAACATAAAGTTAAGTATTAATTCAAGAATTTTTTTTTTTAAATGACTTAATTATAATTTAGTTTCAACAATTTCTTTAAAATAACATAGATTTGGGAAAAATATTTAAAGATGAAAATGAAAAATAATGGCTAAATGATGAAGTTGGCCGGCCAACGAAAAAAAAAACAAAATAGGCGGCAATCCGATTTTTTTTTTCGAGTTGTAGAGTATTGTTTATACTTCCTTGTATTATTTCTTTAGCCAATTCCTGTTTTTATTTTTATTTTCCTTGTATTCGTAATAAAAAGCACAGTGTTTACCTCGGGTGTAAGACTTATTTTGTCACTTTCACCACTCATGTAACAATGTACTATTGTACATCCTGGGTCATTTATTACCTATATATTATATTGGATTTTCTGTAATAAATTCCTAAATAGGATTTTACTCCATCGGCAAAGTCTAGGTGTTCAACTATGCAACTTCCTCTTCACGGAATACAGGGGATAGTATATTTTTAACAACATTTAAATATGAATAAGGCTGTTTGAAAACTTAATTCGTCGTGTCTAAAATATTATTTTTAATAATCAAAACAAAATTGAAAAAAATATCGTGTAAGAACACCAAGGCGAAAGATTTTTGTTTTCAAAAAGACACCACTCGACAATTTATAATCGTGACAAATAAATTAAAATGTAATACAAGAACACTTATCAAACGTCATTGATCACCTTTGCGCATACAATTTTTTTAACACTTTTGTTTTCAAATAAATAAGGAACCTGTTTCTTTACACGTTAATCGGCTTCATGCCGCTACATTTGTCTGTGAAAAAAAACACAAGGAAACTCAACGTGTGTGAAGACTCCTTACAATTCGTTTAGTTACAACCGAAGACGGACATGTGATGAATAAATTGGAAAAATAAATATTGAAAAATTGAACTCTATAAGATTTGTTAAAGACAGTCGTGTACACAAGTGGGCAAAATGTTGGCGAAACATTCGAAATTATTCTTCACAGTGTCTCTTGCGTTCCTGATACTGGCTGTGGTGTTAGCAGCATGGGGTTTCCCGAGAATAGTCAGCATACAGATACAAAAAGTAAGTTACTTTTGTATTTTTATTTCTTTTTGTTACGTACCAAGTCAATGCATTACCTCGGTCTTTTTTTACCTTTATACGAGTATATTTATTTTACCTTTTTTTAAAACCTTTACCTGTCCCTCGGAAAGTTTTAAACCCACCGTAGTCATTATTCCGCATAGTTTACCTTGAACCTTTGCTTGGTTCACATGGAACATTTATAGGTACGAATAATTGCGTACTTCACCAAAACAACTAAACGCAGTGGTTCGAGCGTAGGCCGCTCGGCTTACTTCACATGGTGGATGCGGGTTCGATTCCAGCCAGGGCAAATTTCCGAAATTACCATTTCGTAATTTGCCCAAGTCTGTATGGCACTGGGATCGCCCCCAGTCCATTCTACAGTACCCATAGTACAAGTGTTGCTTAGTTTGGGACCATACAGTTGTTATACCGCAAATATGTAGCCATACAATTATTTTTTAAAGGATCTTTAATAATTATGGTACATTTACGGTAGCTGCCTAGTGAAGACAGAATATATTATGTAACTATCATATTTTCGGAGTCACGGACCATTGGATATTTCTCACAAGCTTAGGGCCTGTGCACACCACGTTTTTTAAACGCGCCGTCGCACTATGGTGCTGAGTTTTGAAGACATGTAAACTAAAATTATGATAGGTCACTTTTTGGCTTGAAATGGATTCTGTTGATCGCGCGTTTAAGCGATGTTACAGACGCGATACGTACGAGAGTCAGACGCGGCCTGTAGACTTTTGTAGGATAAAAGCGCGCCATCGACGCACATTTCCCAACGCGCGTCGACGCCGACGAAGCGTTTAAAAAACATGGTGTGCACAGGCCCTTAAAGTGTCAGAGTTGCTACGCAAAACTTGCCATATGCGACGGTCCACAAATTCCAATTCGTTGACTGTTCATAATTATATTTGTAAGATAAATATGGGACTTTATATTGGTTAACGTAAAAACATATCCATATGATTAATGGCTGCAATGTAAACATTCAATAATCGATACAACAAAATATTATATTAACGAATAATGTTCGAATCAACCTTCATGTTATCTATGGAATAAATATTTATTAACTTTTAATTTTTAAAGACTGACCCCTTAATTAACAAACTTGGATTAGCCGTTGTATAGTTAAACCATGCTTAGTCTTCTTCTTTCGAATGTCAAATTACTCATGAGAGAAAGAGATAGTTCGGTGTGTGACTATTCCCTCGCTAATCCACGTTTGCCCGGGAGCAAGTATATTCTGGGAGTAGGTACATAGTATCTACTGTTACTTCGATCCTGATTTTCAATTACCTATTCACACATTTTACAAGGTTAAAATCGTCCTTACTCCGAAGATGAAAAATTGAATTGCTATTTTATTATTTACCATCCATTTACAATCTCCTTGCCCGTGGCTTTCCTGACTTTTTTTCAGGGAGCAACGAAGACAAAATAAATCCTTGAAGGCTTCTTGCTTTGAACAAAGATAAGACTGCTTGTGTCAATATTTAACATAAGTACTTATTATTTTCTTTGTTATACAAAACAGTCGTCAAACAAGCATACGAGCCGACTGATGTTAAGCTGTTACCTATAGATACTTGCAATACCGAAGATATTGCTCGCACATTGCCAACGTCATGGGGAGAGGGAGGATTAAGAAGGGGGATTTGGTTGGGCGACTCTCTCACACATCATACAAAAAGCAGTTATAATATAATACCTTAAGGCTAAAGCGCCCATCTACCCCGCGAAGTTCAATTTTTTGAGGTTTTTTAGAAATTTTTCAAAATCTGACAATAATAAAAGGCACATTTTGGCGACAAAGACCGTGTGCAGTGCATTTATTAATATATCCAACTTACTCTAAAACATTTCAAGAACGACAGCTATCCAGATAATCTGGCATTTTTTGTATATTTAGTGATTAACTAGTATCATATCCACCGTGATAATATTTAGAGTACCTAAAATAAATGTATTAATAAACGCACTGCATACTGTGTTTGTCGCAAATCACAAAATGCTGTCTTAAATGTTTTCAGATTTTGGATAAACTATAAAAATACTCGAAAATTTTGAATTTCGCAGGCTAGACAGGCGCCTTCACCTTAAACCGATCTTCGGTGATAGGTCGGTACTAGCCCGGAAGAGAGTACCAGTCTATGACTTGTATTCAATTAACTACATCTTGGCTCTATCATCGGATATATAAGTATTTATTACTAGTTGAGCCCGCGACTTCGTCCGCGTGGATTTTAATTGACAAAGTTTCATACAAACTTTCATCCCCTATTATATCCCCTTGGGGGTAGAATTAATCAAAATCCTTTCTTAGCGGATACCTACGTCATAACATCTACCTGCATGCCAAATTTCAGCCCGATCCGTCCAGTGGTTTGGGCTGTGCGTTGATAGATCTATGTCAGTCAGTCAGTCAGTCAGTCAGTCGGTCACCGTTGAGTTATATATATTTAGATTATGTAGATGAGGTAAATTAATCATAATTACATCTAGATAAATTACACTAATTAATTATATTATGATTTTCCCATGAAAACACGTTTAGATTTACTTCAAGGTTTATTTTATTAACATTAGATATAGTATAATGCTAATGCTGTACATATAGGTATTTAAATGTACGTAGATATCTAATTACATTAGTCTATTCGTCTTGAGTTAATTTCACGAAGACAAGTACTGTGGCTCTTATCTCACTGGTATATGGGTCAATTTGCAATAATTCACAGGCGTTCCAGAAATGAACAAACTATGTATATCTAACTATGCACAAAATACTTATTACATACATGTTCCATCACATCCTCGTAAAGGTACATGATTATCCTGTATTCAGTAGATCAGCTAATTAAGACTAAACTATATAATGTATAATAATAATTCTCCTGTCCACGGGCCTCCCCGCAATACCAGGGGAATTCTGAAATTCTACCCTGGCCCAGTGCGGGTTGGCGGATTTCACATGGCTTTCGAAAATTGGTTACATTTCCTAAGGCATGCAGGTTTCCTCACAATGTTTTTCTTCACCGTAAGCTAATCATATTAAATTATGATTCGCACATAGATTTCCAAAAACTCAAAGGTGCGAGACGAGGTTTGAACTCAAAACCTTGTGCCCGCCAGGTGCGTGCTTAACCAATCGGCTATCACTACTTATAGGTACTGAATAATAATATGGTAATTACCTATTACACAAAGTTCTCAGTAGGAACAATTACTCAGTTTTCATACAAAACATACAAATTGTTATTGTTATTTTAATGTGGCGGCCAAAAAATACTTAAATCTATAATTATATTTGACATCATTATTATTTTTAATTTATTCGTTTTGCGACTTATAATACCGTCAAATCAACCTATCCACATGTACTGTAATAAAAAATACACCCTTAATAGTTAATTATTTATATTTATTTATTTAATGTTTGTAATATAACAATGGTAATCTCTGGAACTACTGATCCTATTCCGATTTTTTATGTACCTGATGTGACTCGGTCTATTAATTATTTCACAGAACATCCAACTGGAGAACTCGTCACAGATGTTCGAGAAGTGGCAGAAGCTGCCGATACCCCTGGACTTCAAAGTGTACTTGTTCAACGTGACCAATCCTGAAGAGGTGAACGAGGGCAAGAAGCCGATATTAAATGAAATAGGACCGTATGTTTACAAGTAAGGAATTCACTTTTTACTGTCATTACTTTCAGTTTCTCTTCTACGGATTAGTGATCATAAATTCGATTGATTATCTTGTACATCTGTGCTGATTCTGTTGTAAACTAACTCTAGTATCTTCTTTATCATACTCCTGACGGACAAGCAAGACGGAAACATTTCCAAATAATTCTAATTTAGTTTTTAGTATTTTTCAGTTCTTTGTTTTAATGGAAACATGTTCATATTTTTTCATAATGGCCCAGACGATGTTGAGATACTGCCTAGATTTACTGAATATAATACATCTAGGTGATACTGCCTACTCTTTCAGGGAATTGAATATTATAATTAGGTTAGCATTATAGATTTTTTCATGTAACAAAGTCGACAAATAAGCGTTCGACCTGCCTAAAAACCACTAAAAAGCAAGAAATACTAAGGGCCTTATAATTTATTTCATTTGGAGTAATTTCGGGTCGTTAAAAAGTCTGGTAATTTCTGAGGAAAATACCTTCCACAATTCTGATATTGTTTCGGAGGTATATTGGGCCCAGCGAATGACCTTCATTTGCTCGAGGAATTAATAAAACTTAAAAATATAATTTTACTTGACATTGTCAAAAGCAACGCCGAAACTAAAAGAAAATAAAGAAGTACCTTAGCACCACAGTTCATGTCACAGATTTACTTATAAGTCTGTGATAAGTACTAGGAGAGCAGAATCATGAAATAATATGGAAGGACAGATGTTCATCTTTCATTTCGTTCTCGGCAAGGAAGGACGTTTGAGTTTTTGGATTCCGATTACAATCAATGAAATGGTACATCAAGTTAATCATTTATAGATCCTTTGAAGGTTTTAAGGCTAAAGCGCCAATATAGCCAAATTCAATTTTTTTGAAGTTTTTTAGAAAATTATCAAAATCTGATAATATTAAAGGGCACATTTTGTAATTGGCGACAAAGACCGTATGCAATGCATTTATTAATATATCCAAATTACTCTAAAACATTTCAAGAACGACAGATATCCAGAAAAACTGTAAATGTTTGTTTATTTAGTGATTTACTAGTATCATATCCACCGTGATAATATTTAGAAAATAAATGTATTAATAAACGAAATAGGACCTTATGTTTAACGCACTGCATACTATTGTCGCAAATCACAAAGTGTTGTCTTAAATGTTATCAGATTTTGGATAAACTATAAAAATACTCGAAAATTTTGAATTTCGGTGGCTAGATGGGCGCCATCACCTTAAGTGCATTGCCCCACCCCGCCGTTGACCGCTGATCGGCACAACCTTTGCTTTTAACAACCAAAACATAGTTACACTTATGTATGTACCTAAAACGTCAAGTAACATAAAATTACCATATTCTACCTGAGATAAGATCAATGTCACTTGATATTGTTATTGTTGGATATTGAAGGTTTTCGGGGCGTCTTAAAATATAAGTGCCTTATATCTGGCTATACTAAAGTCAAAGCGTTTATTTGGCTTAGGCCTACGGGGGCACTTACAAATTGTAATATTTACATTTAGTTCTTATATCTACAACCGGATCGGAACGCGACCTCGCCTGAGAAGATCCGGCAAGAAACTCAGCGGGCTTGTCTTTATTACATTTTGTAATAAAATTTTTTTTAAAGCACCTAATATTATTCTTTTTTAAAGCAACTCTTGAATGATTTTCGATAAACCTAGTTTTGTTTTTAGATATTTCTTGGTGGTAGAGCCTAGCTCTATCCACTTGACTACATATATAGGCTAACTCGCCCGCGGTAGTACACCCACTCACAGAAGATCGGCGTAAAGTAGTTATGATAGCTCCATTTCGCACGATGAGTGAGAGACCTGGGCCCTAACCATGCTAGCTACTCAAATCGTAATAGAAAGGCAAAAGCTAGCGATTACGTTTCAAACGCTCCGCTTTTGACGTTTTGCTGACACAAGCTTCACGATTTATACTGACATTGATTTGGTACCACACTCGCGATTCTTAGCGTTTGACCTTGTGGTTGCGACTGACTTCGTTTTTTTTAAAGTAAAAATTATTTGCGATGATTTGCTTTACGCATTTAGCCAATGTCGAGTAAATATAATTTTCAAGTTTTATATGAAGGTCTTTGTCTAGGCCTAATATTACCAGACTTATTGGGGGAACTCGAATAATCATGTTTCACTACTATTCGTCCCATTGCCCCCACTCACAGATATTTTTTTATGAACATTGGCATAAAGCCAAACGTAGTTACCAACGCAGATCCAAATAAAAAAAACTACAAAGCGTTCGATGACATAAGCCACTCGCAAATGAGACGCTAGCGTGGTATCAAATATTGGCCAAGCGTTTGAAACGCAATCGCTAGCTTTTGCCTTTTTATTACGATTTGAGTAGCTAGCGTGGTTAGGGCCCTGGAAGACCGAATCCTTCCACTCCATCTGGCCCACTACCCTTCAACTGGTCCTTCGCTTGTTTGTTATATAACAAAATCAAATTACCCATGATACTTCAATAATTATTATGAAATTATAACCATGTTATTATTATTTGTGATTCAAAAAAATAATAGCGAATAAAATACTAGCGTTAAATAATGTGAAAATAATTGTAAGAACACGAATCAAATCCTTTATGTATATATGAGGTACCTATTAATAATAAATTAATACTGAAGATTTACTGTCTTGCTTGCTTGCAACCTTTTTATAAAAAGGCTAATAGATTTTTAGCGTGTTTTCGTTATGAATAATAGGTAATTATAATATAAATAACTTATAGCATTGGTATTAAAAACAGTTCTTTTTTGCATGTTTGTGTGCAAATTAAAAGAGAAATATAATTTTAATCATTAAAACCAAAGTAAAAACTCAATCGTCCATTAGCGTCGGCATGTGAATTAGGTATTACGATAGTTAAGATACCTACGTAAATTGTAGAGTCCTTGTTCAGTCAGATAATAATTTACCTTACCTTTATACTTACTTGCGTTGTTCACAAGCTGCCAGTATTATTGATGTTTCGAAAATTCTTTCAAAAGAGACTATTTGTTCCATAACGACTATGATCGCCGAAGAACGAACAGAGAGATTCGAATATCCACTTTTCTTCACCACTTGTGTAGTAAATAGGTACAAGCTTCCATATCTTGTGTAGATGTTTCTTACGACTACATAATGAAACAATGGTGACATTATAAATGCAATTTTTACAACGATTTCATGGCGTCATAAAAATGCTATAAGCTGTTTAATTGAATAGATATGGCTATAGAATTGAATAGATATATAACGACAACTAAGTAAATAATAATGATTTTATAATGAGGCCTCTAATATTTAAGTATATTAGTACAAGTACATTATATTTTGTATTAAGAACCTAGATAGTAGGTATCTGCTACACAACGGTGGAAAAAAAAGCTATACGAAATAGGTTTAATGTTCAAGTTCAAGTCTATCACCAACATTCGGGCAGCTATTTAAATAATTAATAAATCAGTTTATTTGTGACGGCAACCACGATAATTAAAACAAAAAATGAAGGCGAAACCTAATTAAAATTACCTACCTAATCATTTATTAAAATAATCTTGACGACCGCTTGGCGCAGTGGTACGAGCGTAGGCCACTCACTGCACATGGTGGTTGCGGGTTCCAATCCCGCCGGGGCAAATTTCGGAAGTGGCCTTTTCGTAATTTGCCCATGTCTGGGTGTCGCTGGGATCGCCCCCAGTCCATTGTACGGTACCCATAGTACAAGCGTTGCTTAGTTTGGGACCAAACAGTGGGTGTGTCAGTCTGGCAATAAAAAAAACTGCATTTTCGTATAGTTCCAAATTGTCATATAAATATCCTTGTCCCAAAAATGCGAAGTAACGTTTGTACTATTGGTAACGTACAATAAAATGGACTGGGGTCGATCCCAGTTACATCCAGACCGCGGCAAATTAAGATAAATCTATTTCTGAAATCTGCCCCGATGGGAATCGAACCCGCAGTCATCCCACACTACACCCAGCGGTTGTCAATGGAAAGATAGCTTATTGTTATTATTATTATATCAAACATAATATTTTTTTCAGGCAATACCGCAAGAAGACAATCCTTGGGTACGGCGCCAATGACACTATCAAGTATATGCTGAAGAAGAACTTCGTCTTCGATCCTGAAGCCTCAGGGACCCTGACTGAAGATGATGAAGTCACAGTTGTTCATTTCTCCTACATGGTATGTTAGATAACTTGAAGCGCGATTCGAAATGGTAAAATTCAGGGGGCCATTCTATAAATTCGTATCTTAAAGTTATAATCACAGATATAGATTTACCTGTGGTTACTTATAATTTAAAATAAATGAGGGAGAAACGTTCTTATCTAATAATATCCTAATCGCGTCATGTCGGCTTTGATAAAATTGGGTAGGTATTTTAATTTAACAGTCCCAAAAAGGTTGTCTCCATTAATCTCAACAAAACCAATAAAAAAAACTAGGAATAATTAGGTTTATTGTACATCATAAAACAATAAGCAAACTAATGACGTGCGCGGCTGTATCTGTGCGCAAATACACCGCACCGATTATTTATTTTTACCTATGTACGTGTTCCGCACAATAGTAAGGAAGGATTTAAAAAAAATAAACTCTTTTATGGGTGTAAAATAGGGAATGAAAATTAATATGGTGATAAAAAAGTGTAGGTAATTAGTATTGAGGTTACTCAAAACAAGAAGTCATATAAAAATTATAGAAACCTTTGGAACCACTATAAAAGTAAAGAGAGCGATGCTACACCGTGAATAGTAATAAACCTGAGTAACATCATTGTTTAAACTGTGTAAAACCCCTTATTAATTAAACGTGGATTAGTGGTTGTATAGTTACACCATGCTTCTTCTTCGTCTTCTTCTTTTGAATGTCAATTTACTGAGGACAGAAAGAGAGAGTTCGGTGTGTTACTATTCGCCCCCTTAACCACGTTTATTAATAAGGTGGTTTATGTGCGAGTCTCATTTGTAACATTTGTTTGTAAAACCTACAGTACCTACAGAGTACCTACATCGTGAGAAACCATACACTTCTTTCGAAGGATGTTTGAAGATCGCCAACCCGTACTGGGTCAGCGGTGTTTACTAGGATCCTAATCAATCACACTGAGTGGTTATTTTCCCTGTATAATGCCAATAGACTTGCCCGAATCACCTGGGAACTACATACCATCGGCGGCGAGCGCACGGCTGCCTACGTCTTCAGAGAAAAGAGGCATGTGTAGAGGCATTTAAAAGCAATTTTCTTTGACTTCCAGGCAGCAATACTATCAGTGCATGACATGATGCCCGGCCTGGTGGGGATCATTAATAAAGCGTTGGAACAGTTCTTTGCGAACCTCGAAGACCCATTCCTGAGGGTGAAAGTCAAGGACCTGCTCTTCGACGGGATATTTTTGAACTGTGATGGTGATAATGCTGCGTTGAGTAAGTAAATGAACTAAAACAAAATCCTCCCTCCCCAAACAAAACCACCATAATATGGCAACATAATTAGGGAGGTCATGACGTCGTCGCTAGACACTGTGCTCATGTTTCTTCCAAGTATCTCCGTAGAACGTATCCATTAGATGTTAAGGTGAAGGCGCCTGTCTAGTCCGCGAAATTCAAAATTTTCGAGTATTTTTATAGTTTATCCAAAATATGAAAACTTTTTAGACAACATTTTGTGATTTGCGACAAACAAAGTATGCAGTGCGTTTATGAATACATTTATTTTACTCTAAATATTATCACGGTGGATATGATACTAGTTAATCACTAAATATACAAAAAATGCCAGATTATCTGGATAGCTGTCGTTCTTTAAATGTTTTAGAGTACGTTGGATATATTAATAAATGCACACGGTCTGTGTCGCGAATTACAAAATGTGCCTTTTATTATTGTCAGATTTTGAAAAATGTCTAAAAGATCTCAAAAAATTTGAACTTTGCGGGCTAGATGGGCGCTTTAGCCTAAATGGCGTATCCCTTAAAGATACGATGCTCTAAAACGTAGTGGTTATATTCTCTTTGGCGTATACCTCACGTCTACACGGGAAACATGATACATATTTGATGCCCACTCTTTATAGTTTTATGCAAACTCAACAAACTCGTTCTGAGTGGAAAGGAAATTATTATGAGTGTTAGTGGCCATGTTAGTTTAAAATCTTATAGGTATACTTAAGTAGCTGCTATGTTAACTGCTTCTGAAACATCATTATTCCTTGTGTGGGGGTTCCATGCTGTACCTATAGATATTGGAATTTGGTAAGTAATTGCCTTTGATCTTCTTAAAAAGGGTACTTTACTTAATTCGACTTTCACGTTTCATTTGCAGGTCTCGTATGCGGAAAAGTACGATCTGAAACGCCAGCGACGATGAGGAAAGCGGAGGATAGAAATGGATATTATTTTTCTATGTTTTCTCATGTAAGTTTTAGAGATCCCTCGTATTGTGTTAGTTAAACCAAAGTTCCATTTCGTAAATTTACATGATATATCAGTTCCTAAGTGCTATAGATAATGTAGGTACGTACCACGACAAAAACCTGCCGAATTCACATCTAATAACCTTTTTATATTGTCTAGTTGAACATAACGGAATCCGGCCCCTACGAAATGATCCGGGGTACTCAGAACATTGCTGACCTGGGTCGTATCGTTTCGTACGACGGGGAAACCAGCATGCCCATGTGGGGGGATAAGTACTGCGGGCAGATCAACGGCTCAGACTCGTCCATATATCCGCCGATAGACGAGAACAATGTGCCGGATAGGCTGTATACTTTTGAGCCGGATGTCTGCAGGTAAATAAAATAAATATCGCCAGACTGTCACACTAACTGCATGGTCCCAAACTAGGCAATGCTGGTAATATGGGTACCGTACAATGGACTGGGGGCGATCCCAGTGGCACTCAGACCAAGGACCAAAGACGCAAAGACCATTTCCGAAATTTGCCCCGGTGGGATTGGAACCCGCAACCGCCTTGTGTATTGAGCCGAGCGGTCTACGCTCGAACCACTGCGCCAAGCGGTCGTCAAATCCCTATTTGAAGTGTCATAGTTTATGAGGAACTCTTTTAGATTGTCAATGTAGAAAAATTGTGCCATAACGTTTTCTTAATGACCTTGAAATTCAAGCCAAATACCTGAGTGAAGCTTATGGATAAATATATTAAAAATAACTACAAATATTATAGCTAGACATACCCGCGAGTTGACTATCACGGAACCCAAACTATTCGTAGCCGGGCATGTACTTCGCCCGAATTTTAACTTCCCATTTCCATTGCTAATGACGTTTGTTTCGCTCAATATACAGTTCCAGAATAAAAAAGGGTATTTTTACGTAATAGGTTTTTTCCTGAACGTATTTTGGGGAATGAAAAGAATAACATAAATGTTCGCAGCATCGGAGGGCTTTACCCATGGCAAATTGAAAATCTCATTTGAAATTTGTTTACGCACCCTTTTAGCCCAACGGGGCGAGTATTAATCCAATTTAGGTGACAATAAAGGCAATGCATATATATAGAGACTAGCTGTGCCCGCGACTTCGTCCGCGTGGAATTTAATTGACAAAGTTTCATACAAATGTTCATCCCCTATTTTATCCCCTTGGGGGTAGAATTTATCAAAATCCTTTCTTAGCGGATGCCTACGTCATAACATCTACTTGCATGCCAAATTTCAGCCCGATCCGTCCAGTGGTTTGGGCTGTGCGTTGATAGATCACTATGTCAATCAGGCAGTCAGTGAGTCCTTTGAGTTATATATATTTAGATAGATTAGAGCGTTAATTGGATTAATCTCTCAATTGATGTAGGTAGGTATTGTAGTACTGTTTAGTAAGCGACTGTTTGCCAGTTTATTCAATTGATCAAAGATTTCAACAGTTGATTTAGAACCGTTTGCCGTCATTGGCAGTTCAATTTACTTACTTTAATTAATTCCCCGACTATTAAGACAACATTGATGATATTGTTTGTCTCTTTCTAGGTCTATGTACGCCAGCCTGATCGGGAAGAGAAAGATGTTCGACATGGATGCCTATTATTACGAGTTGACGGAGTCCACGCTTGCTGCCAAGAGCGCCAATCCTAATAATAGATGTTATTGCAGAAAGTTAGCTTTCCTTTTTTGTTTTTTTTTATAAGTTATAAAGTGCAGCAGTGATAGCCGATTGGTTAAGCACACGTCTTGCGGGCACAAGGTCCTGGGTTCAAACCCAGGTCTTCGAAATCTATGTGCGAATCATAATTTCTATATGATTATCACTTGCATACGGTGAACTACACGCCAGGGTGGTGGATTATGGCCTGCATCCCTCTCTTGTTGAGGAGAGGCTCGTGCCCAGAAGTGGGACGTTAAAAGGGCAAAATTATTTATCTATACAAATAAATAAAATTAGAGTGTCTGTTTGTTATATCAAAATAACACCTTTTCACTAAATGCATACGAAAGTACATACGACACCTATAGAAAAAACGCGATTAAAAAAAATTTTGTCTGTCTGTCTGTCTGTGTGTTTGTTCCGGGTAATCTCCGAAACGGCTGGACCGATTTTGACGGGACTTTCACTCTCACTCATCGTACCAAACGTAGGTACCTATAATAGCAACTTTACGCCGATCTTCTGTGAGAGGGTGGTACTACCTGCCCCAGCTCGTATATGAGCTGTAGTAAATCGGTAAGAGCTTGGCTCTACCATCGTTGATTTCTATTATCTTCGTTGGTGTCCTAGCACCACCAAGAAAAAATTGAATATAATCCTACTAATATTATAAATGCGAAAGTTTGTGTGGATGTATGTTTGTTACTCCTTCACGCGAAAACTACTGAACGGATTTGGATGAAATTTGGAACACAGATAGTTTATAACCGGGATTAACATATAGGATACTTTTTATCCCGATAATCCCGAATTTTTTATTACGTTTAATACTACGCGGATTATATATATTACGGCGTATAAAAGGTATTACGGCGTGGTAGTCCTAGTCCAGGGTTTGGGAAGATGTACCTACTTGGGCCTTAACCACGCTAGCTACTCAAATCGTAATAGAAAAGCAAACGCTCGCGATTAACTTTCAAACGCTCCGCTTTTGACGTTTTGCTGACACGAGCTTCACGATTTTTACTGACATTGATATGGTATGGTGCCAGCAAAACGTCAAAAGCGGAGGCGTTTGAAACGTAATCGCGAGCGTTTGCTTTTCTATTACGATTTGAGTAGCTAGCGTGGTTAGGGCCCAGTAGGTAGGTCATTAATAAACAGGTTTATTTATTTCTTTAACATTATTCCAGGAATTGGAGTGCGAACCATGACGGCTGCCTGCTGATGGGTCTGCTGAACCTGATGCCGTGCCAGGGCGCGCCCGCCATCGCCTCGCTGCCTCACTTCTACCTCGCCTCCGAGGAGCTGCTGGAGTACTTCGGCGGAGGCGTCATGCCGGAGGAGGGGAAACATAAAACATATGTTTATATTGACCCGGTAAGACTTATAAGTGTACCTAATGGGTAGTGTAGTAGTGTTGATAGAGCCCTTGAAAAGAAAAACTTGTTGAATAAGGGCTGGTTGGGGGTAGCAATACCACCGCCAAAGTGAGGCAATCCTACTAATATTATAAATGCGAAAGTTTGTGAGTGTGAATGTATGTTTGTTACTCTTTCACGCAAAAACTACTGAACGGATTTGGATGAAATTTGGAACACAGATAGTTTATAACCAGGATTAACACATAGAATACTTTACTTAAGTCTACGCGGCGAAGTCCCGGGCAGCAACTAGTACTAATATAAATTGGTATTTTCTAATAGTCATTTAAGAGGTTAAGCTTAGTATGTACTTATTCATTTTCGTAACGGTTTTCCTTCGTCGGGATTTGGAACGATAATTGCGGCCACGATGATGCAGCAAAAAAAAATATTCTAGGGACAGTAAAAAAGCTGATGAGATGGGATTGATGAAAAAGCAGGTCTCTGGGGAAATAATCAAGTCGGCGATGGTAGAATAAAAACAAGGGATACATAATTTTTTTTGTAAAAAGTTAGACTTCTGAGATACAAAACACCACAATAACTTCACTACAAATGCTAAGGTACCTAGGTACCTCCACTTTAAATCTACTGCTATAAGCTTTAAGCGCCTTAATTAAACTGCCTTGTGCTTTAACAGATAACCGGAGTAGTCATGAAAGGCGTCAAGCGACTACAGTTCAACATCGAATTGCGCAAAATCGAAAGCCTACGTCAGCTGCAGAGTGTTCCCACTGGACTGTTCCCGCTGCTGTGGATTGAGGAGGTACGCAATCAATAGCCTGATAGACATAGACCACCATTGTGGGATGTTTTGTGTGCAGGGTAGGTATACTCAAGTTTGCTAATGAAATTAGTAGATTGGTTTTTGTTTCTTCGGACAGGCTTGGTGCCTAGTCTCCTAACCGTCATTCAGTTGACCTAATAAAAAATCCGAGGTGTCCACTGACCCTGACATGTCGGCCGCTAAGAATTGAACGGTCTCATATTCAAACTCAAATCGTTATTTTGCTTAGGCCTACGGAGCACTGACACATTGTTTTATTTAAGTACATTTGTTCCTTAAGTCGGATCAGAACGCGACTTGGACTGAGAAGATCGAGCACGAAACTCAAATGACTCGACTTTTTTACATATTTTTTTTAAATCTCCCGTTAGTAATATATATTAGGTAGATATTAGATATTATTATTATTATTAGTAGATACAGGCTAGAGCTTATGTAGGTATTAGGTATAGCAAGTGTGTAAAGTCTTTTCTTCATGTTCCAGGGTGCAGCCATCCCAGCATCGATCCAAGCGGAGCTTCAACAGTCGCACGCGCTTCTGAGCTATGTAGAAGTCGCCAGATGGCTGTTACTCGTGGTGGCTATCGTAGTCACTGCGGCGGCGGCGTTGGCGTTCGCGAGGGCGACGTCTCTAGTTTCGTGGCCACGCAACAGTAATAGTGTTAGTTTTATTTTAGGGCCCGGTGTTCCGGCTAATGTTAATAAAGGGCAGTGATGTGGGAATATTGATTGAGATTTTATTTTGATACTTGAATCGATTTTTTTAATGCTAATTTTTTATCGCTACGCAGAACATATCTACGCAGGTACCTACAATACTGCTCTGCCGTCCGATTAGGTACTAAAAGGACGACCAATTTTGAAATACTTACCTACTGTAAGTAAAACACTGGAAAATATATCCCTATAGTATCTATATTTTTTTATAGACCATTAGTAGCGAACTACCTATATAAATGCTGGAAAATTTAATCCAGATTGGCCAATTTCGTAATAGTTACACATTCACGTTGTTGTACCTAAATAACCCTTAATTGAATTTGCGAAATTTTTAAGTAGGTACTTAACGGTCTTATAATAATCCGAACGAATGCAGTTAATTAAATTATCGGAGAATATTGTGTATGGCCGAAAAATAAAAACAAATTCAGTTGCGGAACAGCATCTTTAGTCTACCACTATTTATCTGTGTTAATCGTCTATCCGGTATATAGATGACTAGCAGTAGTTACAGCCCTTTTACCAATCTAGGGAGAATTGTCTATCGCAATATTCGCAATGATCGATTTTCCCTCGTCTCGGTCAGATCGTCACACGCGTGCGGTCTGCCTCGCGACACTATCTTGGCAAATAAGATTAAGAGGGCAGGTAGATACCGTACCTTAATCTAATCTAATCTGAGTGGGATCATGATTGTTTAGCGACTCCCGTTTTGAGATGAGAATTGGAAATTTGTAGGTTTTTATTGAAAAAGGTAGGCAAGTCTATAAACACGAATTGTTACATTATATTATTTAGAATTAAATTGTACTCGCATGCTGTGACGAAATATTCACACCGATTTATATTATTCTCTTATTATTGACAGCTCAAAATAAATACAACAACATTAATCGTTGTAAAGGCCGGCACGGCAGGTTTTTGTGAGTGCAAAAGACTTTCAATCTTATTTGAATACACTTACATCTCACAAGAAACTCTAGGATGCCACGGCAAGCGCGAAATATGAGTGTTAGGTATAAAAAATGAGATTCGCCACGCCGCGCGCCGTGAACTACATAAAACATCGTTTTCAGATTAAGGAATGGCCTTGAAAAGGTAATTAAAACACTCAGTAAAAGTATGTTTATAGTAGCAAAACGTTTATTAATCGCTATCTGAGAAGGTGCCCCTTCCACTGGAGTTGTCGCTGTCCATGTCCACGTCCACCTCTTGCTTCGGCGCCATCTCACCCACAGTCTTTATACATCGAATTGTGTACTTGTTGAAGTCACAACTGGAACAAACAAGGTTCACCCTTATTATGACGAAAAATAAGAATTATTTTCACTAATCTAATCCGAAGAATATTATCTACTTCAAAATAAGGTAGGTACCTATTTCATCAATGACTTAGACACTGATTTAATAGGGGTCACCAAAATTTCATCAAAATCGTTTCAGTCGTTTAGTAGGAGTTCAGTGACAAACACACGTACAGAAGAATTATTATTATGTAAAATGAAGAAAGTAGGTACATGATGTATTGTCGTGAAGAAAACACCATAGACAGTATCATAGACATGCAAATTGAAGTAATGACACATCGTCACATCGTTAATAACCTTGACAAAAATGTAGGTTCTAACTACAAATTATTAAAAATTTAAAATCGATTTAAAATGACACTACAAAATACTTTTTTAGTTTGTTGTGAAAAACGTTCAGTAACGTAATTGTAAACGGTTTAAAATGTATATAAAAGGGGTATAAACATCTTCAGATGAGGAACTAGGTTCAATATGTTAGACAACATTGTCACCTTGAACATTACGTATTACGTTATCATCACACACTTGACATTAAATCAACGATAATCACTATCTCGCGTGATTTATCGACGGCCCATGTGATACCTACTGATTAGCATGTGAGCGCTAGAATTTTTGGAAACTGGGCAGTTATGCAATAATGTGTTAAACAATAGGAATTAGTTAATCATAATTAAACTTTATGACATTATGTGTAAGGTAGAAATTTAAATATCAATCATCTTTAGAACGAAGAATATAATTTGCGAATTACTGTTAGCAACTAAAAATGGGATACTGCAAATTGAGTTTAATAACGATATGACTTGGGTTTAAATTGAAAAGTCACGTTATATCAATAAATCAAATAATCTGTCAATCAAGTGAGATACATTTACTTACCAGAAAATGGAATCTAAATCTCAGATATTAGAGTTCAAAATCGTAGAAGCATGTACATTACAGATGTTATTGCATAACAGCGGCGGATCTGTGCCGTTTCAATGTACGCCAAATCAAATTTTGCGTAACTTTTTATGAACGGTATTAAAACAATCTTGGAATCTTTAATTTATTGGCTATTAACGATTCATGTTTTTAATCTCTCGATAGATACCGGAGCTATTCTATTAACAAAATACCTGCTCTTGTTGAAGATTAATTAATTAAACTGGCGATAAAAATCCTGCAAAAAGGCCAACCTGCTGAGTTTCTTATTATGTATTATTAATTTATTAGCTGTGCCCCGCGACTCCGTCCGCGTGGAATGTGGACTACCCTTAACATTAAGGGTTATAAAAAATAGATAGTAGCCGATTCTCAGACCTATCCAATATGCACACGAAATTTCATGAAAATCGGTCGAGCCGTTTCGGAGGAGTATGGTAACTAACATTGTGAGAATTTTATACGAGAATTTTATATATAAGACTAGCTGTGCCCGCGACTTCGTCCGCGTTGAGTTTAACTTAACAAAAAATTTATTTAACAAAAAATATTTGTCTAGTTCGCAGAGTTCACGGAAAGTATTTTTTTAATAAAAGTAGCTCACGTTACTTCTTATAACATAAGCTATCTGCCAGTGAAAGTCCCGCCAAAATCGGTCCGGCCAGTACTTTAAATAACAGAAGTGATAAAAGTATTTACTTATTTTGATTTAAGGATTAATTTGTTACTACCAAATGAACATCCTAATAGTAAGTCGTATTAGTATAATAGGTAATAAGACTCGGCCACCAGCTAGTTCAAAATAAATTAATTTTTTTTATTGTATTTAAGGTTCACTATTTTGGCTATAATGGCTTGCACATAAAAAAACACGAAAATCTCACAGCATCGCCCTCGTGGTTTTCGATAATTGCCCCACGGGAACATACTATCGGGATAAAAAGTATTCTATAGGTTAGAACTATCTGTGTTCCCAATTTGATACAAATCCGTTCAGTAGTATCGATAATTGTCCCACGGGAACATACTATCGGCATATAAAATATCCCATGTTTTTAATCCAGGTTTTGAACTATCTGTGTTCCAAATGTCATCCAAATCCGTTCAGTAGAATCGATAATTATCCCAAGGGAACATACGGGATAAAAAGTATTCGGGATAAAAAGTTTCCCATGTTTTAATCCAGGTTTTGAACTATCTGTGTTCCAAATTTCATCCAAATCCGTTCAGTAGGATCGATAATTGTCCCACGGGAGCATACGGGATAAAAAGTATTCGGGATAAAAAGTATCCCATGTTTTAATACAGGTTTTGAACACTCTGGTTTCCAAATTTCATCCAAATCTGTTCAGTATGATCGATAATTGTCCCACGGGAACATACTATCGGCATAAAAAGTATCCCATGTTTTAATACAGGTTTTGAACTATCTGGTTTCCAAATTTCATCCAAATCCGTTCAGTATGATCGATAATTGTCCCACGGGAACATACTATCGGGATAAAAACTATCCCATGTTTTAATACAGGTTTTGAACTATCTGGTTTCCAAATTTCATCCAAATCCGTTCAGTATGATCGATAATTGTCCCACGGGAACATACTATCGGGATAAAAACTATCCCATGTATTAATACAGGTTTTGAACTATCTGGTTTCCAAATTTCATCCAAATCTGTTCAGTATGATCGATAATTGTCCCACGGGAACATACTATCGGGATAAAAAGTATCCCATGTTTTAATGCAGGTTTTGAACTGTGTTCCAAATTTCATCCAAATCCGTTCAGTAGGATCGATAATTGTCCCACTGGAGCATACGGGATAAAAAGTATTCGGGATAAAAAAAGTCCTATGTTTTGATACAGGTTTTGAACTATCTGGTTTCCAAATTTCATCCAAATCCGTTCAGTAGGATCGATAATTGTCCCACGGGAACATACTATCGGGATAAAAAGTATCCCATGTTTTAATGCAGGTTTTGAACTATCTGTGTTCCAAATTTCATCCAAATCCGTTCAGTATGATCGATAATTGTCCCACGGGAACATACTATCGGAATATAAAGTATCCCATGTTTTAATCCAGGTTTTGACTTTCTGTATTCCAAATTCATCCAAATCCGTTCAGTAGGATCGATAATTGTCCCACGGGAGCATACTGGATAAAAAGTATTCGGGATAAAAAGTATCCCATGTTTTAATACAGGTTTTGAACACTCTGGTTTCCAAATTTCATCCAAATCTGTTCAGTATGATCGATAATTGTCCCACGGGAACATACTATCGGCATAAAAAGTATCCCATGTTTTAATACAGGTTTTGAACTATCTGGTTTCCAAATTTCATCCAAATCCGTTCAGTATGATCGATAATTGTCCCACGGGAACATACTATCGGGATAAAAACTATCCCATGTTTTAATACAGGTTTTGAACTATCTGGTTTCCAAATTTCATCCAAATCCGTTCAGTATGATCGATAATTGTCCCACGGGAACATACTATCGGGATAAAAACTATCCCATGTATTAATACAGGTTTTGAACTATCTGGTTTCCAAATTTCATCCAAATCTGTTCAGTATGATCGATAATTGTCCCACGGGAACATACTATCGGGATAAAAAGTATCCCATGTTTTAATGCAGGTTTTGAACTGTGTTCCAAATTTCATCCAAATCCGTTCAGTAGGATCGATAATTGTCCCACTGGAGCATACGGGATAAAAAGTATTCGGGATAAAAAAAGTCCTATGTTTTGATACAGGTTTTGAACTATCTGGTTTCCAAATTTCATCCAAATCCGTTCAGTAGGATCGATAATTGTCCCACGGGAACATACTATCGGGATAAAAAGTATCCCATGTTTTAATGCAGGTTTTGAACTATCTGTGTTCCAAATTTCATCCAAATCCGTTCAGTATGATCGATAATTGTCCCACGGGAACATACTATCGGAATATAAAGTATCCCATGTTTTAATCCAGGTTTTGACTTTCTGTATTCCAAATTCATCCAAATCCGTTCAGTAGGATCGATAATTGTCCCACGGGAGCATACTGGATAATAAGTATTCGGGATAAAAAGTATTCCATGTTTTAATACAGGTTTTGAACTATCTGGTTTCCAAATTTCATCCAAATCCGTTCAGTATGATCGATAATTGTCCCACGGGAACATACTATCGGGATAAAAAGTATCCCATGTTTTAATGCAGGTTTTGAACTATCTGTGTTCCAAATTTCATCCAAATCTGTTCAGTAGGATCGATAATTGTCCCACGGGAACATACTATCGGGATAAAAAGTATCCCATGTTTTAATGCAGGTTTTGAACTATCTGTGTTCCAAATTTCATCCAAATCCGTTCAGTAGGATCGATAATTGTCCCACGGGAACATACAGGATAAAACGTATTCGGGATTAAAAGTATCCTATATGTTAATCCAGGTTATAAACTATCTGGTTTCCAAATTTCATCCAAATCCGTTCAGTACGATCGATAATTGTCCCACGGGAACATACTATCGGGATAAAAAGTATCCCATGTTTTAATGCAGGTTTTGAACTATCTGTGTTCCAAATTTCATCCAAATCTGTTCAGTAGGATCGATAATTGTCCCACGGGAACATACTATCGGGATATAAAGTATCCCATGTTTTAATCCAGGTTTTGAACTATCTGTATTCCAAATTCATCCAAATCCGTTCAGTAGGATCGATAATTGTCCCACGGGAGCATACGGGATAATAAGTATTCGGGATAAAAAGTATTCCATGTTTTAATACAGGTTTTGAACTATCTGGTTTCCAAATTTCATCCAAATCCGTTCAGTATGATCGATAATCGTCCCACGGGAACATACTATCGGGATAAAAAGTATCCTATATGTTAATCCAGGTTATAAACTATCTGTGTTCCAAGTTTCATCCAAATCCGTTCAGTAGTTTTTGCGTGAAGGAGTAACAAACATACATACATACATACATACATACATACATCCACACTCACAAACTTTCGCATTTATAATATTAGTAGGATTATCAGGCAGGCAGTTGATTCTGCGAATAGATGCCTGTATTCTGTTTTTCTCTACTCGTTTTTTATCCAGTCTTTTCTTAAATCTGATATATCCGTTCATAACGTATTTTGGGAGCTTATTCAACCCCAACCAGATGTTTGTAAAAAAAAAATCCGGGTCTTCTCAGTCAACGTCGCATTCCGATTTGTTTGTAGACTTATGTAAAATATGAAAAAAATCAATTTGAAAGTACCCTCGTAGGCTTAAACAAAATAAATGTTTGTAAGCGGCGATAAGTCTGATTTAAATCACGACAAGCACCTCTGTATATTCTGATTCCATGTACGAATCTCATTTCTAATGAATATAACAGCAATAGGCCCCTATAACATTAGGGCCAGAATACTATCAACGAAATATGGCTGCAATTGTTCTACTGCCTACCTCTTCGGGGAGAACAGGCGTGGTGTTAGTGTACTCACATTTTACTCAACTGCGAGTATTTAACGGTGAGTACTTTTTCCAAGGCCAGCAGCACGCTGGGGGGGAACCTCCCCCTCCTGACAGTGACAAGCGCCTTCACCCACAGCAGCAGGTGTTCCAAATGCCTGCTGTCTTCTAGAAGCCGGGCGATGGACTGAAGTAGCCGGTCCGAGTAGTCCGAGTCCAAGCTGGACACTGTCAGGTTTACTGTGGAATAAATCATCTTTTTTTAAGGGAAGTTCCTATACGTACGTTCGGGGCGCTAGCCGCGCGGCCACTATCCGTGGTAAGCGTCAGAAGCGTTACACGATGACGTCAGTAGCGTTACACGATGGCGTCAGTAGCGTTACACGATGACGTCAGCAGCGTTACACAATATAGAGTGGCAGCTGCTGCGCCCTACGCTTTATACTATAAAGCTTCGCTTCTTTAGGACGTCCCTAGACGGCTCTTTATTTTTAAAGGGAATGGTCACACTATCCCCGCTACTGTTACTCCTGCAAGCCAGGATCCACAATGATGACCAATAATGACGTTACCCAATAACAGTAACGGATCCGCTTCTGTGGCAGTCAGGCCATACAGTTATTTTTATCTCCCGCTTTGCAACAGAGGAAAATGGATATTTTTCTTCTAACATTGTTTTATTCTTTCTTTCGATTAAATTCGTGCTGGTTCCAAGACAATTATAATTTCTCGTCGTCTAAGGTCTCGTCGAGGGTCAAACCTCCACGTCATCATTGGAAACCAATAACTAATGTTTTTAAATACAAAAAATAAAACAAAAAGTGATAAAAATACAAGCGTGCTGAGTATCTTGCCGGATCTTCCTAGTCGAGGCTACGTTCCGGATATAGAGTTACTTAGAGATGTAAAATCACAACTAGTTTATCCACAAATTGATCGGTCCGTATAATTAAACCACATACAGAAGAATAAATAAAGAAATAAAAAATCGCCAGACTGACACACCAACTGTATGGTCCCAAACAAAGCAACGCTTGTACTATACTGGGCAAATTACGAAAAGGCCATTTCCGAAATTTTCCCCAGCGGGAACCGAACCCGCAACCACCATGAGCAGTGAGCCTATCTGCGTACACTCGAACCACTGCGCCGAGCGGTCGTAGAAGGAGTGAAACTTAGAACCTCTCTGCGTGGAGTCGGTTAATAAGACTACATAACTTACTATCACCAGGTGGAACAGCTTCCACACACTCTTGTATGACAGTATGTTCGTTCAGTTGCAAGGCGCCGACGAGCGCGGGGCCCCACGATCCTTCCTTGAGCAGTTGCTTCACAGCGTACGGCGTCGAACCGGCTTCCAGACGATACGGCCTGCGGAGAAACGTTATTAACATAAAGCGTCAATATCCCAGTGGTTAGAGGGGTCGCCTTTGTCACCGAGAGGTCCCAAGTTCGGTCGCCACCCTGGCCATTTAGAAAGAAAAGAAACATTTATTCGACACACATCGCGGGCCAGTGCGAGCTGTGCCGATAGGTAATTGTCTCAGCATGTGCTGGAAACGAACGAGACTCCCCAGCGCCGATTTTCAACCAAACCCTCCTCAGTGGGTTTTAACTGTTGTCTTACAAGTAAAAACGTTTAACAAAACATCCCACTAATACGACGGCAAAAACAAAACTAGGACCCATACATTTTTGGATGTAACATCCGTCATATTGATTTTGTTTTATAACGACAAATGACACTTCATTCATCAAAATCGGATGGGTAGTTTAGGCGCTACGGTGGAACATCAATGTTTTAATCATTCATTTCATCAATGTTGCCTGCTTATATTATTATTTTATGCTGTTCCTGAGAATGTACACCATCTTTAATTCATTGAAAAGAGTAACCATTGAGTTTCTTGCCGGATCTTCTCAGTGGAAGCAGCATTCCGAACCGGTGGTAGATTCTGACTATTCATAAATGCTTTGTTGGCTTACGTGAATAAAAACAATTTTGAGTTTGAGTTTAATATGGTATCTATTGTGATTTTAATATATTTACTACCTGAATGTGCCGTCAATGCCTGCGTTCTGGCTGTAGATCAGGAGTCCCTCGGTAGCCGCGACGGCGAAACTGTCTCCGGTTGGAGAGAACCTCACGCAGTGAACTCGCACCTGTGGAGAGAACGACGATCAATACGGCTCTTTGGTAGAGCCAAGCAAGATACTTAGATTTACCATTAAAAAAAAAAACTATACACAGGATTACTTGACTGACCTAATTTGGTTAGCCAGGTTCGATTCAATTTACCCACTAAAACTCCCGAGATCGTGTAGGAAAAAGTGTGTTTTCTCATCCGGTTTCACGCACTAATTTAAGGAAATGTTGTCCGTTACCTCGTACGTATTAATTGTATGAAGACTGTCAAAATGAATGCCACAGCAAATCTTAAAAGTATTGTCCTTAGATGAAACAGGAAAAATATTTCGCTTACAGTTACTTTACTTAACAGCTTACTGTTACTATCTTATTGCTTGCTTGGTTATTGTGTCCCGTTCTGATTAATTTTGTGTTTATATAATAATTAAGTCTTAAGTAGTTTACCTATTGCTATTTATGCATGCTGTAATTTTCTATAATTGACAAGACACTTAGATTTAAAACCTATGCATGTTACCTTGTTATTTCATACGGTGTATAATATAATAGAATAGAATAACACTTGTTGTTGTAAATCCTAAATACAGCTGTAACAGTCTTGTTTCTATGGCAATCAGCCCATACCAGCTATTTTTGTCTCCCGCTTTGCACCAGAGGGAAGTGGAAATATTTTCTTCCAACTCCTCCTATTATTTATTTCGATTAAATTCGTGCGGGTTCCAAGACAATTTAACTTTTCCCCGGGACTCATCGAGGGTCAAACCTCGACGTCATGATTGGTCACCATTGTCGATCCTGGCTTACAGGAGTTACAGTGGTGGGAGTGTGTGGCGGGACTAGTCCCATAGAGAAATCCTAAATAAATAAAATAAATAAAAGATGTAACCAATTGACTTCAAGCTGCTGTACGGGTCTGGATCGATCAGGGTAGGCAACCCTCTCACAGAAGATCGACGTAAAGTGGCTATTATAGTTGTTTCGTCCGATAGGTGAGCTCTTCGCGTCGGATATCGCAAACGTATGCCATCCCGCTCACATCACACATTTCGTTATGAGAATGAAAGTGTCAACATTATTTTTCAGTGGCCTGTTCCCATTATTAATTCTTAAAAAAAAAAACACTAACTATGTGAGTTTATCACATTACTAGTATTCCCGTTAGCCCCACCAGCTAAGCTATTGCTTAAGCTAGGAGTGGGGTCACGTCAATAGTTTAATGGCTGGGATGGGGATCGAACCCGGAACCTCGCTGCTACGAATGCGGCCCCTCTAACTACTAGGCTATTGACGACTTAAATTTATGAATGAGTTAATGTTATAACAGTTACCTCAGGTTTAACCCTCCTGTCGGCCATGTCGCCGTCCTTAACGCCGGGTAACCGGATGTCGACGTCACCACCCTCCAAGTCGCCCCTCTCTTCGACCAGGGCCATGTTACCGAACTCGGTCATCATACGACGGCTTATGAAGTCCTGGTACCAACAGTAATATATGGTCCATATAATAATATACAATCTATACAAATAAATAAAATTGGAGTGTCTGTTTGTAATATCAAAATAACACAATTTCACTAAATGCATATGAAAGTACATACGACACCTATAGCGAAAACGCGTTTTAAAAATTTTTTGTCTGTCTGTCTGTCTGTGTGTTTGTTCCGGGTAATCTCCGAAACGGCTGGACCGATTTCGACGGGACTTTCACTGGCAGATAGCTGATCTTATAGCGGGTAACTTAGGCTACTTTAATTTTAGAAAAACAATTAGGGTTCCGCGTAAAAAAATAAAAACACTTTAAATCCAAGAGTATCTCCGAAACGGCTGGACCGATTTTGATGGGACTTTCACTGTTAGATAGCTGATGTTATAAGCAGTAACTGAGGCTACTTTTATTTTAGAAAAACAAAATTAAAAAATGGGTCCTGTGGCGCGGGCTCAGAACGCGGGACCGGGCTTTATTGTTAAGTTAAATTCCACGCGGGCGAAGTCGCGGGCTCAGCTAGTATAATATAAAACATTAACCACGCGGTACTCAAAATAGTCCTAAACAGTTCATATTACCCGATATTACCAAACTAAGTTGTTGAATTCTTTAGTTTAAAAAAATATATTCCAAAGACTAAGCAATGTCGACTGCCGCCAATTTATGAATTGAGGATCGCTAGGCGCAGTGGTTTGAGAGTAGGCCGCTCGGCTCGGCACTAGGTGGTTGCGAGTTCTATTCCCACCATGGCAAATTCTTCGGTAATGGTTTTTCTTTTCGTTATTTACCCAGGTATGGATGTCACTGGGATCGACCCCAGTCCATTGTATACGGTACCCATAGTACAGGCGTTGCTTAGTTTGAGACCGTACTGGGCCCTAACCACGCTAGCTACTCAAATCGTAATACAAAAGCAAACGCTCGCGATTACGTTTCAAACGCTCCGCTTTTGACGCTTTGCTGACACGAGCTTCACGATTTCTACTGACATTGATATGGTATGGTGTCTGCAAAACGTCAAAAGCGGAGCGTTTGAAACGTAATCGCTAGCGTTTGTTTTTCTATTACGATTTGAGTGGCTAGCGTGGTTAGGGCCCTGTTGGTGTGTCAGTCTGGCGATATTTATTTATTATTAAAGAAAAAACATAAATAAGTATGCTTTTACACTTACATTGACAGCATCCAGTGATCTATTCTGAGTTATTACGAATCTCTTGATGAGTATGGACTCTTTGACGCTGTATAGACACACGTGTTTAGAGTTACCGCCTCCCAGTACACATGTGCCGTCGGCTGAGTAGCATATTGTTGTAAAAGCCCTGAAAACATTTAACATTAATTACATCCACTGTAACGCCGAATTCAGTTTCTTCGAGAAATATCGAGATTTCTAGAGAACGGCACACTTTCTCTAGAATTCTCGTTGTAAAGCGTGTGGTTTAATCATAAAGCACACGCTTTACAACGAGAATTCTAGAGAAAATATCATTTTTTTATAGATTTATTAAAAAAGATCATAATGTCTGAGTTTACATATACGGATGTAGCATGGTATTTTATACCTAGGCATACTCTGCTATTCAAATAAACCGAGAAATCTTGAGAAAACAAATACATATTTGCAACGTTTTAAATATTTTGCAAATATATTTTCCTTAGGAGTGATTTACAATTTGCCGTACAAATATTTTGCCTAGACACTAGGGATGAGCGAATATAAAACCCACGGCAGAGTTACAGAAACATGAAAACTATAAATTTGGTTTTGTAATACTAAGTACTTACTTAGTTTTAAGCATTTTCTCCGGTGTGATAAGGTCTGTCTCGGCCCGGCCTGAACCCAGGTCGTTCCTGCCTTCGATACTGGTAGCCTGCTCGCATGTGGTTGCGTTGAAGAACGTTATGTTGCCATCCAGAGTCGACACTGCTATCTGTAGATAATTTATATCACATTATTTATACCTTATGCCCGATTTCCACTTCAATAAGTACAGTAGCAAGTTAAAAATCAGTCAGTTAAGTAATAAGTTGTAATATTATTGTCTTATCTTTACGCGAATACTACGCATTGAAGTAAAACTATTTTGCGGATTCTATCGCGTTTATTTACTTTTTTATGTTCCCGACGTTTCGGCTGCTTTACAGCAACCATGGTCACGAGACACTGTGAGCACTTTCTGTGTGGATCGGACCGCAAAGAACAACTAAACATGAGGGTACCCAGTTATTAACTATGACATCAGGACGTCTAACACCTCAGTCCCCCCGTGACCATGGTTGCTGTAAAGCAGCCGAAACGTCGGGAACATAAAAAAGTAAATAACCGCGATAGAATCCGTAATAGTACATTGTTACATGAGTGATGAAAGTTACTTATTTTGTCCCGAGACGGGGTTTGGCGCCCGAGCGTAGCGAGGGCGCTAATAGTTCGAGGGACAAAATAAGCCTTTCACCCGAGGTAAACACTGTGCTTTTCATTACGAATACAAGGAAAATAAAAATAAAAACAGGAATTGGCTAAAGAAATAATACAAGGAAGTATAAACAATACTCTACAACTCGAAAAAAAAAATCGGATTGCCGCCTATTTTGTTTTTTTTTCGTTGGCCGGCCAACTTCATTATTTAGCCATTATTTTTCATTTTCATATTTTGCCCAAATCTATGTTATTTTAAAGAAATTGTTGAAACTAAATTATAATTAAGTCATTTAAAAATATATATTCTTGAATTAATACTTAACTTTATATTATTACAATTTTACATCGTGCTGTAATTGAGTGACTGTAGAAAAAGTTTGAACATGGTTCCATAGAAATGTGAAAATGAAACTAGTTTTTTTTTTATAATTTGACAGCTGTCAGTTGAAAGCGAAACTCCCGGGCCTGAAAAGTATTACTTTCAACCCGCTTCTCAGGCAACTTCAGACCTACTTTCAGAGTATGAGTAATGAAAAATAGTTTTATTTCAATAAGTAGTAAGTAGCGTCCAAACTTAGGACCGTGAGTAGTTTATAAGATGCCGTTCCAAGAAGAAGACTAGTCGCGTCGGTTGTATTAAACTGCACTATACTCGCCCGTCTACATGCCGGCCAGTTAAGTTGGCAGGGTGTGGGAGACGCGAGCGAGGGGGCTACTTCGCACTGGACTCGCCAAAAAATAGCATCGCGATCTATTCAACGCAACTTAATCAACAACTTACTACTGCCGTTTGAACGGCAAAAGCGTCTTAACTCGCCAATGACGCAAGTTAACTCGCTACTGTAATTATTGTAGTGTAAATCGGGCATTACACTATGTTTTATAGCTATAATTGGCTACGCGATAGATAGGAGTATTCATCATAGAGCTGACCATTAAAAGTTAACTCTACAAAAAACAGCTTGAAAATAGTATTTTTTGAAGGCAAAACAATTATTTGTACGCAAAAGTGTGAAACTGAACCTTACCTCTTCCCCATCAGGTCTGAAAGTCACTTGCAACGCATCGGACGTCAGTTGTATAGTCTCACAATCCGCGCTGCTTTCAATACAATTCCACATTTTGACGGTCTTGTCCCAGCTGGCGGAGGCCAGGCGAGAACTGGACAGTGTGGGGGAGAACGTCACGCAAGATACCGGCGCTTCATGTCCGCCTAGTACCTGAGGATGAATTATACGAATATTATAGAAACTATGAATTGCATATTGCACGGGCGGGAAAATAAGTTCTAGGAACCAAAACATGTAATGAGTAATTCATTAAAAACACGCTGTGCCCCGCAACTCCGACCGCGTGGAATGTGGACAACCCTATTTTTCATATGAAAAATAGATAGTGGCCGATTCTCAGTCCTACGCGATATGCACACAAAATTTCATGAAAATCGGTTGAGCCGTTTCGGAGGAGTATGGTAACTAACATTGTGACAAGAGAATTTTATATATAAGATGAAGCTCTATTTCTTGGTCATCGCATCACGCGTGAATGGATGGTACGATTTCGCGAATTATTGTTTTGTTGTATTTATTATTGTCAGGAAAAGGTCCTTATGAAATCTATACAAATAAATAAAATTGGAGTGTCTGTTTGTAATATCAAAATAACACCTTTTCACTAAATACATATGAAAGTACATACGACACCTATAAAAAAAACGCGATTTTAAATTTTTTTGTCTGTCTGTCTGTCTATCTGTCTGTCTGTCTGTGTGTTTGTTCCGGGTAATCTCCGAAACGGCTGGACCGATTTTGACGGGACTTTCACTGGCAGATAGCTGATGTTTTAAGGAGTAACTAAAGTACCTATTCTTATTAAAAAAAAACAAAATAAAAAAATGGGTCCTATCGCGCGAGCTCAGAACACGGGAGCGGGCTTTTTTGTTAAGTTAAATTCCACGCGGACGAAGTCGCGGGCTCAGCTAGTAAAAAAATAAGAAAGTTGAGCGGAACAATTCGACTTCAATATTCAAAGTTAAGACAGGACAATGTCTGTCGGGTCAGCTAGTAATAAATAATTTTATTTATTATCTCTACAATTTTTTGGCACATTTTGGAGAAAAGCATAGTGAAGAGTAACCGCACTCAACGTGGACTAAAACAACACGAGCGTGTCTTAGAATCCAAAGGACTCAAGTAGTAGTCAAGATTGGCGGAAGCGTATGTCCAACATTGGACGGACTTGCGGCTGCTCCTACGTATACAGGATCTAATGTAATTTTAAGCTACATTAGACTCACGTCCAACAGTTTGCCAAACTTAATGGACCAGATGAATATCTCGAACACGTCCTGTCCTCCGGCCGCGCACAGCTCGCTGCTCGCGTCCAGCGCCGCGCAGCTGAACTGCACCAGGCTCGGCGACGTCAGCGTGCGGAAGTTACGGTACCTGGAGATTATAATACCACGTGCATTAATGCAAGTTGGGAAACGTACCCATCACAGATATAGATTTACATAGATAACGCAAGTATCACGATCTGTATTGAAACCAAGCGTGCCGAATTTTTAACACCTACTGTGACGTCACAGCCGAAATTTAGTGACGGGAAATCCAAACCGATTCAAAGACACCGATGCCGCCGATGCCCCTCCGCCCGCTACGATTCCCTCGAGTGATTATCTCGCTCATACTCAATTTTTTTATATCTGTAGTCGCGCGGACTATAAGTTAGCGGCCACCAACCTTGACGCTTGGTCGGGGTTTCGTACACGTGTAAAATAATGTAAAAAAAAAAATGGGTCGCGTAGTATAAATAAGTTCCCTTAGCTGAATTATCGCTTTGGATACAAAGTTTTGAGATTAAATTGATAGATATCAAAATTTATGTAATCTTGTTATGGGAATACCATACACAATATAACTATTGTCAATCATAATATAAGGTTTTTTTTCAAACTTACCTCGTCAAATCATAGCACCGCACAGTTCCATCCAATGATGCCGATACAAAGAATTTCTTATTAGCACTGAAAACAATACTAGTCACTGTTGACTTATGCTCGTCGAACGTCACGAAACAGAAGCCGTTGGTCGTGTTCCACACTTTGACCTTCCCGTCGTAACCTCCAGTGACTATGTAGAGGCCGTCCGGGGAGTATGTTAGGCAGGTCATGTCTAAAGAGTGGCCTTGTTGCTTCATGACGTACTGTTCACCTGGAGTATTGGGAATTTAATATAACATTTGTTGTAGATACTTGATGTTTTCTCGAGAATTACTGTTGGCCACAAATCTAAGAAAGGTATCTTCCTAATTAGTTACAACAATGCATAGTATTCACTTGTGTTCTTGACCTTTCTTGTACGTTCTTGACAATGTTGTAGTTTGATTTTTAGAATAAATAGATGTGATGTTAAAGGAACATATTGGAGGCTGTGCAATACACAATTTAGGATTAATTAACAACGTTATTCTTATAAAGAGTAGTAGAGTAAGAGTAGTCTTATTAGTCATGATTATTGGATTTAACTATGTTTCTTAATGTTTTAGTACTTACTCTGCCACTCCCACACTAACAACTGCCCAATATTAGGACATCCAAACGCTATCCAGTCGCCCGGCGAAGATATGGCTATACTGCCAATGCGATGCTCCGAAATACTGAGCGTGTGAATTAGATTCACATCCGGCATCTCGTGTAGGAAGAATATTCCTGTTGAGAATCCTGAGAAATAAAGAATATATAATTGTTTTATTAATATGACTGTATATGGTGATTTAATCCTAGGAAAAACGAGTACTTGTAAATTTGAAACTTGATGACGTAAAAATAAGTGGATGAGGCAATGAGGGTTCCAAACTATAGTTTTTATTAAATTAGACGTCCAAAATAAGCTGCCATACTCCTGAAATCTTAAAGTGTATATCTATACGACTTTGACGACCGCTTGGCGCAGTGGTTCGAGCGTAGGCCGTTTTATCACTGCACATGGTGGTTGCGGGTTCAATTCCTGCAGGGGCAAATTTCAGAAATGGCCTTTCGTAATTTGCCCAGGACTATTTTGTCACTGGGATCGCCCCCAGAACATTGTACGGTACCCATAGTACAAGCATTGCTTAGTTTGGGACCATACAGTTGGTGTTTTATTTATTATTATTTATTACACTTTACCTAGGTTACATACGACTTTAGTTTTTGATAATAATAATATGCTTTTTATTTCCCTTACACTGTTTGTGGTTAAAAAAAGTACAGAGTTTTTGAATGTAATTTAATACTGTATTGAATTGATTAGTATTGTTAGTATTTTTCTTAAACTTTTTCTTATTTTTTTTTAATTTAGTAGTTTTTGATAACTACCTGTAACTAACATCTTGGTGTCTTTATGATACTGTGCCGCTGTCAACTTCACTCTGGGATTGCCCCTACGTATTTCATCACCGATATAATGTCTCCCCAACTTCTTATATAACAGTCTCTTATTATCCTCTGTTTTAACTTCAACTTCTGTTGGGTTATCTGGTTCATCATCACTTGCCTGAAAAAGGTAGTTGAACAATACATTTAACATGTTGAACCATACACAAAATGAATCATAAAATACATCAAAACCAAGTGTCTTAGAAGTAAGTACTTACATATTCTTTATCCTTTTCAATGGCATCCTTATCCTCAATTTCATCTTCACTTTCTTCCTCTTTCTTCGCTACCTTCCGTCTCTTTCTATGCGATATCTGTACACCTGATACCACAAGATCATCCAAATCTATACTCGCCTCCCATAGACAAATCTGACCATTTCTACTCACAGTGATTAGATCTAAACTTTTTTTCTCAAAGAACACTCCTACTATTTTGTCTGTATGTCCACTTAGAGAGTACATATTCAAATTGTCTAGATAGTCTATGGTGTAGACTTTAGTTGTGGTGTCTTTGGAACCAACTGCGAGAAGTTTAGAGCATGAAGACCAATCGAGGCAAGTGACTTCGTCTCTGGCTTTCTTGAAGACGCGCTTCATAACAAAAGAACGGAATTCTCCAGTGAATGTGCATGGTGCTGTCATTATGAAGACTGAAATAACAGGATATTCATTTACAAAACGAAAATAATTGTACCTATGGCAAGAATTCTTAGTCAGAACATGGAGAATGATCGCCCTCCTAATATAGATTATCGCAAGAACAATGAGACATCTCTTCTCTCTTGTTCTTGGACTTTCTCGCATGTTCTTGACATACCTTGGATGTTTAAAATTATTTCAAAACACATGCATTATTATTATTAGGATTTGTGCCCTAAGCCGCTCGAGCGGCATCTTGCTACTTCGACCATTACTGATCTTTTGTAGCCAGCACTGTAGTGTTAAAGTTCACTGCCTAGTCCTGAGGCCTTCAGGAACTTCCAAATGCTTTGAGCAGTGAGTGTTTGTATCTCCTCCGGATGCATGATGTGCCGCCCCAGGAAGATACTTCTGCAACGCATTAGTGAGCCGCACGAGCAGAGGATGTGCATTGCACTTTCCTCTGCTTCTTGGCAAAATCTGCACATTGTGCTGTCGCTCATCTTTAGGTTGAACAAATGTTTGTTTAGTTTGCAGTGCCCGGTGAGGATTCGAGTTACTGCGCAAGTTTTGTACCGACTGAGCCCTAGGAGCTCTTTCGATGCTTTCTTGTTGTAGCCTTTAATCAGAGCTTTTGAGTGTTCTAGTCCTGGTATGGCCTTCCACCTCTCGACCGCCCTTGATAAGTATTGGGTATTAAGGATTGTGTAGGCTCGCTGTTTAGAGATGCCGCAGAACGGTTCAGGACCGATCTGCGGGTTGTCGGTTCCAGCTCTTGCTAGCTCATCCGCCTTTTCATTTCCGTCAATACCTGAGTGTCCTGGTACCCATCTGAGTGTAACTCTGTTGGACTGACCTAGGCTGTTAAGGTTATTCTTACAGTTTTGGACTAACTTTGAGTTGGTCTCAAAAGAGTCTAGTGCCAATAGTGCCGCTTGGCTATCTGAGTTGATGTAGATGTGTTGTTTAGTTACTTTACGATCCAGGTTAAGTTCCAAGCATCTATTGATTGCGAAGAGCTCAGCCTGGAAGATGGAGGCCTCTGTGCCTAGGTTGACACTACTCCTATGCTTAGGCCCTTCTCCGTAAATCCCACATCCTACATTCTGTCCTTTTTTGGACCCATCTGTGTACCACACATGACTGCCATTTTTTGGGGTCTGTAGGCCATTTAGCCATGTGTCCCTGTTTGGTATGTCTATGGTATACAGTTTTGTAAAATTTAATTCCGTTTGTAAGCCATCTGCAGGCATATTTAGAATTTTTAATTCGAAAACCGACTCTTTAAGTGAGTTCAGGGCTCGTGAGTGCCACTTTGGTTCCGATAGTGTGCATATCCTATATATACTTGTTTTAGCCTCTTTTTGCACGTGTAGGTCTAGTGGAACTAGATCTAGTAGTGCATTTAGGGCTACACCTGGTGTCGAGGAGAATGCACCAGTAGCTATTAAACCGGCCGTACGTTGTAGGCTGTTTAATTTAATTTCAGTTGTTTTCTGGTTGGCCTTATTACACCAGACGACGGAGGCGTAGGTAATTATTGGCCTCACGACCGCGGTGTATAGCCACAGAGCGATCTTGGGTTTAAGTCCCCATCTCGCTCCAGCCATGCGACAACTCATCCATAGAGCCATTTTGGCCTTTTGGATTATGTTATTTAGATGTGAGTTCCATGTCAACTTTTGGTCGATTGTGACCCCTAGGTACTTTACCTCACTCGAGAAACACATGCATGCACTAAGAACATAATAAAACGTCAAAGAACAAGAGACAACTTATTATACTTGCATCATTCCACTTTTTAAGAGTACCTATTTCTCGTAATTGCCATCAAATATTTCACTATGAATTTGTGGCAATAACATTTTGTATTTGTTTTGTTGTTGTGTGATATTCGTAGATATTCTTTGAGGGCTAGCCAAGAGGTCACTGCCATTATCTACAATATACCGGAAGTATAAAAGTAGTAGATTGTATCACAAGGGAGCAAAATAATATTTTTACAGCAAGAGCATTATTTTTCCTTCACTTTACTTAGGAATCAAAGTCATACTAATGATAAAATAATTAAATATCGTCGCTTTTCGAAAGGAATTTTCGATGGAATGCAAAAAAAAATATTTATTAGTTCACCTGTGTCATCACAGCATGCGGCAAAGTACTTGCCATCAGGACTGAACTTGACAGTGTTCACTTGCTGCTTGAACTTGTACCTGTGTATCACTGTGCAAGTTATCAGACTGATCATCTGGGCTTCGCCCTCTGGAACAAAATTATCAAATGATCCATGAAAACTTTACTGGATTCATAACACAAATGGCTAACCATTCGTTTTTAAACTCAATAATATTAAGTGATTAATTGGAGGTGCTTAATAGTAGTGAATTTCTTAGCAATTCTCTGCATTCCCAGGACTGAGTGTTGCAAAAAGTCTATCAGTGACTGTCTTGAATGTTTTTTACTAAATTAACTCACTCTCATTGACAGCAACCAATGTACATCCATTGGGAGATATATCAACAGCTGTATAATTGTAACAGCTTTCAAATGATAGTGTGTTACATTTATTCCTGAAAAAAAAAAAACTTAATTACCTAATTCAAAATAGAATGATGCCAAATTGTAATGCTTACAGAAAATACTCAATTGAATTGTATCTTTCTTTCTCTTATATTATGGCAAAGCCATGAATATTATAGTATGGTAGGTTAATATAGTTTTGAACATGAATCAACTCCACACTCTAGGGCAAGTTTTAGAAACACAACCCCTTAATAAGGTGCATAAGATTCACAGGTTTTAGTTAACTATTATAAATTGACTTACTGTTTTAAATCGTATACAGTTATTTTATTACCAACAGGGCTTATTACACAGTTGCCATCATTAGAAAACAGAATATCGCCTCTTCGGTAAACTGTACCTAACAAATTGTTGAACTGAAAGCAAAATAGGTTATGTTTTGATATGACAAAGAAAAAAACACCGAATGTTGAAACAATAATAGATTTTTGCTCATATTTTGCTAAATAACATGCATTAGTAGCTTAGTATTTTTTATGCAATCAATATTTAGCAGAACCTTTCGTGATACGCGTGGTAAACACAGCCGAATATATAATGTATTTGTAACTGAAAACAAAAAAATGTACCTTATAATGAAACTTCATCTTAGTTATAAATTTATAGATTTCACTACACTGTCATTGAAATATTCAGAGAAATGTATAATATATAAAATAAAAGCATGTGTTTTCAAGCAGCTGAGCTAATAACCAACGTGAAATTGACATTGACAGTTTACTAACGACTTTGAAGTTGTCATGTCAGTCAAAGTCAGTTTGTCATTTTATTTTATTTTTTGCGCTCAGATACTAGTAGAGCTACTTTTCATCTTAATTACCTTTATTGAGACGCATCTGTATTACAATATTTTTCCCAAATATTGTGATAAATTTAAAAATAGTATTTTGCCTGTATGAAAGCCACTTCATCAAAACTAATCATATTGGTAATTTTATTTTTTAGCTTATCGTAAGGTCTCCGAACGAAACTCTAGAACCGGCTTGTTGGGTTGCTAGTAACAAGTCCATGAAACTTCCGAAACAGTGTAATTTGTGAGTCTGCCAAAGCTAACAGCCACAGATTTCAAATTACATTACTCTGAAACAGTGTAATAACGTTATTTATAAGTAAGCAAAACTTACATGCATAATTTAACAGTTACTTTTTTTTTGTAATATTAACAAGTACCTAGGTACTTAGTAACACCAAGGGCCGTATTTACTTTCGAGTGAGAGCGATCTTGGAAATGTTATTCTAACGACATATCAGCATAAAACTAAAATTGTCAAAAGCGTACTCAAAATTGCTCGCAAACATGATAATAGACTTATTTAGGCCCTGAGAGCGAGCTGGAGTAACGTCTTGACATGATACTTATTTTCTACAGTGAGATCGGCTAAACTCTTGAAAAACATTACTATATTGCACAAACACAATATAAATAAATAAATATCGTCAGACTGACACACCAACTGCATGGTCCCAAACTAGGCAGTGCTTGTACTATGAGAACCGTACAATGAACTGAGGGTGATCTTATTGACACCCAGACCTGGGCTAATTACGAAAAGGCTCTTTCCGAAATTTGCCCCGGCGGGAATCGAACCCGCAACCACCATGTGCAGTGAGCTGAGGGGCCTACGCTCGAACCACTGCGTAAAGCGGTCGGCAGTATTTGCACTACTTGCCGATCTCTGTACTAGAATGACATAAGTGGTATGTAGGTTGGTGAAATAATAAGTTGTGTTTACCCCAATTTAATCAATGCATGACATTGCTCTCACTAATTGCTAATCTAAGGATGTAATGATAAATAAGTTTTTATTTCGCTAAAATTGATAGTACAATAATATCTTGATAGTAACTACTAAAATCGTAGATAGTAAAATAGTTGGCAACATTAATATTAGTCAAGTTAGAATTTAATAAAATATTAATGTTAATTTTCTCGACTTTCATGCAATATTACAAAATAGTTAGTAGATAATAAATAACAGTAAGATTATTTGTATGTGATTTTGTCCATCAGCATTTTGTGAATGGGGTTTGTGCTCATAAAGAGTATTGAAAAAATCTATCTGTACATGCGCAGAAAGAAACTTGCTGGCCAGCGATCCACATCAATGCTTTACGTCATAACGCGGCGAAATCTTTAGCTCAGGATTGGCTGCGCTTTTCGGAAGTTACGTATTAAAACCAATCAGAACTTAGGTCATATCGAGCTCTGCCTTGAACATCAATCGTCATATGACCCATTCTACTGAGTCTGCGAAGCTTGGGCCATATTTGTCTGTGCAAAAGTAGTTCCGTGGAGTGAGTGTGTGCAGATAGTCATCACAGTTTTTGGGACCTGTAAATACTCCCACACTTAACGAATCAAAATGTCGGCCGAAAACCCAATCTACGGACCCTTTTTTGGAGTTATGGGGGCAGCGTCTGCTATCATCTTTAGCGGTATGTATTTTATTCAAGTTATCCATTATTATAGAAATGGCTGTCCTGTGTGATTATCGATCTTCCGAAATGGGGTAAAGGAATTCGGCACCTAGTGAAAATTTGCGTGCAACATAGTTACCCTGTAAACAATTTATAACATGACGGTCAATGTTGGTCTAATAAATCAGTTCGAATCTGGTTATTTTAGGAGCACTAATTATAGTAGTCGCCGCACCTTGTGTTTTACGTTAGGTATCCATTCATACATAAATATAGGTGTATCTACGATGGAATGAGCCAAGCTGCTTATGTAGACAAGGGGGTGGATTTTCGGGGCGTTCCGTTGGGGAAAGCATTGTGAATCATTAGTCATGTGATTGATAAATTAATTTTATTCGGTTGGTAGCACTGTACACTGTCTGAAGTGCTCGGTGTAGTGTACAAACGAGTTCTGTATGCAATATTAAATGGTGTTTTTGATATTACTGTTTCATTACATTTGGCACATTTGGGCGGAATATTTTATTCCTTAGGTTGAATGTGGGGAAATACCGTCCTGAGTAATAAAATATACAAAGGAATCTATAATGAGAGGAGCTCTATCATACCTACACTATGCTATCCCTATTGTTATTATATTTCATGGTGCTGGCACTGAATATGAATGTTGAGATTAAGATATGTTTTTCATGCTGTATCTAACAGGGACCCATCTATATCAAGATCTAGAACATTAAATTACTGCAAAAGTAATATTAATATGAAGAGTACTTAAAATTCTATAGTTTTTGATATCACATGATCAACTTAACAATCACATGACTGGGTCATCTGTTCATTTAACTTGGTCAAGTTATCTTCACATGCTTATTAGGTTCAGAGTAAATCAATAAAATAAATTTCAATGTAGGTACATCGAGTACAGTCATACAATATGGAAATACCTAAAAAACATCATGTGACAAAGTTATGAATAGGTATGTTCATGTTTTACTATCAGACATTGAGGATATAATTAGGTACATGACAAATCATTACGAGCAATAACTGCTTCATTATTTCAAATTCTGTAATGCAATTACTGATATAATATTAACTTGAGTAGCAACCCATGATTAAAATCACATGACAATAATTTTAAAACTTAACCTTATCATCTGTTACATAAATTTAATAGTAACATCCCATTAATAACTAGCTTTTCTTAGCTATAGGGACTATCAAAGCCTATTAACAAATGATGTTTTTTTTTGGAAACGGTTTATATTGATTGGAAATGTATTTCTGGTGACTTATTCTTTGGTATCCCAATATCAATTCCCAAAATAACCTCTATCACAGATAAACAGCCTTCCTAGATCTTAAGTTATTTGGAAGTAGGCATGTCGAAGTGGGTGGGGTCAAGTGGGAGGTGGCCTATATAGAAAAACATATATATTTGAAATAGGTCACCATAGGGCATTCATCCCCTTTTGTATATTTAAATATGATTTACTAAAACATAAGCATTAGGTACCTATGAAATAATAATGACAATGAATAAGAATCAAGACAATTAGTTGAGTTCAATGATTAGGAATTATTTCCTAACTTAATCATTATTTTTTCAAATATTCCAGCGCTGGGAGCCGCCTATGGAACTGCCAAGTCAGGCACCGGGATTGCCGCCATGTCGGTGATGAGGCCTGAGCTTATCATGAAGTCCATCATTCCCGTTGTCATGGCGGGTATCATTGCCATCTACGGTCTGGTCGTGGCTGTCCTCATCGCCGGTTCCCTGGAATCCCCCTCCCAAAACTACACCCTATACAAGTAAGAAAATTTACTGTATGCTTTTAGTTCTTATTATTGTAGCCTTGTAAAACTAGAGTAGTTTTATGTAACTGCTTATCTCATCCAGAGACTTGCTGTAAAGATGTGTACTACATCACTAATTTGTCAAGTGTTCAAAGATGACACTAGACAATTGCTTCTTTTGTTGCTTTTGAGTTCTTGTCAATGACACCTCAACTTAAAATTTAAAGATAATATATGAACAGAGAGTAAGTCGACATATTTGGAAATGATGTAGGTACCTAGTTACTTAGTTTGTAGAAAGCTTTCAAACAGCTGAAAAAATCACTATCATTAACTTTAATTTTTCATCACAAAGTTTATTATAGTATTTAAGAATATCTTTTAAAAAATGTTCAAGCGACACGGTTTTAAACATTATTTAACACTTAATTCACTGTGACACAGCCACTATGCATTTTGTTTTTTTTTTCATAGTCACCTTTTTGTGTCTGTCCCAATTACGCATCAATGCTTCGATAGTTTCCTGTTACCTACAAACTAGTCGGACAAGGTTGTAGGCGAATAAGCAAGGATAATAATAGGAAAACTTATTGTTGTCAATTATGTCATTAATATTGTTATGTGCAGTCTTGTGCATTAACTTATATCCCTTTTAGTCATAGCAGTGGATATCCCACTTGAAAATGAAATACGTATAAGGTCCATCAATCAAATAAGAAGAAAATAATATATCTATTAATGTACCGTATGAACGACAGGCGCAACTTGTTGCTTAATCACTTCAGAACTCTTTCTCTTTTAGTTTCAAGGTTCATTTATTTTGTTTGGCTAAAATTTGGTTATATATTTAAAGATACAAAGTGTTGCAAATAATTTACTATACGTAGGTTTAATAGGATTAGGTTATTTAGGTTCATAAATTGGATAATAATCAAATATAATGTTTTGCCATTAAATATTGCTTTGCATTGTTTTAAACAATACTACACACTATTTCCTTGTCTTAAAATGAAATTGTCTCTAGTCCACCAACTTGGCTTAGTGCTAGTGCGTGTTAAACTAATTGGAGATAATTAGGGCCAACAACTTTTAATTACTCAGGTCATTATGAACATTTTATATTATAATTACTACAACTTTATGGATAACATTCCAGCAGTTTTTTTGCCATTTGCCCTTGTCAGTTTTCATATGTCCGAGACAATGTTTAATCAGATGTTTATTATTGCTGTTTAGCCGACGCCCATTTAGCATTATATCGATAAATATAGGTACTTGCTTGGTTTGTTTTTCTGAACTTTAATAGTAGAAAGAATTATAAACTGTTATACGGTCAGTGAATAGAAAAGGTACTAACTGTGGTGTGGTGTGAAGTAACCTAACCCAGACGGGCATGATGGAGGCTCGCTCGTCGAATTTTCTTTAAAATATGGTTTTCTTTTTTTCCAGAGGGTTCATTCACCTTGGCGCTGGTCTGGCTGTCGGTTTCTCTGGTCTCGCAGCTGGTTTCGCCATAGGCATCGTCGGTGATGCTGGTGTACGTGGTACCGCGCAACAGCCCAGGTTATTCGTCGGCATGATCCTTATCCTCATTTTCGCTGAAGTGTTGGGTCTATACGGTCTCATCGTCGCCATTTACCTGTACACGAAACAGTAAACGCATAGAGCACACTCATACTCCCGTCGTCCGTGCTCCGAGCTTCTATGCCTTCAGAATCTGCCCAGTCACTCGTCGCGCACAGGAATGTCGTCGCCGGTAGCGATCCGCCGCATAGGGCCTCGGAGCACCCTTGTATAATACTTGTTGAGTACTTGAACGAAATCATTTATCATGTCGCATATCTCCGGCTCGGTGCCGCCTAGATGCTGCCGGCCGCACCGTGCCTAGGGACGCGAACTGTATAAATAATTTTTCTATTTCAATTTTGTAACTAGATATCACTTTTCCAATTCCCAATCATGGTTTTAAATGCGAACGCTACCGAGCGATGACTGCGTATTTATTTAATTTATTACAGCATTTTTAATTTCATTAACGGTGACAGGAGAATTGTTTCACTATCGACATATCAGTTTCTTTGCGCGTTTCCATCCCTCGCGATTTTATCTTCGAACCATCGGACGATATCACTTTTAGATTATTTTAGCATTAAGGCGAAACTAATGTACAGTTAGAGTAGAAATTTAAGTCCAAACGATTATCTTATAATTTATAAAACCGTTGAATCCCCAGGGTACTGTGTACCGGTGTCTATCGCTGACAATGTTAAGTCACACCTGGCTATTGTATTACATGCTATATAGCTTTCAGTGTTATAGTGGATGTATGTATCCTTATACTAAGCCTGTAAATGTTATCTCTCTCGAGTGGCTGTTGATAAATTCAAAAGCGAGTCACAAACATTGTATTGCCAGGAATCAGTAAATAAACATGGTTTGTACATTCCATATTATTTTGTTTCTACTTGATTATACTGTGTTTTATTTTCCTTTTTTCGATCTTTTATGCAAGCAATTTATAAATATAAAAGTATTCGGAAAGCGAATGCTTTCATGACATTATATAGCTATTATATAACTGTCGCAATCAAATTATCTAGGTATATTATAATATTTAATAGTAATTATACATTTCTGACGACTTATGTGAAAAAATATTTATTCTGTATACCTCATAGTCGAAAATATGATGTTTGAATGGTTATAAATTGGTAAGTAAAGTAAAATACACCTAGGTAAAATTGTATTTTATTTTAGGTTTCATGTTAGAGAATGTTATAATCTTTGGTGTTATTGAATGAATTGTGTTAATAAAATATTTTGAAAACAACTAATGTAAATTATGAATTGTTTCACTTCAGTCCATCCAATTTTGTGGATGTGACAATTGTCCCGTGATGCTCTTGCAGTGTGTCGAAACGACTCATTCCACACTTCGAAGAAATTAGGAAATTTTCGTGGGGTTAAGAGTTTTTAATTGGAATATCGTTAGTAAGTAGTTCGCAACGTAGGTAGGTAGATACACTACCAATATAGGTACCTACTCGCCTACTCTTAACTAGTTAAGAACCTACTTTTAAATACGTAATGTAGGAACTGCAATTGGAGTATCGCGTTTTACAACATCTACATCAACAACTTTGGGGGTGACGAATCCATGATATTAGACCTACAGCTGCTCTCAAACTGTTATTCACCATGCGTCATACCTAAAGGTACCAAAATGAATAGGTAATTAACAGATGCTGCGTTTGATGACATTTATCTCTGTAGATAGATAGATAGATAATTCTTTATTCATCCACCACTAGAAAACAAAACACTACAAATTATTACATATTTACACAGAAAGTGGAAAATGGGCGGCCTTATCACTAAAAGTGATCTCTACCAGGCAACCTTAGGATGGAGAGGATCTAAAGAAAATAATATGGGGGTGTACTTACATAAACTTACTTTATAATTTTGATTTTAATGTTAACTAATTGTGAACAATTGTAATATGCCATACGATCTAGGATAGGTAGATCTAGGATATTTATTTGGGTTAAGCACATAATATATCTAGCGACAGAGTAGCCGCTAACAAAACACGCGCCACAGCTATTTCGACGAAACAGTAGTTTCGGCTTCTGATTAAAATATAATATAGGCAACACTATCTCTGTTAGATTGTATTTTGTGCCTACACTACAGTAGTTAGATTATGGAAGTAGGTATGTCCATAATACCTACCAAACTATTCGAAAGTTTCAGTCCAAGCTATCGCAGAAGCACCTATGTACTTAGTTACTAACTCCTCTCATACCCTAGGTATCAGTGATAGTTCAGAAAGCTGGGACGGTCGTTCACCCGTTCAAGCTAGGTTGTCCAATCTTGCGTCAGAGAATTTTTAACGAAGTTAAGCGCTCTCGGATAATAAGTATAGGTATCTTTAGGTAAGTATAGGTATTACTATTACCCAAATAAAATTCCAGTGTGCATATGTTCGCAATCCTCCTGAACGACTTGACCGATTTTGATGATTTTTTTACCCATGAGGTCTGGGATCTCGTTCTTACTGTTCTTAGCTATTAGTTGCATAGCTGTCGATCTTCAGAAAATACAGTGGCTAATTGCAGGCAAAAGCAATTTTTTTAAATAAAATAAATACACTAAGCCTAATACCTACGCCGGGTCATAACGCTGCTGGAGGAGTCCGAATCCGACGTTCGAAAACCGTTAGACCCCGTGGTTCGAGTTTCGACCATAACGTTGGTTGCAATCGGGTTGCGACATAATTTTAGTATTTTTTGTTTAACTTTTTACTTAATTTCCTTTGTTACGTAGCATTCTCTGTAAACACAGTCTAAAGTACACGTCACTCAGTCTTTATTTTTATGACGTTGACATTTGTTTTGAGTTGGCAAATGTCAGTCAAACAAATCAAGTACTACCTCTATTAGCCTCAAGTATTTTAATATTTTTTGTTTAAATAATTATCAAAATGAAGTATAAAGCTTTGCTATTGCTTACGGTAATCCTCACTTATTATGAGGGAGAAGCTCAATCCCGTGCTAAAGGTGTAAGTACCTCTATATCTAGTATATATTAGGTGAAGAAGAGTATGTGAATTGGGTAGGTATTACCGGCGTGGTGTTCTGCTTGGAAAAATAAGTACTTAGGTACCTATATTTACTTTAGATTAGGTACAAACAACTACATTAAGCCTTTATTGTAGCCACAAGCAAGTTATTATCTATCCCTGCTTTACTTAAGCTTAATTTTGAGAAGTGGCAGTTTGTGAAGAGGCCAGGTGTATCTCCTTTCAGTATAAAAAAGTGTTAAGCTAAAATATCTTGGTTTTCAGCTAGAAGAAAAAGTCCAACAACTAACAGACCTGACAACCAAGAAGTCTATAATAAATCTTAACCTCAGTAAATTCAAGGAATATGTCAAGTCTCCTCCAAGAGACTACTCCTTCATCATCATGTTCACGGCAATGGCACCGTCCCGGCGATGCGCTATATGCCAGCATGTTTACGATGAGTACATGATAGTGGCCAACTCATTCAGATTCTCCCCAGCTTATAACAACAAGCTGTTCTTCGGTGTGGTTGACTTTGATGAGGGGTCTGATATCTTCCAAATGGTAAGTAGGTATAATATGAGTTTTACAAAACACAACAAGATAAGGTTAATGTCATAGATTATGTCTCTTTCATAAATGATTAGACTGCAACACTAAACGGTAGAACCAGACTTACACAGAAGATTGACGTAAAGAAGCTATTATAGCTGGGTTCTATATGATGAGTAAGAACTGGAAGGAACATGCATCTTTAGGCTATGGTAGTATGATTTAGTCACCTCAGTCAGGTTGTAGACTGGTTTGCCGGTGTTGTTATATAAAAAAATAAATCAATGAGGAAAATAACAAATCTAACATATTATAATATTTTTTTATCATAGCGAGGCATGCTAGGCATGTTTGAAGTATTTTAAGTGCAAATGTGCATTAATAATTTGGCAAAATGGCACAAGCTGAGAACTTTGGTCTGTTTGAAATATTTGCTTGTACTAGTTTCAACAAAATGCTGGTTATTAAGACCAGTGCGAGGCCTGTGGTTGGTCACATGAGCCTCAGGTATCCTTAGTGTTTGTTATGTTACAGCTACGTCTGAACACTGCCCCAGTGATCATGCACTTCCCGGCTAAGGGTAAACCTAAACCTGCTGACTCCATGGACTTTGAGAGGGCTGGAATACATGCTGAGGCTATTGCTAAATGGATCCAAGACAGAACTGATGCTCAGGTAACAGAAATATTATTTAAGTTTAATAAAAAGTTTTAATCCAACCCATGTTAAGGGGGATGATAAAAAGGGCTGATGTTGATAAACGTCTTAGACAACCTCTTGCTTTTATTGTTTAAACTGATTGATTAATTTCTGCATCAGTTAGTGGTGTTGATTTCCATCATAGCAAATTAAGGAAATGGGATTTTGGAATGATACAGCTGGTATATTTTGTTAATAAAAAGAGATAATCTTTGCTGTTTTCATTTGTCACATAAAGTTCTATTCTCTAAATAATTTGACTGGAATTTAGGATTGGAAAATCAGCTATTAATCAGCTTTCAGTGTTGCAGACTCCAATGTTCTGACTTTTATCCTTAAAATATTCACAGATCAGAATATTCCGACCACCAAACTATTCAGGCGCAGTCGCCTTTTCCATGCTGTTCGTCCTCGTCGCCGGCTTCCTCTACCTTCGGAGGAACAATCTGGAGTTCCTCTACAACAAGCAGATGTGGGCGGTGGGGGCAGTATTCTTCTGCTTCGCCATGGCCTCCGGACAAATGTGGAACCAAATCCGAGGCCCACCATTCTTTCAAAGAACAAAGAACGGACCGGTCTATATTAACGGCGGATCCCATGGCCAGTTTGTCTTGGAGAGTTATATTGTGGCTATTTTGAGTATCCTTTTAAAATCGAATTTAAGAACATTTACATACAACCTTTTTTCAACGATAGACTCATCTGTTCAAGCTTTCAATGTTAACCATTAGTTAGTGCAAGCTATACTCCATTTGTTATAGCATTAGACAGGAGTTAAAAAAGATTAGTTTTAGTGACCACTTTGTAATAAAAGTACAATTAACGAGTCACAGTTACGATTGACGTCGAATTTATTATAATCTATTTATATACCAGCTTGTCACACCTAACTGTAATAATATTAATTATTTATCTTATTAAATATATTGCCTTTCATTTAAATAATTATTATTTCATTACAATTTAAAATTAGTGTCGATGCTAAAAACCTAAAAGAAGCAGGGGTGAACATACCGGGAACGTTTTTCGTTTCACTATAATCCTACCAAATCTAAAATGTTACCTAATCCCTTCAGAGGTTATGACAGCAGGGTATTTCTAATTTTGTCGGATTATGTTATCTATGAAATTGACGTAAATAATGTGCTGTCAATGTTTGTCATTGAGTCATTCGCCTGCACTCTAAGTTCCTGTGAATACCTTGTTTGTTATTGTTGTCGAATTTTCGTGATTTAATTGTTACTTGTTACTGTTTTCCTATCAAAAGTAATGTTCAAACAATTTTAATGTAGTGACACTAATTAAAAGTTGTTTTGACTTGGAAATAAAATGTTTTGCATCCCTGCTTCTGCGAGCCTCTTATGTCTAATGTTATAATAAATGGAGTATATATGTGTATGACAAGCCTTTTGTTATTTTAGAAAGTAACAAATTCGATTTACGTGGCTTACCACAGTTTTGCTAGGCCTGAGAAAAAGAAAAACATTGATTAAGCTACAGACATGAGACATGAGATTAAATACATTAGGTAGTTACTAAGGCCCAACGCACACCGCTGGGGGCGCGGCGGAGAGCAATTGAAGACCACAATCATACTAATATTATAAAGAGGAAAACTTTGTTTGTTTGATTGTAATGAATAGGCTCCGAAACTACTGAACCGATTTGAAAAATTATTTCACTGTTGGGAAGCTACACTATCCCCGGGTGACATAGGCTATAATATATTTTCAAAAAATTTGGGATCCTTACTAAAACTCGAATAATGTAACCGCAATGTACCCGTGCGAAGCCGGGGCGGGCCGCTAGTCTAATATAAACCTTAAATACCTTGACAAACGGTCGCTTGAATAAATTCGCACGCAGTGCTCGATGCCCTCAAGCTACTTCAAGAGCATACGCGCGACCGCTCATACATACCGTATGTCAAGTAGTTAAGGTTTATATTAATTTGTTGTCTACAATTGCTCTCCGCCGCGCCTCCAGCGGTGTGCGCTGGGTCTAAGAGTAATAGAGTGGCAGCCAGCTGCAGTGGGCTTCTCATGTGTGTCATCGAAGTCGCCAGGCGCTGATTTTGAGCTGGAATTCCTGGCTTGGAATAATTTCCTTCACTCGCACCAAAGACGCCGCAGTAGTAGTCGGTATGATACTAATGGTGGAAGCAGCGGGTGGGGTCAAGAACACGGATGCTGTGCGGACGCAGGCGGAGGGCAAGCGGCGGCGGTTCCAGTCCGTGGTGGGGCTGGTGCTGGTCTGCGTGTTCTTCTCGCTGCTTCTCTCGGTCTTCAGGGCCAAGACGCAGGGGTATCCGTACAGGTAGGTAACGACGGATACATTAAACATTAAGACAGAACATTAAAGTAAGATTCAGATCTAGCGGAGCGCATTAGAGTTGATTTTACAACGATGAAGTCTATTGAAGTATTTTTTTATATTAATTAAAGTTCATACTATTTTATGCGCTCCGCTAGATGTGGGTCGCACTTAACACCGATTTTTGAAGACTTCTATTTATTTTGTGGTATCAAAAATATAATAATATAATCTTACGGTGTAAGTAAATACTTCGCCAGTGCTAACTCTCGCTACTAAAAAGTTGTTCGTTTGCTATTTACTTACTTGCATTTCATGTCCATTTACATACAAAGCCAAATACACACAAAATCGTTACCTTCTGTTTCGTCCTTGGTATGTTATAATAATGTTTAGTTTATTTATATGTTTGGTTACCTGTATTCTTGTATATATATAGTTGTGTGTTATATAATGTAGATTGTATATTTTGTGTGATGTATGTTTTATTGATTGATGTATTGTTTAATTAGTGTTTATATGATAATTTTATGACCCTTCTATCGCATTAGGTACCCACCTGTAATGATAGGTTAAGGAGTGTTGTGAATAAATAAATAAATAAATAAATGTATGCCCCATGTATGTCGGTTGGTGGGCATAAACATGAGTTCTGTGCACTTAAGCCGGCCGATATAAAGCCCAATTTAGAGGGATAAGGAAATAAATACAGTGCGATGACAGAGCATCCCATTTCTTGCATAGCTCTGTCCCCCATCTGATAACTGGAACTGGTATAAACAGAGCTAGCAACTACAACTTTGCAATAATATACATTTTATTTGTCCCCCCTTTGCAACCATTTTCCTAATCCCCATCATATATTACCAGTTACATCAATAAATAGTGATTAAGTACGCATAATAAAAGAGTCGTTAATGCGGTTTTAATTTTGTTACAGCTTCCTGTTCAAGTAAGCGGTTATCGAATATTAGCAAATAGAAGACCGACGTGTGAAGATGTGTGTGCGTTATTTACAATCTTATGTATGTGTGTCATTTGTTACAATAATTTCAGTTGGTCAATAAATAATGTTCTCATTTATTAAAACTATTTTAGTACTCACGGTAGATCGTGGCAAGAATATTTGGGATTCTTAATTTGAGGGCTCAGAAAGCGGGAATAGCTCTGTGCATGGCTTGGTAATATGGATTAAAAATTTGTGATTAAAATGACATAAAATAACTTTTTTACTGAAATCTGTGAAACAGGATTTAAAATAAAATAATGGAACACTTCTCGTCCTTATTACTATTTAAATGTTAAAGTGTTTGTCAGTTTAACTGAGCATCACGCATGAACGGTCGAACCGATTTGGATGAAATTCGGTGAAGAGGTTAATTATAATCTGGAATAGCACAAAGGCCATCTTTTCATCCGAATAATGTATCCCAAATGCCAAATGATAAAAAATATTGCTTGGCATCTGTAGGTACTAAGCCGACATGCCAAATTGTAAGTCCATAACACGATCTAAAACTTATTGCCGGATCCAAGATGGCGGGCGCGACTTTTTGAATAATAGCAATATGTTATATGGGTGTCATTTTAGAGGATCTTGGGGTGCTGATTATTATTTTAATATACATTTTGTTGTAAAACAATATGGAATTTATTTCCAGATCCAAGATGACGAACACTACTTTTTAAATGATATCAATATGGGTGTCAGTATCGGGGTTTTCGGGGGTGCCTGATTATGAATATTGCACTTATTAATAGATCCAAGATTGCGGTCGCGACTTTTTAAATATACAATATGGGTGTTATTTCCTAGGGTTTCAGGGGTGCTGAGTATGACTATAGGACTTATTCCTGCATGCAAGATAGCGGACGCATTTAAACAGACAACATGCGCATCATTTTCCGGGTCTGCTCTCATTCGCAATTGAATATTAAGCGGAAGAAATAGCGGGGCTCAGCAAGTACCTAGCTAATACCTAAATGTTTATAAATTATCATGAACATTACTTACCTACTTACTTAGCCTCTATAAATTAATAAATGCTCAGTCTCACTTAAATCTAAGTCGTGTCGGCCAATTAGTGGCAGTAAATGGATGCCTATATGTACCTTACTTCTTTTTTTTTAAGTATGCTAGCTATTGAAAAGTCGACTTTAAATACAAATAAACGAATTCCATGATTCAGTATCATGGAATTCGTTAACAAACCACAATTCCGTGTGGAGACATTTTACACAAAATTAACAATATTATACCGAAATGTTATTATAACGACTCGGTTTTCTTCTACGGACCATTAATAAATAGGTATAAATCACAATAAACTTGGGAACACAGGTTATTTCTTGGCGGGATACTTCTCAAACGTCTTTTTATACCATTCGTGAGCTGAAGAATAAAACAATATTTTCTACTCATTGAGGATTGAAATTCGGCCATTAATTTACTTTGATTGTTCAGAATCAATGTTCTGACTTTTATCCGTAAAAATTCACAGATCGGAATATTCCGACTACCAAACTACTTCGGCGCAATCGCCTTTTCCATGCTGCTCGTCCTCGTCGCTGGCTTCCTCTACCTTCGGAGGAACAACCTGAAGTTCCTCTGCAAGCAGATGTTGGCGGTGGGGGCAGTATTCTTCTGCTGCGCCATGGTCTCCGGACAAATGTGGAACAAAATGCGACGCCCACCATGCTTCCAAAGAACAAATAACGGACCAGTTTACATTAACCGCGGACAACGTCACCAGTTTGCCATGGAGAGTTATATAGTGGCTATGTTGAGTATCCTTTTATAATCAATTTAAGGGTAGGTATTTTCGTGCGACCCTTTTTTCAACGATAGACTCGTCTGTTCTAGCATTCAGTGTTATCTAAAGCAAGAGTCACCAGTAGAGCTAGCATGCAATCCATTCGTCAATGCAAGCGATGGGTTGATTACGACAAGTATTTTGTTATAGCCCGTTGAGTTTCTTGCCGGATCTTCTCAGTCGAGGTCGCCTTCCGATCCGGTTGTAGATATAAGAAAAAAAAAGTTAAATTGACAATTTGTAAGTGCACCCGTAGGCCTAAACAAAATAAACGATTTCAATTGAATAGGAGATAATAAAAAAAAACGATTTATGTCACATATTGTCTTAACACAGGTTATGCTAGGCCTAGAAAAACATTTATTTAGCTATAGACATGAGATTACATATACTAAGAGTAATAGAGTGTGAGCTGCAGTGGGCTTCTCATGTGTGTCATCGAATTCGCTAGGTGCTGATTTCCAGCTAGAAGCCCTGGCCTGGCCCGGTTGGTCTACTGATGTATAGTTTCCAAAGCTATTTAAATCTATTACTAACGCAAAGGTGGCTGATAAGATACTGGTATATGCGTCACTAGGATTGGGTACTGATTTTATGCCAATATATCCTCTAAGACAGATGCATCAAATGTACCTTTCACCCAACCAATTCGAAATGACTCTCAGTTGTATCTAGGCGCCCTTGAGCCTGAAGAGGTGTCTTCATATATATCTCAAGTAGCCAGTGAATGCGGATAGCAGAAAATTGTGATATATGTGAAGTTTTCGAGAAGACCGATGGGCTATGTAGATCTCATGGTCGAAAGAATCGCCCGTAATATTTACTTCACTCGCACCAAAGACGCCGCAGTAGTTGTCAGCATGATACTAATGGTGGAAGCGGCGGGCGGGGTCAAGAATACGGATGGTGCGCGGACGCAGCCGGCGCGCAAGCGGCGGCGGTTCCAGTGCGTGGTGGGGCTGGTGCTGGTCTGCGTGTTCTTCTCGCTGCTTCTCTCGGTCTTCAGGTCCAAGAGGCGGTGGTATCCGTACAGGTAGGTTACCTCGTTTGTACTCACGAAACACTAAAGTAGATAGTATTCACATCGATAGGAGCGCCGCATCAGAGTTGACTTTACAATGCGATCAAGGATATTGAAGTATTTTTATAGTAATTAAAGTTAAAATTTGTCATCGAACTAAGGTATCTTGGAAGATTCACGCATCCGCAAGATATACCTATGTAGATGTGGGAATATACCGACAGATTGCGCATTCGCTGCGATGTGCTCCACTAGATGAGGCACTTAAAACCGATTACAAATGAAAAGCAAGAAAATAGCATACCACATTTTTTATTACCAGAGTTAGCACTGGCGAAACATTTACATTGTAAGGTTATTTATGTTTTGAGACCACAAAAAACGAAATAAATAGAATTCTTCATTGTTTCGCTAACTATGGTAGTAAAAAATTGTTAGTATGCCATTTTCTTGCATTTCAAGACCATGTAATACAAAGCCAGGTACACACAAACACGTTACCTACCTTCGTCGTCGCTGGTATGTAGGTATAAGCCTTAAGTACGTTGGTGGGCATAAACCTGAGTTTGTCGTATTGAGGTACTTATGCAATGAACTAAAGAAGAAAGATGGACAAAGTTTTGTGTACCCAAGCCAGCCGATTTGAAGCCCGATTTATAGTGGGAAGCATTGAAATATACAGTCAGATAATCGTGCATCTCATTTATTTGCATAGCTCTAACCCTCATCAGATAACTGGCAAAATTGAATTACGTACCTCCATTTTTTGTATCCCCTTTTTTGGAACATATCTCCTGATTTCCCCAGCTTATGAAATAATCAAGAAATAGTTTTTAAGTAGGTAAGTACTTACGTATAATAAATAAAAGAGTATTTAATGCATTTTTAATTCTGTTACAGCTTCCTGTTCAATTAAGCGGTTATCAACAAATAGAAAACCGACTTGTGAAGATGTATGTGTGTTATTTACCGTCTTATGTACGTGCGTAATGTGTTACACTAATAAAGTTGGTCAATAAATAATGTTCTCAATTATTAAATCCATTTTAGTACGGTGAAAGAATATCTGGGATACTAATATTTGAGGGCTCAAAAAGCGGGGATAAATTTGTGCATGGGTAATTTTGAATCAAAAATTGTTTAAAATGTCATAAAATTACTTTTTTTACTGAAAACTGTTAAACAGGATCTAAAATACAATGATGTATAACCATAATAAATAATTAAAAATATTTTTTTTAAGTTCTTACCTATAAAAATATGAAAATTTCTTAGCCTCTATAAATTAATAAATGCTCAGTCTCACTTAAATCTAAGTCGTGTCGGCCAATTAGTGGCAGTAAATGGATGCCTATATTACCTACCTACTTCCAATTTGTTTTTGACATTAGTTAAAATTAATAAATTTGAATTTAAAAACAAATAATCTGAATATTGGAATGCGTAAATAAAGCACAATTCCGTGAGGTGTGGACACATTTTACACAAAATGCAGTAAAATTAACAATAACACACTTAAATGTTATTATAACGGCTCCGTTTTCTTCTACGGACCATTAACAAATAGGTATACATCATAATATACGTGGGAACACAGCGTATCTGTTGGCGGGATACTTCTCAAACGTCTTCTTATACCATTCGTGGGCTTGAATCGATGTTTGTATCTGAAGAATAAAATAATATTTACAAAAACATGATGGGAGTTCAGCACAGAAGTAGTTATAGCTTTCACGTTGTTGTGGGAGATGGCCGGTCTAAAACGTAATATAATAATAAATATCGCCAGACTGACACACCAACTGCATGGTCCCAAACTAAGCCAAGCTTGTACTATGGGTCCCGTACAATGGACTGGGGGCGCTCCCACGGACACCCAGACCAGAGCAAATTACGAAAAGGCCATTTCCGGAATTTGCCCCAGCGGGAATCGAACCCGCAACCACCAGGTGCAGTAAGCCGAGCGGCCTACGCTCGAACCACTGCGCCTACGGTCGTCAAAATATAAAAGTAATTAATCACAGTGGCCTACGAAAACGTCTTATGCAAAAAGACAGCAGTCACCTCAAAGGCACCTAACTACTAATTCCGATCAGAAAAAAATCTGCATCATGGCTCTTAGCTGTGAAAAAACCTAGCAGGTCTCTGACTGATCATATTAGAGGGAAACATGACTGGAATTTGGATAAAGATAAATAATATAAACTGCATTCACTCAGTACCTACCGCTAAGTGAAAGGAGGTCGGAGTATAGGAGGAACCTACGTGTCTAGGCGAACAAGTTTCCTATGTAAAACTAGGTACTCTACTCAGACGACAATAATAACTTAGACGCAGCGCGTAGAAATAGTGAGTGAAGCCAGAAAATATAGGTAACACCAAATATCACAAATCCAAATTACTTGTTAGATTAGCTCATGTGTTTTTAATTTTTTTACGACGCTATATACCGCATTAACACATTTAAGTATTATTTTTTATTGCTGAACGCGAACTGCGATCAGCTAATCTTTTAAAAAAAACATAACATAGGTACAGAATAACATAACCTTCTCCTTTTTTGGAAGTCGGTTAAAAAATAATATAGATTAATGATAGCTAGCTGCAGTCAGTAGTTTTACCTCTACACGGTCCATCTTCGTTATTATTTCTCAATAACACCTATCCCACTTATTAATTCAAATTTAAATTCAAATCATTTATTTTGTTTAGGCCTACGGGGGCACTTACAAATTGTCAATTTACATTTTTTTTCCTTATATCTACAACCGGATCGGAACGCGACCTCGACTGAGAAGATCCGGCAAGAAACTCAGCGGGCTTGTCTTTTTAAAATGTCTTTTTTTATCGCCAGTTGCGATAATAAAGTTGGATTAGCGTTTGTGTAGTTACACCATAGTTTGTCTTCTTCTTTCGAATGTTATATTACTGATGACAGACAGAGATAGTTTGGTGTGTAACTATTCGCCCGCTAATCATCATCTTCATCTGCCTTACCTTTTCCCATCATCTGGGATCGGGGCAGTACTTATGTCTTTTCCTTTCATTCATTGCGCTTTCCCGTCATACTCAAATCCACTCCAACCTCGTTCATATCACTTGATTCTTACAATCCGTCCACATTCATCACTCTTTTAGTTACTAGCTTCTCATCCCTTCCATCATTCGGCCGCTAATAACGTTTATTAATAAGGGGGCTAATTATTAACAACGATTTAATTATATCTCACCTGATTGCCCAGAACCCACAAATAAATGCACAGGAATGTCTTCGTTGGTATCAGCACCATTAGTGTCGTGTAGATAATAATTTCGCACATTCTGTGAGGACTGGATACTTGTTCAAACAGTCGCCCGCGAGGTATCCCATGTTCCTCGGTCACCACTTGCCCGGATTTCTTGTCTTTGCGCAAGTTTACGAATATTATGTTGGTTTGAAGTTGTTCGTACCACGCATAGAAGAATATTAAAGTGCATGGGATTGCTAGGATCGTCGTGCGTAGATCATTCCATTTTACATTGTTCCGATTTTGTTGGCCTAAAAATAAATTAAATACGTATTGTTGCTTATTCTGTTGGTACACAAACCAAACTCATTACTGTCCTTGGCTTGGTTGTAAAGCTTGAGCAAGATGGTAATGAATTTCTTTAGTTACCTGTAATGACCTATGAATCCACCTAATTTGCAGGCCAAGGTAAACTGTAGGTACTCACCACAAAACAAAGGCGCTTGTCCTACAACAGCAATGATGCAGGCGAAGTAGTGAATGATACCCACTAGATAGTGGCTCAGATTCATCTTGCTGGACTTGGCAAACACTTGCAAGTAGTAAGTCTCGTACAGCCTCCTGATGCACTGTACTGTGAGCAGCGTCATGGCAATCATGGCTGCGTTTACTGATACTGGAAAAAAAAATTGATTACGACATGACAGTACGTTTGCACCGCACAGAATGAACACGACTGAAAGTGATCTTCTTCACTTTTTGTTTTTGCCCCAGGTTGTATCCACAACTCAAACTCAAAATTGTTTTTATTCACGTAAGCCAACAAAGCATTTATGAATAGTCAGAATCTACCACCGGTTCGGAATGCTGCTTCCACTGAGAAGATCCGGCAAGAAACTCAATGGTTACTCTTTTCAATTAATTACAGATGGTGTACATTCTCAGGAACAGCATAAAATAATAATATGAGCAGGCAACATCATTATCACTAAATTACACTAAATATCACAATCTGTTTTAGTCATTGTAAGGAAGTCATTGTAAGAATAAAAAAGTAATTTTATGAAAAGTGGTCATTATAAGGATAAAAAAAGTAATTTAATGAAAGGTGTTCCATTGGATCTCTATCCTCCAGAATTTTATTATTTTCAAATTAAGTATAATTATGTAAATTTTAGAATAACTCAAATCAAATTCTTTACCAAATACTAAATACAAACCAAATACAGACATATTTTACTGGATGGTCAAGGGCTTCCATAGGCAACATCTTTTAGCCTCCTAGAGGCTCATTATGGTTAGGAGCGACTGTACCGATGAGAGATACCTACAATTGTGATAGTTCGGTGATTGCGTCATTGAATTCAAATGGGGAAACTTTAAGACATGACCTTTTTGTATTTTACCCTAGTCTAGGTGACATCAGGATCACCCGTAGTCTGTTACCTCTGCCTGTATAGTGCACAGCACAGATTGTGCTAAGTTCAGAACGATATAGGTTCTGTGCTAGTCTGTCGATACTTTTTACTAGCTTTTGTCCACACCTTCGCTAGCATAGATTTATTTTCTGGATGTCAACAGCACTACCTAACGGGTCTAAATATAGTTAATAACCATCTAGGTGACGGCATCAGTACCAAAAACGTCATTCCAAACACAAACCAAAATATTATATATCACATAGTGTATTCGTATGTAAAGATTGAATAATAGACTGGAGGAAGTGGAGATGGGTGGTAATAGAGGCTGAAACCCTGAATATTTGTATTGTGTGACTAATAATTTAATTTAGGTGAATATCTTAGAACATCCAGGCCAAACGGTCAGATATTAATAAATTTAATACATTCTAAGTTTGACCTACAAGTTCTTTAAGTATGTATTGACTTACAACTAATCCAATAATATTTTATGGTAATCAAACATACTTTCACCATAAGAAATGCTTGCTATCCAACTAGAAGTTTCTAATAACAATGTTGAGGGTGAATAATATTAATAACAGAATGTAGTCAGAATTCATTTACCTGATGGCTCATTTTCCTCTAGCAGGACCTTCAGAGCGAAATGAACCCAATAACCAACACTTACACCGACGAAATACACAAACAACATGTAAGATAACATAAACACGCTGAATAAAACAGCGAATAAATAGAAATGTCTGTAATATGATTTTGGTATTTCTATTACTTGAAGGAAGTTGGCATCCGTGCCTTGGTATGCGAAACTCCCATACCGATATCCCTTTATTATAAACGCTGGCACGTATTTTTCATAATTATTAATTATAACACCAGTAAATGTTACTGCGAAAGCCAAATTTAGAAAAATAAAATCTATCACATTTATATCTAGCATGGTTAGAGCTAAATAATGAAAATCAAAGATACTAAACACATAAATGAAAACGTCTGAATAAATATGTTGATGTTGTAACACTTTCTAATCAAGAACGTAAAATCTAACGGGATCCAGGTGGGTTTTGAACTTTCGTTCCAAATTCGCTGGATTAATCGCCATTTTTGACATAACGACTGACTGTTACTTGTTTGACAGTGATGGTCAGGGTTGCAATAAACCAGTTCTATGTTACCTTGTTATTGTTATGAGTACGATGTTTTTTAACTGTCCAAAAAACTGTACGTATTAAAATTTTCGGTAAAATCGGTTGTTGTTAGACATTAACTGTATGACAGGATTTATAATTATTATTTATCAATTTTTGGTTGATAGTTAACGGACGACTGAATAGCTCCCATAAAGCTAAAAAAATATATTTGGATTTGTTTAAGAAGATACGTAATCCCATTGAAAATATTAACGGGAAACATAAATTATCAACTATTATATATTATAAACGCATGAATATAAAGGCCATGGAAAGTACTTATACATACATATATTATTACGCATATAACTCCGAGTACCTATTTTAAAATTCCAATTTAATTTTCATCGCATGTTTGTTTATCGACAAGGACGGCATTAGCAGTGTGGCGGCGGCGCGGCAACGCGGATTTGCATTTCCATTGCGATGAATAACAATACTTAATTTTCCATGGAATCCTGAAAAATTTCACTACATGGCAGCATTAAACTCTAATGTCATATTGGCATGTCATGTGTTGTGTAATGTTTTTTAATACCTACTTGTTACGGGCTAGGAACATAGTCTTTTCAGATCGATCGGAAAAGATCAAATTCAAATTTTGCTAGCAATAGTGGAGAGAGAGTGGTGGCGGGCTCTTTCTCCCGTTCCATACCTACACATTCACTGCTAGTAGATCATAATTTAGGTTGGTACTTAATTAACAACCGATATGTACCTAAACACCGAGTCGCCTAGTGGAGACAGGCTATATTAGCTATGCATCTATCTATAATGTAATATTTTCTAAGTTGTAGGCCTTGGCCTTGATATATTAGTAAGGTACAACTTTCATATTGATTATTTTCGACTAAGCAATAACTTTGAACTGCGCTATTTACTAGTTTGCTGCAAGACAATGGATCGGGTAAAAGTTTAAGAGAAGAGACCCATATACTTTTTGTATACCTACTTATCCAGAAGTGAGACTTACTTATTATAGCGCATTCTACGAAGATGTAAGTGATGTAAAGATAGGAAAAGTAAGGTTGGTAAGATCACTTGGCAGAAAAAGTAGGTACTTAGTCAGCAAACGTCCATCCATGCAAGCGAAATCGAACAAAGTATCATAGAACAATTGGAACAAACGCAGGGAACATTACCGCGCTGGTGGAACGGACTGTTTCCATTGAAACGCCAGTCGATACCTGGCAGTTCCAGTTTTCTTCGCTTTTGTCCGCCCAACAAAGCGGAGAACAGCCACCCAATCAGAGATCTGTCTAAATGTCCGTGGATAGAATATGCGAGTTAACGGCATACGTAGGTAGGTAGGTACATTGTGTAATGTTGTATTTTTGTGGTAGTTGTAGCCAATAGCTTACAGCTCACCAACAGGCGGTTCGAACGAGGTAGTAACTCTCGCCCTCTTGCAGAAGATTGGCGTAGAGTAGATCTAGGTAGTATAGCTGTGTTTCGTACGATGAACGAGACGGCCGGAAGACAAACCCCCCTCCCTACTCCGCCCTCTGTCGCACACCCCATGAGGTTTGCAATGTGCGAGCAATGGTTTAATATTCTTTGTGTAGTAACCTACATTTGGATTTTTTCACTGAAACTGCATTGTAATGTCAATGTACACTTACTATAAATTTAATAAACAAATATCGCCAGACTGACGCACCAACTGTAGGGTCCCAAACTAAGTAACGCTTGTACTATGGGTACCGGTATATATAATGGACTGAGGGCGATCCCAGTGACATCCCGACCAGGGACAATTACGAAAGGCCATTACTGAAATGTACCCCAGCGGGAATCGAAGCCGCAACCACCATGCGCAGTGAGTCGAGCGGCCTACGTTCGAACCACTGCGCCAAGCGGTCGTCGAATTTGTGTAAGTGGGTACTGTAAGGTCCATGTCGGCGCACTGGCCACTGGCGATAGGCGTTCCTGGTCGACGAGGAAATAATAAAATTAATAATCATATTGCTTGGTAATATTAGGTTTATTATAATAATTTTATAAAAGCAACTTATTACAACGGTAACCCGGTTGTAACTGCCAGCGCACCGCCGTTCTTTCAATTTCAAAACAATAATGTTTTCTTAAATTTATTATTTCTTCGTCGGCCAGGAACGCCTATCGCCAGTGGCCAGTGCGCCGACATGGACCTTACAGTACCTATAATATATGATAATGTCATCAAAATCACATGGACACCTTAGTTCATGTTTGGTTAAGACATGCCCAGCTTCGAAGTAAAAACCTCAGAAGCTGCAAAACCAATTTCCTAGCGATACAAAATCTCTTCAATACCTCGTTTCGATCACGACAGTCGTATTACAAATGTCTAACATACCGAAGATACGTTTATTGCGCAAAACTTGCCGCTTCGATATAAAACTAGTGACAGATGGCGCGATAATGTCTCGGACGACTGCGGCGATATTGCGGCATTTGGCAGAGTAAAAAGGAACAGTAATCTATGTTGTTCCAGGGCATAAAGTGCCTCAGTACCTCTCAAATCATTACAGCTGTTTTTGCGTGATCCTGATGGCCCCACACACAAAAGTTTTCACGGGCCTCCATTTTGGTCTTCCAAAGTGGACGGTCACATTTTTGTATTGTATTGTTATTAAATGTGTTTGTATTGCTATTTGTTACTTGACACTGGCGAAATATGTACCTATTAACTTGGGTGGGACATATTTTTAACGAAACAAGAAAAGTTTTCACTTGTAATTCAAAACGGAACTCCTCTACTACTCGTATTAGTACTATAAAATTTTTAGCTTAATGGCATCCTATATACCACTACATCCAATTGATCTGGAATCCTATAGAACACTACACCCAAATTAATATTATAAGCGTTAATACGTAGGTACATAGAGTCCGCTCTACCACGATAAATAATTTTGCGTTATTTGTTTGTTCATAACATAAACCTACTAGTTCATAATCATCATCCTCAGCTGGTCAGCTGCCAGATTTTGCTGGTCGTGTTTAGTCCCAAGGCACCTAATAGCGAGCCCCTTCATTCCCCCTCTATGTGTCTACAACGCCAGCCGAATTTCCTTCAGACATGCAGGATTCCCCAGGACATTTCATTTCATTTACACATGATGTCCGAAAGTCTCATAGGTGAGAGTCATTGTTTTATCCCGTTAACTGTATGCTATGTATATGTCGCCGCCAAATAGCTTAATTCGCCGTTCAATTAACAGCCTAGGCATTTAACTAAACAGCGCCGTTCAACTAACGGCCTGAATGATATTCAGCCATTTGATCAAACAGCTAGGCAAATGACTTGGATCGATGACGTTTAACTACTTGCCTAGCCGTTTAATTACCTGCCTAGCCTGTTCATTTCAATTTAGTTCTACTTTCTGCCACCTAGCGCCGAAACTCACCAAACTGTCAATATCTCTATATTCCATATTCTCTTTGGTCAATATGGCGTCGGAAAAAAACAACTTTGATGGTATAATTTTATTAGGTACTTAGGTTTTTTACGATTTTTTTTAGATCGACCGAATCTATTTGCCGGGTGGGGTTTCTGTGGGGTCATAAAAAAAATAACCCTAACCTAAACCCATCCATGTCGTTCTTCTTGGGTAGTATTTTGAAAAAGTTTTGTAGTACTTAAATGTCAACCAGTTGCCTAAGCATTAGCCAGCCAGTTTATTAAATGTTGTAATAGACGATACGGCTGAATATCATTCAGGCCGTTAGTTGAACGGCGCCGTTTAGTTAAGTGCCTAGGCTGTTAATTGAACGGCGAATTAAGCTATTTGGCGGCGACATATATAAAGTTTGCGTTTGATCCCTTGGCTTGATTTATATTTTTTGCTTTATCTATGTTAAAATAAGTACTTAGATACATATACAGGACATAAACTTTATTAATTACAACTCACAAGCATGGATACTCAATAAACCTGCAATTTCAAAAGAGAACCATTTATTTTCCTTTACCACAGCTTAGCGATTCATAATTTTCGAGGCTTCATGTTTTATTAACATGATCGTTTGATCTCAACTTTTTGTAAAACCGAGCGAGCTTTTAATTTCTTAGCTAAAATCATTCTTTAAACATTTATTTCACTTTATGCATAATTAATTTATGTTTGACAGGCTACCTAGACTCTAGAGTATACAGAGAAGAATAGTATAAACTCATTTTATAAATCAAGTTTTTTGATTCGTGTAGATACAATAGATACATTGTTCGATATCCACCCGGGTGTATAAACGACGCGACACGGGTTAAGTAAATACCTACTAAAATATATAATTTTAAAAGTAATAACTAGTGTTGGAGGTGCGTTGGCTGTGACAAGTCTCCAAAAACATTCGCAATCTTTTAAAACTCTTGCTTGACCCTCTGGAAGTAGTTAGAAAGACTACTAGTTACTTACCCTTACTTACCCATAGGCCTTAGTTTCAGTATAAACTGGTCACAGCGTGGCGTCACGTTTCTTATTAGTCCGCCACGCGAGCCTCCCAGCTGGGAGTATAAAAATGTATACTGAAGGCAATTTGCTTGCGGATCCAATTCCATCGAGCTATAAGTCTTGTAGTTTATTGGATGCTCCTACTGCTCAAAAAGTAGGTCGGGAAGTAGAAATTCCAAATATATCATGATAATTAATGTCAAGCAATTTATTTGCTATGTTACAAACTTCTTGGCACATAATAATTGGACAGGCAAATAGTACTTCATCTAAATATATATAACTCAAAGGTGACTGACTGACTGACATAGTGATCTATCAACGCACAGCCCAAACCACTGGACGGATCGGGCTGAAATTTGGCATGCAGGTAGATGTTATGACGTAGGCATCCGCTAAGAAAGGATTTTGATTAATTCTACCCCCAAGGGGATAAAATAAGGGATGAAAGTTTGTATGAAACTTTGTCAATTTAATTCCACGCGGACGAAGTCGCGGGCACTCGTAGTTGCATAAAAGTTCACCCAAATCTGGGTAGATTTGTAGCCGTGCCCGATATAAATTGAATAGGTATTAGAATAAATAAATCCAGAACGATTTACTGTAATTATATTAGAAATTAATTCATGTAGAGATAGACAAAATATAAGTTCTACAGTGTAGTTGCTTATATAAGTAGTAGATGTAAATGGTGTCAGTAGCTAATTTTAGGTCACTGCTGCATCTATTTTTAGCTACAAGAATGCAACTGCTATCCTGATCTGTCTTTCTGATCAGTTGAACCTATATATTTAAAAGTGGTTATTGTAAGTAAGTCGAATTACACCACTAAACTAAATAAGTAACAAGTAAACACAGAAGCAGTTGCTCACGCACGGGATTCTGAAAAAACGTTGTAACTCAAATACTGAAACGACTGTTGACTGTTTAGTTTCGCTGTTTTTGTTGTTAACAATGTGGAGATACCTTAGGGAGATTCGACAGCTATTGGTACATTATAGAATAAGAATTAACTCGGACGCAACACAAACAGGGATGAAAGTTTCTGTCTTATGAAAAACGGATGAATCGATTTCAGTGTTGTTCTTTGTTTGATGTGTAACAATCCTTTCCATACCATGCGATACCAATCGAAGAGACGACCTGTTAATGAAAATTAGTTCTACCTGTTTCGTATTTTCAAACTCTTCATAGTTCTACAAATAACATCTAAGTCTGAATAGCTTTCTACACGCCATCCAATTATTTTTATTTTTATTAACTGTTTTTAAAATAGTTTATCCGCTCTATATTCCTTTCCCTAAATGATTTGGCAAGACATACACGTCCTCTGAGTTACGAGCTAGCTAGAGGCACTGATTGCACAGAGTTGAAAACAAAAAGAAACAAAGTAGAACTTTTTGTTCACAACAAGCCGGTAGGTTCCCGGCGAACAGAGATGCATTAAAATTCAATTTGGAGAAAGCTCGCTAATGAAACGTTTCAAGATTAATTAATGGATTATTTTTGAAGCTGGGGATGGGTTGAATAGTTGGCTTGTAAACAGGAGATAGTATTATCATAGGTACCATAATACAACGGCTTGTTAAATAGAGAGATTCTTAAGAGTTTCAGCTTTGAGTTTTGTACTATTGTAACAGGATATTTTTACTAGGTGGTTACGCCAAATAATCGATTATCGATTTATTCCATAAATTATCCTATACCGTTCCCATCCTTAATCACCGCGCCTGATTGGCCGCCTCATTTGGCGCGCGACATCAGCGCCACTCAAGCAGCGGGACGCCGCAGAGAAGAAAGAAGAGAGTCAGTCGCAATTAAAAACTCGCCATAAAACCTCGCAAAAACCGCCATCGCAATCCCGCCGCGCCGCAACTATAAATTATAAATTTCTAATAAAACTAATCAAATTACCCATATTTATGTGCCACGCAGGCACGGGCACTGAGCCCTAGTAAATAATATTGTTCGCGAGTGAGTGCGGAGAAAACTAGTGGAGGTTCCAGAGGATCACGCTGCCGCGGCTAAGAACTAGGAGGAAGACGTCGGGAGCAGGTGAGTCCTTCCTTTCTTTACGTCCCGTACTCCTATTTGCCCTTTCCTCAAATTCTCCTACCATCCTTCCCTTGCTTCGCCGTGCTCGCGCGACCATAGTGGTCCTTCGAGCCGGATATAACCGTTTTCCCATACCTATTCCCGCATATTTACATGACCATTGTGGTTTATTCGCTATACCATCCGCCAACCGCCCTTAAAACAATCTTTCTTAGGAAAGTTAGGTACCTATTCTTACTTATTTATCGCAATATATTTGCCTATTGTAGGCTATTTTCGCCAGTAACATTGAGTTACGCATTCATACGGTGTAATAAGACCATATATGTATGTAATCCCGCTAGAATAATTACGCAAAACCCACCTAATAGTTTCCTAACTACCTACATTTTCGCGCCTTGTCGACCGCGTCGTTCGACTAGGTGCTGCGCGCGCACCCCACGCTTCGTCACCGGAGTCTTGCGCGTCCCGCGCAATCCGACCGAACGTTGGTTTTTTCGCGCGCTCCGCGCCGCTATAATATTATTCATCTTCTCGCTTGCAATTCCCGAACAGGGTAAGCAGGACACAGGATTGCATCCGCTATTATACATTATATTTCTTCCGAAAATTACATTTATTTCCCTATACATATACATAATATTCATTAGTTTAAATTAATTCTAAATTTAAAAATGCCGCCAAAAAAGCCAATTCCTAGCGGTGAGTGCTCCGATTATGAGGACACACAAGATCGCGATACTCGCGATCCTGAATTGCTTATGTTAGCCGCTAAACGCGAAGCTCTTTTCGAAATTGTCCAAAAGATTTATGATACTTCCAGGGACGCTCAAACGAAAGATAGTTCGCGGGAAAGTTTTCTCGACGAATGTTCTAACGTCGAAATATTACGCGATGATTATAAGGAGACAGTAGATAATTATAATTCACGCTTGTTAAAAATTAACCCTACCGCGAAACCTGAATATCAGTGTCTCATTTCGTTTGAGGCTTTATATAGCAGGATAAAGCGAACTAAATTACTGTGTTCACCGCCGCAACCCACGACTTCGAAAGATGTCACCGTCCCATATAAAGGTAAGTCTACACTGCCGTCAATCGAGTTGATAACTTTCTCGGGTGACATTCGTTCGTGGCCATTATTTTACGCTAGCTTTAAATCGACCGTACATGATAATCCATCCCTCACTGATGGCGAACGTCTGTACTACCTATTAGGCAAGCTGTCAGGCAAAGCGCAGTCAGTGTGCGCCGGCATAACTCCCTGCGCTGAGAATTATAACTTGTTATTGCAGACACTTATTGACAAATATGAAGATAAGCGTATGCTCGCGTCCGCGTATTTAAATCAGTTGTTTGATTTTAAGCCTATACAATCCGCTACCGTTACAAACTATGAATCATTTCACGATACTTTCGTAAGTGCAGTGCGCGCATTACAACATCTTAAAATAACAGACCTAACTAATTTAATTCTTATTCACGTCGCGCTTAAAAAATTGGATGCAGAGGCTGTTCGCGCATTCGAGTTAAGCAAAAGTAGTACAACAATTCCCGCTTTCGACGATTTAGTTGAATTTATTAAAAAACGTTCTAAGGTGCTGGAGCGTATGAATCCGAGTGCTGCATTGCCCAGTGCTAGTGGTACGCCTAATAACCGAACAAATAATTCACGCCGCTCTAACAACGCAAACGCCCAGCAACCACCGCCGCCGGCACAGTCACCGAAATATCAAACTTATTATGTAGGTGCGTCGGCCGATTCAGAGTATAAGTGTCTTTGCTCTGATATTACGCATCAGCACTTATTTAAGTGTCCTGATTTCAATAAAATGACCCCGCAAGAACGTTTTAAATTAGTGAAGGATAAGAATGCGTGTGTGAACTGCCTTAGCTTACGACACAAAGTATCGGTTTGTAAATCTGACCTTAACTGCCGCAAATGTAATCTTAAACACCACACATTCTTACACTTCGAGCGCGCAGTTGCAACCGCTGCGCCATCGCCGCAACCAGCCGCTATCGCACGAACTCAGCGCACGGACGAGGCAGCGAGCCCGTGCCCCGCGCCCTCGCACCCGCCCCGCGTGGCCCTGCCGCGATCGGACGTAGCTATGTGCGCTACGTATACATCTATACAACCGTCGCATAATATGTTGTCGCCCGCTAAAATGTCGACTGTTTTATTATCGACCGCTCAAGTAGTCGCGTTCGATACTACTGGCCGACGAATTATTATTCGTGTCTTACTAGATTCCGCTTCTCAGCGTCACTTTATTACGAAGAGGTGCTGCGATCGATTAGGTCTTCCGGTCTTAGACACCGGTCGTACCGTTGTTAAAGGGTTCGGTGGAGATGACAGAATTATTAAAACTTTTTCAATCGATTTTAAATTTTATTCGCGTTTTGACGACAACATTAACTTTAATATTTCGCCGCTAGTTGTCGATCAAATTACCGATATATTGCCCACCGCAATGGTAGACACGTCAGTCTTATCAAGTTTATCGGGCTTACCGCTAGCAGATGAGGTGTTTGGAGTACCTAACGAAATAGATGTTTTGATAGGTGCTTCCCTTTTCCCGCACTTATTATTGCCCGACGTAGATCACGTCCCGCGCGATCCGTCGGCACCCGCTATTTTACGCACGGTTTTGGGGTACGTCGTTATGGGTACTGTGCCCGCGATGCCCACCCTTCAAACGCATCAGGCCTTGACTTGCTGTGTAGTTGAAGAGCCTACCGCCCTTGACACATTAGTCAAGCGATTCTGGGAGCTTGAAGAGCTTCCCTCCGCTACGCCCGTTCAGCATCCCGTCGATGTTGAATGTGAACTTTTGTATAAGTCAACAACAACCCGCGATCCTGTTAGTGGTAGATATACTGTAGGCCTACCGTTGGACGAAGCTTCGCCTACATTAACATTAGCATATGATGACGTCATTAAGGAATACCTCTCAAAGGGGTATATTTCACCCGCGCCTTCGTACGATATTAGTGACTCCGCTCCAATTTACGTTATACCGCATCACGGTGGTGTCGTGCGCGAGGACAAGTCGTCAACCCGTCTCCGCGTTGTCTTAGATGCTAGCAGTAAGACTAGCACCGGGCATTCATTAAATGATGTTCTACATTCAGGGCCGAACCTGCAAGGTGACTTATTTCAAATATTACTTAATTTCCGCCTGCACGCAGTCGCTGTCACAGCGGACTGTCGCCAGCAGTTTTTACAGATTGCCGTGCGCGAAGCCGATCGTCGTTATCAATGTATTCTCTATCGCTTTCATCCGCAAGACCCGCTTATATTATATAATTTTAACCGCGTACGTTTTAAACTTCTTCGTATAGTAGTATACTTTTGTATATTCGCAAAACTATTAACTCGCCACAGCACTACTGCAGTAACCGCTGATGAATTAATATTCGCTGAAAATAAAATACATAAAGTCTTACAAAATAAATATTTCCCAGAGGAATACTTAAATATCGCAAATAATAAACCTTGTTCACCGGCTCTCAACCGGTTGAGACCTTTTATTGACAACGGTCTAATCCGCGTCGGCGGTCGTCTTGTCAATTCCGCGCTGGACTATGCTCATAAGCACCCAGTTATTTTACCGCGCAATGATCATGTAGTAACCATGATTATTGACAATTGTCACGCTAGATATTTACACCCCGGTCCAGAAGTGCTCATGTCATTGTTACGGCAGAAATTCTGGATTCTATCCGCACGCCGCAGTGTGAGACAAAGAGTTCACATGTGCAATACTTGTTTCCGCAATAGACCGCGTCCTACTTACCCGCTGTTGGCAAACTTACCTTCGTCCTATCGTTCGTTTGTGTCCACTCCCAAGACAATAAATTAATTTTTCATCGCAATTTTAATTATACTTTTCGCTCATTTAATTTATATTATAATTTACTTATACTTGTTTATTTACTTAGGTATATAATTCTCCCGCTACGCTATTAAAAAGTATAAATTTTCGCGCATTAAGCGCTCCTTACTATATTATATATTCAATTTTTTCCTAATATAATTCTTTTAAAGGTGACCCTTTAAGGGCGGGGGGAAATGGTTACGCCAAATAATCGATTATCGATTTATTCCATAAATTATCCTATACCGTTCCCGTCCTTAATCACCGCTCCTGATTGGCCGCCTCATTTGGCGCGCGACATCAGCGCCACTCAAGCAGCGGGACGCCGCAGAGAAGAAAGAAGAGAGTCAGTCGCAATTAAAAACTCGCCATAAAACCTCGCAAAAACCGCCATCGCAATCCCGCCGCCCCGCAACTATAAATTATAAATTTCTAATAAAACTAATCAAATTACCCATATTTATGTGCCACGCAGGCACGGGCACTGAGCCCTAGTAAATAATATTGTTCGCGAGTGAGTGCGGAGAAAACTAGTGGAGGTTCCAGAGGATCACGCTGCCGCGGCTAAGAACTAGGAGGAAGACGTCGGGAGCAGGTGAGTCCTTCCTTTCTTTACGTCCCGTACTCCTATTTGCCCTTTCCTCAAATTCTCCTACCATCCTTCCCTTGCTTCTCCGTGCTCGCGCGACCACTAGGTATGCATTAGGAATCCATTTAACTCTTCTAGCAATGTTAGATTATTGGATTCGTAATCCCCTTTTTTTACTCCTTCTCTCCCACTCCCCTTAGTGCGACAACGTGCGAGTAATACCTTGGTATTTCAAGCAATTTTAGGCTTAGATAACTGCTTAACATCAGGCCGATCGTGCGATTGATTATTTAAACACTAGCTGTGCAAAGTTTCATACAAACTTTCATCCCCTATTTTATCCCGTTGGGGGTAGATTTAATCAAAATCCTTTCTTAGCGGATGCCTAAGTCATAACATCTACCTGCATGCCAAATTTCAGCCCGATCCGTCCAGTGGTTTGGGCTGGGCGTTGATAGATCACTATGTCAATCAGTCAGTCAGTCAGTCAGTTACCGTTGAGTTATATATATTTAGATAATCATGAATTTCCAGTAAGTACGATAATTATGTGTGAAGGTTTTACTATGTTTACACCAATTTTACTACCGATAGTACCGTCTAAGGACAACGGCATTAAATCTTGTGGCAGAGTTTCATTGCTGAGACTATACAGATAAATAGGCATTCGCCACACGTCGCACAGTGCTCAGTGATCCAGTAGGTCAACATCGTTAGGACAATTGATTTAAGTATGTTTGCAAACATTAGCTATGCTACACTATACCTACTAAAAATGTTTAGTCCTAGGCTAACAGTATCGATTACATCCCAGACCGTAGATTAGGATCCATCTATTTGTACCAAGTTATAGAAGAGGTTTAATTGCAGTCATTTGAGCTTCTCAATAACGTCGGATTTTGTACTGTGGGAGCTAGTACGTCATGTTATAAAATGATCGCGTCAGAATTACCTACCTACATGAGGTCCTTATTGGCTCGCCCCAAAGTCTGCGCTAATGAAGTGTGAAGCGGGGTGACTTGCGATAAGTCTTGCGATAATATCTTTCTAATGGTGGTGGGAGGCGTAGTGGTCATTCTGTACCTACTGTGTTTGCACCTGAATTACTTACCTTGAATTTACCTTCTACTACTGTTTTATAGCTTCGCTTTCAATGGACGCCTTACTCGTCCCGTTATCAGTGTTCCGTGTTTGCCCGAAATGTGCGAAGTTCCATTTAAGTTATAATTTACAATTGTTTGGGGTCAAGTGCTCGGAAGCCCTAAGATTCGGTCTTATCTTCACTACTCGGGTTATATCCAAGTTACTACTTCGAGATTTTGATGTCATCTGTATTATTTTGGGGAGATTTGGACCTCAAAATCTCCACCACTACCCCCTCCAATGCGACCAACCATTTGTAGGTAATGTGGTTCTCAGTAGGGACATTATTTGAAGGGGCTTAGCAATATTATGGCAACCGCTTGGTCCGTAGATTGTACTGGGAGGTTAAAGGTTCCAGCCTCGTCAGGGAAAATTTTGCCAATGAATATTTCACAATATTCACACCAATCCAATCACTGTATTGGTTGAGTTGAAATCGGTAGCACTAATCAGATAGACTGGCGGGGACTATACAATCCCCGGATTGTTGAGGCCTCATCTTGAAGTCTAGGCCATCTTGAAAGCTTGAGCTCCTTTATACGACCACCGACTATTCTCTGCAATTTAGCTCTGGGGCGCGTATATTTCTCTTATTAGGGTCGGTATTCCTATTGTATGTTGAGTGAAAAGAAATAAAGGAATTGGAAGCACAGATCTAATGCAACCGCTTGAGAATTGGAGTTTAAAGATTAGAGAATATTTTATGATTTCATAATTATGACCTGAATAGAAGTTGAAGGAGAATAGATGTTGCTTTGTCTCTTCCGCCCGTATTCACAAATATTACTTACTATGAAGACTTACTGTGCGCGCGAACTTACAGTCCATTGAAAAAAGGCAAAGTTAAGTTAGTCACTTATTTAGACAAGTATTTTTCATGAATACGGCCGTTATTTGTGTTTTGTGGATTGCACTCGTTTCTCTTACGGCCGAGTAAATTCCGGATAATTCGTCATTTGCCCGAGTTGTATGATACCCTTGCAAACTATAATTGTTGCTTTAGTTTAGGACCATGTCGCTGATGAGTCTGTCCGGCGACTCTACCATATTGTGCCAATAGACCTACCCACTCAATTGGTGATTGTACCTACTTGTCCTACTGTTTATTCGTCTACTATGACAATGTGGAATAGAATTTCACCCCACGGTCCCGTAAATAAGACAATCCAGTGAAGGTGTGAAGAAAAATACACGCGCTATCTCTCAAGGGGACCATTAATGAATTGGAGCACTCCGGCGCCGCACCCATAAATATTATAAGGGCAAAAACATCGTTAGTGTCTCAAATAAATGAAAGAGAATGTATTCGGTACATGGGATCATTGGGTAGTGTGTAGCGAGCTTTATTTCAATTACGTGGTAGTAACGTTATTTGTTTTACAAATGTTTAAATCGTACTCTAGTCTAGAGACTTGAGATACAAGCCCTGCTCAGATCAAGATTCGTACAAAATGTATCTGGACATGTTTTATTTTGATAGGTAATAAATTGAATATAATATAGGTAATAATGGTAATAAAACTAATTGCACGCATTACGTGATTATTAATTTTCGTATTTTAAGTTTAAAAAAGTTAAGTTTTATTCCTATTTTTATTATTATATGTTTTGTAAACTTTTAGATTGCTGTGTAAGTTTTTTGAAACTAGCTATTATAATATGCAGATCGAACAAACGCCTAAAATAGACAGCGCAATCTGAATTTACCATAATCATTTTCTTTTCTATCAATACAACTGTGCCGTGTATTAACTATTTTATATCCATGTACCGACGACCTTTGATTTCGGCGGGCCGAACATTGTCTGTTATCGGTTCTTATATTTACATATTTTCCTTCGGGTCTCACTCGGGCCCCAAAGTTTGGCCCCAAATTCGATTATTCTAAATGATACCGCAGCGTGATATTGTACTTTTGATATTTGTTTTTTTGTCGTCCGCCGTATTTTACTTCTTTATCTTTTATTAAATTTCTGTTGGAGTTTCTTATGCTGATCAGAGAGCAACATTTCACAAGTATTTGGCATGAAATACATCAAAATGTTCGCCTATCTACACATTTAGCATCTTAGCGGTCATTCACACTAAGAAGCCGGCACCGTTCTGTCTATACCTATATTTTTGACGGGTAATAGGCGTATTTGACATCTGGGTACAGAGCATTAGAAATATAGAAATGCAGGGTTAAACGTGTCCTATTATCATCTATATATAGCTCTTTCCTTATTCCATCTTAAACTAAGTTATACAATAGGTATTTTACTTACCTAACTTTCTAAATAGCTGCTTCCATATAAATAATTTACGTAGACACTAGCGGCTACCGTAAAAGAGCAAGACATACCTATTATATATGCTAGAGCTACAGTAGTCAGAATCGAGCCCTAGACCTCTAACTCGGCAGACTACCCATATAACAGTTAGGCTGTTGGCGCCTCTAAACCTATATCCGTAAAACTTTACATAAACCCCGAACTTTTAATTTACGTATCCAAAAGTTCCCAATTTCCGACCAAAAAGTTAGTATTGAATAAATCAATAGGTATCTCTTCCGAATCCTCTTTAGCAAATCAGCAGACTAACTACCCATATTTAAAATTCGTTAACGTTCAAAAGGATTAAATCCGATTTAGTTCAGTACCGCTGGCACCGGCTCAAACGGGCTTCCGTGTGATTTAGAACGAAGCCAGCGTCTATGTTTGAACTCTTAGTACGGGGCTATAAAATTAGCGGATTACATTTTAAATACTTAATGCTTTTGTTAAATGTGTTTTCGCTTTTGTTACATTTTCAATGTTTTAAGTATGAAATACTCTTGGTTTATGCTTGATGTCATCCTTTTAAATTAATGCGTTTCTGTACGAATGCCGAGCTAGATAGTACCTCACATACTCATAGTCTTCCCTTGGAGGTCATTAAATATGACTAGAGAAACATCAGAGAATAGGATTCATCCTAGAATAGGACTAGGCCCGCCAATCGCTGTCACCACTGTTGTTCCTGTATATATTTTATCAATATTGATTGACAACGCCCTCGTTCCAACTTTATGACCACACATCGAGACATCGTAGGTTCTTGGCACTTACTTAGCATTGTCCAACTCTGAATGTTTGTTCAAATATTTGAGTTTGGGCCACAATTTGAGGTGAAGTAAGACGCTTTATTGAATCAGATGACGAAGTGTTTTGAATGTTTGAACGTATAAACCGAACTACGAGTATCAGAGTTGAGATTGGAGTACCTAACTGCGACAGATTTTGGTAAACAGTTGGAAAATACAATCGGAATAGCGAAGAACAGTTGTTTTTGCGATGTACTGTTTATAATAATAATAATAAGTAATAAATCATTTATTAAAAATAAAGGTGTCAAAATTCTTTATGCAGCGGCCTTTACTCTAGGCTCTGGGCCTGTATCGCAGAGTCCAAAACGAATAAAAAAAAGGGCGACAGGTTCGACACAAATAAAATCATTAAAAGGAAAGGTAGATGGTTTTACATAAGCTTGCAAATTGATCAAAAATGGTGTGTGTAGTGTATGTTTTGAGGGGTGTGTAGGTGTGCAAGGTGGGGGTGTGTATGTTTGTTTAGTCCCTTAGCGGTACTTATGTTGCCAGATCTTCCATATCTCTAAAACTGTGAGACTTACAGCATTTTTTTTTCGACCTCTATGCGCTTTCTCAGAAAGGCGCTTTCGTTCTCTTCTTTTCAGTGACGACTTAAATCTATAATTTCTTCACACATTTTCCTATGAAATATCTTATCTACTTAATACGATTCTACCCTAATAATGTATGTACCTATGCTATATGTGTAGCTATGACGGCTAATGAATTGTTACATCGAATTAATATTGTGCTTTTGCCATTTTCGGTTCGGTTACTGAGTTTCGGACCGGAATCGGAAACTGAGCTTGGAAACACGCCTGATTTAATGCTCGGTACGAATTACGATATTCGAATATATCGTAGTATTTTAGCGTCTTCTTCATAGCTTGAATGCTTAAATATTGACACTTATTTATCTAGTAGCTGTATTAAATGAATACCTGATAATTTCAGGAAAATTATTTTCAAGGACAGTGTAGGTATTATTATTATTAGTTTTTGTGCCCTATGCCGCTCGGGCGGCATCTTGCTACTTCGACCATTTCTGATCTTTTGTAGCCAGCACTGAAGTGTTAAAGTTCACTGCCTAGTCCTGAGGCCTTCAGGAACTTCAAATGCTTTCACCGTTCTGTCTATACCTATATTTTTGACGGGTAATAGGCGTATTTGACATCTGGGTACAGAGCATTAGAAATATAGAAATGCAGGGTTAAACGTGTCCTATTATCATCTATATATAGCTCTTTCCTTATTCCATCTTAAACTAAGTTATACAATAGGTATTTTACTTACCTAACTTTCTAAATAGCTGCTTCCATATAAATAATTTACGTAGACACTAGCGGCTACCGTAAAAGAGCAAGACATACCTATTATATATGCTAGAGCTACAGTAGTCAGAATCGAGCCCTAGACCTCTAACTCGGCAGACTACCCATATAACAGTTAGGCTGTTGGCGCCTCTAAACCTATATCCGTAAAACTTTACATAAACCCCGAACTTTTAATTTACGTATCCAAAAGTTCCCAATTTCCGACCAAAAAGTTAGTATTGAATAAATCAATAGGTATCTCTTCCGAATCCTCTTTAGCAAATCAGCAGACTAACTACCCATATTTAAAATTCGTTAACGTTCAAAAGGATTAAATCCGATTTAGTTCAGTACCGCTGGCACCGGCTCAAACGGGCTTCCGTGTGATTTAGAACGAAGCCAGCGTCTATGTTTGAACTCTTAGTACGGGGCTATAAAATTAGCGGATTACATTTTAAATACTTAATGCTTTTGTTAAATGTGTTTTCGCTTTTGTTACATTTTCAATGTTTTAAGTATGAAATACTCTTGGTTTATGCTTGATGTCATCCTTTTAAATTAATGCGTTTCTGTACGAATGCCGAGCTAGATAGTACCTCACATACTCATAGTCTTCCCTTGGAGGTCATTAAATATGACTAGAGAAACATCAGAGAATAGGATTCATCCTAGAATAGGACTAGGCCCGCCAATCGCTGTCACCACTGTTGTTCCTGTATATATTTTATCAATATTGATTGACAACGCCCTCGTTCCAACTTTATGACCACACATCGAGACATCGTAGGTTCTTGGCACTTACTTAGCATTGTCCAACTCTGAATGTTTGTTCAAATATTTGAGTTTGGGCCACAATTTGAGGTGAAGTAAGACGCTTTATTGAATCAGATGACGAAGTGTTTTGAATGTTTGAACGTATAAACCGAACTACGAGTATCAGAGTTGAGATTGGAGTACCTAACTGCGACAGATTTTGGTAAACAGTTGGAAAATACAATCGGAATAGCGAAGAACAGTTGTTTTTGCGATGTACTGTTTATAATAATAATAATAAGTAATAAATCATTTATTAAAAATAAAGGTGTCAAAATTCTTTATGCAGCGGCCTTTACTCTAGGCTCTGGGCCTGTATCGCAGAGTCCAAAACGAATAAAAAAAAGGGCGACAGGTTCGACACAAATAAAATCATTAAAAGGAAAGGTAGATGGTTTTACATAAGCTTGCAAATTGATCAAAAATGGTGTGTGTAGTGTATGTTTTGAGGGGTGTGTAGGTGTGCAAGGTGGGGGTGTGTATGTTTGTTTAGTCCCTTAGCGGTACTTATGTTGCCAGATCTTCCATATCTCTAAAACTGTGAGACTTACAGCATTTTTTTTTCGACCTCTATGCGCTTTCTCAGAAAGGCGCTTTCGTTCTCTTCTTTTCAGTGACGACTTAAATCTATAATTTCTTCACACATTTTCCTATGAAATATCTTATCTACTTAATACGATTCTACCCTAATAATGTATGTACCTATGCTATATGTGTAGCTATGACGGCTAATGAATTGTTACATCGAATTAATATTGTGCTTTTGCCATTTTCGGTTCGGTTACTGAGTTTCGGACCGGAATCGGAAACTGAGCTTGGAAACACGCCTGATTTAATGCTCGGTACGAATTACGATATTCGAATATATCGTAGTATTTTAGCGTCTTCTTCATAGCTTGAATGCTTAAATATTGACACTTATTTATCTAGTAGCTGTATTAAATGAATACCTGATAATTTCAGGAAAATTATTTTCAAGGACAGTGTAGGTATTATTATTATTAGTTTTTGTGCCCTATGCCGCTCGGGCGGCATCTTGCTACTTCGACCATTTCTGATCTTTTGTAGCCAGCACTGAAGTGTTAAAGTTCACTGCCTAGTCCTGAGGCCTTCAGGAACTTCAAATGCTTTGAGCAGTGAGTGTTTGTATCTCCTCCGGATGCATGATGTGCCGCCCTAGGAAGATACTTCTGCAACGCATTAGTGAGCCGCACGAGCAGAGGATGTGCATTGCACTTTCCTCTGCTTCTTGGCAGAATCTGCACATTGTGCTGTCGCTCATCGTTAGGTTGAACAAATGTTTGTTTAGTTTGCAGTGCCCGGTGAGGATTCGAGTTACTGCGCATGTTTTGTACCGACTGAGCCCTAGGAGCTCTTTCGATGCTTTCTTGTTGTAGCACAGTGTAGGTATACAGAAATTATTAATTTATTACCATCACACATTACTGTCACTAATTAAAAAAAAGTGAATAATTAATAAATGCGTTGAACAATATACCTACCGAAGTGTACTCTTTAAAATATTCAATTACCTCGCATATTATATTGCCTTCATACACGCCTGCCACTGAAAGCTTTTCAGTACCGAAGCGTGCGTGAGATTAAATTAATATTTTAACATCAAAGGTGGGAACATGAAAGTAAAATCAATTCTTACTAATATCTTCATAAGAAATTTCCTTACGCAGAGTAATTTGTTGAGGACTGGTTACTGCGCACGGCTTTAGCTGTGGTATCTTTTGAATTTTCTAAAGGTTATTGCTATTTATAGAACACGCAGATTAGAACATGGCCTGGGGCACAGCCGTATGCTAAAGGTGAGGATAGATAGGTAAATAACATCCTACTAATATTATAAATGCGAGAGTTTGTGAGTGTGGATGTTTGTTACTCTTTCAGGCAAAAACTACTGAACGGATTTGGATAAAATTTGGAACACAGATAGTTTATAACCAGTATTAACACATAGGATACTTTTAGCCCGATAATCCCGAATTTTTTGTTAAGTTAAATACTACGGGGACGAAGTCGCGGGCACGGCTAGTAAGTTATAATGTTTGATATATTTTATACATAGTGGTCTAATTAATGGACAGTGGTAGAACTAAGCAGTTGTCTAGGGCGGGATCAACCGGTGTAGTACCTCCCTCTCACAAAAGATCGGCGTAAAATAGCTTTTATTTATTTATTTATTATCAGATGCTTGTTGTGCTTACAGCTTGGCCAAGACCCACAACAAGCTAAATTAATACTACTGCTCGCTCAAGAAGCTTATACATTTTTTAATAAATACATGTAACTTAGTATTATATATATCAAGGTCTGGTTGCTGAGCAATTAAGGCGTTGATTAAATTGACGGCTTGGCCAGTTGGGGCAAATTGCGCGGTTCGCGTGCGCACCGGCGCGGGCGGCGCCGCGAGCAGCCGCGCGCGTGCGCACGCCGCAACCGACCCGTGGTTATTGAAGAACATCGCGATTATGCCTACATTTCGTACGAGTGAGAGAGTTGGAAGCTCAACTCCTCCTCTCCTAGTCCCCTGTGTCACTCCCCTTCAGGTTGGTACTGTGCGGTGCGAGGGGTGCGTGCAATACCTTGGCTACGGTACCTGCTTAACACCTTGCCGGCGTCTTTGTTCCCGGTTGACTATAACCTGGATGTTTTCAAGTCGAGAGTGAACAGGTACCTTCTAGGCAAGTATGCACCACCGTAGACCACATCGTCTCTTACCATCAGGTGAGATTGTAGTCAAATACTTGCCTATTTCGAAAAAAAAAATGGGCGGGTCGTACACTTGTTTGCGAACGAAAAATATCTTACAAACTGATTTTTAATCCTACTAAAGTATTGACGTATACGTATTACTGTAGATACATATAGACACTTACAAAGTAAATTATGTGCGTATCAAAGAATTTATTAGTGTGCGAGAGAGGTTTGGGAATTACTTTGTGGAGTTAATTAGGTTAGTGAAGTAAACGCGATCGTGGAGTTGCCAGCTAGCATTTCTTTAGGCTTTATCACGTCTGGATATAGATACCTAATTACTTTATTATACCTATAGCAACTTAACACTTTTACTTTTATACAGGATTATTTCGAAATTGTTAGCATTATTTTAAATTAAACTATGACTCTACATTAACGATATTTTTTACTAAAAACGAATAATGGTATAGGTAATTTTATTGTAAACTGACTTACTGGTTATTCAGTTATTATAATAATAATTTCACATTCACTAATGCAAAGCTGAAACTTTCTTTTGAGCCAAGTAATTACACTAATTGCTAACTACTTTCATTTAGCTAGTACAAAAAAAGTTATGTTTGTCTGTGTAGATTAAAATGTTCTCCACTTCGTGAACAAAGGCAGAATACAAAATTAATGTGCTTTCAGGCAAAGCTATTACTTAAGTGCAATAAGTAGATATTAGGTAGTCTCTTTTAATATGAATTTTATTTCTTCTTATGGAAGGAAAATGCCACTCCGCCATTCACCTATTTGAATAAGCTCCCATTGGATAAAATAAAATGGCAAGCTGCAATTGTTGTTTTTTGTTTACATAATTTGTTGTTTTATTAATGGAGACTATATTTTTAACCCCCGACGAAAAAAGAGGGGTGTTATAAGTTTAACATGTGTATCTGTGTGTCTGTGTATCTGTGTATCTGTGTATCTGTGTATCTGTGTATCTGTGTATCTGTGTGTCTGTCTGTGGCAACGTAGCGCCCAAGCTGATGAACCGATTTAAATTTTGTTTCTTTTGTTAGAAAGGTATTCTGATCGAGAGTGTTCTTAGCTATGTTTCATGAAAATCGGTTCAGCCGTTTGAAGATCATCAGCACTTTTATAGGTTAAAAAAGCCACATTTAAGGCCAAAACCAACTTCCACGGCTCGAATCCGCTCGAAATTTGAGATTATTGGATTTCGCTTTATTATATTTTTAAATGATCGTAATAGTTTGAACTGGCTTTGTACAATATTATAAATGTGAAAAGTTTCCCGGATTCTGGAAAAAATTGAATATTTATCAATTTTTATATGAGATTTGTGTATGAACTAAAGACGTTCCATAAGTCACGTGTCAAATGATGGATACGCGCATGCGTTATATTTTGTTTGTTTTGTTAATGGTCATGGAATATTACGCAATAATAATTCTAGAGGGCGCTGCTCCGCCATTGAGAAAAAATACAGAATAACAAATATAATTTCAAATCATTTTAGCGTTATTTAAAATTCTTCCCCTGGGCTGCGTCTGTCCACCTCAACCACAGTTATATTACATCAAATTGAATCATAATTGATAATCTTTTACTAGGAATTAAACCTCCGGCAACAATATTTAGATTCGTTGTCTATTCTAATGTCAATGATTATAATGTCATAACAAGATAATGTCTCATACTTTTACACATATTTTATGTTGGATATTGTACATTGCATTGGAATCGAATGGAATCGCATCTTAGATTATGAGGAAGCCAAAAATAATTATGTAGGTAAATGGCGCTTTCATAATCTGGCATCGAAACTAGTTGTACCAGATGAATTTGCGAGATGAGCAATGAATACTGAGCTACGGTAGCTACGCAAATCTCGCTAACTTAATTATTTGGAAGAATTAGGTAAAGTATACATTTTAAGAAAAAGTAGTCGCATCGGGGGTTTTTAAATTTTCAATTTAGAGTTATTAGATATACCTACGTATCTAGGAAGCACTACGTATGGAAGACGATTGATTGAGCTACACATCAATGAAATTAAATTAATTTATGGATTCCATTTAGTTTAACACATCAAATCGTACAGTGGTTAACAAATATGAATAAAGTTTATGTTACCCTGTATGTAAACATGTTCGAAATATTTTAAATACAAATGTAATTTTATTCTCCATCCATATATCCAGATTTTGAACTAAAACGCACCGTCCTACGTCGCCACGTCCTATCATTGACTGAAAATTTGCATGAATAATTTCAGAGTACTCCACTGTTTCACTGGATTCCATTTGAGCAATCCCCACAAATTGTCCCCTAAAGTGGGCTAAGGGGGATTCGGGCGGGATTTTTTTCGGGATTCTACGTTTGGGCTGTCGGCAATTCAGCTAATTGCAGTTCATTTTCACTTCATTTTATTCGTATAAAGGTTTATGCGGGGATCAAAGGTTTTTGTGGGTTCTGATTATGAGGTGAGTACGGTTTTTAATGGGCAATGGATATTTGTTTTATTTTGTGTAATTTGAATTCAAACCTGGAGTGGGATACATCGCAATCACGAGGTTAAATTTAAAATAAATATTTTACTTTTTTTAACTAGAGTTAGGTTTACCTTGCCTTTATAGGTAATAGATAAGTAATAGATGATTGCATCTGCCATTTCATTATTACCGTAATTGATTATTATATTATTATTTTTCAGGTAGTCGTCTCTCTAGAACTAAGCTAAATACGTGTGTTAGGGGATGGGGCCCGGATTAGGATCGAACCTGAAACCACTCGGTTACGATAGCACACCCTAAAAGCACTAGGCTATTGACGTTTTAAGGCATTGTTTATCTTACTACAACAGTACATTGTTACATGAGTGGTGAAAGTTACTTATTTTGTCCCGAGACGGGGTTTGGCGCCCGAGCGTAGCGAGGGCGCTAATAGTTCGAGGGACAAAATAAGTCTTTCACCCGAGGTAAACACTGTGCTTTTCATTACGAATACAAGGAAAATAAAAATAAAAACAGGAATTGGCTAAAGAAATAATACAAGGAAGTATAAACAATACTCTACAACTCGAAAAAAAAAATCGGATTGCCGCCTATTTTGTTTTTTTTTCGTTGGCCGGCCAACTTCATTATTTAGCCATTATTTTTCATTTTCATCTTTAAATATTTTGCCCAAATCTATGTTATTTTAAAGAAATTGTTGAAACTAAATTATAATTAACTCATTTAAAAAATATATTCTTGAATTAATACTTAACTTTATGTTATTTCAATTTTACATCGTGCTTTAATTGAGTGACTGTAGAAAAAGTTTGAACATGGTTCCATAGAAATGTGAAAATGGAACTAGTTTTTTTTTAAATAATTTGACAGCTGTCAGTTGAAAGCGAAACTCCCGGGCCTGAAAAGTATTACTTTCAACCCGCTTCTCAGGCAACTTCAGACCTACTTTCAGAGTATGAGTAATGAAAAAACAATAACCGTCCCAAATTCAATCGAGACGGCAAAATAAACTACAAAAACAAACAATTGTTTTATAATTAACATAATTTAAGAAAACATTGGTATGAAAAACGAATCCAATATCACCCTGGCTGGATAGGACAGGCAAAGTAAACTGCCGGCCAATAAACCTGACCTGCTACGTGCCCAATGACGTCATGAACGTGACTCGTCACAGGAGCGCAGAACGAAGTGGATAGTGCAGTAAGTAGGTAGGGGGATATATGAAGCTGTAGATGCACGTAATAATATGGTTTTGCTTTTAAATCTTCGTGTCTTTATAAAGGTCTACTAGCCAGCAGCGGATGGAATACAAATTTGCCGGACACACGAAGCACTCTTATGGGGGGTCAATATGGTTCTAGTATGCAATACTCAATTTTTTTTAGGTATGTACCTTTGGTGGTGCCAGCGGCAATCTCCCCCGAAAGCGCCTGAACACCATTAATAAAAGTTTCTGGTATGTGAGTGTATTTTATTTATGTAAGAGTATGAAAAGCAAATAGGTGTTTTCCTTTTTCTAATGTAAACAGCAATGCATATAAACTAGGGAACATTGCAATAACTGCAGTCTGTCGCGAGGTGATTCAATAAAGTCGTATTCTGGTTGCGACGGTGCAACGCGCGTGTTACGAATACTGCTCTTATGCAGTTCGCACCTTGGTCTATACCGGGAATACATTAGATACATTTGGTACCTCTAGAATTGGTAAGTAACCAAGTAATTACCACACTCGTATGATTAACAGTGGCTTTAAAAGGTATTTTCTTAAGGGGATTTAAAGATATTATATATAAATAAATAATAATAAATAAATAGTAATTAGTTAGTAGGGCGAAATTTATTATTTATTTATTTAAATATCGTCAGACTGACACACCAACTGTATGGTCCCAAACTAAGCAACACTTGTATATGTCTATGGGTATCATACAATGGACTGGGGGTAATCCAAGTGACACCCAGACCTGGGAAAATTACGGCCATTTCCGGAATCTACCCCAGCGGGAATCGAACCCGCAACCACCATGTGTAGTGAGCCGAGCGGCCTAGAATAGAACCACTGCGCCAAACGGTCGTTATGGAGTTGATATTTTATCTAGTGGAACATCTTAACCTGCGCTGGATTGATTCACCGCGCTCATTGGTCGTTTCACAAAGAGATTGGCCATCCAGTGCTGTGATCCGAGCTGCTTATACTTAACCCCCTACCAAGCGGACATCAGACTTATAATCTTGATGTTAAACTATTTTTGATTTCTTTTGTCTTCTTTCCCAATGCTTCTGCTTGTTTCACGTTGTCAGGAAGTATATCGTCAGATGTATCCGGCATCAACGTAACTAAGCTGGCAGTGAACAGAGACAGGATGCCGACTAGAACTGACGGTAGATTGGCCCAGTACCGGATCTGAAAGAAGAAAACATTTTTTTATGTAGTTCCGCAGGTAGTATTGTTATCTTTTTAGTTTTTTGTCGGACCTCGTTAGGGGTTAAGACTTTGCGTCTTGGTTGGAAAGTATTGTAGATTCTAGTTTTATAACAGTGGCATACTAAGAACACCTCTTAATTTAAAATTAAAAAAAACCCCGATGCGACGACTTTTTTAAATACAAAAGATTTGATAAATTTCAAACGGCTTAACCGATTTTCATGAAATATAGCTTGTTACACTTATAACATCCCTCTTTTTTCGTCAGTGGTTAAAAAAATAATATTACGCTTCTTGAACTCCTTGGGTTTAGCGGTCATGGGTGTGACTGTTGAACATGAAGTCCTGGCTTTGAAGTATAGTATTAAGTAAGTATTTTTTGCAATGAAATCCTAAATAGCAGTCGGAGTCTTAAGCACAAAATTCCTTACAAAATGTTTGGTAGAGTTCACTACCATGTACTTTTTGTAAACTTACCAATAATGGAGTCTGTGGCGCCAATATAGCTGCTCCTCTTCCTAAAGAGGAGCACAGAGCATGCAGAGTATTCCTGGTGTACGTCGGGAACAGCTCTGAGGTATATAAGTACACTATCCGTAATGCGATCGAAGCGTTCATTTTGCTCAATACATAAAGTAAAATGGATAGCCAGAGGTGCTCTGGAAAAGCATTAGAATAGGTTATTAGTTCTTAAAACTAAGCTAATGCTACAAAAGAGGTATTATGTGTTTGTGAATGCAGGTTTAATGCCGATATCTACCATGAAAGATTTGAAAAAAACTACAGGAATACTCTTTATTCGAAGGTTGTATGATCAAGATCGCAGCTTGAGGTAAGACCGCCCAATATCCACTTGGTGATTGATCCTTTGCTTCTTCTATTGGCTTTTATAGCAAAATAACCTACTCATCAAAACGCCTTAAATGCGGAATAAGCTAGTAGCAAGTGGTCTATCATAATCATAGTAATATAATACCAACATTAACACAAATGAAACCCTTAGAAGTCTGAATCGTTGGAGAATCGAAGACTAAAAACAACTTACGTTTCGGTATAAAAGCTTGTGCCAAGGAAAAGGCACCAGTCATCGTCAGTGTAAGTATAATAGGGGCCTTCCTTTTACACTTCGTCAGTAAATAGTACAAGATAACGTTGGCTGGTAAGTCAGCCAATGAAATTAGGCCATAATTCAAGTATTTATTCCCGTCTAATGATACAGCATTTATGGACAAGGAATACGTATTAAAAAGTGTAGTGAACCACAAACACACACAGCTCAGAATTCTGAAGAAAAGTTTTTTCGAAGAAAATGTGATTTTTAAAAGAGTTCTAAGATCAGCGTTTGCTTCGTTTTCCTCAGATCTCATATTATCGATCAGGGTCTCATCAATAGATGTTTTATTAACTTTTGCGGCTTTTCTTAAGATCTTCTTTGCTTCATCGTTTCTACCCTTGTTCAACAGCCATCTGACGCTTTCGTCGAGTAAGAATATGTACAGAATGAATATAAGTGATGGCGCGTATATGGCGATCAAGAAATTCCTCCAATAAGGTATGAGCCAAGCTATTAGTGATTTGAATATTTGTCCAATACTGACGAAGCATGATATCAGGCATATGATGAGGACTCTGTTCTCTTTTGTGACAGTTTCAACAGCTGGAAATGATCAAAATACAAGTTTGTATATTAATTAATTAAGTACAGGGATCTATGCATTTGCAAGTGCATGGACAGTTGCAATTTAGCACTGCTAATATATAACAGTGCAAACTGCATTTACGAGTCGCAGGGCCATGTATGTAGATTTTTTAAATGTGTTCAAATTTCGATAAAATGCTTATACCATTTAATTTTATGCCCAAAACTCATTCAAAGACCATAAATTATTTCTAACTTTCAAAACACCCTGTGTGTAAAGTAGTTTTTATTACTTAAAGTATATGTTGGCGAATAGCTGTCTCCCATCATGGACTCCAGGAACTCCAGGGCTATATACAACCAGTAGTAAGTAACTACGCTCTTTGTTAGACCTAGTACGCCTCCAGCGACTGCACTGAACACTATGAGATTCTTTCTTCCAATTCTAGAACAAAATTTGTAAGAATGAGTTATTCTAGATATAATCAATTTCAACATTACTGAGGAAAGATGATCTTAAAATAGTTGTAAGAGGATCCAATGCTATATTACATCAATGTTCCAAGACATTCTTGGTCACTCGAATCGGTTTTATTACAGGAAATTAGTGAGCTAGTTGATTGCTAGTCCGAGGACAATAATCGCAAGTATATACTTGGCTCAAAGTCTACTTATTTCATACATTTCCATGGCATCGGAATGCCATTGGTCATAAATGATTATTTTTGTGCTAAAATACGGTAGTACGCGGTTGTAATAATGTTGGCCAGTGCAGAAGAATAATCATCATAATCATTATGACCAGAAGAGAATATAATCGATATCACAGATTTCCATCAGATTTCTTTGTTTTATTATATTCGTTCTAATATCTAAATCTCCACATAATAATTCCGATTATGTTTTATGTGATGAATCATCTCTGTAATTTAGATATTTTTTATTTGCTCCGATCTAGCTGTAACTGGGATCGTACCCTGGGTCCATAGCAGACATTGCTGCGTTTGGGATCATACAGTTCGTGTATTAGAATATTTAATTACTGAATCACAACTTACTTGTCCGAAATAGCTCCAACAAAAAGCAGGCCAACCATGTACCCTGCGCTATGCGTGGTGCCCACTAGCGTGCGCTTCCAATCCTCACATCCTAGGTTGAACTGCAAGGGTGATAAGTTTTTCACGTTGTTTTATAACTTTAATAGCTGACCCGGCAAACGTTGTTCTATCATATTAATTATTCTAGGTATGAAATACACTTACTTTACGACCTATTCTCATAACTACCAAATATACATAAAAATTAATAGATAAAAATCGGTCGAGCCGTTTCGGAGGAGTGCGACCACAAACACCGTGACACGAGATTTTGATTATATAGATGTTAGACAGTTAGAATCTTTATCGCCGTTGTTATTGGCCTCTAGATAACTATTTGACTAAGGTTTAAACCAAGGTAATTTGCAGGGTAGGTAATAGAGACATTTAAGTGCCAATTGAATTTAACTGAATTTTTGTGTTGGTAACCACGGCTTTTACGTTGTTATATCTTTACGTAAAGTATCGTCTTATTATGTTGACTTTTACACCATATATAATTTCCTTTATTTACTGGCCTCATTGTTCTATGCTTTGGCATTACAGATACCCACTTGTGTGGTGTATTTCATCAATAACCTAATGATAACTTACCTCAGCAACAAAACTATCAGGATTTTCGTATGTCCATTCCTTACACTCCTTAGAATTGGATATGTTGAGATTGTCCAGGGTGCAGGTCGCATTGTCATCGAAGTATTCATATTTAGCGCACCGCCCGTCAACAGTCGCCTTATACGGTAACTTGAAAAGGTCAACGTCTCTACAATTCAGGTATTTACATCTGAAAAGAGATAAACGTGGACATAATAACATCCATTGAAAAGATTTTCTATATGCGTTAAATACAGAATACCACAAATGTCCGATAGGGACCATGAATAATGGCGTCATGGCCATACCCTTTACGGAACAAAGCATCTAATCAAATAATATGATGTAGAGAATAGGTAGGAATTATGCCATCATTATCATCAATCAATCTACTATTAAAAGCTTAAAGGCTTTATTCTTAGCTATTCCCTTTCTAGCCTTTTCATAATGTTTTCTGCCTCTCATGCTGAAAGGATTTCATAAAGGCGTTTATACAATTCGCTAAGCAAAAGTATGGGAATTACTTCGGCAGTCGACATTACTATAGGTACTATTCAGTATTACGATTTGTAGAAAAGCTTGCAGACATCGTCTTCGCTAGAGGGACTGGACGCTTAATTTTCTTGATACTTTCATAGAGAGCAGTTAGTGGGATTCGATAAAATTACCGATGTTAGTAAAGGCATTCCTAAAATATCGATAGAACTACAAACTGTGTCATTAGTAACCTCTGGTTAGTAAGCAGAACTGACGGCTATCATCCAATAACAGAGAGGCACCGCAAAAAGATACAGTGATGCATTTAGAACCAGTTATCAGAGTTTTTCTGAATGTGCCTATAACGACTGTTATAAGATGCAAGAATGACAGCTTCCGAAGCACGGAAGAGGCGAATTGGCATAACTTTGCCACCTATACATAGGATTTCTTTCATTTCTTGGACCAGGTTAGTACTACCGAACAGAGAGTTCTGTGAGAACAGAAGTTTCATGTTAAGTAGTTATTATAATTGCGTTTCGTATGATTAGTGAGGGAGCCGAAAGTCCAACCCTCCTTCCTTCTCCTTCTATCCCACTCCTCGTGCAAGCAATGCATTTGGTATTGCAAGTATCTATAGGCTACGGTGGCTGCTTAAGATCAGGCAGCTAATTCGCTTGTTTTACACCAACTTTGTAATACATAAAATAAACCCATGTCCTATGTCTGAATCGGCCCAACATGCCGATTTATCCAGCATAGACTGCAACCTTCTCTGCAGACAATGTCTGAACAGAACTATTACAAAAAGGGTTTACCTGTAATCAACGGCCTCCACAGCGAAAATATAGTTTGTACAATACGCAGCACTAAAACTGCACAGAAATCCGACAAGTATTATATATTTTACATAATAAAACCCCTGCAATTTGAATTCAGCCAGCACTCTTTCCAAGTCTGCTGATTTCCCAACCGACTTCACCTCCATGACAACGTGACTGCCACACTTATGGTTTGCAAATGATCTGTTTTTATAGATTATACGTTAATAAATACAAACTCGTGTTGTTATGAATAGTGATGGGGTTTTTTCAATATCGACATTAAACTAACTTAATTGTATATTCAATATAGGTGTCACTGCAGATTACGATGAAATTAAACGTTAACAAACTTGCTTTATTGCTATATACGCTCCGCATGGAAGTGATGTATGAGAGAACTTACAATATTTTAATTGAATTCGGACATCAATGTAGAGGGAACTGTAAATATGATATTATAGGGGCCATGATAGTGAAAAAAAGATTTTACGTCGGGATTAGGTTGATGCATTGATGTAAGGTCAGGCGCATGGCAGCCCAAACATCTTGACAGGTGTCGTAGATTTTAGTAGATGCGTTAGCGCACAAAGAAGCTGACACAGTTTTATCAATACATTTGACAGATAATGAACATATTTGACATACGGATACAGTAAACTGTATGGAAATAATCAGTGCCGGGTTAGCCGTGTGAATGTTAACTTAGCCTATATTCGTTCCCTTGTAAATAGTAGATGGAAAATAAACGTATGTATTCAATATTTTATTCTCGAAGTGCCGTGTCAGTAAATATAGGTTTGCATAATTGAAGACTGCTGCTAAGAATAGTTGTGATATGGCCTTATCGAACATTTGACGTATGTTATTGCCCTTGCACTCAATGATATTGTAAGTAGCACAGGTTATTTCTTTGTTTTTATTTTAAAATAAAAATATCGAGATAATAATAGCCATCACTAGCTATATACTGTCGCATATAAATTTTATGGTTACTTAACACATAATGGTATTACCATGAGACACCCTTCACAGTTGTGTAAACAAATTGTTTCAAATACTCATTGTTATTACGTTTATAATTATTAACAGCTGTTATTTACAAGTTATACTTACTTCTTGGAATCTACTCTATATATTACCTTTGTTACTTCAATTAATGATCTCATTTGATCAGCATATTTTGGCAATGCAAGAAATAAAAATCATGGTAATAATAACCTATTTAATTTGAACATAATTTTGCAAAAAAGAACAAACCCACACCTCTTGCAGACTAAAATCAACCCCAGAAGAAGTGATTGTATGTTGGTTTCAGTTTGCAGAAATATGGGTGGGTGGATCCATTCTGCATGTCTATAATATCCATTTGTAGCTAACAGAATAGTAAACATAGCCAGTCTTGATTGTAAATCTCATAACAAGAGGGTTAGTATGAGTTTTTAACGCACTCAAATATCGATTAAGTGATCGAATGTCTCCATACATTCACCAGTCAAGCTGCACGTCAAATACCGATCGAGTGATGGAATGTCTCCATACAAAAGCTGCACATTTCCGCTAGGGAAGCTGCTGTGCAATATAGGAAGGGATTCGATACTTCATGTATTTGGTGCTGTCAAAACATTTACTAAGCTCCCTTAAGTGGCCAAATATGTAATACAATTAATGAGATCACAAAACCATACGAATATGGGGTTTAACTGCAAGGTTTGGTTCAATAGCCAACCTGGCCACCAAACCAAATAGCCAATCTCAGACTTTTATCTTGAGACTTTTAAATTTGCTTAATTAACAATATTTATATTAGAGTTTTCAAAGCGTTTGTGTCCTTGGCCCTCGAGTGCTTGGTTCCTAGAGCTTCAGCTTGCTGAACGGTGTCTGGGAGAACATCACCAGCTGTATCCGGCATCATCATGACGAGGACAGCGGTCGTCAACGAGAGTCCTCCGACTATAAGTGATGGGAATCCGGGCCAATATCGAATCTGAAAAGAGAGTAAGGACATAAATTTACGTTTAGTAACATAATATGGCAGGCGAGGGTATTTTAAATTATTCGAATGGATATCGGAAACGGATTCAGAAACTTTAAACGTTTGAATTTTTGCCAATTTAAAATAAAAAATACTTCAACGTAGTAATCGAATATGTCTTATAATGAGATGATAATAAATACAGACGTTTAAAATTTAAACGTTATAACCGATTCTAATAATTTAAACCCCCCCCCCCCCCTGGTTATACGACAAAAAAGGTTGTACTAAGTTTCTTTGATAAATCCCGTATTTGAGTCCTGAATATCAGCTTCCAATATAAACTTATGAGCATGCTGATTTATTTTCTATCACGTTGAAAATAGAGTGACAAGCATAGGGAATATCATACATTGCATAACAGGTTCTGATGGAATATGTGCTACATAGAATAGGTTAGGTAGGTACATAAAAATTGTACCAAGTAAGCTACTTACCAATAAAGTGGTCTGCGGAGCTAAGATAGACCCAATTCTGCCGATAGACGAGCACAGTGCGTGCATCGTGTTACGCGTGTAAGTTGGGAACAATTCCGTGGTATACAGGTACACCGTTCCTGAGGCTATGGCAGACATAAACTTGCCTGCCAGAAACAGTGATGTTGATATGACTGGATAACCTGGAATTGATATGGAAACAGTTATATTAATTTACGAGGACTATGCTGTTGTAGAAATAGGTACAACACAATTTTTGATATCACTGTGAGTTTGCACTGGCGAAACCTTTAAATAAATAAATATCGCCAGACGAACACACCAACTGTATGGTCCCAAACTAAGCAACGCTTGTACTATGGGTACCTTACAATGGACTGGCGGCAATCCCAGTGACACCCAGACCAGGGAAAATTACGAAAAGGCCATTTCCGAAATTTACTCTGACGGGAATCGAACCCGCAACCAGCCAATGCAGTGAGCCTAGCAGCATACGCTCGAACCACTGCGCCAAGCGGTCGTCAATATCTACTTTTTGAGTGCAAAATAATTTAGATAACATCATATATAGTAGTATGTTTTGTCAGTGCAACTGCAGACCTAGGATTACGTTTCTCAGCAAAATCACTTACCTTTTGGTACAAATGACTGCACTATACAAAATGTGCCAGTCATTAGAAATGAGAATACTAGCGGCATTTTCCTCTTGAACTTAATCAGGATGAACACCAACAAGATACTCGCTGGTAGATCAGCGAAAGATGTCAACGCATAATTCAAATACTTGTTGCCCTCCAAAGACACTGAATTAATCAGAAGCCCGTACTTGTTAAAGGTCGCTGTTACCCATGCGCATACGCACGCTAAGAACCGTAGCAACAATGTTTTGGATGTAATGGTCATTCTCAACGGCGACAATAAATTAACACTCGCTGCGTTCTTGTCACATTCAATCTTATCTAAAGTCTCATCTGCGACATACACATTACTGATCTTTGCTGCTTTCTTCAAGATATTTTTCGCTTCTTTCTTGCGGCCTTTAATGAGCAGCCATCTGACACTTTCGTCTAGGAAGAAAGCGTAAAATATGAAGAGTAAGGCCGGAGCGTAGATGACTCTTAAGAAATGTCTCCAGTATGGGATTAACCATGCAATTAAAGCCATCAGCATCCCGCCTACAGACATAGTCCCGATCATTAGGGGTGCGAACAGCGCTCTGTTCTGTTTCGCTACCATTTCGACACCTGAAATTGTTAAAAGTTAAATAAGATTTAAGAATAAAATGAGATTTTCTTAAGCCACTGTTTTTTGTATCTTAATCATTATGATCAAATGATGAAAGTGAGAAAGGTTAACTCACCTAACATATAATTTGGCGAATAAATATCGCCCAAAAGAGCTTCCACGAATTCAAAGGATACATAAGCCCAGTACGACGCAGTTACGCTCCTAGCCAAGCCCATGACGCCTCCAGTCACTCCAGTGAATACTATTAATTTCTTCCGGCCGAATCTGAAAAGGACGGAAAATATTGACTTTATGTACTTAATTACCTAAAAATAAAAATAAATATCGCCAGGCGAACACACCAACTGTATGGTCCCAAACTAAGCAACGCTTGTACTACGGGTACCGTATAATGAACTGGGGGCGATCCCAGTGAAACCCAGAAAGGTAAAATTACGAATGGCCATTTTAGACATTTACCCTAACGGGAATTGAACCCGCAACCACCCTGTGCAGTGACCCGAGCGGGCTACGCTCGAACCACTGCGCCAATCGGTCGCCAAAAGTAACCAAACATTAATAATATATTAATATGGCTAATTCAGCGCTGTTTACAACAAGTCTAAAATTATATTCTTAATTCACACTTTTGAAAACGAATACGTTAGTCTAAATTGCTGATTAGCACCAAAGAGAATATTGGCAATGACACTAATATCAGCTGTACTATTCAATCTAGTCAGCGCATTTCATAATTTATCTAGGTTGTCACAGAGTAGAAAATTGTAATAAGTAGGTAAATGGTTTACTTGTCAGATATCGGCCCCAGTAGAAGTAGGCCAAGCATGTATCCTATACTGTGGACTGAACCGATTAAGGCTCGCTTCCAATCCTGGCAACCCAATTGGAACTGAAAATCGAAGGCGAAATAAATAATGCTCATATGTTTGTAATTTTTAGATACGCACACAAATATATTATATTAAGTCTTCTTCAAAAATGCAAAAATATTAATATAAAATTATATTATGTGTTATGGGAGTTACACTTGAGTTACAAGACTATGGATCGGCAAGGCTGTTACAATTTTTACATGTTTGTTCTAATTGCTGAGCAAATATCTCCCTTACAATCTTCCACGTGTGTCTGATTATTATAAAATCTTAGTGTAAACCTTTGTCCGCCGAATATTTTATAATTTACATAGCTATCAGTCGTGTACTTACGTCAGCAACAAAACTGTAAGGGGCATTGTACACCCACTCATCACACGCCACGACTCCGGTGGTGTTGACATAGTCTAATGAGCAGGTTCCGTTCAAATCATTCATTGGGTATCTATAACACCTGCCGTCTTCAAGGGTTATATTTGGTAAAGACTTTTCCATTATACTATTTTCACACTCTGGATATTTGCACCTAAAAAAAAAGTTATATAGCTTTCAACATTGGTTTGTTGTTGAATCGTCGCGATGGTTGTGTCTCGAGATTGTACTTTCCTATTTTAAACAACCCATAACACGCATGACTACACAGCAAATAATTAATTTATTTGCTTTGTACAAGACACCCAAATAAAAGCGCTCTTGGAAATCGAATGCAGTTGGCTTTGCGGTACTGTTTTAGCAAACATAATATTTGATGTACATTCTCCTTTATAGCTTCTGAAGATACATTATAATATTGTTTCTACGTCCCAATATTATATTTCTATTAAAATATTTAAATATTACTTACTCGTAATCCACAACGACAGCCGCGAACACATAGTTCATGCAATACAAGGAATTGGTCATACACGCAATGATTAGCAAAGGCATCAACCTCAAATAATAAGGTCCTAAAGGTTTAAACTTCGACATTATCTTCTCTAGAACAATATCTTTATCTTCATCCACAATCACATCTTCTTTCACTTCGGAATTCATTTTAACACTTTAATAATAATACTTTTAATTATTTATTTTCTTTCCGTAGTTCACATACAAACTCTTACAAAGTAATGATAGTATCACCCAACTGATTTACCTTTGCAAAATTAACAATTCGTTTGAGATGTAAGAGTCATTTTTTGTATGCACTATTGTAATGAGTATAGAGTTGATTTTAATTAGTTCGATTTTGTGGACTACGTTTGGTGCAGTATATATTTAATTTGCCGTGAAAGCACATTTTGAGATCGAAGCTACTTAGCAAATATAGTGTAATGCTATCTCACGTTCTATATCGTTGTATATAATGCATGCATGTAATTAGGTTATTGCAAGGTCATTGCTTTATGCGTTACGAAATATTAATAACTAGATGTGGAGAAAATATATTTTTCATTACTCATACTCTGAAAGTAGATCTGAAGTTACCTGAGGAGCGGGTTGAAAGTAATACTTTTCCGGCCCGGGAGAATCGCTTTCAACGGACAGATGTCAAATTATAAAAAAAAAAACTAGTTCCATTTTCACATTTCTATAGAACCATGTTCAAACTTTTTCTACAGTCACTCAATTACAGCACGATGTAAAATTGAAATAAAATAAAGTTAAGTATTAATTCAAGAATATTTTTTTTTTAAATGACTTAATTATAATTTAGTTTCAACAATTTCTTTAAAATAACATAGATTTGGGCAAAATATTTAAAGATGAAAATGAAAAATAATGGCTAAATAATGAAGTTGGCCGGCCAACGAAAAAAAAAACAAAATAGGCGGCAATCCGATTATTTTTTTTCGAGTTGTAGAGTATTGTTTATACTTCCTTGTATTATTTCTTTAGCCAATTCCTGTTTTTATTTTTATTTTCCTTGTATTCGTAATGAAAAGCACAGTGTTTACCTCGGGTGAAAGACTTATTTTGTCCCTCGAACTATTAGCGCCCTCGCTTCGCTCGGGCGCCAAACCCCGTCTCGGGACAAAATAAGTAACTTTCACCACTCATGTAACAATGTACTATTTTTTAACTACGCTGAATCAATTTAGTCGATGCGCTATTTGGTAACTTTTACGCATGTATTCACGTTATATGACGGAAAAGTAACCTATAATACAATTTTAACATGAGTACCTACATGTTTTAGTAGGAACTTTCAGAAATTAATCACATTATACTAGGTTTCATCCGCAGCTTCAGTAGCGTAGACTCAGTTTCAGTTTTCTGAATGGCGAAAACAATGTCACCTATCGGGTCTAACTAGAGATAAGAACCATCAAATTGATTCCACAAGTACAAAAAAATACCAAAATCGGGCAAGCCATTTAGGATGAGAAGAGAAGTAAACTTACGAACACACGGACACCGGCATTTTTATTATAAAATAATAAATACATAAATCCATTTATTTCAGGCAAATACCCATATTAAATTAACATTACAAACACAATAACAAATAAAATAAATAAAAATATCAATAAAATCGAAATTAATAATAATATAAAGATATTTAGTGCTACCTATTTAGTTTCTTTTTTGTAGGCTCAGCTTACCCTCAATATTCAAATAATTCTAATAATTTTACCATACTATAATAACACAGAGTGGTTTGTACTATGAGCGGTCACCTATTTTATCAACATTGAAAATGTATTTAGGTATTCCTTTTGCTTATTTGATTACATGCTTCATTCAACATTCCTTCAAGAACTTAAGATTCCGAATGTAAGGTTTTTTATAAAACCTATATATATATTTAAATTAGCCACGAAAACGTACCCATTAATATCGCCATAAATAACGAAATTTGTCTTATCTTTCGTGTGTCACCCAAAATTAATAACTTATTTAAAAAAATAATTTATTTTGATTGCAGCAAGTATCAATGTTCTTCAAATTAGATTATCAACAATAAAATATTTTCAAGAATACAATAATTATAACTTCTTTCGAATATATTTTATAGGCGATATAAGAGCGTGCCATAAGTTTACTTACATGTGAATAAGGGAAGGTAGTCACTATTAGTATACATAAAATATTTATATTGCATATAGTCAGCTCTTACAGATGTCCGATACAACGTTCAGTTTTGCTGTACAAATATTTTACGTTCACGATAGCGACTAGCGAGTATACTATACTCACGGTTGCGCTACACTCTACAGAGCAATACAGTAGACAATAGTCCATGCCATAATAAAATCACGGAAATTTAATAAGATATAGAACAATAGTGTCAATGCCTCAGATTCGAATTTATTCAATACTAGTTGCTGCCCGCGATTTCGTTCGCGTAGACTGAAGTAAAGTATTCTATGTGTTAATCCAGGTTATAAACTATCTGTGTTCCAAATTTCATCCCAATCCGTTCAGTAGTTTTTGCGTGAAATAGTAAAAAACATACATCCACTCACAAACTTTCGCATTTATAATATAAGTAGGATCTGTTGCTGATTCAACATTGAATAATCTTCAAGGGGTAGTAAGTATCTCTACAATATTATTTCGAAAACAAAATAGTAAGTATTTTCCTAATTTACTCAGGTTTATTCTACTTATATAACTAATAAAGCCTGTAAACTAGCGTACGACAACTGATATTAAGCAGTATACTTTCCAATGGCATTGCTTGCACTTTGCCGACCTAAAGGGGAGTGAGAATTGGGATAGAGAGAGTGTACGGGGAGGGTGATCTTCCGGCTCTCTTACTCATCGTAGGAAATGCAACGATTTTAGCTGCTTTCCGCAGATCTTCTGTGAGAGGATGGTATTACCCCACTCGAGCCTGGCCATATAAAAATAAATAAAATAAAATAAGCCTTTATTGCTGTTTTACAATAGTTTACATATTCAATACATTTTTTCACTGGCGATCGGTTTTCCAACAACAGCTTGTCTTTCGACAAAGGCCTCCTCCATAGATTTCCACCTATCTCTGTCGCGTGCCATTCTGATCCATTCTGGACCAGCAGCTCTTTTGAGGTCATCTTCCCAACGTTTTGTTTGTCGACTTTTGCTTCTTTTTCCATCTCTGGGGTACCATTCAGTTATTATTTCAGTCCATTTTTTTTTTAGAATTTGCTATGTAAAATAAAAACAGTTATATTATTTTTAAGTTTGCAACAATATCGCATTGGGTCTAGCCTGTAAAGATGTTTGTATGTATTGAGAAAATAAATAAATAAATAAATGTTTCTCTCTTAGCATATGGCCTACCCATTTCCATTTAAGGATTTTGCATACTTTATTGACATCTTTAAATTTAGTAACATTTTTTTTTTTCCAATCTTACTTTATCTTTTCTTCTTACCCCGATTACACTTCTCTCTATTCCATTTTGACATACCCTGGCCATATATGCTGAAGTTAATTGCCTATAGCTTGAATCTACCAACGTAGTTATTGGAATCACCCCCAATACATGAATTTGGAACCATTCAATTGGCATGCTCGGCAATTTTACTGTATATAGAAATAAAATCAATAACAAAAATAATTTTAGCCCTTTTGACGTCCCACTCCTGGGCACGGGCCTCCCCTCAACACGAGGGGGATTCAGGCCATAACCCACCACGCTGGCCCCGTGCGGGTTGGCGGATTTCACATGTCTTTCGAAAATTATTTAAATTTTCTAAGACATGCAGGTTTCATCACGATGTTTTCCTTTATCGTAAGCAAGTGATAATCATATAGAAATTATGATTCGCACATAGATTTCGAAAAATCCAAAGGTTCGAGCCGGGGTTTGAACCCGAGACCTGGTAGCCCGCAAGACGGCTATGACTGCTATATAGATCAATTATTTAAAACGTGACACTGCAGTAACATTTCAAAGGTCCACCCAGAGTTACGCCATGCTCCCACTCAATTCCAAAGCATCCAACCATCTTCCAACTAACCAACCAATTTGGTGTTATTAACGCTTATTACGCAATTAGAAATTCCAATTACACAACTTTGCAGAGTTCGTTATGAGTAAAGTTGCAGCGGTTGAATAGTTCTTGACATCTAACACAAACGGACGGCCATCGAGACGGTTTGCATTGCACTTGCGAACTTCTCTTTGTTATAATTGACTCGGTCTGTTGGACCTAGCGGCTTAAGGGAAAGATATTCCAACCACTGTGGCGGTAGACATATCGCTGGCTTGGTAGCTGCACTACTTGCAATTAATGTCCATATTAATAAATTGATCTCAAGCCTAGTCTCAAGCGATCTTGGAAATGTCATCCTTATATTATAGGAAATGACATTCTTATGTCTTATACAAAGTGAAATGTCAAAACCGCACATCATTCCCATTAGTTTTGTTGATTTCAATAGCATTTATGAAACTTTATACCTTTTGATGTTACGAGTATGTATCTGTCGCAGCCAAATAGCTTAGTTCGCCGTTCAATTAACAGCCTAGGCACTTAACTAAACAGCGCCGTTCAACTAACGGCCTAAATGATATTCAGCCGTATCGTCTGTTACAACATTTAATAAACTGGCTGGCTAATGCTTAGGCAACTGGTTGACATTTAAGTATGTACTACAAAACTTTTTCAAAATACTACCCAAGCAGAGCGACCCAGATGGGTTTAGGTTAGGGTTATTTTTTTATGACCCCACAGAAATCCGACCCGGCAAGTAGATTCGGTGGATCTAAACAATTTCGTAAAATACCTAATAAAATTATTCCATCAAAGTTGTTTTTTGCCGACGCCATATTGACCAAACAGAATATAATAGAGATATTCACAGTTTGGTGAGTTATGGTGCTAGGTGGCAGAAAGTAGAACTAAATTGAAATGAACAGGCTAGGCAAGTAATTAAACGTCATCGATCCAAGTCTTTTGCCTAGCTGTTTGATCAAATGGCTGAATATCATTCAGGCCACAAGTTGAACGGCGCTGTTTAGTAAAGTGCCTAGGCTGTTAATTGAACGGCGAATTAAGCTAGTTGGCTATGACATATCCATTTTATACTTATATTTTATAGTGTTCATAAATAAATTTTAACTCTGAGATTGAACTTGAGTACATGGGTGAGATTTAATAGGGACTGATATTAGAACAGCATCAAGATTCTCTCCCAGATTTGAGATTGATTTATAAATTAAGACCTAAGTTACCCAATTTGGAAGCTGGCTAAACAAATAAATTATACAGTACTTCTTCTTCAGAACAACTAATAGACATTTACGAGTCTTATCTCTCAATTCCAAATCGATAGTAAAAGTAAGAAATACGTTTCCAATGTTTTCGCGTCACTATAAAACGTTATGTATCCTTATTCTAGAGAATAGACGCGTTAAATATACAAAAGAAACGATATAAAGTGATATAGCGCTCTATTCCGGGTTTATGGGTGCCCTCGTAAAAGTGTTATGGCTTCAGGTACAAGAGATGCTTCAGGCCCACCGTGTCAATAAAACAGGTGAATATATTTTTTTATTTGATCGTCACTTCATATTTACGCTTTATTGTTTTAAATAAAGGTGATACGGTCGTTCTTCGGTATTTTTAGATGTTTGGGGCGTTTAGTTAAATGTTTTTCTTTATAAATTCATATGTCGCAACTGATATAATAAAATATTCTAATTAACTTAAAATAAAGCTTATTACTTCCTGAACGAGAAGGAAAATATCGTGAGGAAACTTGCACGTCTTTCGAAAGATGAGAATCTTACCAAGCAGCACTGGGCCAGCGTCAGAGGATGTGCCTCCAGTATAATGGCAAAAGGCTTGCCTCCTATTGCACTGGACCCAAAATACTATTCGGGATGCTTACCCTTTCGGGGAATGCAGGCTTGATAGTGATATCCTATCCTATTATATATAACTATAGAATAGTTAGTATACATAGTTCTATAGCTCCATTCCAACTAACTGCAAAGTATATCCCTAAGACAATCCGATAAAACGCCAGGAGCAATTCTATTCCCGATACAAGCCGCTTTATTCTCGCGTCGAAGATGAGCACCGCGAAGGGCACAATATCGGCTATGACGCGGCTGCCTCTATGCTTCACAATACGTCGTTACAACCACTACTAATGGCTTTCGAAAACGTATCACCTATTTAAGAAATAAATAATTTAAATTCTGATTTCAAATCATTTATGCCAGTTTTTTTTTTACTTTAGTCTATTCTTAACGGTCCATCTTCGTCGTTGTGATGAAAATTTTGGTTATGACAGTCCATAAAAATTATCTGTACATTAAAGAACAGTCATTAGTTTTCCTCACATTTTTTGTAAGTATCATGAAAGTATAATCAAAGAATTGATATTAAATTAAATAATATAGGATATAGAACTCTACATTAAAAAAGTAACTAAGTAAACTAACTACTTTAAAAACAAGTTCATTGTATTAAGCAAAGCCGACTATTTAAGTAGTTACAATAGCGTAAGCGTGTTTCGTCCAGCTTATGTCCCAGATATCATATTATAAAAGAACGACAGCGAGCGTTCTCGATAACGATACGTCAACTTAATTTTTTGTGACATTGCGTGGATTCGAGTTTGTAGCCCATGGTAGGGTCAACAAAAGCTGTACAGGAAATAAGGGCTCGCTAGGGGCCCGATACTGCCTCCGAAAACATTCGGCCTGATTGGCTCGGCGCGCGGGCTAAACCGCTAGTGGAGATGTGTGACCGACGAACGGCTAGGCTTTGTCGAAAAGGTCAAAATTTTATTGGTATATCGGTCAGTTAGGGTTGATAGAAATCTGAAGCGACCTCACTTTGACGATGACGACGATAGACGGCGCTGAATGCGACACTTTAATACAATTCAGTTTTTTATAGAATACACGAAAACTCACGATAATAGAGTTCGTAAGCATAACATAACGCGCCTGACTTAAAGATCTTTTCACGTCCGCTATAAATCAGAACACTTAATTTGGATCTTACTAACGGAAATAGTGTTGTAACGAAATACTCGTAGTAGACGAGTCGGAGTTTGAACCAGTACCTGATACAAGGTAACATTTCACCAACTTGACAATCAATATTATACAGTACTAGTTGCTGCCCGCGACTTCGTCCGCGTAGACTAAAGTAAAGTTTTCTATGTGTTAATCCAGGTTATAAACTATCTGTGTTCCAAATTTCATCCAAATCCGTTCAGTAGTTTTTGCGTGAAAGAGTAACAAACATACATCCACACTCACAAACTTTCGCGTTTATAATATTAGTAGGATATTACAGTAAAGGGTAGGCATGTAGTGTGGTTGCGGGTTCGATTCCCGTCTGGGTAAATTTCGGAAATGGCCTTACCGTAATTTTCCCTGGTCTGGGTGTCACTGGGATCGCCCCCAGTCTATTGTACGGTACCCACAGTACAAGCGTTGCTTAGTTTGGGACCATACAGTTGGTGTGATCGTCTGGCGATATTTATTGATTTATTTTATCCGAGCTATAATCCACTACGCTAGCCTAGTAAAAGTTAGCGAACTTCACACGTCATGCAAAGATCAGGTTTCCTTCTCTCCTTCACCGTTCAGCAAATGATAATAATTGCTGAAAATGACCTTACCACATCAAATCTGAACATCCCAGAAGTACGAACTGTGGTTTGAACATGTATATCTAGCGTTTCTAGCATGTGGTGAACCGGCTATCACTGCTACAGATATTTTATTTATCTCCAACAAATGACGTCAAATTACTCTCATAGCAATATCGTCTATCGGATTACTAATCTACGGATCGGATCGCGTTGAGGCTAATTAGCCCTTAATTGTACGGCTCATTGCGACTCTAATTGCTGTCGTCGTTAAACCGTTTCGATTGTGATGCAAGACCGCGAATGCGTAATGTTTGCAGTGCAGCTATTAGCATGGGATATTGGACCCTATGTCATTTTAATAAGAGATCATAAATCAGTTTGACCACCTTGTAGTCAAAATTGCGGCTTTCTTTATTCTTTGTGTCCATTGCTTAGTCCCAATAATGGAAACACGACAAAATCGAACCCTTATAAATGTATAGAGGTCAGTTCCAATAAGAAACAATTTATTTAATTTGAGACTTTACATCTGCTTCGTAGACATTTATTTTTAAAGGTCATTCACACGGTTAAAGCGGCATAGACGATTTCCATATATTTTACTGTATTTTAATGTATAGAAAACACGGTGTCGGCTTCTTCGTGTGAATGACGGCTTGGGGGCACAAATTGTATTTTTTATATTGTTAGGTAACAAATATCAATCAAAGGATTGATTTCCTTTGATTTATATTTGTGTAATATTTTGATTCAAATACCATATCTTTAAGAGTAGAGTAATGGTGCATAGTTCCGAAACTTACCCTGACGGGAATCGAACCCGCAGCCACCCGGTGTAGTGAGCCGAGCGGTCTACGCTCGAACCATTGCGCCAAGCTGTCGTCAAACACCGTTTATTCTACAAATTATATATTCAATCGCGTTATGATGTGTTGTGAGCTAGGCAGTAAGCAATAACAGTGTAATGTACTGGAAAGTATAAGTAGGTAAGTACACTGGTTTTCAAAAAGCATACTGCACAGAAAATCACGTTCAATCTTCCGCTTCCGAGAAGATTGGACACCGTTAACACTTGACACCGTACGGAGACAACACGATTGTATGAAGAGAGAATCAAGCGGCGCTTGCCAAGGTAACCAAGTTACTGTGATCCGAGGTACTACATAACATGCGATTGCTCTTGAAGAAGTGTTATTGAGTTAGTTCTGAAACCACGTCACCGCAGGTTTTTGAAAATAAACAATCAAGACTATTTATACAAGTGATTTCTACAGTGCCGCCTCATTGAAAATGCTGTTCGAAACATGCGTGCTTCTAATAATTTCCTCGTGCCAACTTGTGGTTGGGTCAGAAATAGAGAATCCTATAGTCGAAACTGATGTTGGATTGATACGTGGTATTCAGGCGACTGATGGTAATTACTCCATGTTCATGGGTATACCGTATGCTGTGGTCGATGAAGATAATCCTTTCGGGGTATGTATTACGCCTAAGCAAATTAATGTAACTAATTTATTGTTTCACAAATTCTTGAAAAGGTTCTATAAATCAAATATATTATGGACTAGCTGTGCCCACGGACTTCGTCCGCGTAGTATTTAACGTAACAAAAATTTCGAGATTATCGGGATAAAAAGTCTCCTATATGTTAATCCCGGTTATAAACTATCTGTGTTCCAAATTTCATCCAAATCCGTTCAGTAGTTTTTGCGTGAAGGAGTAACAAACATACATACATCCACACTCACAAACTTTCACATTTATAATATTAGTAGGATTTTACTTTATTCAAGACAGAATAATAAAAGTATAGTGTGGTGCAATTAAATTACTATGCTGAAAATACTCATGAAGTAGCAATAAAGGCCTCCCCTATTATCCTCCACACATCTCCGTTGTGGGCGTTTGCCTGCCACGATCAATCCTCCCGCAATGGTGGTCAAATCATTTTGCTATCTCTTCCTCGGTCGGCAGCGGTCCCGCCGGCGACCGCCATTGGGAACCCAATTTGTTGTGATGTTTGCTGATTTTTTTTATTTTGTTATTTATATATATATTTATGTAATGTCGAGTAATGAATAGCAATAAAAAACACAATTAATAACAATAAAATACGAAAATGTGACCGTCCATTTTGGAAAAGCAAAAAATCTTTGCTGAATTTGTCAAATCAAAATAATAAATATCAACAACCACAATAATCATAGGAACATCTAAAAAGTATTTATTGATTTATTCATTTCAACGTATGAACATCTGCAATTATTTGATTGATTTATTTAATAATTAACAATAATCTACTGCTTTATCATCTCCTGTACCAAAACACTCGCGTTTATTACCTTTCATCGATATTATATTATTAAAATTTTGTGGTATTATGTGGTTAATGTTTACATCCATCATAGTCTCCTATCACGGTGCTTGTGCTAAGTTTTCTTGGAACAGTATTATTCCAAAAAGTTCTAATTGTAGATCCTTTAGTTTATGTGGGAAAACCGCATGCTAAAGTGAAAGAAGAAAATCCTTTTGGGTTGGGTAATAGAGAATGTGATTTAATTTAGAGGCATTTAAACATGAAAATTCGATAGCATAATAATTAACCACAGCTCACTCATATCTTATAAATGCAATTGAAAAGGATTTAGATTTAAGCCCGTCTTAAAAATCGATGTCAAGTTTGAGAGCGATCTTTGAAATGGCATTCTTAAAGTACAAAATACATAGCAAATGCTTACTCAAGATCGCTATTAAACTTCAGAATGATATAATTAACAATAGTATAATTTCACCTGAAATGACAATTACTAACTTCATAAATATTCATTTCCAGAATTCAATTCCATTCCCAAGTTTTAATGACACGTTTGACGCCTATGACGACAATGCAATATGTCCACAATTAAATTCATCTAATGGAACAATCCTAGGGACACTTGATTGCCTGCATCTGAACATCTATGTTCCATCATCAGCTTCATCCTTGAACCGACTGCCTGTAATGGTATGGGTTCATGGAGGTGATTTCAGTAGAGGATTTTCAGGAAGATATCTCTACGGACCAAGATTCTTAGTCGAACATGACGTAATTGTAGTCTCCTTGAACTACAGAGTAGATGCATACGGTTTTATGTGTCTCGACATACCAGAAGTACCAGGGAATCAAGGTCTCAAAGATCAATTTCTGGCATTTCAGTGGGTAAAAGATAATATTGAAGCATTTGGTGGCGATGTTGATAAGATAACGCTATTTGGAGAAAGTGCCGGGGGCCATTCTATAGATCTACACTTGATATCAAATAAGGAGAAAATATACAATAATGTTATTCTACAAAGTGGTAGTGCCGTAGCGACTACGGTACTTTATGACCCTTCAAAATCAGCCCATTTGGATATAGCGCGATATCTCGGTTTTGAAAGAAATGATACCTACGAAGCATTATTATTTCTCGCAAAATCTAGTACGAATTTAATTATTGAGGCAACGAGGGACTTAAATATTACGTTTAAGCCATGTGTGGAAAAAGAATTTGATGGCGTAGAATCATTCATATCTAGTCAGTGGATAAACACCAGAGTGCCGAAAGTTAAAGACACGCCAGTGTTACTAGGGTTTAATGAAAATGAAATGGCTCAATCCCATAACCATGACAACTCTGATAGTTTTTTGAATTTAGACATAGTGTCTAGATACCTAAACCAAACATTTAATTTTGACGATGAGGAATTTACAGAAATGAAAACAGTTGTAGAACATTTTTACTTCGGTGACGAGGGTACGAATATTAACATGACAAAGGACATAATAGCCTTCGATTCAGATTACACGTATATCCATCCTGTACATAGAACAATACATAATTATTTGAAAAGTGACGCGGGAGATATTTTCTTTTACATGTTTTCTTATTTGAGTTCAAGGAATGCTATACCAAATTATGCAGCGCACGGTGATGATCTTCGCTACTTATTTGATAACGCTCGTGTTACTGAAACTCCTACTATCCAGGATCAACAACTTCGAGATCAAATGACGACTATGTGGACAAACTTTGCTAAATACAGGTAAGTCATTATTGAAGGAAAAGTATGGAAGTATTTTTCCATCCAAATTTGCGATCAGAATTCGAAACAATGAACGGTCATTCACACGAAGAATACACTGTTTTTCTATCTATTTTTCGACAGACAATGGCCGGGTGGCTTTCCCAATACAGTAAAATGTAATAAAAAACGATGTCGCAGTTAAAAGTTAAACATAATTATAACATAATTATTTCTGTGTTTATTTTGAAAACGCCTGCGACAAATTGAATTAGAATGGGTGGAGTGATGTGAA